>VMRM01000002.1:0-600000 GCA_010277075.1 Poeciliopsis retropinna | reverse complement strand
TCAGTGATGATCTTGGGGTTTTAGTGTAAAATATGCAAATATTAGAGGTCATTACATCAAATACGTACAAATCATGTGAGTAAGTTGTCCTAGTACATGCTTCAAAAATGTTCTTTGTGAGACACTTCCACATCCTCCAGTTTGACAGAGGGGGCTCAAAAGTTTTCTGTATGTCTGTGGATGATTTTTTACTACACTAAACAAGACTAATCATTGTCTTGTTTTCACTGACACATGGAAGAAGTTGGTCCAAGTATATCGCAGAGTACATACCAAACATAAAGACACTTGTAAAAATTAAACACTGTCAGGTGTCCCACTAAAGCAGTGGTTTTTAACCTTTTTTGAGGTACCGAACCCACCAGTTTCATATGCGCATTCACTGAACCCTTCTTTAGTGATAAATATACTTTTTTTTTTTTCCAAATTCAAGACATAGGTATATGCTTTTTTACTGGTTCACAAAATGAGCCGTGCATGAACATCACCTTGCTCAAAGAACAAAAACTTGAACTCAAAAAAAATTACGGTATTACTTTATTCTGGCCCAAAAACAATATTTCGTCCCCATAAAAGAATTCCAGCCCCAAAAAATATGTATTTACTATTTTACTAATTAAAAATAAATTTGGATTTTTTAAAGAATTTTTTTTATTATTATTATTTTAAATTTAATTAGTTTTTTGTCGTTTTGAATCCGCAAAAGTTTTTTGGGGCCAGAATAAAGCATTACAAAAATTACGTACCTGCAAATCAGAGTGACTTCTGCTGTTTTTTTTGGGAGACCAGTTCAGATAGGCGTGGCTTCACCTTGGCAAGTGCTACTCTCATGTCACCTTTACTGCAAAGTCTGTTCATTTTCTTCTTTTTTTCGCTCGACATATTTTGAATGGATTGAAATATTAGGAAAGAAACCGTGCGATGTACAACTATAACAGCAATTGACTACTGCGCACTAAATTCCCCGCAGCACTGATCGACCAAGCAATGTCACATGATCCTCTGCAGCAAGTGATGGCCAACCGGGGTGTGTCATCACGGCTTTACACAAGTGAATCTTTGCCTCCATGGCAGAGGCTCCGTCAAACCCCTGAGACCGATTCATCAAACCCATGGGGTTCAATAGAATCCAGGTTAAGAACCACAGCACGAAAGTCTTAGGGACTAACAAAATAATTGCTCTGTGGCTCTTTACCTTCACAATGAGCTCAATTTGGTTCTTAAAGCTGCTGAATGTAACTTTTTAAAACCGTGGACTTGGCCTGAAAATTTGAACAAGCCCCACCTTCTTGCTCTCTGCTGCGTCACGCAGCCCTCCCTCCTCCGCCCCTCCCGCACAGAGAAGACTAGCGTGCATGTGCAGGATAGTAAACAAGGCTCCACTACGGCGGATAAGCAGCTATAGCATCGGTAGGTATCAACATTATGTTTTACATTTTAAAATTAATCAGTTCATATTAACCCCTAATCCTAATTGTCAAGCACGGTGTAATTATGAGAACACTAACCCTAACCCTTGAACACAGAAGTTCCAACATGACCAAGATCCTAAGCATGCCTCTATTTGAGCAAAGTGTGGCCAAGGGGCCATTTGTGGCTCTCAAAATGATTTTCTTTGGCCCTTGACCAAAGTCTTGTTTCTTTTTAGGTCCAAATCCTTTTTATATTTTGAATCTTTAATGATATTCAGATTTTATTTAAAAAAAATGTTTTTGTAAAACTAAAAAAAAAAAACCTAAATTTTGCATTTTTAATTTGATTAATTTCGTGACCTGCCAGTAATTTATAATTTATATAAACTACTGGGGCCAGTTTTGGCCTCAGGGGCTAAAAATTTGGACATGACTGTTATAATCAGACTTGGTGTTACCCTGTTTCCAGAGTTTCCTACCCTCCACAATTTTTTCAAACAGTTCCAGCAAAATTTACAAGGATTTTCTGTACTATCATAATAATTGAAATTGGATTATGCAATTGCTTTATTATACTGATGAGTATGAATCATGTAAAGTTTATTTGATAGGCTTCCATTAAAATTCTCTAAAAAAAGGTTAATGGAAATTTAACTTTTAATAAAATGACATAACTCTTAAAAGTTAGGGTTAAGTATTTCTCTGAGTGTAAGACATTTTCATATGTCTTACATATAAAATGCCTCCATGAATCACTCTCTCCTCTTTCTCCTCCCAGGATCAATGGATGAAGGTGTGTCAGAAAGCCTACCTTCCATGCAGAGCACCTCTAACGCTGGAGGACACGCAGAGGATGATGAGAGGTACCTTTGTCAGAACTTGCCATGAACGTGTCATAAGGCATAAACAACTTATAGACATGAAGCTCATCACAGCATGTCTGGACCACCCCTGTTTAGGTAATTCATCTGGACCAGAGGTGAAGTACCCAATCTAACTAGTGGGGTTTCATTTTTTATTTTTTATTTTTTTGTCAAATCCATAAGAGACATAATTTATTTTATGAGAAACTACTTCCATTCAAGAGGATCATCTACAAATGTCAGACATAAAACGACTGACTCATATTGTCATCCTCACCTACCACTTAGACAAGGGATTTTGTAAAGGTGTGAACTTATCAGAACTGAGGAAGAGTTAGAAGTGCAGACTCCGCTTTTTCGAAAGGACTACATATTTCCACACACCTTACATGTATATATACATCCACCTTAAGGTTTTAAGTGGCAGTGAAGGTTGTCAAATATCTTTTAGGTTCTTGCTTTATCCTCTGTTTACCTTTTTAACTGCATAAAATGACATGTTGGCATATTTTGTTAGTCAAGTAATTGGCGGAATAATGCTTTTTTCCGTTGATCTCAGAAGTTGAAGCTGGGTTTGACGTCACACCCGAGGAGATGGCGTTCTGCACTGCATAAGCAAAATTACCTTGGAATTTTTAGTTTGGACACTGTTGACTGTTCTAACAGAATAATTGGCAAAGAAGACTTACATTAATCTCCATATATCAGTCTTACTGGAAATTGATTGATTATGCCTAACAACAGATGCTGGATGTGGCAGGAAATCAATCAGTTTCACAATAGTTACCAATTTTCCAAAAAACATGAACTGTCAAATTAAATATTTCCTGGTTTCCCCAGGAAATATCCTAAGTATGGGGGTAGGGCAATCCACCAGTAGCCCACTGAGTTTCTATGTTAAGTTGCAAGAATTTGGCAGTACATGAGCAGGCATCATAGTTTGGAAATTACAATAATGTGAGGCCAGCGGGCAGGTTCAGGGACGGCGCAATTGGTTCGCACACCCTCGTGCCCAGTTCAATTTGTCAACTATAAACCTAGCTAAATAGTCTTTATCTGTCCTTAGTGTTGCTGTTACTGGTGTATAACAAACCTATTTTTAAAAAAAAATAACGCTTAGTGTGGCGGGCAAGTAAAGCCTGGTAACCTTCCAGGCTTATGATACACTAGGAGAAACCCTGAATATATCATATAGAATTTATAGCCAAAAAGTAAACATAAAAGTACATAGAGGGAATGTTCCATGTATCCACCAAATCAAGATTGTCTCTGGTGTTCTTTTTTTCTGTTTTAGGCTGGAAGGTATTCAGTATCCATACCACCTCTATATAAGCCCATCGGCTCGACCTGGCACCAATGGCCCAGATCGGCCTTTTCAGTGCCCAACCTGTGGAGTCAGATTCACACGCATTCAAAACCTGAAACAGCATATGCTCATACACTCCGGTAGGTGGGACTGAGTCAAACAAAAGTATTGCAGCATTGATGTTATGCACTTGAAGTCAGGCTCTTCTGAAAGCTGCCCACTCCGCCTTGCTGGACGTCAAAGCACCTGAGTGAAGCTGACCCCTACCTTCTTAAAATCAGACAAAAATGGTGTCAAATGTTGGTGCTAGGTTTGAGCTGGTTTATGCAGCAAAACATTTCATTTATATCATTTTAAAGATATTAATAAATGTTTCCAGAGGTCCCCCCCCAACCTTCTGCCAATCAAACAAAATTGGTGTCAATTTTGTTTGCCACTTCATTTGTGCAGCAAAATGTTTTTGTTTGTGCATCCTTTGACTTTGAGAATATTAATGAAAGTTTAGAACAAGTGAGTCAAAATATAAAGTCATTAATGCTTATAATTCTTATTTTCGAAACATTATCAATTCAGAAAAACTGAGGAATTGATTAGCTTGACTGTCGCACCATGGTGAGCAACTCCGGTAACACTGTTCCTGTGTCCGCTTATTGTCATATATAAAACTGCTGTATGTGAAGTCTTCATTTTGGGGTTGGCAAACAACGATCGATGGTGACATTGTACATATTGCTTATTAATAGCCTAAAGCAGAAGATCACAAAAAATCACCTGTTCAGACACACTCCATAAAATTGCTCATGCAGTCGTCTATACTACACCAGCAAATGGAATAGTGTCTCTAAAATTAAACCGCTGGTGATCAGGCTGTGCCAGATTACTTCAAAGTTTCTCTGATTTTCATCACAAATCAAATATGAGGAAGAACCCCACTAAATCCATAATGAAATGTATTGTATGTTGAAGTTTTTATGCCGCTGAGAAAAACCATGTAAACATACCTGTGCAGATGTTGCAGCTGGTATTGGGTCTGGAAAGTCAATTGTTGGTTCCTTTCCACCGATGAAACGTAAGAAGCCTATATAGTTGTCCTTAGTGGTATTTTGTGCAGTAAATCCTTCTCACTGACATCTAGTATTCAGTGTTGATATCCTGTTTTGCTCCTTTGGAGTTTTGGAAATGGAATAAAACATTCCTGTCATATGCTCCTGATCACCATATTCCGACATCTGTGGTAGCTGCCTTTTACACTAAATCTGAAAATGGGCAAGAAATTTCTTTACTTGAAGCTTGAAGCTTCAGTACACCGAATGTTTTGACACTATAATTTAGTTATTTTCTATAAAAAATTTCTAGTGGTGCATAATAAAATTATATATATACCAACATCGATATTAGCCAAAAGTAATTTTTTGACATATTGGTTTCGGTCAGAAAAATAAAACTGACATTAACGACCAATATTTATCTCCATATTGTTGGCATTTATTCCTGGGAGGAGGGGAGGAGATTAGTCATGTGTTATTTGTTTTGTCATATGTTAGTGACAGTGATGCAGCAAAGGATTGTGGGGAGTTCAAATGAAGTAGAGAGGTGTTGGCACAGTCAGCAGGGTGGTTGGTTTTTATTTTTCAAGCATCTAAAGGGTAGTGAAATGTGTGTGTGTGTGTATGTATAGATATATAAGATATTAGCATTTCCATCCCCGATGTTTTCATTTTTATTTTGTTTGATGTTTGATAATAAAAATACAATTGCAGCATGATCGTTAAAAAAAAAAGAAGCTTTAATTAAGTTTGAAAACACAAAACTGGAAAGTTGTTGACTGAAGAAACTTTTAGAAGGAACAAGGGAAGAAATTTAAACTGAATTATGTTTTTCTTGTTTTGTCCCGTTCCTCCAGGCATTAAACCTTTCCAGTGTGATCGCTGTGGGAAAAAGTTCACACGGGCCTACTCCCTAAAGATGCATCGGCTGAAGCACGAAGGTAAACGCTGTTTCCGGTGCCAGATTTGTAGCGCCACATTCACGTCCTTCGGTGAATATAAGCACCACATGAGGGTCTCCCGACACATAATCCGCAAGCCGCGGATTTATGAGTGCAAAACATGCGGCGCCATGTTCACCAACTCTGGCAATTTAATTGTACACCTGAGGAGTCTGAACCATGAGGCATCCGAGCTAGCAAACTACTTCCAGAGCAGGTGAGGAGTTTGGGGGCGTTGGCCCCTCTCATTTACTCAGATCTCCCCTGGTTCAGAAAATAACTCCAGTTTCCATGCTGATGTCTGAAATTCATTGGATCGTTGTCCTCATTTGGTTATGTTTCTGAGATGATAAGTGATTTGAAATGTTTGCTTTAACATGTGGAGGTTTAATGACTCATTCTAAATCAGGTTTCCATTTCAGGATGTTAAACCTTTTCATAACTTATTGGAGGCAGAATATTATATACATCTGAAATTTATGCCACAAACAGTAGGGATGGCTGAAATACTGAATAGCATTTAATGACAAATTTTTTTTCTGGTATTGCAGTGATGATGTGACTAAAAAAAAAAACGTATTTTTATTGCAGAATGAGTCATTATTATTATCATCGCTCATTAAATTTATTTCCAAGTGTCCCATAAATGATGCAGTGTTGATAAGAAACATAAACCGTTCTTCTGCAACTGGTAAGACCCACAGTCTAGATCATTCCCAGAAGATTCAGAATTTAATGCTAAACTGCTGTTAAAGATTTTGACAACCAACAAAACAATATTAAGGATTAGTTATGCATTCATCTTTGATTGAGACCAATATTTAAAAATTTCTGTGGATAAATGTGTATGGATAAAGAAATCAGTTAATGTCCAAAAACCTGTAAAAACTAAAAGGTAGGGTGAAACAGAGAGGAAAAAAACTTAATGTATCAGATGTTTTTTTTTGTTTTTGTTTTTGTTTTGTTTTTTCATTTTGTTATATGTCATAAAATTCTGTGTAATTTGTTCGGGATTGTGTGTGGTAGGTCAACATAACATCATACATAATTGGACATTGGAGAAAAAATGAATGTACATTTGCAATTTTGTTGTGTTATTTTTTTTGTAATTAAAATCTGCAACGTGTGGCATGGATTTATACTTAGTCCAATTAGCTTAGCTTTGATATTACCATTAAAATCCAGTGCAACCACTTTCCTTTATAAGTGAGCTTAGTGAACAGACTCCTTATTTGTTTCTTTTTTGATCTGTGAAGCTTTGTTAGAGAACATTAGTGAGTATAGATGCACCAATATAAAAAATTGAGCCAGTACCTATATCGAAAGTAAGTATTGTTGTTATGACCAATAATGATAACCCAACTATATTTAGTTGGATTCTGACATGAAGTTCAATGCATTCAAGCTTTGCTTGCCAATTACATGTATTGCCAGTTATATCTGCCATCATTTGTATGTTTCTATTAGCTAAAATGCTTATAACTTAGCATTCTAGGAATTTGTTGCAAGAAAAAGAAAGGAGCTACTTCCTTCCAGTTTTTATATTATGATTTTGATTGCAATACAGGGTTTTCCCAAGAAAACTTGCTAAGCCCGGTGGTCGGGGCGCTGAGGCCACCGTGTTTTTGTATTAAAAGATGTGAAGTAGACAGGCAAAGTAAAAATATTACTGGGTAATTATATGTTACAGAAAAACATCGCCAGTGAAATGCTATTTAAACCTACAACTAGTCTTAAAAACAAATAAAAAAATGCAATTGAAATGAAGATCAGTTATTTGCACTTCTGTTTAACCCATATTGGTCACAAATACAAATTAATAAACTGCGATTATAACTTATGGCTTTTTAGGTTGGCCAATTAAACTACTCCCTTCTCCCAGATTTCACTAAACCTAACACAGGAGCTGTTAGAGGTGCTGATGTTTTTAGCAGGAAGAGGGGCCCCCAAGTCAATTTCTGCTCCAGGCCTCAGGCAGTCTTGGACCGGCCCTGCATTATGAGTTAAATCCGCTGCACTGTGCAGAGATGTGGAACAAACAGGAGATTTAATTTAATGCTGCTAACATGGCTTTAGTAGCTCTTCCATTTTGTGTCTGTTGAATTTTTAATCAGCATCATGGACACTTGGTTGCTCAAGTTTGTTGGACAAGATTTTCAGACATTCGTGCGGCCGTGCTCATTAATTCTGGCTGCCCAAGTAGACAAAGCACTTGACATAGTTTGTTGTATTGTGTAACCGGAAAATTAATACTAAAAAAATAATAAAATAATATAAAACCAGCGTGAAGCCTGACTACAAGGAGAGCGAGAGCGGAACCTGCATGATGTTAGCACTGGTACGTGAACCACTACCTCTCTGGCCAACCGGGAACAAATATGTAAACTACAGAGAAGACAGAGCTCCATGCTGGGCAGCGTTTTGAGTTCTAAACACTACACATAATGTTTTGTTTAACAAATACAAATCATACTCAACGTTTGCTCAACGCGCACCTCGGAAAGCTCGACTACAAGTTATTCATGTGGCCCATGTTGAGCTGCGCAACCGGAGCTAGCGCATTGCATTTTAGACTCTTACGTTGATGTGGAGTTTGCCAAATAAAAATAATTTTACACACAGGGGTTGATGTAAATATCCCTACAGGTCAGCCTGTGTTCAGTTTGAGTGAAAGGTGGCCCGCATGATTCTCGCCGAGATAAACTAAGAGCTCAAGCAGCGGCAGCACGAGGCAAAGTGCAGAGGCGCCAGCCTGATGTGATTGATCCACTCTCCAGCTTTATATGCATAAACTATAAAAATATCATTTAGAAATAAATTTGCTCTGCCAGTGAAACGCTCAGAGCAATAGAGATGGTTGCAATCTGGATTAAATTCATTAAAAATAAATAAATAAATTGGATTATTTTTTTCTAAAAATAAAAAGAAGCAACAGTTGGCCTGGCGGGGGGCTAGTAAAGCACAGTGGGCCTCCAGGCTTACAATAAACTGGGGAATATACCCTGCAATATTCAGTAATAATATTGTAGTTGCATGTTTTCTGATGTCACACAGAATATAAACCATGCTGCACTTTTCAGATCTGTATTCATATTTTTAAAAAATGTCCAATTTACTTTCTTCTTACAGTTATGTGGCATTCTGAGTTGATCTATGACATAAAACAACAAAAAAAACAACTTATGGCCAGATAATATAATCTGTGACCAGATAGATTGTTGCTAAGGAGGAAAAGGCTGCAGTATTTAATCAATTCTTAATGCTTATTACCATACAGGTGTTGTAATAACTCTTTTTAAAACCATCAGTTCCTGACTCTTATTTTAGGACAATAGTTTTGGATCGCTTAAATCAGTTTTTAGCTGTTCTGGACAATTCTAATGTTTTTTAGTTGGAATTTAGTTGTTTTGAAAGGTTAACTTTACAATTTATTTTAAAAAAATTCATTTGCACATCAAACCTCGGCTTGACCTCGATCTGCCATGACAAAAACAAACTGATAATTGTCAATTATAAGTGGTCACATAAACAACAATTCTTAATACTGCCTTCTGTTAAAATCAATGATTCATGACAAGATTAAAAACCCAGAAGAGCGACGTAAACGTGGAGCTCAAGTTTTATGAAAAGGATTTGCATTGAAGACATATTACACTTTGTTTTCCATTGACTGGTCTGTATATCACCTCACAATTTCCATCTGCAGTGGGAAAACCAGTAGGTCGCTGTGTGACTCAGTTTCACTTCTTGGTACAGTTTGTTCCCAAAGTATGTAAAATAATGTTAAACCAGGTCCTGTCGATTAAGACATCTTACTTCTTTGCACTTCTACCCAAAACCTTCCTGAACAAAACCATTTAAATAAACTCCAAAGTGCATCTTAGGCTAATTAAATGGTTGTTCTAATGAGCTATGCAGCATCTGAACTGCTGATTTTCCAATCTTTTGGAATCAGACAGGCTGGCAGGTTTCCCACTATTATTAGGATTTACTAATTGTGTGAACAATTTGAAGGGCTGGATATTTTAAATATACTAAATCCATATTTACTTAGCAATACAAGTGGGTTCTACATCACTTCTGTTGTCTTTCAAGAAATAGAAGTGGTTCATCTTTCCCAAAAGTCAAGGTATTCATTTTTATGTCTTCACAGAGATAATTTATTTAAAAAAAATCAGTTTACACTCAGTTCTCTGACAGTTTTTGTTATATAGAAACAAAGTCTTTAAAACATAATAGTCAGAATACTTCTTTAAGAACCCAGACATGTTATTCCCCCCCAGACTTTTCCATTTCTTAATCAAATCAAGCCCTCACAGGTTGACAGGACTCATATGGGCCATTCATTGCTCAAATGTTTTATGGTAGAAGGTCTGTGCCTGAGATCTTAAGTGTGGAAAATTGTCTGGCTGCTCATGCGGACTCTTAATTCCCATTCTCCGTCTTCACATAAAAAAGCAATGTGTTTATTGCACTGTAGATGCAGATTTTCAGACAATCTCTTATTCAGATGTGTTCAGAACTTAACCATTTCATCTGGATATTTTGCTTTAATATCCAACATCTGATCAGGTATACATGTCAAACTTCAGGTTCATTGGTTTACATTTTAAACCAGGTGATTGGACTTGTTAGAACTAAACTAGAGATCCAATACTGAGTTCACTTTCAATTGAATCAGATTATGCTATGATGCTTATAGCTGTTTTACAGATAATTGTGTGTTCATGGAATCTTATCAGGGCTACAAAATATATCGCCAAAAAGTTGTAATAAGAATATCAGTGGGTGTAATAGTCACATCACAAAGGACTGTTTAGAGTGCAATAATTATTGGCTAATATATTCCAAGTGTTGTGAATTTGCAACTTCCATGTTAACGTAATATTTAGGTGGGTGAACAGTTTCATGGCAGCAGGGGATCATATTTGACCTTAATGATGTTGCAATGGAAAGAAGAACATAGGCATATTAGCAACAGATATTGTCATCACAATATTTACTAGCTCTAACAATGAGAATAACTCAAATTCAAAAACCATAAATGTAATATTCACAAAAAGAGATCAAGTTAGTTGTCCACAAGATGTCAGATAAAATGCTATTCAAGTCATTCATTGAAAATTTCTGTATTTTTTCAAATGCTTTGTAAATCTATTTCCAATATCATTTAACCCTAAATCTGATCCATAATAAGAAAAAATATTGTAGGTGTTTTGTAAACTTTAAGTGGATGCATTTAGATGAAAATGTCCCAGTGCCATGGGACCAACAAAAAGTCGTAGCATCGGGTAGATGAAATGGGCATATTCCATATGTGAAACAGTATTTCATGTTTTCCGATGAGGCACCAGCTGCTGTGTTTTTAAAAAAATGAGAACAATGTCAAAAATTTCTCAAAACACCAGTTGTTATACTGAAACTGAGCAAGCACAGGCTTTCACATTATAGTATTCATGTCTTTTTTTAGTCTTCAGCTTTTTGTTAGTGAAAACAGAAACCTACGGTGGCCCAGAAGGATCAACAAAATGCATAGGCCACAACGAAAGTTATTGTAGCAAGTTTTTCCTAACTTCCATTTTAGCGTAATTTTCATTGTGACTTTTGTTACATTTTGAGCATTTGCTGAACTTTTTGGTAGAAACCAGTAGTCAGCTTCTAGAAACAAGTTGCTTGCTCCTGCCCCACCATTTTCCAACTTGTCTAAAAATTCTTGGCAAAAGTCAAGTGAATTGGAATGCTTTTCTGACCTCCTCTATAATATTGTGTATTAGTTATATTTCCAAGACTTTAGCAAAGTTAGATAAATGCATTTAATTTGATTAACACTCCGGCTACCAATAATCACTAATAGATTAAAAGTCTGCTAAGGGGGTTTCCGGTTATGGCGTCTCAGTGAACAGGTACATGTGCGTATGGCTCGCTGCTAAATCCTTAAATTAATCCGTAATTAGGATCAATATTCACAATTTCGCTCTTTTTGGCGACGGAAATACGTTTAGTGGGGACCATGCCACCGAAAAATGCCAAAGTTGCCCAACAACCGACTAAAACTGCTCAACGAGAGAATGCGGCTAATGTAGCCCAGGCTAACGAACCAGCGCCCGCTAGCTCAACAGAGACTCAAGAAGCTCCGACCAACCATGATATTCTCAAAGCAATTAGCTTGCTGAAGGAAGACATGAACAAACAATCTGCTGATATGATGAAAGCAATTCAGGACATCAAAGGGGATATACAATTGCTTACGGAGAGAACTGGGGAAACAGAAGTACGAATTTCGCAAGTAGAAGATGACGTTACTTCCCTTCAAAGCAGAGTTAAATCACTGGAGAGAACGGCGGAGGTGCTTGGTGACAGAGTTGCGGAGCAAGAAGACAGGAGCAGGCGCTCCAACCTGAGACTGGTCGGGCTGCCTGAAAAAGTCGAGGGATCGGATCTGTGCGGCTTTTTGGAGACATGGCTTCGTGAGTCACTAGGTGAGGACTTCATCTCTTCCCGCTGCGTGGAGAGAGCTCACAGAATCGGGCTCCTCAGCTCCAACACTGCAGCTCCAAGGGTTGTTATAATGTCGTTTCTGAGCTATAGAGACCGGGAAACAACTCTAAAAGCTGCCAGGAAAATGAAGGAGGTGCACTATGAGAATCACCGTGTCACCTTTTTTCCTGACTTTTCGGCCGAGACTCGTAAGCTGCAGAGGCGCTTTGATGGAGTGAAAGCCCGGCTTCGAGTCCTTAAAGTCCGGTATGGTATTCTGTATCCAGCTCATCTGATCATCACACACAATGGCAAGCGCCGGATCTTCAAATCAGTGGAAGAAGCTGAGAAATACGTTGATGGAATAAGCCCACAGGCAGAGAATAGCTCCGAGACTTTGTATGTATTCATCGCTTCCCTTCGGCAGTGGATACAAAACGAATAAATTTCAGTCGACAATATTTGAAAGCATGATCACCACTGTTAACATGTCTTTATTATACCTTTGTATTGTTAACAAATCTAGCCTTAAATATTAATATTTTGGTCAAAATATTCTGTGTTCGGCCAGCCAACCCACATACTACTCGTTACGCGTATGGACTTTTACGTTACCCACTTAGTGGATGCAACATTTCATGTAACCTGAGTTCAATGTTCAGAAGGGGTTAACACCACATTTTGTTTGGGGAAATGTGTGGTGATTTGGGATGAAGGGCTCACTATTGTTACAGTTTTTTTGTTGACTTTACATGACTTGAATGTGAGAATAAGAAGAGGCCAACATATTATATTTGTTTACATCTCCAAGTACACAATCCATGTCTGATTGCCCGGTAATCAATATATCTAGTTGGAATGTTAGAGGTCTGAACAAAATGATCAAACTTAAACAAGTGATGGGCAGGATCAATCAGATGAAAACTACAATATGTTTTTTACAAGAGACACACTTGATTGAAAAGGATGTGAATAGAATTAGGTCCAGGTGGCCAGGACAGGTATTCTCTAGTTTTACAACTCATGCTAGGGAAGTAATAATACTGATTCACAAATCAATCCCATTTGAACTTAAAAATAAATACCTCGACTTGGCAGGGAGATTTATCATTCTTAGTGGGACTATAATCTCCACAATTGTCAACTTGGTATGTCTATATGCCCCCAATGGGGATGATCCTACCTTTTACCACAATCTGTTCTTAACCATGTCAGCTTATAATGGTCCATTTATAATTGGTGGAGATTTCAATTGTTTTAAATCCTGCAATGGACCGTTCAAATAGCTCTGTCATATTCCATCAACAAGCCAGGAGAACTATCGAGAAATATATGAAAGATCTTAATTTAGTGGAGGTTTGGAGACAACTTCAGCCAAATAAGACAGACTACTCATGCTTTTCAAGCACCTCCAAAACTTATTCACGAATAGATTTTTTTCTGGTCTCCTTCAGTTTATTATCCACAATTCAAAAATGTTGGTATGAAGCCATTCTACTCTCTGATAATGCCCCAGTTATTCTGTCAACAAAATTACCAAATTACTGCCGGTCTTCAATCGCATTTCGATTTCAAGCTAAATGGTTTAAGTCCCAAGAGTTTGAGGAATTTCTTGAAGAGAAGATAACTGAGTATTTCAATTTTAATACAACCCAAACCAGTGCATCGATAAAATGGGAAGCCTTTAAAGCTTATATAAAAGGGGAAATAATGAGTTATACTAGGCATAAATCAAGACTACATTTGAATAAATTAAAAAACATTGAAAAACAAATCAAAGAACTACAAGAGCAACTGTATTAGACTAATGACTCTGACAAATATAGGAGACTTATTGTACTAAAATCGGAATATAATGAGCTCACTACCAACAAAATAGCATCTAATTTACTGTGGTTAAAACAATCATATTACGATCAGGGTGAGAAGGCAGGTAAACTCTTAGCTTGGAGGCTTAAAAAGGTACAGACAAATCGAGCCATAAATTCAATCACATTAAATAATGGTGAAAATCTGGTAGACCCAAAAAGTATAAATGATGCATTTGCAAAATACTATGAAAACTTGTATACGGCCGAATATCTAGTCAACACAAATAAACAGAAGCAGTTTCTGGACCAACTTCAATTTCCAACTCTGTCAGAAGAGAGTAAGAATAATTTGGATGAAAAGCTGAGGACTGAAGAACTTAAATTGGCCTTAAGCCACATGAATTCGGGTAAAGCACCTGTCCCCGATGCCCTACCAATTGAACTTTACAAGAAATTTCCAGATAAATTACTGCCCCCTCTACTTGAAGCGTTTAATGAATCTTATGAAAAAGGCATCCTGCCTCCATCATTACGGTTGGCAACTATCTCTCTCTTGTTAAAGCCGGATAAACCCCCAACAGAAATGGGTTCATACAGGCCCATTTCTTTAATGTCCTGTGACACAAAAATTTTATGCAAAGCTTTGGCTCGAAGGTTTGAAACTCATATTCCTAATTTAATCTCGAATGACCAAAATGGATTTGTTGTTGGGCGCCAAGCCTTTCACAATACCCGTCGATTGCTAAATATATTATATGCAAAACAGTCTGCTATGGACCATGCCTTTCTATCATTAGATGCTGAAAAAGCTTTTGACAGGATTGAATGGAGTTATCTCTTTGACACCCTTAAGAGATTTGGCCTAGGAGAAAAATATTTAAAATGGATTCAATTACTATATACTAAGCCAGTTGCTAAAGTAGCGACAAACGGTCAACTTTCTGAAAGTATTAGCCTCTGTAGAGCGACGCGTCAGGAATGCCCCCTGTCCCCCATTCTTTTCCTGTTTGCCATTGAGCCGCTTGCCATGGCAATGGCAAATCTCCTGAAATCACCGGCATTCAAATTGGAGATGTGGAGCATCGGTTGTCTCTTTTTGCAGATGATATTGTTCTGTTTTTATCTAATCTGACAGGGTCTATTCAGGCTATTGGTGACATTCTGAAGGAATTTGGTGAATTCTCAGGTTACAAAGTTAACCAAAAGAAAAGCTCCTTATTACTACTTAATAGAAATAACCCTCCAATACAAACACAATTTGCCTGTACCTATGAGGGCTTTACATACTTAGGAATTAAGATTAACTCAGATCTAGAGAAAATAGTCTCTATAAACTTTGATCCTTTAGTGCAGAAGATATTGGATTCCCTAGATAGATGGAATGAGCTGCCAATTTCAATGATAGGTCGTATTAACGTCATTAAAATGTCCATTCTCCCGAAGTTCTTATACCTTTTTCAGTCTATCCCCTTACATATTCCAGCTTTCTTTTTTTCTTCGATGAATAAAGCCTTTACCAAATTTATATGGAACGATAAACGCCCCAGATTGCGACTCTCTCTTCTTTATCTGCCCTATGAACGAGGAGGGCTTAGAGTGCCAAACATTAAGCTGTACTATTTTGCAGCACAGCTCTGTGCTGCTACTTACTATTTTTCCACTGGTGACATACCCTCTTGGGTTCAAATAGAGAAGAACTTATTAACATTACCTTTGGCATCCTATCTATACTCAGCAGAACTTAAATATCTACTAAAAAACACCAAAAATCCTTTTCTCAAAAACACAATATCAGTTTGGCACCACTCCCACTCGGTTTTGGATGAGGGGTCCGAGCTCTCATGTCTATCGCCTATTTGGGGAAATAATAGATTCAAACCAGGAAGAGCAGACAGAGGATTTAGAATTTGGATGAATAAAGGCTTAAATAAAATAGGCGACCTTTATTGTGAAGGTGCTTTGATGTCCTTTGAACAGCTAGCAAATAAGTACAGTCTGCCTCGAACACATTTTTTAAGTATCTACAGCTTAGAAGCTTCGTCACTGAAATCTACTGCTGAACCTCCACTCTCTGCCATAGAAATTATAGCCACTCAACACAATCAAAATGGGGGTCTACTTTCCAAATTTTATAATATATTACTTTTAGCTTTAAAAGAAAATAGTATCTCATATTTACAAGCTTGGAAAAAAGATCTGCAAACTGAGATTTCTGAAGATGAATGGAATAGCGCCTGTCTACTGACACAAACGCAAACTATTAACACAAGGTTTAGACTATTACAATACAAATGGTTGTTTAGGACATATATCACTCCTGTAAAACTTCACCATTTCAACCCAAATATTCCTGATGTGTGTGTTAAATGTAATGTGGATAAGGGTACTCTTTTCCATTGTATGTGGCAATGTATGGAACTTCAGACTTTCTGGAAGGAGGTTATCATGTTCACCTCTCGTTTGATTGAACAGGATGTTTCAATGGACAGTAAACTTTGCCTACTGCACATTTTTCCAGATGGGTTTAAAGTGCCTATAAAGAGAAAGAAGCTTGTGAATTTTTGCCTTTTGCAGGCTAAATATTTGATTGCTCTGAAATGGAGGAAACCAGAAAGACCAAAGATACCGGAATGGATCAAACTACTGAGCAACAACCTGGCAATGGAAAAACTGACTTATATAACAAAAGGAAAACTTGAAGACTTTAATGATATTTGGTCCCCCTTCTTATATTTTGTCGAACACTATGACATGTAAACTTAATTTTTCCTCTCTTTTTGCGTAGATAGTGAGCCCTGGGGTTTTGTGTGTTTTTTTTTTGGGTGGGGGGAGGGACGGCGTTGTGTTAATTTTTGTTGTGGTTTTCATGTTCTTTTCTTGTATGTCTGTATAACAGAAAATTCTAATAAAAATATTTGAAAAATAAAAAGTCTGCTAATAACATGGCTGCACAACATCACAGTAATATTGTGATATATATAAGTTTACAGCAGAGATAGGACAACATCAAATTGTTTATTATTGTCAGGGTAAAGTATAATGATGATAAGGATTAGTAATCTTGTTATAATGACCACAACCTATATGGTGTTTGCTAACCCAAAAATCTGACTGATTGTGATGGTTGTGGTTTTTGTCATCTCTGAACTTGCCATACTGTTCAACATGAAAAGTGTGCTTTCAAATTGTCAAGAAATACTCCACATCAGTCAGGTCTTTATAACATTAATATTATGTTGATTATAAAGTTATGTATTGTCATGTTTTTGGAATAAATTTACCAGCCTGAAATGTGCCTGAAATGATCCATCACTAATACTGTCAAACAATGTAATCACTGTGTTCTACTGGAACACATTCTCTGTGCTCTGATTATGTCTGGTTCACACAGCAACATTTAAGCATAAGGATAATAAGTTTATATGGTTTTATAGATTTCACTCCGCCACATTCAGCTGTCAGTTGGGAAATCTTGCTAAACCTCACAGGACCAAACATGAGTTAAGTGTAAACAGACGTGGCCGATTGGGAAGAAGCAACAGCGATAGCTTGTGGAATATATTTAACAGAGAAAAAAAACAATACAAAGATTTATGCAACTTCCACCAGACTTTCAAGTAGCCATGGCAGATATTTAGCCCTTGTTGTATTTTCAATTCTCCTCTTGTGTTTCCATCATTTTTGCTTCTGATTGGCTAAACATCATATTCAACAAGTTGTGTTGTTGTTTGTCTTCAGGGAACAGCACAAGCTGCGATATCGGGATAAGATGATCCAACATGTTGAATATTCCTAATTTTAATTCCATTAAGGAATTGAGCATTCCTTAATGGACCTGATCTGTTAACATTCAACACTCTGAAGGAAGAAGATCTCTTAACATTCCCATGGTCTTAGCATGACACTCAAGAGAAACGGGGCATGATGGTGGTGGTAAGGGGAGAGGAATGTTCTGTCAGACTGATTCCTGAAACAAGACGAAAAAAACTAGTGAAACATGCATGAGGTTAGTGCCATCCCGCCAGACTGCACACAGAGTAAAAAACTTGTGGGGTCCAAATAACTTTATTTGAGGAATACTTATGTTGGATTTAGAGACAATATAGTAATAATACTGTTTGGTTTTTAGAAATTAAAATAAAATATTGTCACATGGACATTACCATGTTGTTTACACTGTAATGCATTCTGTATGAATGCATTGCAGTGTAATGACTTATGCTAAGTCCTGATAGCATAATTGCCTACGTCCAGGAAACTATGCTATTAGGCTGACGATAGGTTCGATTGCACTAGCTCTGTCCAATATAAACAGTGATGAGTAACATCTTTAAGCCTTTTCAAATCAGACTGGAGCTCGTTGAAATGGCAATGTAGTAA
The DNA here is from genome assembly GCA_010277075.1 of Poeciliopsis retropinna. NCBI lineage: Eukaryota > Metazoa > Chordata > Actinopteri > Cyprinodontiformes > Poeciliidae > Poeciliopsis > Poeciliopsis retropinna. Next base: position 581,764 of record VMRM01000002.1, on the reverse strand, counting down.
TCACAAGCGGTGTTGCCATCAGCTTCATAAATGAAACAATGAATGACACGTAGCTCTGGTCGGACTGTGTGATCCAGTAAGTACTTCTGTAGCTCTGTGACTGGTCGGGTCCAGACCGGTAACCCCTGTTTGAGGTCCGGTCCTCAGTCCAGTGTCAGGTCTGTGGTTTCACATTCAGTACTGGTGGCAGTAGGTACTGAATGATAAACAATAACTCAGGTAAAGTTAGTCTTTCTGTGTTTCTGTGTAGATTCAAGTACAGAATGGACCAAAACGCATCATCAATTGCAGCATGCATTGTGCAGGTGAAAAAGTGGTGTCTTCCTTGGGTGAAAAATATAATGAAAAATACAAAATTTTAGAAGTAATTTTGAGTTTCTATGCATCACAAATAGCAATTTTTTAGTTAATAGGAAAATTACAAAATATTTAGGCCAACATGTTGAACTTCCTGTGGATCCCTTTAAGACCGCAGGTTAGGGTTATCTTAAGAGCCATCCTGATTATCGGGGCATCCTTAAGATTGTCATAAGAGGAAAAATCTTGCTGCGTGAACTAAGCATTAGAGACTAATTTTCATTAAAACTAACAGTCTCCTCTACTTATATTGGTGGAACTTTCCAGATTGCATCTGATGTTTGTGCCTAGGTAAGAATGAGAAGACAGCGAGGTCACATGTTCTCTTGGTCCTTTCAGTGATTTCCTCGTGCCCGACTACCTGAGCCAGGTGCAGGAGGAGGAGGAGGCACTGGGAGTTCCGTATGAGCTGGAGGAATCCCAACATCACCCAGTTTACCTAGGCAGCACCTCCAATGTCACCGCCACCACTACTGCCTCGTCCTCTTCCTCAGTCCAAATGCCGGTCATCTCCCAGGTCTCCTCTTCCACACAGAACTGTGAAAGTTCCTCCGGCTTACTTTCGCCTGAGCCCCTGGAAGCCCCAACCTCCAATAAGTCGGACGCCGATGAAACGGCAGTCATTAAGGAGAACAAGATGAGTGACGGTGTCAGGGGCAGTTCCCCAGAGGAGTTTGGTGAGGAGCAGCCAAAGGAGGTGGCTTCCATTACCATAGAGTGATCCAGGTCTTCTTCCTCTCGCTGATGTTGTATTTTGCACTCAGGTTATATGGGAATATAAGTCAAAATGATCTGAAGGCTGAAAGAACTCGGAGATTCACAATGCAGTCCTTATCATATGGAAAAATTGGAAATGCTACAATTTTCAAAAGATACTGTTGATTTGATGGCATTGTTTTACATGCAGAAACCGCAGCACTTCTTCAGATTTCACACAAGTTCATTGGCTGGGGAATCCGGAACTCACAGCCTCCTTGCTCCCTGAAAGCCAGCATTATTTTAGCAGTTTTAACATGCCTGTTTTTTTTTCCCATATGACTTGAATGCAGCACCGTCTCAAGTCAGTGAAGTGTCAGCCAATTGGAGGTCTGTCCGTTCCAAGCCTTGCTCTACTTTTAGAAAGTGCCTGAGAGTTCACACTTTAGCAAAGTCGTGTAGGAGAAATGAAATGATAAATCAAGTCTTTGCAAACTGAGCTAAAATAGTCCTTGTATTACATTTGTTATAGTAATGCTAGTTTGTATGGGCAGAAACTGTGTTACTCATTTGGTGCCGTTGCTATTGGCAAATATTACATGTCAATATTAATGTATCCTGCAATAGCTTGTACTGTACTTCTTTATGAATGCTGTGTATGTTGAGTGTTCTATGATGTGTGTGTATGTGCATTTCTATGACCAGTATGAACACAGTGCATTTCCTTTTTTAAATGTTTCAAACTTGAACTGTACTGACAAAGTATTCCCTAAAGCTGTCTGTGCAGTGGAAACACTTTTTTGACTGGTTCCACAGTTTGACTTGTCAGTGAACACAGTTGTGAAATCTAACTCTGGTTCTACTCAAAAGCAAAAATTCTCTGTTTCTAGATCAGTTTGGATAAGTGTTTTTTCCCTTTATATCCAGGGTCAAACAAAAGACGGACAATTTAAGGTTACTTCATAAATAGGCATGGTGTTGTGTGGGATTCTCATGACATAAAAAAAAAATCCTGACATTCACATGGAGAACTGGAACCGAATGTCTGGGATCTGATCAAATTAGTTTTATTGTGAAGAAACGGCAACAGCCCCCCCCCACCCCCCCCTACGACTTAAGATAACAGAACATGGATTATTACAGCTATATTTTATCTGTAACCTTCATTCAGTCTCACAGTTTCATTTTGATCCTTTGAAAATCATCGGAGCAGCATGATGAACATGTTAGCTAGCTTTTGCTAGCCTTTGTGCACTTATTGATCCCAGTAACTAGCTCATACCTATTTCCAGCTGCAGGTATGTATCACTAAGTTTACCCTAAATATGTAATCACTTGCTATTTTACCCCAACTTAAGCTCAGCCTCTTTTTTGTCACTGTTGTTTGCAGTTGCTTTATTATCAGTTGGTACATTGCTAATGATGTTAGCATAGTGCATTTGAGTAATGGTTCCACTTAGGTAAAATATGCCAGTTTTTTTTTGTTTATTTTACTTTAAGCAGAGAACAAAAATGTTTTCAGTAGTTCTCTGTGCTGTTTGACATTTTATATTTCTGCATTTCTGGATTTTTTCTCTCCAAAGTGATCCACTTTTTCTGGGATGAGCAGAGAACTCACCATGCAGCAGTTAGTTCCTGCTTTGATGATGTTTTAACAAGTTATCTATTTATAGTCCAACTGTAAGTAAATGTGGTTTTAAGGCTGTTATTTTTGGTTTGCATCAGGGCTCAAAAATTTATTTTTCATAAGATTAAACTGGTCCAATATAAAATCTTCAGAAATTACTGTTATATATTAGTTTATAAATTAGATATCAAAAAATTTCTTCAAATCACTGAAGACAAGTAACTAGCAAGATGCAAAGATAAACTAATACACAGTAATTACATTTGTAAGAAAATGTTCATTCATGGGTAAGAAATGAATGTTGGGAGGGATAAAATGGTACCGATCAAGAGCCTCATTTTAGACACATTATTAGGAACACCTGTGTTGTGCAATCAAATATTGCCTCCCAAGTTCAAGTAGATATTTCAACATGAGTCATCTATTTACAATATGGAAAAAGAGAAGGGTGAAGATGCTTTTGTGGGTAATTAAATGCAATATGTAGGATTCATTTTTGTCATTGCAGCTGGACCATTGCTTGGATTTACAGTAAGCAAATCCCAAACAGAGAAATATTGTGGTGGCATTGCTTTAGCAGTGCCAAGAGAAGCACTGAGCAGATGTATGTCTCTCTTATTTGATTTGCAGTTTTTGTCAGATTTCAACCCTCTGAAACAGATTTTTCCTATTTGTTGTTTTTTTTTTTTTTTTTGTAGGAACAGCATTTAGAATCTTGTTTTACTGCAAGTCCTGCTGTAAATGGCCATGTTTTTTTTGTGTTTTACTTAGAAGAACTGATATCTCTGTGAGAGAGAGATGTGACTGTTTTATTTTAAAACAAAGTGATTGTTCATTTTAAAATGACTTTAGGATCTTATATTAGCAATTAGACTGGCTTGAGCAGTTAACATAGTTAAAATAGAACAGACCCAACATTGACTGAAACTGTAAAAAGGGTTCAAATATTTCTGAATTCAGTGTGTTCCATATAATATAGTTAGGAGTGCCAATAATTGTTAATGAAATAATTATTTAAATCCGTCATAAATTTGATAAAACTGGAAATACATGCTTATGTAAATGAATATGGAGTGAATTATATGGGTCTCAATTTAATTGTATTGAAGATATTTCTGCACTTTCCAGCAAAGATACTGATCTCACAGTCATATAGCTTGCTTGAAGCAGCCAATCATACGTCAGGGTTTCCAATGAATTCAAATGAAGTCTGTCTGTTTGTTTATTAGGATTTCTGGGGTCCACATGGTAAAAAGAGCATTTATTACAAAAACAGTTATACACATTCAACATAATATTAGGAACACAGCATATTAATTAATAAATGTAGAGTTATAACACTTTATGTAGTAAAATAATTAACCAGGGCTGTTTAAAAAGCTTTAGCATTTGTTACATTTATAACAGATAAAACAAGTGAGTTCCTTGTTCCTCTAAAAACAAACTGTTTTTCAGGTTCAGCATTCCTGTTGCTAACTTTTTAAAGCATGTCTTGTATTAAAATTGTGTGCAATTTGGTTAAATAAAAGTTAATTGTATGAAATCGGGCTGCACAATGGCGCAGTTGGTGGCACTTCTGCCTTGCAGTACGAAGGTCCTGGGCTCGATTCTTGGTCTTTCTGGATGGAGTTTCCATGTTCTCCTTGTGCAACGTGGGTTCTCTCCAGGTACTCCAGCTTCCTCCCACAGTCCAAAAACATGACAGTCAGGTTAATTGGTCTGTCTAAATTCAATTTAGGATTAGGGTGATTGTACATTATTGTTTGTTTTGTCTGTTTCTGTGTTGCCCTGGTGACCTGTCCAGGGTTTACCCCGTCTCTTGCCCATTGACCGCTGGAGATGGGCACCATCACCCCTCCCAACCCCACTAGGGACAAGGTTGTAAGATAGTGGATGGATGGATTAATATATAAAAATTTGTATTTTATAAAAAGCATTAGAGAGCAATGTCTACCTTATTTTTAAACAAGGGCCATTCTAATGCTTTTTGCATCCTGATATTTGTGCATTTCATCAAGGATAGTGCCGTAGCCAATGTTACATGTTTTAACTTAAATTTTATATAACTGTTTAGTGCATTATTTTATTTATTTCCTTTTTAAATAAATTAATTAAATAATTATTTCATAGGTCACTCTCCATCCAAAGTTACAACTTCCTTTGTCTTTCGCGCAACCTGATAGCTCTTGGGTTTGATGTGTTCAGTGACCAGTGAAAGGTTGGAATTTTTTGTTTCTGACTCTGCATCTATTGTATTTATGGACCAGCTGGTGCATGCTTGGGTGTGTGTTACTGAGTACATAATTTTTTATAACAGCGTTATGTGTTGTTTTTTTGGAGTTGCTGTCCTGCTCATGTGGGTAGTGGTGTGTGTGTTTGGAGGAGACCATGACTGCCATGGTGATTCTCCACGAATTAAATGCTACTGACAGTGACTCCATTTCTCCTTCTTGTTTTGGGATTAGTCCATTCAGTGTAGGACATAGGTGCTCACATACAGGGTTGATTGTAGAGGTTGGCTTCAATAGTGCTGTTATTATGGCCATGTCCTGGTGGTACCTTGTGCCATCCTCACAGTCACTTTTCTTTGTTTGTTTTGAATGTGCCATTTGTCCTTTATATCTGGGTAGAAAGATTTTTTTTTAATCGGGACCAAATGTTCTCTGTCTCATTGGGGATTTGCCATGGCAATCAGTTGTTGCACATAATGGAAGAAAAAGATAATCATTCTAAGTAGTTCATGCTGTTCAGCATAGGGGTCCTGCTGTTGTGGCCCTTAAGACACTGTATGATGTTGTGCATTTAAGAGGCCAGCCTTAGTAAATGGACCTATTTTCTCTAGTTGCACAATATCACAATGTAAAAAAAAGAACTGTTTTCTATTCTCCTTGTATGTCATGCTTTTCAGTTGTTGTGCTTTGTGTCTGTATTCTAACATGTTTTTGTTGTTGTTTTAAATGATGAAATGCTGCTGTTTGTTAAAACGCAAAAGTGCCCAAAATATTTTTGTGAACCAATGGCGTGCAATAGATGGACCGGTGTTGTTTTTATCTTTGGAATATATATATATATATATATATATATATATATATATATATATTATATATATATATATATATATATATATATATATATATACATATATAAGGAATGTAAGATTCTTTTTTGTTTCAATCAAATGTGACTGAAGGTGCACCGCCACACAAGCAGAGATCCCCTGATTTTTTTTTGATCTGTGAAACAAGGAGCACAGCTTTGTTGCTGAGCAACTGGTTCTCTTCAGCTTTTGTTTTGCTGAAAGTTTGCATGTTCATATCGTTCTGTGAAGTGACAGAGAGCATGTGTTGAGTTGGTAGCGAGGCCTTATGACTCTTCAGCCAGTGTAGCTCTGATATGGACAGCATGCCCTCTTTTATTCTGTATATTATCCCTTTTTATGTGCAATGTTTTGAAAATCTCTTGATTACATATAGGACATGCCTTCTCAGTGTACACTTGATGTGGTATACATGCTCCAGTCCATATGGTTTATTTAACAGTAGGGTTATCCAGTAAAAGCTCCACATGATGACATCTATTTTTGGTGACTTTGTTTTGTATTCTAGTTGCTATTTTAAAGCATCTTTGTATATTCTTGTTAAATGTGAATGGGCCACTTTAGTCTTTGTATGTATGGGAGGACCTTGGTAGTCTTCTTTTTGTGACTGTCTGCAGTGTTAGTATATATATTAATATATAAATGTACAGTATATACACTCATACTATGGTGGTTATTCGTCATGCAGTAGACTACTTGGTTTCAACCTGCTTTCTCCCAGATGTTGTGTTTTGCGTCTTTGATACCGTATTTCAACAATGTTTTGGAGAACCTGTTCACAGATGTTTCAGCTAATTCTAGACTGTATTAAGTGTTTTAAAAGGATAATATTCCATAGTTGGCAGTGAGAAAATCCAGCAAGGGCACTCTTCATGGAAGAGTTTATGGTTGTTTTAAATTTTTGCTATTGTTCTGGCTTTGCAGTCTTGTTGTTCTTATTAAAAAAAGAGCTGTTTTTGTATATGTATAACATGTAAATAAAAATGACCTGAGTCGGAATAAAAAATCTGTTTCCATGAAGATTTCTTTAGTCCTTCAGTGTTAAGTATCTTTTATTTATATAAATTAAATATGCCTAAATTTTGCCACATGCTCAACTGCAATCCTTCATGTATTTATTGGGATTTTATGTAGTATATCCAACACCAAGTCATGTAGAACTGTAAAGTGGAACAATAGGATCCATAAATTGATAATAAATGAATCCATTGATGGGTCCTTGAAAAGTCTTAAGTCTATGTACCTAAAATTAAGCCTTTAAAATGTCTTAAATTTAAAAATTGTCCTTTAATATCTTAATCACAGGTCTTAAATTTTGTGTTGACACAACACAAAATTTGGTGGCATTTTCTGTAAGGCAAAAGTTTGAGTCACCCTCATACTTTTTGTGACTGTAGGTGGTTGAAGCTACCGCTAACTCACTGCAAACATACCCTCGCTATGCAGTCAGCTAGCACTTTTTCAGCTACCATTGGCAAGTCTGACCAGCTGGCTGGACAAAGTTGTAGACTTGTAGGTCTTAAATTCTATTAATAATTGTCTTAATTTGACTTGGTGACTGTGACAGGCATTCACTGCCCTTAGTCAATTCTCTGTTGCACCAAATTTAATTAATTAAATTATTCACACTACTGGAAGATTTTGCAATAAAATTTATTTAATTAAACCAAGAAGTTTGTTTCTAACAAAAAATTAGACTGGCACCACTCAAAAGGATATGAACATACCTGTTAAGTTTTCCGTTTTGGCCCAGAAAATATTTTATCCCTCTGACCTGGCAGTGCTCCCATATTAGCATTTTTCTATATGAGTAATTGTACCATATCTCTCTCTCCCCCTTGACAGTAGTCAGTTCCTGCTGAATTGATTAAGAGTTGGCCACAAGGAAGTGTTAAGATCTTATGTTCATGCAGTGTCATACAGATTATGTTCAATAAAATTGGATATAGAAGAATGGCACTGAGTGTGAGAGTCAACTAAAAGCATCGTATCAGGAGTGGATTTTAAAGTATGCTCCAAAAGATGGACAAAAGAATGCCGTGCATCTGGGAAAGATTGCAGAAAATAGAGTCATTATGCTAAATGGCTGTACAAAGAAAGAGTGCATGCTGGAACAATTTAAGTCAGAAACACACAGGGTGGAAACAGTTAACGCTCAACACAAGGGACGTTGAGGATGATTGGGTAGCAGATTTGCACATAAATGGAGTTACTGTCCCAATGACAATAAATACAGGTGCACAAATATACTGTCAATGAAATATCAGTAAAAAGCCCACAGTGAAACCTAGGAAGCTATAGTTGAGAGCTTTCGCCACCCAATCAGTCCCTACCAAAGGATAGTTTAAAGAACTCTTTCAGGAAAAGGATTCAGCACACTGTTTGTTCTGGTTGAAGAAGACAAACAAGCTATTCCAGGACTGAAAGCAAGTGTAAGACTTGGACTTGTTAAAAGAGTTCATGTCATCGATAATCCCTAGTGACATGTAGAGGCAACAAAGAGAAGTAGGAAGACAAAAATCAAGGCTCACCAGCAGAGATCATGGCTGAGTTCAAGGCTGTCAATGGTGTAAGATGTCAACCAACCAGATATAAAATACAGCTGAAAGAAAATGCCGTGCCAGTCATCCATGCTGAAAGAAAAGTACTTGTAGCACTGAAAGAAAGACTGAGAAAAGATCTTAAATCACTCACAAAGAAATTGTGAGGAAAGTTGAAGAACCTAGAGACTGAGTCAATTCACTTGTTATTCCGCAAAAGAAACAATTGAGTTTTAAGATGCTGCATTGACCCAAAAGAGCTAAATAAGTAGCTCAAGAGAGAGCACTACAAACTCCCAACCAATTCAGACATAAGTAGTGCAATGGCAGGAGCAAAATTCTTTTCAGATTTGGATGTGTCTTCCGGGTTTTACCAGATTAAACTGGATGAAGAAAGTGCAAAGCTGTGCACATTTAATAGACCGTTTGGCAGATACTGTTTTCTTCGCATGCCCTTTGGTATTGCATCTACACCCAAAGTCTTTCACAGAACTGTAAAACTGTTTGGTGGAATGGAAGGAGTTGGAATGATTCTGTATGATGTAGTTGTGTGGGGAACTACAAGGAATGAGCAAGATGAAAGATTGTAGAAAGTGATGGAAAAAGCACTAGCGCTTGGACTGAAGCTAAACAAACAGAAATGTCAGTTTGGACTGAGTGAAATTACTTAGTTGGGGGACAAACTGTGAGCTGCTGGAATAGAGCCAGACCCCAAAAAGTAAGAGCAATAACTGACATTTTACCAGCAAAGGACAAAGTCAACCTCCAAAGAGCTCTAGGTTCAGTTTAGTAAATTACGTGGGCAAGTTTATTCCAAACTTTTCAGCAAAAATAAAAGCAATGAGAAGCTTGTTGCAGAATAAAACTGAATGGAAGTGGGAACATAATCACGAAGCTGAGTGGGAAATGATGAAAAAGAGCCTGACAATAGATCCAGACTTAAAGTTTTATGACCCCTCTCTTCCAGTGAAGCGTCCACCAACACATTGAAAGATGGACCTGGAGCAGTCGTTTCAACAGCACAACTCAGCATAGATTCCAATCGCCTATGCTTCATGGACAATGACATGAGCTAAAAGAAAATATGCACAAATCGAGAAGGAGACACTGGGAGCACTGACTGGATGTGAAAAGTTTCATAAATGCATCTATGGAAGAGCTGTGGTGCTAGAGACATCACAAACCATTGATTTTAATCTCAACTAAACCACGAGGAGATGCACTTCCATGAAAACAAAGACTAATGCTACAGTTGCAAAAATACACTTCACACCAGGAAAATATTTTGTTATGGCTGATTCACTCAGTTGAGCATCACTGAACATCACTGGTCCAAATTCTACAAAACATGATGTAGAAGTGCATGTGGCATTTAAAAACATATACCAGTGTCAGAAGAGAAACTGAGACAGATTACAGCAGTAACAAAAGCAGACAAAGAGCTCTAAGTAGTGTTGCATCCAGAGATGACAAATCTTACACAAGACGTACATTTTGGCATAGGAAAGTGCAAGAGGTGAGCAAGAGATTTACTGTATTGGCCTAAAATGAACAAAGATATTGAGTCACTGGTGCAGTGCTGTGAAACATGTCAAAGACACTGGTACCAACAGCCTAAAGAGCTACTCATGTTTCACAGTAGACCAGCGAAACTATGGAGTAAAGGGGGAACACACTTGTCAGCCTGTCTCTGTGACAGACTTGTCTATAATTATTTCATTATAATGTAATGTAATCTATTACATTATCTATTACATAAGTAATGTAATAGATTATTTCTCCAACTTCCCAGAAGTACACATTCTGTTTTCTAGTATAGCTGCAAAGCAAGTAAAATAATGCACCAAAGGCATTTTTGCCAGGCATGCAATTCCAGCAACAGTGGTGAGTGACAATGGTCTACAATACAGTAGTCAGGAATACAAAGACTTTGCAAAGAGGTATGGATTTGAAAACATCATTTCAGAGTACTGGTAGTTAAAAGATGCTAATATAGAGATGAAAGAAAGATGGGCTGAGCGTTACTCATCGCTCTGACGGTAGTGGACGGACAAATATTACCCATAAGACAGGTATGAATATAAAAGGTACATTTTTATTCATAAAATTAACTGATTTAAACAATTTGTAACTCCTTGCCGGGGCCGGGAGTCGAGCCCGCGACGTCCGCGTCGAGGACCAGGGTCTCCAGGCATGGGGCGTGCTGACCCCCTGCGCCACCACAGCATGCCCCAGGTTTGCACTAGTTTTGTGCGACACGCACATGATGTGCGTTGGTGATGTGGCTGTGCTCTTGTGGGTCAGGTGGTACAGTGATAGTATTGTACGTACCGTCTGATAATATCCTACAGGTGTCCCTGGCCGTAACTGACTCAAGGATTGAGAAGACGGAGCAGAGACACAAAAAGAAACAGGATTGTGTCAGTGGTCATAGATATAGAGAAACTCATAACAAAAACACAATCCAGAGTGGAATCGAACTAAGAAGACAACATCTTCCAACATGGCATGACCCAAAAAAGATAGCTAAGAGAGCAAAGCATCAGTCTGAGAATGTCCGGCCAGAGCTCAGACCCGAATCCAGCGGAACCTCTCTGAGTCTGCTGAGACGACTGGTAGAAAATCCATCCTTTTGGAAGGATGCTTCCAAAAGTATCCTTTTTCATTTCGTTGGTAATAAATTTGTTTAAAAACTAATAAATAAAGAAGACAAAAAAGCAAACAAAGGCTGGAGGCTAATCATTCAATGGGAAAAGTTAGAGCCACAGTACAAACACAGGTGGTTGAATAACACAGAGTGGAGGATGGAAGCCATGATTCTGTACTCCATACTCCAACAACACCCCCACTCAGGCTGCATATATTACCTTCATTACAGCCCCTCTGTGTAATCCATGGCTCTTACTTCATGCCTTGTAAACTTTTACTACAGAGACTGAAATGTGTTTGCAGATGCATTAAGTGCTTGTTTAAATTTTTTGGTTTATCTCTTGGAAACGAAGAGCCTGAAGCCAGATTTCAGACAAACTAGATGCAGCCGTTTCTGAGGACAGTGATAATACTGTGGCGAGTCTTGCTGCCAGGAAAAATAAAACACACTGCATGACTAATACACTTGTCATACATTCCCAATCAATGGTGGAGTTGGATTTAATGGAACATTCCACATCTCCCATTCTTGCCAGATTCATTAGTTGTGTGTGTCTATAGAAAGTATCCAGCCCAGTGCTTGAAGCACTGACCCAGGAAAGCTGTGAAATATTAGCCTTTGTTCACCTGACAACCTGCAGGCACACCTAAACTGAAGACACTTGTTATTTTCCAAAGCTTGGGGACAGACGATGACAGCTGCCTGAAAACTTCTGATGGGAATAATGTCTGCATTTCCACTTGTTTACATCTGCCAAAAGATTCACCTTCCAAGTAATGAAAAAAATAAAGACATCTATTCACCCTCCCATAAAACCACTTAAGGTTCTGTTTAAATTAAATGTCTCAGAGCTGCACAATATTTGACTCTTTTAGCTGCAGAGTTAACATCCTGTAACATTAGAGAAGCCGTATTAAATCCATACATCCATTTTCTGTTCACCCTTGTCCTTAATGGGGTCGGGAGTTGCTGGTGCCTATCTCCAGCTGCGTTCCGGCCGAGAGGCAGGGTACACCCTGGACAGGTAGCCAGTCTGTCGCGGGGCAACACAGAAACACACAACCATGCACACACACACTCACACCTAGGGAGAATTTGGAAAGACCAATTAACCTTGACAGCCTTATTAAATCACCCAGGTTTTTTTGGGGGGGGGGGTTTTTAGTGTGAATTAGTTCATCTTTAATAGTCAAATGAACATTGAGGCAGTAGCTTTTAACTTGTAGAATTGCTGACATGGCCATGGGACGATAAGGATTCAGGCACATGCAGAGAGATATTGTACAACATCTATGTCGTCAAATTTCTACCTAGCTCATGCTACTCCAGTCAGGCATATTTCAGCAGTGGCTGCAGAGTGAACCTGTGAACACATTAAGAAGTGCAACAGGCCACTTGGCTGACAATGAAGAGCGACTATCGGAAAAAGAAATCCACTTCACAAAACCCAGGTATCCAAAACAACCTCTGTGGTGCTTATTACAAACTCAACAGTCACTCAGGAAACAGAAAAGCCTGGTCCGAACATCTGTCCCAGATAGTGCCTCATAATTTAAATCTCCTTATTGGTCTCTCACATCCAGTAGATAAATGCACAGCGTAGCGGCTCTAGCTCTTCATGCAAGGCTGGCCCAAGATAATATGAGGCAGAATCTAATTTGGGGGCCTCTACATAGTAAGAACATCAGCATCACTAACAGTGTTTAAAAACAGAGTTAATGAAGTCACTGAGAGGTTGCTCAAGTTAATTGGCACCCATCCATCCATCCATCCATCCATCCGTCCATCCATCCATCCCTATTCGGAGTCGGGTTGCAGGGGTAGGAGCCTAAGTAGTGAGGCCCAGAATTTCCTTTCTCCAGCCACTTCTTCCAGCCGAGAAGCATATTCCCTCCAGCGTGACCAGGGTCTTACCCTGGGTCTCCTCCCGGTGGGACGTGCCCGGAAGACCTCACCAGTACCCAGATGCCCGAGCCTCGGCTGGCTCCTCTTAACATGAAGGGACAGCAGCTCTACTCTGAGCCCGTCCCGGATGACTGAACTTCTCACCCTATCTCTAAGGGAGAGCCCAGACACCCTGCAGAAAAAAAACTCATTTTAGCCGCTTGTACCTGTGACCTCATTCTTTTGGACATGACCCAAAGCTCATGACCATAGATGAAGGTAGAAACATAAAATTGGCAATCAGTCACTGATTATTGGCTATTATTTGCTATGATGCATTTGTGAACAAATCCAGTTCAAACACAAAGATTACAGACAGTATCATATTGTAGCTATGGTAACACAACACAACAATCAGTCACTTATTACAACTAAAACCTAGAGATCAGGCCCAAAACTTGGGAGTAGCGATGAATTCTGACCAGAACATTCAGAGCCACATAAAGACAGTCTCAAAGTCGGCCTTCTATCACCTAAATAATATCTCCAAGATCAGGACACTAATGTCTCAATGAGATCTTGAAAAACTCATCCATGCATTTATCTTTAGTCACATTGATTACTGCAACAGCGTCTTCAGAGGTCTGTCCGACAAATTAATCCTCCAGCTGCAGCTGATCCAGAATGCTGCAGTTGGAGTTCTCACTGAACCCAGGAAGATAGAGCACATCACACCAGTTCTACAGTCCCTTCACTGGCTCCCTGTAGCTCAAAGAATAGACTTTAAATACTGTTGTTAGTTTACAAATCACTGAATGGCTCAGCACCACAATACATTAAAGATAGCTGTTGTTTTATCAACCTTCCAGACCTCTCAGGTCTTCTGGTTCTGCTCTGCATCCCCAGAACCAAACATGGAGAAGCAGCATTCAGCTTCTATGCACCACAAATCTGGAACAAACTTCTAGAAAACTGTAAAAAAGCTGAAACACTGAATAAATCTCGACTAAAAACCCAGCTGGTTAGAATTGCTTTTGAAATGCAATGAATTATGAATTTAATGATAGAAGTTGACTTAATGTCATGTTTTGTTTATTCTATGTTGCATGACTTTGTGTTTTTATAATGTAAAGCACTTTGAAATGCCTTGCTGCTGAAATGTGCTATAGACAAAAAATTTATTTTGATTTGATTGATCAAACTATCAAGATATTTTTGTGCACCTTTATAAAGTAAACTTCCAAATTAAATTCTACAATTATATTTTTAAATGTATCTTTACTGAAAGGATTAAATAAAAGTTTGTAGCATTGTAATTCTCAAACAAATTCTAGATCTGTCAGAGGTGCTAGCATCAAAAAATTATGTAGAGTTAATCCCTCTAAGCTTTTTTTGATCTTAGAGGGAGTCAGATATTATTAGGGTTTATTTAGTAAAATAGCTGCAAATAAGCCCAGTGACCTTCTCTGCTATGATTGGTGTAACAACTACAGTCTCAGATCAACACATCCCTCCAGTTCTGTCAGCAGTACAAACCGCTCAACAGCAACATTGTACCTGTTGGGGAAAACTTAACTACATTTGCTGTGTATTGTCCCCACATGATGACAATGATACAGTGATATCCGATTAAATATTAGATTTTAGATTAATATGTGTTAATGTACCTTTTTAACTTTGAGTCCCTCCAAAGGTCTCACACAGCACCCCCCCTCCCCCCCCACTGGTTGCTGTGGTGTCTTTCCAGTCATCCTTTCAGTCCTTTGACCTCATGTGTCCTTTATGCCTCATGTTCAATTGAAGGGTCCGAACTTGGCTTTAGGGAATTGAAGTCAAGCCACACTGTTACATCCTTTGATGCACCTCAGGAGGCATTGATAAAGGGTTAGGGGTTTTTATTTTAATCACCAAAGCATCTTCTGTGCCCACATTTTTGCCAATATGGGTTGGACTCTGCCAGCCCTGGCTCTGGGCACCTATCCTGTTTGTGTTGAACAAAGAGAATGATGTCTAGCTTGGGAACCTCAGGGTGTATGGAGGAATTTTTCTGCCATAATCCAAGAGCACACATGTTCACCAGAATGTAATGTCTTGTTCTCAAAACTTTTAATACTTTTGCTTACATTTTCATTTTGAAAGCAGTACTTCTTGTCTTTCTCCTCAAAAATTGCAATGATTGCATTCAAAACTTCTCCTCATGCTCAGACTTAGTCTCTGTTCACTTACGAAACATAGAATCACCTTTTGACAAAGTTGCCTGGAAACCTCTCAGCCAATAGAATGAAAGTGTTGTACTGGATGCGTTTGTTTCCTTATAGCAGGTGTGCCTGTGTGGTTACTATCAATTGTAGCGACCCATCGTTGTTTCTGGGAAAAACAACGATTATAGCTTTCGGCTCTGTAGTACATTAAACATCCACCTGCAGAGCTACTGGTCGCTAACAGCTACTGATCTTAGGCAGGAGTTTGTTCACCCAACCAAAGATTAGATAGATAGATAGCGTTATGGTCCAACCAGCAAGGAACAAGGACAAAGGCATATATAAAAAAATAGCTTCTATTTATTTTTTCCAAAAAAATCTTAACAAAAAGCTTTGAACAAGTCTCAAAATATAGGAAAAATGGGTCCAAAAGAAATCAACTAAGGCATACCATACTCAACATAACAAACCAAAACTGACCTCACACAATGAACACACAGTGGAATTTATACGCAAAGGCTAGCCTACACTAACGAGGAGGGGTGAGGGAGAAGACAAAGACAAACAATACATAAACATAAATAACTAATTCAAATCAAAACATTTTGACTTTAACACAACTATAAAAACAAAACAACCTAACACCATGTTAGGTTAAAGCTCACCTTTAATTTCTTTAGAAGTTTTTCTGGGCTCTTTTGCTACTGTTTGTATTAGCTGTCACTTTGTTTTGTTGTCAATTTTCATCCTGCAGCCACATCCGGGGAGGTTGGCTTTAGAAATTTAATTTCTGAATAAAATGTGTCTGTAGTCACATAAACATCAAGCTGCTTGGAGATGGTCTTATAACCTTTACTTTTAACATGCTTTTTAGAGATGGATCATCTGAAGCCAGGCTTCAAGGCGTGTACAGAGTAAATAGGGGGCGTGTCAGATCAAATCCTGCTTCGTCTTGCTGAAAACCACGCAACAAATGACGCCTCACAGCAGTAACAGATTTAATGCTGTTGCAAGACTAATATTCAGCATGTAGCGAAATACAAGGGATCAGAGTGATAGGTATTTTCTCAACCTACATAAAAAGAGAACCACAGATATGAGTTTTCAATCAAGTCTTTTGCAAAAGGAGAAAACATAGCAAACCATTTCTTCTAGGTGTTTGCCATGCGTTCTGACCTTCTGCATCAGAACTTGTCTTTTATTACAAAGCATAGCAGGAAAGGAATGTGGAAGGAGGGCAAAGAAAGATAAGAGACTACAGAAACTAACATTCTACACAAAGGCCCTAATATCCCTTGATAAGAAGCAGCTGCAGATTCAAGGTTTAACAAATTCCTTCTCTCTGGGGTGTGAATACTAAACTTAGGGGATGAAAAACAAACTAGTAAATCTGTTAATGTAAGAATGATAATAAAACATAGTTATTCTAACATTTCCTTCCTGTTTATAATTCTTACATAATAGCTTTGCAAAATCTAAGAAAAATAGAATACACATATATATATGATGTTGCTGGGTAAAAGAGTACAGACACAGGATATATATAAAAAAGAAAGAATATAATGTAGAAACGAAAAAATAAATAAAAACAAACACATTTTTAATCACGAGCATCATTTTTTCACATGTTCAAGTAGGAGTCATTAAGTAAATGATCCAATCTGTTTATTAATTTCAGAACATCATCATATGTTCCTGCTTTCAGTTCATCTTCATTCTTCTAGAGCCATATGTAGTCCTCATCTGTGTCAGAGGTTACCCTGACACAGGTAACCCTGTGTCAGGTACCTGTGTATAGCTGATCAGAACAGTGTTGAATATCTTTAGCATCATGCTACAGAGACATGGAATGATGCAGGTTGTGAACAGACAGAATAGGATCAGTACAATAAAGATGGGTGTTCCAATCTTTAACAAAAGCTGCCACCAGGGTCCAGAGGTGAGCCAAGAAAGAAAGTCAAAAGGTTGTGACCCCTGAGTTGCACTGTCCACATAGTTCTTAAGCTCTTCCAATTCATGCAGGGCATCGTGAATAGTTCCACCAGTTCCTGTTTCATCAGGGACAAATGTGCAGCATGCTGAACCTATGATCTTGCAGACGCCTCCCTGAGAAGTGTGAGAAAGTCTAACACAACATGGTTTTGCAGAACCATGTTTCTCAATGCAGTCAGCTCTTTTGCGGTGCTGTTTGCTAGCTAGTATGTAGTGTTGATGAGGCGCAGTAGGGGGACCATATTGTTGATCTCAATATGGTCTCGAACTTCAACTACTCCCACCCATGGGAATAGGCCTTGCATAAACTTTTCACTGCCGCCCCAGATCCTGACTTTCCAAGGAACTCCAGTAGTTGTAGTAAGGCCTCCCCACCTTTGGACTTTCGGCATGACGTCTCTCCTAGTGTGGTAGAGTCCATGGCTGTGAGTGTCCTGAGCCTTTTTCAGGAAAGTCACTGGGTTGGAGAGGGGAACCAACACACACAGTCCTCTCCAATTCCTGGGAAGACAAGCATAAGCAGTGTCTCCACACAGTCTGTCATTGTCCTGGATCCTCTGTTCCCTGGAACAATGGTACTGCAGATGGTGAAATCTCGACATCCCCTGGTCTCTCTGCTGATGTCGAACTCTCTCACCTTGAGAAGGTTATAGCTGGTACACTTGCAGTCAGACTTCCATCTTTTGGAACAGGCAGTACTGGCGTGGTTCATCTCTCGGCAGGCTTCATAGTCTAAAGAGTCTACCTTCTTGTCACAGAAGTGTAGATTTTGTTACGTAGGTTCCATGGGATCAGCCCTAAAAAGGTGGCGCTATTAATATACACATAGACATCAAGGGCTCCTGGCTTAAGACTAGCCAAAATTTTTACTTCTGGTAGTCAGATGTCCATCTGTGGCAGGGGCATGGTGTCACTTGGACACCAGATCTCAGACATGAGTTGTGTGTGGAGAGTAGGGTAGCTGTGCACACACATATAGCAGTCTGGGGGAGGAGGTGTGTACTTCTTTCCTTATCTTGTTGAGGGCCAAGACTGCTCCCACTCCAAAACAGTAGACATGCTGCAGTCACAGCGCAACAGAGATTCCACCTGGCCTGTGAGAATCCCATTGCTGCTCAGGACTTCTAGGCTAACTGAGTGAGGATCTGTTGATTTCTTCTGCGAACATTGAGACAACCCACTTCTATGACAGTGAATTCTCTTTGTAGTCTGGCTTCCCCATCACTCAAATCTAGAAGTCTAACACTATGTGTAACTTACAGTGACTGAGATTAATCCAGCTGGGTCTTCCAGCAGTTTTTACAGCAGTTGGAGTTGCTATCATCATTTGGAATGGTCCCTTCCACTGTGGGCTGGCCCAACTCTTCCTTTTTATGACTTTGATATACACCCAGTCTCCTGGCTTGGTGGGAGTGTTTTCCTGTGGGAGAGCAGAGTCAGAGGGCAGTAAATTTGCATTTGACACCTCTGTCTGTTTCAGACTCCTGAGCATATAATCTCCCAATGTTTGCTCCTCATCTGCTTTGTGACGGGGTTCTCTTATGACTTGGGAAACCACACACAAAAAATGACTGGCCAAGGCCGAAAAATACTTTAGTGAAATTTATTCTCTATCAGTGCAGTGAATCAAAGATGGCAGGTTCAGCATATTTACAAAAAGATGTCCAAGGCAGGTTAAAATCACAACAACACAGCAGTACCTTCAAAGTCAAAGGGCATCACCTCCAGTGTGGCATCTCCAGAGTCTAGGTGCAGACTGCCTCCCTGTGGAACGGAGCCCTGCTTTTAAAGCCACAGGCTCCGCCCACAGAAAGCAAAACAAAAACTAAGCAGTTACTTCTAACTCAAATAAACTCTTAAAATATACAAAAGAAAAAAAAAATTTATAATCAAAATACACTCAAATAGAAAACAACCAGCACATTGTGATGACGGCACCACATCACGTAATTCGCTCCCGGTGCGCTACAAGCCGGAAACAGCTCCACTCAAAAAGAAAGCAGGGAAAATGTTTGAAAACAGATTAGAATGAACGCCAACTGAAACAAGAACACCGCGTGTGCACCCACGATGAATCGCATCAGTTCAAGCACCAAAAAAAAGTAAGTTGCGATTGTGCATGTGTGCGGGCTTGCTAGCACGGACTCTTTAATTAGATCTCAGCTCGTGACGGTTCTCCGTCACATGCTTTCTGTGAATCTGCAGAAAATATCAGTCATCTGTATGGTCTTCCATGAATTATTTCAAATGGTGTTAATCCTTCCAAAGGGTGTAATTCTCATGTACAACTTCACCAAATCTAAACATTCTGGCCACGGTCTGTTAGTTGTTTCCATACATTTTCTTAATCTACTTTTCACTACAAATAGTTTGTGGTATGCCATGTGTTGGAAAAATAGTTTTATATATAGTCTAGCTACTGTCAAAGCATCTGCGTACTTTTCTATTTAAACCTATTTAGAAAATGCATCAATTACCAAACAATGTCTATATGATCCACTTTGTATAAGTTCAAATAAAGTCCATATGCATTGTCTGGAATGGATAAGAAGGTTTTGGGAAACTTCCTCTTTTTGGTCTCATGTTTCCTTGAGGATTATTTTTAACACAGACTGATCATGCAATACAAAAAAAATTTAGGTAAGAATTTCAATTTTTTTATTTCTTTAATCCATATGGGTTAGTAATACCCTCCCTGTTGACACATGACAAATTGCTGTCAAAATTGCTGCTGCTTATGGGAATTTGGTAGAATGGGTTTGTTTATTTACCTGAAAAATGTTATCATTCTATGTTGCCTTTTAGTTATCCACATTTGTTTTCTTGCTTTTGGAGCATTACACTGCATGTTAGCTAAAACAGTTTTATCTATTTGTTCTTCTTCATCTTGCTCTAGGAAGTTTCCAGTTCCATGTTGTCCTGTTGCTGCTTTTTTTAAACATTTGATCTGTTTGAACCTGTTTTCATTTTAGAACCTCATTCTTTCCTGTGGTGCGAGCTGCATACTTACAAACTGCTAGTTTTAGGTGGCAGTTATATTGCTTGTAGGAGAGCTGTTGGCAAAGAGGCATTTTGTTAAAGATCTTACATGTGGATGTTATCAAATTCATCAGGCAGATTCATCTGACAGATGGCACAACCCAGAGTTGACTCTTTTGCAGAACATTGTTATTACTCTTTTTTAAATAAAAAATACCATTCTGAAATTAAACTAAAATCTCAAATCCTCTAATTCAATATTTTTTATGAATTTAATAATCATCAATCAATCAAACCTAGATTAAAAGTTTTAAACTTAGTCTAGAAAACACTATTTTTATTCACAATCATCAATTTGGAGCAACCAGTTAATTAAAAATATCAAAATTTCAGTTAACCTTGCATTTCAGACCAGCTGACAATGTAATTTTTTTTATTATTAAATAATAATTTGATCAGTTACTCAGTTCTTGAGTATGGTCTGTTTGTTCTCATAGTTACTCATTTCCATCAATGCAAAGTGACACAAACAGAAACATAAAACTTGATCAGATTTTCCGTCACAAATTTTCAGTCTACTTTCATTGTTTTCCTTTGCTCAACTTGTTATAAAATTTTCTGAAGCTTCTAGAATTTTCTTTTATTTGTTAATATTTTTAATGTGTTAATATTTATCTGTAATTGTCAGGATCCTGTTTTAGGTAACATTTTAAGAGACCTATCTCAGACATATGTTAGAATCCAGCAGCAACTGAATTTCCTGCTGCTGAAACACCTCACCCATTTCAATAAAGTGTAGATTCATCACTGCTCAATTTAACTGCAACAAATACTTTGGTCTATGAACACTGCAGTATTAATTTGTTTAGAAATATTTAATTTTAATTCCAAAATGAAGCCTAGGCGCAAATTCAAACTGGAAGACTCTTTTTAGCCCCACCTGCTTCATCCAACAGGTGCATCCCTCTCATCACCTACGACCAATCAACGCTGATCCAAGACATGCCACGACCAATCCAAGTCCCAGCTGATAAGGACCTCCGTCCATGGCGTCTTCCGCTTTCCAGCAGAGCTCAACCCACCACCACCCCTTCACCTCCACTCGCCCGGTTATTCGGCCGCATTCTTCGCCAACCTCCGCCACCAGTGCTGGGCCCCTGGGGCCTACCCTGTTCCTACCAGCTTCGGGAATGCTCATCCGAGCTTACCACAAAAAGTTTTGTGATAGTCAATGTCCTTAGCTAGGGCCCGAGCGCCAAAGACTTTAATTTTATATGTCAATAAACTCTTCTAATTGTTTCCCCCTCTCTGTGTCTGAGTCTCTCCAGATTGAACTAGCATGTATTACCAGGATAGTCTTTTTTTTATTTATTTATTTATTTTTTAAAAAGAAACTAAAAAGGAAAAAGAAAACTTTTGCTAATCATTAGCTTAGAATCTTTGATCATTTTTAGTTGGTGTGATTTAGTGGCATAATTTTTTTTAGTTTTTGCTGAACTTTTAGTGATTGCAGTTTTCCCTTCACGGTTTCCCAACCTATGGCTCTTGGACCCTAAGAGGATCCTTAGCAGTGGTCCTGCTCTTCAGGACTCAGAGTTAACAGGGACAAACTGAGAGAATTTGTCTATCATTGAACATAAAAGCTGCTAAGACTTTCTTTTCTGGCTAGATAACATGTGATCAGGGTTATAAAGCAAGAACATCTTCGTTGAGGAAGCAGTGTATAACAGCTGCGTGTGTGTATAACACTTATCTTGGATGATCTCACTTCACCCTCCTCCTGCTGCTGATGTCGCTGCAGCGTGGGTCCTCCCTCCTCCTCTCTCTGCAGTTTCCTGTCAGTCCAACTGGTTCTGTATTGGATCTTTGAGTTGCCCAGACTGTCTCTGACTGAGACAGTCCATGACTGAAACATTATGTCTCTCAGTCATGGAGAAGCGAAAATGAAACAAGCGCCAAACAGTTCAGTTTGTTGTCTTTGCCTCTGAAACATGTTATCGTTTCCTTTCCCATGCTGATGTCAGGGAGTAGACCAACGGAGGTTGTAAGAGTTCAGTTGCATCCAAACAGGAATGTAGTTTCAGTCCAAAAGTCCAGCAGGACACCATACAGTAGTTTGCTGAATGGCAGTTCCCAGGTGTCAGGAAATTAGGATCAGCAGAACTCTTCTTTGTCTTTCTGATCGCTGACATTAGTTGGTGACGGGGGAGGGACATCATCTCGGCCATGGCAAGACAGGTTTGAGTTGAGGTCAGAGGTCAGACGCACCGCAGCGAGGCTCAGACAAAGGAAAAGGAAAGAAGCAAATAGGAGATTAGAGTTTGCCTTTCTTTCTGTGTTTTTTTATTTATTTCTAAAGATATTTCATATCTATATATCTTTTCTCTCTTTAGATTATAGTTTATAGCCACTTAATACCCTACATTTTATTTAGAAATCATAAGTCATTTACTTATTCAAACACATTTAAACATGAAACATGTTAAAACCCATAGTCTCTTACCTTTGCCATGTTAGATTTTAATGTAGAATGTAAGTTAATTTAAGTTTTAGTTAACTTAGTCTGAGTAAACTAAGTTACCTCGACAAGGTCACAAGGAAAACAGCCACAGCCAAATACCTCCAACGAATAAGGCAAGTCCTGAGAAGCCAGCTCAATGGCAAGAACAAGATCCAAGTAATAAACAGCTACGCCTTGCCAGTAATCAGATACCATGCAGGAATAATTAGCCGGCCAAAGGAGGAGATACAGGCCACAGATGTTAAGACACGAAAATTACTAACAATGCATGGAGGGTTCCACCCCAAATGCAGCACCCTGAGACTGTACATGAGCCGCAAGGAAGGAGGCAGAGGACTAGTGAGTGTGAGAACCACTGTCCAGGACGAAACATCCAAGATCCATAGATACATCAGGGACAAAGCCTCATCAGACAATCTGCTCAGTGAATGTCTCAGACAATGGGGAACAGAAGTTGAGGTGCTGGAGGTACCATCATGGGAGGACAAACCCCTACATGGGATGTACCACCGGCAAATAACTGAAGTGGCTGATATCAGAAAGTCCTACCAATGGCTGGAAAAAGCTGGACTCAAGGACAGCACAGAGGCCCTCATCCTGGCCGCCCAGGAACAGGCCATAAACACCAGAGCAATAGAGGCCCAGATCTACCAGACCAGACAAGACCCAAGGTGTAGGTTGTGCAAGGAGGCCCCTGAGACAGTCCAGCACATAACAACAGGATGCAAGATACTGGCAGGGAAAGAGTACATGGAACGACATAACCAAGTGGCAGGCATAGTGTACAGAAACATCTGTGCACAATATGGACTGGAAGCCCCGAGATCAAAGTGGGGAACATCCCCAAAGGTGGTGGAGAATGGCCGAGCTAAGATCCTGTGGGACTTCCAGATCCAGACAGACAAAATGGTAAGGTCGAACCAACCGGACATTGTCGTAGTGGATAAACAACAGAGGAAAGCCGTTGTGGTGGATGTAGCAATACCAAGTGACTGCAGCATCAGGAAAAAGGAGCACGAGAAACTGGAGAAATACCAGGGCCTCAGGGAGGAACTGGAGAGGGCCTGGAAGGTGAAGACCACAGTGGTGCCTGTGGTCATCGGGGCCCTTGGGGCAGTCACCCCCAAACTGGAGCAGTGGCTACAACAGATCCCAGGAACAACATCAGACATCTCAGTCCAGAAATGTGCAGTTCTAGGCACAGCAAAGATACTGCAGAACCCTGAAGCTCCCAGGCTTCTGGTAGAGGACCCGAGCTCAGAGGATAAGAACCACCCGCGGTGGGTGAGAAGGGAATTTTACATATATATATCTATATATTTATTTATTATTATATATACATAATAATAACAATATTAATAATAACAATATTATTGTTTCTTTCCATTTCTCATTTTAGTCTTTTTGTTTTTTGTTGGGGAGTGACAAATTGTATTCATGCTGAGGAATTTGACCTCTGTGTTTTTTCCTTCCACCACCTCTTCTGTTATCTGATTTAATCTGTTGACATTCTCTACTCCAATGATCGAGGCCATCACAATTCCAGTAACCATCAGAATTTTGTAGTGAATTACTTGGGGTCCCAGAAAGGAATCTTCGCCCCCTGTAACCTCCTCTATCTCTTCCTTGTCCTTTGTAGGGACCTTGGAAGAAGGCAGAGGTTTCTGATTCTTCAAAATCATCCTGATGAAAAACATCCGGGCCTGTTTTAGACTTTTTGACTACTTTTTCAGCATGGCATCCCCATGTCATCAGTTGTGAGACTGGGGCAGTTTCAACTTCAATGAAATGTTTCTTTACCCAGCTTCCAATTTCAGGCCGGAAACTTGACAGTAAAGCATTTTTAAACTTCTGTTGATATGCACTATTTGGGTTGCCGTTAGATGTGATCCCACTATGAATTCTGAATTCTTTTTCAAGTCTAAAATGAAAATCAACTTCCTCTTCTCCGATTTTTTGTTCGATTCCTGACAAATGACTGTAATTTGCTTTTTTGCCAAAAGTTGTTCTACCTCTCTCACATACTGGATCCCACTGTGCTTTAAAAGCATCAGATAATTTGGGGTTAGCACCTTGAGGGTATGTAATTGGAACCAAAATAATGCTATTATATATTGCTTTCTCTAATGAAGACATGTACTTTTCATCCCCTTTGGGATCCTCAGCAAGTGAGGAATTATGACAACACTTATTTCCCATAGTTTAGTTTAGTCTACGATTTAGCTTAATACAGGTATTTTGTGCTTTTTCTTCAAAAAGAGTGCTCTAAATGAGCACTTACTGTCCCCTGAAGAACAGTCTTCTAGGTCAAACTGATTTTGACCTATTTCTTCACTTCTAATTCTAATTCTGAGAACAGAAAGTTTAACTCTCAGAGGATTAAGCACCATTCACACACACACAAATTTCCTGCCGGCTCAAGGTTCTTTATTTTAATACTCTGTGATGTAGTTCCATATGATCTGTTATTTTGTACTTCGTCGCGGAAAGTGCTCTACGCAAGCATCTATTGTCCTCTGAAGAACAGGCCTAAACCAAAACTATGTTTTGGTCCGGGTCTTCATATAGGACAATAAATTTGTACTTTCAGGGAATTCAGCACTGGTCACATTTCACATACACATTCGTATAAAAATTTTAACCTCATCCAGGATTGGACTCCAACCTTTCCTTAGTAGGGACTTTAACCCTAATTTGGGACTTCGACCCAAATTAAAAGCGCTTATCAACTCACGCTTCTCTTGGTTCATCTTGTCCGGTTGGATCTCGTCAATCTGCTGCTGGCAGACAAAGTTGGACATAGGCGCTGGCCCAGCGAATAATTCACTTCTTGGAACTTTATCTCCAAATCCTGATGACTCTGGCCGTGCACGGGTTTCAGCACGTCATTCCTCCGTCAGTCAGCAAACGGGTATGTCTGAGACGGATGTCACGGTACCAAGATGATAGGTATTTTCTCAACCTACGTAAAAAGAGAACCACAGACAACATTTATGAGTTTTCAATCAAGTCTTTTGCAAAAGGAGAAAACATAGCAAACCACTTCTTCTAGATGTTTGCCATGCGTTCTGACCTTCTGCATCAGAACTGGTCTTTTACTACAAAGCATAGCAGGAAAGGAATGTGGACGGAGGGCAAAGAAAGATAAGAGACTACAGAAACTAACGTCCTACACACAGGCCGTTTAAGGAGTATCCCAAGATAAGAAGTAGCTGCGGCTTCAAGGTTTTGGGAAAAAGTAAGTTTTGTGAAAGACAAAGAAAGAGAATACAGAAACTAATATTCTACACAAAGGCCATAGTATCCCAAGATAAGAAGCAGCTGCAGATTCAAGGTTTAACAAATTCCTTTTCTCTGGGTTGTGAATACTAAACTTAGGGGATGAAAAACAAATTAGTAAATTTGTTACTGTAAGAATGATAATAAAACATGATTATTCTAAAAAGAGCCAATTAGAAATCCAAGACAAAGCGAATGCCCCAACAACCATTGCACTCCCAAGACACTAAAACATCAAATGTCTTTATTGTCAAATCATTGTATGACGTAAAAGAAAACACAACACAACCACTGACGGTCAACATATACCAGGATTAGATTGGCTACAAATCATTTTAATAATTAAAACATATAACAGGAGAATCATTTAAATGATTATATTGTTACTAAACCTGAGTTTCACGAAAACTTCCAATTTTTGGAAGTATGATCCAACTGAGTGACAAGGCTATTACAGTTTCACCAGCAGTTGTCACTAGTGAGTGATGAATGAAGCAATGAACCTGTTTGCAAAGCAAAGGGTTGGAAAGCTTCATTGCTTCACGAGGTTTCATTTGTCCATCACTAATGCTGTGTGATGGACACTAATGATATGTTGACCAGAGGAAATCAAGAAAATCCGAGATCATCCCACTTCCCCATGCTGGAGATTTTAGTTTAAGAGTAACAATAAATAAAGTTACCTTTAAAATTAATCACACAAGTGACATCCACTCCCAACAGTAGACATACACTTCAATAAAATAAATCTGGTTGTGTGTGTTGTTTTTGAGTCCTGCAAACTTTGCTTTAATTATACTTCTTTTTTCTATCTAATCATATGAAATCATAGTCAGAGAGAGAGAGATGAGACAGGAAGAGCAGGTGTCCTTAAAAAAAGAGGAAGTAAGCTTCCAGCCTGCAGATGTATAAAAATAGAAGACTATTCCTTGTTTCAAAGTATGAAAGTTTTAAAGGATGAAATCTAAACATTTTGAGTAATTAAATAACATTTAAAGTAAAGTACTTATATTAATATTGGTTTACTTATAACAGTATTTACACTTACACTTGTGGGAACACAAGTAAAACAAGTAACTGTAACTTTGGTATCAACTAATTACAATAATAGATTATTCTTGGTTTCTTTTCAGAAAACATCTGTAATAACCTACATTATGATTACAATAAGAGTAATAAGTTATGGTTATAAAATTATAAATGAATGCAAAGTCAAAACTAAAAGGGATATGAATGTGATTTTGACATTGAACTTGAAATTGTGTAAAACATGTAACTGCAATTAAAGATCACTGATGATGTGTTGGAGGTAGATAGTAGGTGAAAGGTTAGGGGTAAAAGGAGAACTAACGTGAGAGCAGAGATGACCAATGCCTCATTTGGAAATAGGATGGTGAGTAACCCTGAGACATTGGCATAGACCTCAGGACATAATGTCTCTAAGACAGTGATGGATATGAGATCATCTGTCCAAGCAGTCAGCCAATGAAATAAGCACAGCAACAGTGCCAGCCAATGCAAATGCACCAAAAGGGTGGATGAATCCTATAAAAGGTGAGCACAAAAGAGGAATCTTTGGTTGGATCCTCCAGGCAGCTTCGAGCCAAGATCGAGATGGACAAAGAACTCTGCAGCTGAAGAAGAGCCGGGGCCACAGAGCCGAAGACTGTCCTGCGCATGGGGACCAATCCGTCAACCCTGCAACATGTGACTTCAAATTGCACTTCTCTCATCAGCTGGGTTCAGACCCCAAAGACAAAGATGAAGACCCCAAGGAAAAGATGAACACCAAGGAAAAGATGAAGACAAAGACCAAGGCAAAGATAAAGACCCAAGTCCGGTGTGACCTCACCATCGACGCAGAGATGAAAGCTCATCAGACCAACAGAGATTCCTGCCTTCATCAATCAACCTCCTGCTCCTGCTGCAACACCATCTTCATCATCAAGCCAGTTCTGGGGTTCGAAACACCATACTTCGTCCGTCTCTCTCAAAGGTTACCTTTTTAGTTCTTAGTATCAGCGTTACGGAAAGATAGGCTAAAAGATTGATTTTACTTATTTGATTATTTCTGCTAATTAATTAAGCTTTACTGACCTTTGCAAATTGCTTTACTATTAAAATATTTAGCATAAAGAAAATCTAAAAGATGTTGTGGACATTCAATTAATGAGTCACCTCAAAGTTCTTTGGTGGTAGTAAAATAGCTATGATGTTTGATTCTGGGGAAGAAAAAGTAGAAAATGTTTTATAGGTTGCTGTAGCCCAAACATAAAACAACATCCTTGGGACTCGCCCGAGTTACTAAAAATTACCTGGTTCGGTAACAAGTGCAAGTTGTAAAAAAAAAAAAAAAAAAAAGAGAAGGAGCGACCGTTAACAGATGTGCTCTGTGAAACTAGTTGGCTGTAGGCTGCTCAGTCTGGCTAATTCACAGGGGGAAGAAGGGTGGGACATCTGGATGTAGGCCATCAGAAACCAGGCGAATCCTTTCTCGATGCCAGCTTAAACAGAGTTTACTTCAGTTCTGGACAGGGTAAATCCCAACTGATTTAGGAAGCTCAATTTACCTGTTAGACGGAGAGCTGGTAGGACATCTCCCCTCTCAGAAGAGGAAGTAGAGACTGAGAGAGTAGAGAGTGAAGGAAGTGGGGGGAGGTGTGCACACAACAACAAGGTCTATGTCCCTCTGGTCAACATAAACCAGAGGAAGCATTCCTTTGTTTCCTCTGGTCTATGTTGAGTGTGGTACACACTATGTCACCAAACAGCACAGTGACTACCTGTAGCCCTACATATGGGCTCACTGGCTGCTTACAAGAATGTAGACACCTGTGATGTTAATTAGTGGACACACCTTGATTTAACATGGCCCCTTCGGTCACCTTATTTTCAGGGGCACCATCATTTTTGTGTAGGTCTGTTTCCTGAGTTTTCTTTAATAATTTTGTTGAAGCATGTTTAAAAAGCAATATCTTACTTTCATTTGCTAATTTTCATAGAATTTTTATTCATTAATACCTTTGTCAGATTCAAGTTATTTCTGTGACCACTGTGGGTTTTTCTTTCATTAACCGAGGGGTAAAAACTATTTTCTCCTCCTGTGTATATTGTCTTTTTAACTGGCCCAAACCAGTGCCTTCCTCTCTCTTATTTCTGTATTTTTCAGCTGCTGCTCAGCAGTTTGACCTTGACTGATGTGGAACAAAATTAATTATCTACAATATTTAAGATTTAATCTAGACATATATAAAATATTCTGAGTGTATAAGCTGTTTTTCTACCTCTCTGTCCTAGCCAGCTGCACCTAGTAACTCATAGTCTCATAAGAACAGTTCTCCTTTGTGTAGCTAAAAAGGGAGGACCAAGGCCAGCTGCCTGCAAGGGAAGAGATAAATAGTTAGCGCACCCCCACTATGGGAACAGGATGAGATGCTCAACTTATCTGAGTAGCTGTGGAGGAAGCTAGGTAAAGGAAGCCTCCCCCTCAGGGCTGTGTATTTGGTTCAGGCACCCATGTTTATGTTATGTGTCCTAATTTGGTAAGGGGCATTTGAATCGACTCCCACTTCCTGTGCGCCAAGGAACTGTAAATGATTCTGTTATTGTTTCAGCCTCCTCAGAACACACCTAGAGTTTGCTATGATTTTATCTGTATTGTTCTCCACTTGCAAGTGATATTAAAAGTTTTTGTTCTTCACACTTTTGCTGTCTCAGTCTCATCTCTGGAAAATCTGTGCATTTCAACACTGACAAGGACTACAGCGAAACAGTCACAAAGTGACTTCATTACACAACAGAGCGAGAGTGAAACAGGAAGGAACCAACATGACGCCAACCAGAGTCGTAGTTCATACAGTGCAAGGTTTAACCTCCTGGACGCTGTTCTTC
This sequence comes from Poeciliopsis retropinna, assembly GCA_010277075.1. Classification (NCBI taxonomy): domain Eukaryota; kingdom Metazoa; phylum Chordata; class Actinopteri; order Cyprinodontiformes; family Poeciliidae; genus Poeciliopsis; species Poeciliopsis retropinna. The sequence continues at coordinate 552,050 of VMRM01000002.1, read as the reverse complement.
TATGGACAATAGACCATGTTGATCTGACTGTCAAAAAGGAGTCAAATATGTTTACAGATCTATTCCCTGTTTTCTTAAATAAATGTTATGTTAATGTCATGTTGTCATTTTTAAGCGTGTACACACGTTTTTGGAAAAATGTTAGTGCAAGATAATTATGAACAACATAATATCCATCATCTGCCAATAAAATTGTGTTTAACATCAGTGAAGAAACTTTTAATGGTATGTTATGTAGACCTAACAGACCAAAAAGTCTACAGGAATCAATAGTTCTTCTTTAGCTTTGATTCAATATAAAAGCAATGCAAATATGCATGCAGGTCTACATTCAGATGACTGTTGAATCAACATTAATATGGTGATTGGATGTTTAACCATAACATTAAATCAACGTTACGATTGAAACTCTAACGCTGATTTAACATATAAGTCACTTTCAATTTCAGTTCAATGTCAGGCTTCAACATGCATTCAATGTTTTTGCCTAACTATATGTCAGTTATGATTTACTCATATATTGCTGTCTGGGAGCAGGTCAGACAAATGTCAGACATGACTGGTATAGATATTCTGTGTAACCCCACTACAGAAAACCCAAACTGTGCCTTTTAATTCAGTGCTTCCACACCACAGAGTGGTTTCAATCAAGCATTGGTAATGGCAAAGAGAAAAGTTGATAGAAAAGAATCCAAGCTGAATTTTAATCAACTTAAATACCAACATGACAGCATCATTAGAAACATGTTTGTCTTTTTCCCCACATTTAACCCATTTTTATTCAGCTCAGTTCCTCCCTTGTCATTCACACACTTACTGCAATCTTTTTGTTGAGGCATAACAAGTATGGTATTTTGGACATATTAGTGCAACGCATACCACTTTCAGAACTAATGTTTCTTTTTTTCTGTTATAGACCCTGTAATGCATTTTTGCTGATCAACACACAATGCACAAGTCATGATGAAACAAAACAGATTACTGGACGTTGGTTCTGTGGAGCTTCTTCAGTACCGGTGACTCTTCAAAACAGTAAAACTTGATGGAGTGTTGCATCATGTTGGTGCTAAGTTTCTAGCCCACATGCAGAACACAATACAGGAGAAATTGAGTTATAGTGAAGGTGAGTTTATTATAACAATAAACAATGATTTCAGTGATGACAGTGAGATAACGGGTCTGGTCCAGGAAGGGAATGAGTTCACGGGGGCTCAGAGGTACCGTTACTGGCTAACACTCAGGCGCCGAAGTACTGGCAGTCAGCTTCCCTTGTAGCTCTCGCCTGATGAGCAGATTGAGCTCAGCTGCGCAGGATGATGACGCACCACTCCAGAGAGAGGTCAGTCTAGTGCTATCTAGTGGCTGAATGTTGTTAGCAGCAGGCAAGAAAAACCCCACAAAGAAAACAAAGAACCCCAGAACACAACACTCATGGTTAAATTAGAACCCACATTCACAGCAATTACAGCTGTGCAACCTCAATTTTTCACCCATTCTTTGCAAAATAGCTCAAACTGAACCAGACTGGATAAGGAACTGCAAATTTCAAGTCCTATCACAGATTTCCAATTACTTTTATGTCTGGACTTTGATTTGTTTAGTCTGGAACATATTATTTGATCTAAGCCATTCCAATGCAGCTCCAGTGGTGTGTGTCATCCAGTTGTGAGGTAAATATGTCCCAGACTCAAGTTTGCAAAAACACAAAATTGGACCCAAGTATTTTTGTCTAGTTTGTAGTGCAAATAATTTTATTCTATTTCAATGGACTTAAAATAGGACAAAACTAACTTACAAGAAACTTCTCAACAAAATGTAGGAGCTCGTTCTAAGATAATTTTTTAATATATATAAAAAGTGCTAGTTCCATCGGCAGATTATTTCACTTATAAAGTGTGAAAATGCATAGACTTGGTTTGCCTCTGGTTTTGGATGTTCTGCAGCTTAATGTATTTTTGCTCTTACTTTTTTACTTTCAGCTGTGACAGCGGCAGATGTGATGACGGACAGAAGTGACGGAAATATTTTCTTCATCTGATGGGAGTAGTGGTGGTTGATAGCCGATGGATGTCTTGAACAGGGATAAACCTATGGCGGCAGAAAAGTGGCAATTGTGTGCGTACTCAACCCAAGGGAGGAACTGGGACCAATCAGAGGGGTTGGAGGATGTGAAGCAGCGGAGAGTGGTTTCGAGGTTTTGATTGAAACGTTCAGTTTGGCCGTTGGACTGAGGATGAAAACCAGACGTGAGTGAAACATTGGCATTTAATGCGGAACAGAAATTTCTCCAAACCTGGGAGATGAATTGTGGACCTTGATCAGAGAGTATGTCCTGGGGGATTCCATGGAGCCGGAACACATGTCTCACCAGAAGCTTGAGCTGTTTGGAAGGCAGTGGGTAATTTGCGGAGGGGAACGAAGTGGCAGGCTTTGGATTAACGGTCAACTATAGAAGATATGGTGGTCATGCCCTTGGAAGGTGGCAAACCGGTGACAAAATCTACTGCGATATGAGACCATGGGCATTTAGGAATGGGAAGTGGTTGAACGAGACCAGATGGCGGTTGATGGGATGATTTATTTCAGGAACATATGGTGCAGGCTTGGACATACTCACGGACATCTTTATGGACAGAGGGCCACCAGAATCTATGGTTACTAGGGCGGGGTGCGACTGATGCCAGGATGACCAGAAAATTTAGATGCATGGATCCACTAAAGAAATCGGGCTTGGACGGAGGGCGGAATGAAGATCTTGTTGGGGGGACAGGAATAAGGAGTGGGATCGGACAGTTGTGCCTGTTTAATGATGTCTTCTGTTTCCCAGGTAACTGCTGCTACAGTGCAGCTGGGGGGAAGGATGGTGGCTGGACCCTTCTCAAGAGTCATCAGGTGAGTAGAGACGGGAGAGAGCATCTGGTTTTATATTGCGGGAACCAGGGTGATAGGAGATGGAGAGATTGAAGCGTGAGAAGAAAAAGGACCAGCGTGACTGTATGGGATTTAACCTCTTGGCGGATTGTAGGTAGGACAAGTTCTTATGATCGGTCCAGACCAGCACTGGATGTTCAGCTCCCTCCAGCCAGTGTCTCCATTCCTCCAAAGCCAACTTGATGGCCAGAAGTTCTCGGTCTCCCACATCATAGTTTCTTTCCGGAGGGGTTAATCTGCGTAAAAAAGAAGTGGGTGAATGTACGAAGCGTTTGACACAACCAGATGAATGTTTGTCCACAACGAATGACGGAACAAATGTCGCTAATTAACAAAGCTTGGAGGAAACGAAAAAGCTAATGGAGGAAAAAATAGCTGACATGGAAATGTTGTTAAGATCTCGCCTTAACAACCTTAGATTGGTGAATCTCCCCGAAGGCGCAGAGGGCTCCGATGCCTGTGGATTTTTGGAAAGCTGGTTACCAGGAGGATTGGAGTTGCCTCCCCTGAGAAACCCGCTGATTCTTGAAAGGGCCCACTGCATTGGCCCGAAAAGGGATGCAGAAGCACCCCCAAGAACCGTAATTATGCGGTTCCTAAACAAAAGGATATGATATTCAAAGCAAGTAAAGTAAAAATGGATATCCTCTACAAGAACCAACGGGTGAGATCTACAACAACGTAGCTACAGAGATACACAAGCAGCGCAAGCATTACAATGGAGTCCGCAAGCAGCTCTGCGAACTCGGGCTGAGGCACGGCTAAACTGGTGCTAACGTACTAAGGGGAAACACTCAAGTTCAACAAACCAGCAGAGGTCCAAGCGTTCATCGATCGGATTCAGAAGGGACAGATAAGTGTAATGTAGTAACTACATAGATGCAGCACTGAGGAATGCAGCGTTGGTACATCGCTAAGCTAAATATAGCTTTTTGTGAGATCATAATTACATTTACACTGTATAAAGTGAAGTAACACCCACTATTATACTTTTTTATTACATATACTTTAAACTTCTAGGTTCATTATTATGTTAAGATGTTTTACTTCTGTTATGCATAATAGAGTGCACCGCAAATGTAAAGGGATAATTAGATGGTTGGAAATGCAGGAGAAGGTCGGGTACAGTACATATATTTATTTTTATTTGTTGGTGGAGATTAAGAAATAAGAGAATAAATCATAAGGATCTATACATGTCAGTGGTTGGAAGCAAAATATTGGGAGGGCCTGACCATTTGGTTGGGAACAGGATTTTGTTTGTTCAAGTAGTTCAGGGTTTGTGGATGTATGTTGATTGTTCAGTCATTTTTGTTGCCCCTCTTGAACATATCAGTGGAATTATCACATCAGTGTCTTTTAAATTGACATGATGCAGATGACGGAAATTAAATGCACATCCTGGAACTGTAGAGGCTTACAAAAGACGAAAAAAATTAAGCAAGTCATGAACAAATTGAAAGATCTAAACTCTAAAATAATATTCTTACAAGAGACCCATCTGTTAGAGAAAGAAAATTTGAAGATGCGCAGAAGGTGGCAAGGGGATATATATGTAACTCCACTTACATTAAGAGCCGGGGGAGTAATGACTCTAATTCATAAATCTGTTCCCTTTCAGGTGACCAATGTTATTAAAGACAAATCGGGGAGATATCTGATTATTCAGGGATCCATCTTACAAGAAACCCTGAACCTAGTAAATGAGTATGGTCCCAACTCTGATGATGATGTTTTCTATACCAACTTCTTTCGAGTCCTTTCAACGCTGACAGGAAAATACATTATAGGGGGCGACTGGAACTGTGTTATGGTCCCCTCTCTAGACAGGGCTTCAGGAGCTGACCAGACACACACAAGAAGTAGGGAAACAATGTCATTTTATGAAAGAATTAAATTTAGAAGATATATGGAGACATTTAAAACCTACTGAAACAATCTACTCATGTGATTCAAAATCATTTAGAACATAGACTATTTTCTGACTTCAGAAGAATTACTTTCAAATATAACTGACTGTTGCTATGATAGCATTCTATTGTCAGATTATGCTCCCTGTAATTTATTATATTCTAACAACCTGTGGAGAGACCCTCTTAGAAGGTGCTTACATCAGAAATGCCTTAAGGATGAAAAATTTCTTAACTATGTTGGAGAAAAATTATTTCATTATCAATTATCAATTTCACACAAACTTCAGCCTGTATAAAATGGGACGCTTTTAAGGCATGCTTGAGAGGCCGGTATATAATATAATCTGTTATACCATGTCAAAATCTAAGGAACAATGCAAGAACAGACAACAGTTAGAATCTAAGATTAAATTACTTGAATGACAAATTTTTAGAAATGGCAACAAAGGAAAACAGAAGGAACTGCTGTTATTAAAGGTGCAATATAAAAAAGAATCTGCAGGAAGAGCGGCCTCCAGTTTGTTAAGATTAAATCAATCATTCTATGAACAAGGAGGAAAACAGGGAAAAGTCTTGGCTTGGAAAATAAAACAGCTGGAAGTGCAAAAAAACATAACATCTATTATTAATGGTAAAGGGGAAACATTAGTAGACCCAATTAAAATTAAAGCTGCAAGCAGCCTCGAGCGGCCCTCGTAGCCAAGCGCCGCTCCGGCCTATTGGCCACAGCAGAGGTTTGGGCAACCGCCGCCCGCCAACCATCAAAGAATCTGTCACAAAGTTTCCAGCACCGCCGGCCTCACGCCACCGCAGAAGCTGTCGCGCAGTTTCAGCGCCTGTGCAACAGGCGGTACGCATCGATGCGTTCGGCAGCGCACCCTGACAACGCACAAAAAATCTGGTACAGATCGGTGGCTTTTGCAAGGAGATATAACTGATGGATTAACCTAGGGGGCGCAGTGGAGTCAAATTACATTTCAAAAGTCTTGGGCTCTTTACAGGTGAACAAAGGTCATACTTAGCTAGTTTGGCGCCAGTCGGATGATCCATGTATGATTAAAAGACAATCGTATGAATATGGCGAGGAACTGATATTCGCCATTTTGCCACACCCACATGGTTCAGGCGGCAGCCAACAATGACAGAGTTCATCATCTTATCATTTTAAATCACTTTGCATAGAATGAAATCCATATAAATAACAGAGTAAAAGTGTTCTAGTTTTCCCTATGCACAGTACTCAGATTGTCTGACCTACACTCTATTAAATAGTTCAGAATGAGAAATAAGTCTCTTAATTGGCAACAGTGTGTTTTTTAAATACAGTGTGTAACTGAACACAATAGCAAGACTAAAATAACTACAAGTGAGATCTAAATGCAGTGTAAGTTAAAGCTTGTAATGAAATGAAGAAGGAAAATGATAAAATTGAAGATTTACCAGTTTAATAAACCAGTAAATAATCAGTAATAAACCAAGCGCAATGCACATTAAGAAAGCACAGTTAACGTTCAGCACATTAGAACAATAGCACAGGCTGTATCCAACCCATTAATTAGGTATTAATCACAGCAAGTGCTACAAGTAAATATTACAACCCCAACTGCTACAACTCCCGTCTAACACTGTGGTTCCAAAAACGAGGCAAAACGTTCAGGAAAAGTTAGCAGCTCCAACTGGTAGCAAAAAAAAATAAATAATAATAATAATCCACAGCGGTACAGATCCAACCTCGTTCATTAACGGCCGCCGGCCGACTGCTAGTACGAAGCATGCACAACTCCAGTACAGTTCAGTTTATCACAACTGATTAACTGAATTATTTTTAATAAGGATAGCGCGCCTCGTGTAATAGCATGAATTATCACTTTTTTTATCAGTTGGTCACAAGGCATGTCGTTTATTTGCAGGAGTGTTTGGTTCAAAAGTTTACAGTCCCTATTTGAACCTCAGAGCACTAGCGATACATAACAGCTGGCCGGAATCAGCGTTCAAAAATCGGATCAACCTTGAGCTAAACGCCTCTTATACCGCAGAGCGTGAATATCTAATATCCAACTTGTAAACAACTTCACTGCGGTCGGTAACACAACGTAAACAGCGGCAGAAAGTTTGTTTTGGTCTGTGACCTCAAAAGACTGCACCGAGCGACGTAAACATCACATGCAGTTACGACAGCTCGAAAGCTAAATGTTCAATACGGAGCGGAGACAACAGCAAACAACCTGACATTTAGGCTAGCTTAAGCTAACCTGTATATTTACTCTCTTGTTGATATACTGACATTTCTTACCTTCTGTCTTTAAACCACTCTGAAAAGCTTTTCTTCGTCTCTTTTTTCTCTTCCGTTATCTGTTTTGTGCCCCGGAGTTAGCTCTTTAGCTCCCTCTTGTCGAGTTGCACTAATCCAATTCAGCTATAAAAAACGCCTCAGTGCGTTCTCGAAGGGACGCTGGCCAAGCTAGCTGTATGAGAGCTCATACAGCTGCTAGTACAACTTGTAAACAAATTCACTGCGGTCGGTAACACAACGTAAACAGCGGCATAAAGTTTGTTCACTGCACAGAGCTACGTAAACATCACATGCAGTTACGTCAGCTCGAAAGCTCGATATGTTCAATACGGAGCGGAGACAACAGCATTTAGGCTAGCTTAAACTAACCTGAATATTTACTCTCTTGTTGATATACTGACATTTCTTACCTTCTGTCTTTAAACCACTCTGAAAAGCTTTCCTTCGTCTCTTTATCCGTCCCCCGGAGTTTTTTTTCTGATTCGAATCTTTCGCTCCCTCTTGTCGAGTTGCCCAAACGTTTCAGTGCGTTCTCGAAGAGACGCTGGCCAAGCTAGCTGTATGAGTGGAGAGCGGTTCATGCAGCTGCTGCAGTTGGATATTTGCTTACAAATATCCAACTTGTAAACAACTTCACTGCGGTCGGTAACGCAACGTAAACAGCGGCATAAAGTTTGTTTTGGTCTGTGGCCTCAAAAGACGACACCCAGCGACGTAAACGTCACATGCAGTTACGTCAGCTCGAAAGCTCGATATGTTTAATACGGAGCGGAGACGATGCGTTCTCGAAGGCGTTTGTGGAGTCATACTGACACCCAGTGGTGTAATTATTTGATCTTTAGCGCTCATTCAATCTTTGTCATTTGTGGAGTCATACTGACACCCAGTGGCCAACCATACTGGTGTAATTATTTGATCTTTAGCTCTCATTCAATCTTTGTCATTTGTGGAGTCATACTGACACCCAGTGGCCAACCATACTGGTGTAATTATTTGATCTTTAGCTCTCGCCATTCAAAATTAGCCACTGGGTGTCAGTATAACTCCACAAATGAGAAATTACTGAAATAGTTTGTAAACTGACTTGACGTACTTTGTTATTTTTAACTGAAATTAATCAGTATTTGTCCTCTTAACAATTTTTTAGAAAAAAACGAAAACATATAAAAATGTATATTTAAATAATTATTATGTTAACAAGGCCTGGATAAAAGCAGTATTCTGTATTTGTACTTGTTGAAGAGAAAATTACATCTTTGATCTAAAATAGCCGACTTCCTCTTGGGTTTAGACCATCTCTCCATGAGGCTTTTTTGTACGTCCCGACAATATACACATGTGCACCAAGTTTGGTAATTCTAGGTTAAAGCATGGCTTGGGACTGATCAATGGCGTTACAGGTCACTTCGCTACGCCGCCACGCCCACCTGCTCCATCGAAGCTGGTCGGGGTTGGAATCCTCAACACACCAACATGTCTTCTGTCTCTGGACAGAGTTTTATGTTGATGAGGTCAAAGGGGTCAGATAGCGACCGTTCACAGTAAAATATGACACTTCCTGTTCTCAGGGGGTGTGGCCTAAGTGATGCCATCATTCGACCATTGGGTATTGTAGGACACCCGATGATGATCAATCACAGTACCTTTGGTGCCTCTGTGAGTTTTGGTGTAGCAGATATAACAGTTTTATGTTTCATAGCGAGTAGGTGAACTTTGACCCCCGGTAACACCCCTTCAGCATGCTCAAAAACTCACTGTTTTGATAACTTTAGATGGGACATGCCTTATGAACAGACTGACCAAGTTTCAAGCAGATGAATCGAAATCCCTAGGAGGAGTTCGATCAAATGCGAAGGCTGTAAACGGCAAAAATGGGGTCAAAATCGGAACTTCAATCCAAAATGGCTGACTTCCTGTGGGGTTTAGACCATGGCTCCAAGAGACTTTTTTGTATGTCCTGACATGATGCACATGTGTACCAAGTTTCACAATTCTATCTTAAAGCATGGCTTGGGGCTGATGATTTAAAATCTTCTAGGGGGCGCTATAGAGAAATGAGGCCACACCCACCACATTTTGATATGGATTCCTTTCGGGTAGTGGATAAAGATCCATCCTAGTGAGTTTGGAGCAGCTTGGGCCAGAACTGCGGAATTCAGAGCCAACGGCGTTACAGGTCATTTCGCCACGCCGCCACGCCCACCTGCTCTATTGAATTTGGTCAGGGTTGGAATCCACAACACTCCAACATGTCTTCTTTCTCTGGACACAGTTTTATGTTGATGAGGTCAAAGGGGTCAGATAGCGACCGTTCACAGTAAAATATGACACTTCCTGTTCTCAGGGGGCGTGGCCTAAGTGATGTCATCATTCGACCATTGGGTATTGTAGGACACCCGATGATGATCAATCACAGTAACTTTGGTGCCTCTGTGAGTTTCTGTGTAGGAGATATAACAGTTTCTTTTTTTATGGCGAGTAGGTGAACTTTGACCCCTGATGACCCCCCTTCAGCATACTCAAAAACTCACCGTTTTGATAACTTTAGATGGGACATGCCTTATGAACAGACTGACCGAGTTTGAAGCCGATCAATCGAAATCCCTAGGAGGAGTTCGATCAAATGCGAAGACCGTAAATGGCAAAAACGGGGTCAAAATCGGAACTTCAATCCAAAATGGCCGACTTCCTGTGATACTTGCACTATGACATTAATTGTAAATTTTGAGCATCTTGGGGAGCTCTACAAGTGTACCAAATTTCATGTCTCTACGATGAAGTAATGGAATAGCAAAGGGTCCTTTGAAAATTGCTAGGTGGCGCCGTTGAGCCATTTTTGTTGCAATTTTTGCAACGACCATGAAACACGTAAATTTTAAACAGACTTAAGGCCTCTGCCAAGTTTGGTGAGTTTTTGAATATGATAAAGCCCCCAAAAAGCCAATTCATTTGGAGGGAGAATCGTAATAATAATAATAATAAGAAGAAGAAGAAACAGTACAGAAACAATAGGCCTTCGCCAGCGCTTTGCTGCTCGGGCCTAATAATAATAATAATAATAATAATAATAATAATAATAAGAAACAGTACAGAAACAATAGGCCTTCGCCAGCGCTTTGCTGCTCGGGCCTAATAATAATAATAATAATAATAATAATAATAATATAATAATAAGAAACAGTACAGAAACAATAGGCCTTCGCCAGCGCTTTGCTGCTCGGGCCTAATAATAATAATAATATAAGAAGAAGAAACAGTACACAAACAATAGGCCTTCGCAGCGCTTTGCTGCTCGGGCCTAATAAGAAACAGTACAGAAACAATAGGCCTTCGCAGCGCTTAGCTGCTCGGGCCTAATAAATGAGGAGTTTCGAAAATACTATGAAAAGCTATACGATTCTCAAGATACTTCTGTTATTCAGGAGCATGACTCATTTCTAAATAAGTTAGATATCCCCTTGATAGATGAAGATTATAGAGAACACCTGGAAGCTGAAATTACAAAAGAAGAATTGGGTAGAGCTATTGACTGCATGAAGGCAGGGAAGAAAGCTGGGACTGATGGGTTCCTTATAGGCTTTTATAAAGCGTTTAAAAAACAAGTAATAAGGCCTATCTTAGAGATGTTTCAGGAAAAATATTGTAACGGTGGCCTACCAAATTCTATGACAAATGCTTTGGTCTTTGTATTATCCAAACCAGGGAAACCCAGCAATAAATGTGAGAACATGAGGCCAATAAGTTTGCTTAATGCTGATCTAAAAATACTCTGTAAATTACTAGCAATACGCTTACAAGACTCGCTTCCTTCAGTGATCCATATGGATCAAAATGGCTTTGTTTTGGGACGGCAAGGTCTACACAACATGAGGAGACTTCTAAACATTATTCCTGATTTGGATGTTAAATGCAGTCAGGAACTGCATTTCTTTCCCTAGATGCCAAGTAGGTGTTCGATCGAGTCAAATGGCCCTATCTATTCAACATTTTAAACCGTTTTGGGTGTGAAAATAATTTTTATAAATTGGTACACTTATTATATTTAAATACTACTGTAGAAATGTTAACAAATAAAAATGTGTCTAGACCAATTGCTATCAAACGAGGATGTTGTCAAGGATGTCCTTTATCCCCCTTGTTGTTTACATTAGCATTGGAACCACTTTCTATAGCTGTAAGGTCCCATAAATCTATAACGGGCATTACAATTAAACAAATGGAACACAAAATTTCACTATATACAGATGGCACAATCCTGTTTATTTCAAACTTAAAAGAATCTATTCCAAGCTTACTTAATTTAATAATGGAATATGGTCATATTTCAGGGTATAATATAAATAAAGCTAAATCTTCATTATTAATCTTGGACGGAAAAGAAATGTCCCCAGAAATGAGCTCAGAATTTAGGGTTGTTAGAGAATTCACATATTTAGGAATCGGCATAATTTCAAATCTAGATATGATTGTAAAGAAGAACTATGAATGTTTAACAAAAGAGATCACTGAAAATATCAATAGATGGATGCCCGTTCCCTTATCAGGTCTACACCCCTTCCCAAGGTGTAGACCTTGATTGGCAGGATCAACACCTACAAAATTAATATACTTCCAAAAATACTATATGTTTTTCAGAATGTCCCCCTGCCGCCTCCTGTAAATTGGTTTAATAATTTTAGGAAATTACTTGCTGAGTTTTTATGGCAAAATAAACGGCCCGGGGTTAGAATGCCACTCTTACATTTACCACACAAGGAGGGAGGACTAAGGTGTCCGAATTTGAAGTGGTATTACTGGGCAGCCCAACTTAGGACTATTAGATATTACTTTAATGCCAGGGATGTCCCTCAATGGGTAGAAATGGAATCTAAATCAGTAAGTCCCCCCTTACCTTTACACATTTTTTCTGATTCTATCCCAGGACTGTTGGGGAAAACAGTTAATTCTATTGTTAAAAACATGATCAAAATATGGTATGACTTAAAGAAGTTCACAAAAGAACCAGTTACACTTTCACAATTTACTCCAATATGGGGGAGCCAATATTTTACTCCTGGAAGAGCAGATTCTGTATTTAAACAATGGGCCACAAAGGGAATAGATAAAATTCATAATTTGTATCAACCAAATTCAACTTACATGATGTCGTTTGAAGAACGTAGGCAGAAATTTAATATAAACAGAAAATATTTCTTTAAGTACCTTCAGCTCAGAAGTTACATTAGGACAAAGAACAAAGATTTAACCAAGGCACCAAAATCCCCACTAGAAGAAATTATTTGCAAAGATAGCGCAAATAAATGTGTGATTTCAGAAATCTACGGTTTTATAATTTTGAATTCTCCAGAGGACTCAACACAGAAACTCAAAGCCTGGAAATTAGATCTGGGGGTAAATCTGTCACTGGAAGACTGGCACTCTGTCTGTATAAGGGCTCAGAAACAAACAGTTAACTCACGCTTAAGGTTTCTGCAATACAAATGGTTAATGTGAATCTATATTACACCAACCAGTTTACATCGGTACAATCCTAATATACCAGATATATGCACAAAATGTTTAGAAGAAAAAGGGACTTGGTTTCATTGTATCTGGGAATGTAGAGAAATTCAAACATTTTGGAAAGCAATAATCAAAATTATGGAACATCTTGTCTCAAAGGATGTTGCACTTGATCCGTGTTTTCTAATTTTAGGTTTGTATCCAAAAATAATGTGTTTACCAAATGTGAACAAATGTTGATTGATATGTCTACTTCAAGCTAAAGACTGATAGCACTCTCTGGAAGAACACATCAAAACCAGGGACCAAACAATGGACCAGGCAAATACTGAAAACTTTGCCTCTGGAACGAATAACATATCTCCAAAAAGGGAAAAGCAATTATTTGAAAACATTTGGAGATCCTTCTGGAATTTTGCTGAAGGAACGGACTTGTCTCAGGATGAAGAAGAAAGCTAAAGACAAGATTAATGTCAGAACATAATGTCAAACAAGGGAGCCTGAACAATGGATTAGTACTTTCTGTATACTTAAGAGTATATGTAGATATGTAACTAAGAGAGCGTTTGTTAGTCTTGTTGTTTGTATTTGTTATATGGCAGATATATTTGTAAAAAATCAGTAAAAATATTGTTGGAATATGTGGATGACATCATAGGCTGTGAGCGATCAGCATTACAGAATATATATTGACATGGTTCTAAAAGAGGTACAGAAATTGCTCAACCCAATGGAAGGGTCTTGCTTGCATTTGTCTATGACCAGCAGAGGTTTTGGTGATGACATCACTGCTAATGTCTCTGCAGTGAGACATCTGCTTTAGTTAGAAAAGCTGATGTCTCACTACTGAGCTATTCCATTATTTCAAAGCAAGAATTATGATTGCAACAGTGCTGGGAGCAGGCTGCTGGCTGCTCCACGCCCAGATCCAAGTTGTGCTATATTGTTTTTGGATGTTGCTAAGGTCACTGTCTCTGTGTGACAGGGAACCTGACATCAAAAATCCATCTCACCTTTCTTAGAAATCGTCTTAGAGATTTTAGTGTTTCTGCAAAGAGCGTGGCTTCAGCAGAGCAAAGTTAGGCTTTACCCCTAAGGAGTGTTTTCACACTGACTTTTTGTCTTCTTCTCTGGTGTGTTTATTACCCTGACTGAGAACAAATCATCCTGTTCACTTAAGGGCTGAAAGAAACCTCTTCAGATGATATGTTTGACGTTCGACACGTGCAGCACACTTTGAAGACATGCTTTCACTTTTTCCCTCATTACGTAATGTCTGTGATGGCTTTGAATTCAGCATAGAAGACGGCTGAAATTCATATCAGACCAGAAGAAGTGGTGTTCAGAGAGCACAAGGGATTTCTTAAATGGCATGCTGTGATTTCCAGCCCACCAACCAATCATCAGAAAAGGGTCTGCTACAGATTTTTTTTCCTGTTCGTACATTACACAATGTTTCCATTGCATTTGTGAAAAGTCATGGAAAAGTGGACCTGACAGGAGTGACAGTAAAAACTCTGTGACACCTGTGATATTTTCCAGTAGTCCTTGTGTCAGCCAGCACATGCAGACAGCTTGTTGGACCTGCATTAGAGTTTTAGGGAACAAGGAGACAGGGCCGGCCCAAGGCATAAGCAAACTAAGCAGCCGCTTAGGGCCCCAAGGCCACTAAGGGGCCCCCTCAGTGGAGCTCATTTTCTTTTTAGTAATAATTTCTGTCATTATAATATCAAAAACATACAATTTCACAATGAAGTGACTTGTTTTTACAATAATATATATTTGATAATGTATGTAGAAATCATTATTTTATGGATAAAATGAAAAAAGAAATGAATTGCTCTTGGGGCCCCCTGGGGCCCGCCGTAGGTAACATGAGCGCCATGTAATGAGCAGAGCATCTAAACGTCCAAAGCTCGAGTCAGAAGTTAAGTTAGCAAAACTATGTGTCAAAAAAGGACTTATCGTTCAGGGAGGGAGAAAAGAAAGAGGAAGAATAGAAAAAAAGCCAAGATAAAGTTTGTTTTAATGTGCCTTTATAATGTAATGTAAAAGATTAGTAAAGCTGCTAATATAAAATCAATTAAGTTTTTAGCTTTTGGAGTAACGTTTAAGAGAAATTTGTTTAATCAGAGAATGTCATGAATATGTGTGTAGGGCTGCACCGTTTTCTGGTCGATCTCTGGTTACCGATCTTTAAAAAGCCTGACCTGCTAATTTTGATTTTGGCCAATACCAATTTTTTTGTCTGAAATTTCGCTAAATATAGCAAGAAAGTCAATTACAACAGTGTTATTAACTGTAACAGTGCAGATCTGACCTGGTGGGCTGGTCTGTCAGTCAAACCTCTCACTGTAGAACAGAAGAGGACAGAGACTGATTTTTAAACCTTTAATGACGAAGATAAGTTTGGGGGATAAGATGGGCTTCACATGTAAGTATCAGCTGATCATGATCCCCCAAAATTAAGAAAATCAGTGCCCAGAAATCAACTAGTCAATAAATCAGTTGGCCAATAAATGTATCCTATTATACATGTACTGTATATAATATGAACAGCACAGCCAGAGATGCAATAAGTTTATAGCAGGTGTGTGAATGATCTAATGATTAGACTGCTGATTGCAGTTAGTCCACATTGTTAGCAGAACTAGAGGGCCCCAAAACCACATTTGGCTTAGGGACCCATGGAGGCTTGGAGTGGCCCTGCAAGAAGAGTATATTTTCACCTGGAGACTGGCAGGAGAATCTCCAAGAAGTGACAAAACAAGCTCCACATGTGACTGAGAGCAACAGGCTCTTCTCACTCACTGACTAAAACCGTTCCAGGTCAACTATTTTGAGCAACTTTAAACATGGAAACAGAAAATCAGTGCTTTAATATGAAATATTCTAGACATTTATTATAAATGGCTGAGAAATATTATATATTTCATTAAATCACAGCTTACATTTGCAGTATTTAATGGTAATCATTTCCTAATGATTTCATAGAGAAAATCTCTTCTGTTTAGGTTTTTTCCAGACGCTATCGGACCACAACAGCCAGAAGAAGTCCACTCTGCACCTGGTGCTGCGGCTGAGTGGCGGCGCCAAGAAGAGAAAGAAGTCATCCTACACCACATCCAGGAAGAACAAACACAAGCAGAGACAAATCATCTGTCTCTGCTGTTTGTGATTTGCATGTTTAATTTGGTTTAGGTTTTACATCAAATGCCACTCCTGACCAACATTTATCTGGACTTGGGGCAAGAAGAAGGAATCCCTGGTTTGTTCCCCCTTATGGCTGCATTTAAACAGCTATGTGATCTACATCTTAATCTTATATATTTATTAGAAAAATATTGATAAAGTGTAGATAGATCTCTTTACCTGAAAGCTCTTTTAGATTCCAGATCTCTCTGTGCTATTAATTAATGATTTCATCACTGATCATAATATTGATGTTATGTTTCTGACAGAAACATGGTTGAATGACAATAATGAACCAACCATACTAATTGAATCAGTGCTTCCTAACTACAATTTTTAAAGTGAGAATAGAAAACATAAAAAGGAGAAGGCATGGCTTCAATATTTAAGAATACCATAAATTGTAGTAAAATCTCTTTGGGTCATTTCACCTCTTTTGAGTATCTTGTAATTGAGGTAAAAGGCCACAAACGAACTTTGACACTAATTTATACAAAACTAAAACATAGGTGGAAAATTTCTTTACTGACTTGAATGAGCTTCTATCTCTTATATGCATTGATTATGATTGTTTAATAATTGGTTGTGATTAGTCATGTTGACAAACCCCAGACAGAGGGGAAAACGCTCTTTAACATAGTAGATAATTTTGGTCTAACACAACATGTCAAACAAGCAACACACTCAAGGACACACACTGGACCTGGTTATCAGTAAGGCTGTGAATACTTCCAGTGTCTCTGATGATGACGTCCTGTCGGATCACCTCCTGTTATCTTTGTTGTGATCTGTGTTTTTCTGAGTGTTTTAATTCTAGGTTTCTGTGTTTTTCAAGTTTCCATGTTGTCCTGTTACCCCCTTAATTGTTCCCAGGTGTTTCTTGTTCTGTTATTACCCTCTGTGTATTTAACCCAACTTGTGTTCCTTGTTACTTGTCAGGTCCTTGTCTATTGTCGTTGTTTTGTTGTTTGTCCATTCGCATGACCAGTTGCTACTGGCGTTGAGTCCTGGGTTCCTCTCAGCTGTGCTGCCTGGCCATTGGACTTATTTTGGATTGTGTTTTGGATTATTTGCACCATTAAACCAGCCTTTTTTCATTTTCAACCTGGATCTGCTGCGTTTTCCCTCACCACCTCCCACACCGCATCGTGACAATCTTTGAAAGTTCTTTATCTGTTAACCCACTTGGACAAAAAGCTACTATCACAAAATGTTCTTTCACAGAAAACACAGCAGAAACATTTCATCAAATCTAATCTACTTCCTCACCCTTAAGCTGAAGATAAGTTGGTAGATGATTTTCAGTCTAAAGTTTCAGATATCATTGATTCCATTACCCCAATTAAAGTAAAGGCTGTGTCTGATAGGAAGAAATCTCCATGGAGAAATTCACAAACAGTTCAATCTGCAAGACAACTCTGCCGTAGGGCAGAACGAAAATGGCGTAAAATTCAACTTAGATATCTAAAGTCTTATTCTTCCAAACCAATAAAGGAATCAGACCAGAGGAAAGTTACTGATATTTATCTACCAACCTTGAATAGGAGTATCTAGTTTAGATCAACATTAGATTATTTTTCTTTCCTTTGGTTTGTTTGTATTTCCTTTTAATTCCTATTTTGTTTTGCCTTGATGCTATTTAGATCAAATTACCTTTACCTTTACGTTCTGAGTATTTACAGGCACATTTCTTGGTCAAAGTTTGTGCGATTATGTGGTGAAGAAAGACATAACAGATGCAATGTTTTGATTTTATTAGTTGTAAAGTCTTGCAGGCAAAATCAGATACAAACAGAACATTTGTAATCCCAGACAGCATACATATTCAATATGAACATGGATGAAGGAATTGAAATGGAAAAAACCTTTTCTCACCAAAGCAGCTGTGCCATAAATAAGGTTGGTGTTAAGATTTTGCATAATGAGTCATTTTGAACAAGATCCATGAGGCGGATAACTCACATTCCACAGCAGTCCTCCACTAGTGCGTGTTTGTATCTGAGATTCTTGTTCAACAGATGTACCTCATAAATATTTTTGTTCGTCATGTGGCCTCCAGTTCATGTCATTCTCTGTTGAAATTTGAAAAATAAACTTGCTTAGAAAATACTTTTTGTTTCTATCCAAAATCTAAAAAAAACAGCAAACACACAACGGGATTTGTAGGTTTTTTCCCAATCAATCAGCCTGTCTGCAAAGAACTTTGCTTGTTGTCTTTGCTGATAAATGAGAGCAGTGAGTAGACCAGGGCTGGAGTACTCCTCTCTGGAATGCAGGCATGTTCTTCTCCAAAGGTGCTGACGTCAGGAGGAGCCTGGGCAGGGGCGCTGCCAGAAATGGCCAAGAATTGCAGCTGCTGTTACAATTTCTTGAGTCTATGTGTCCTATCAAAAGCATCACATAATTTTAAAGGCCTGCAAATACCTGGCTTTCTTTGGTAAAATACTGATACTAGCACAATATTTAATGTTAATGAATTTTACATGCAACCGTCTACATACAGTATGCAAATAGGTTCTTTTAAATGTCATTATTAGTTTTAGCTTATTGAAATGTCTCTCCCCACCAGCATCAGTCATAGGCAACATACAAAATATAAAGTAATCCAGACTTCTCGAAAAATCCTATGTTGTTGCATTTTGTTAAAGCTACTGTATATAACTTTCATAAATGTTTTTTTCCAATTTGTTAAAGCTGCCATCATGTCATGACAGTTTGCTATGAGACAGATAATCTGTGAACAAATCCTCCCTGAGCTACTATTGCCAGCTAAAGTAATGCTCCATTCCGACCAAAAACAACCAATCAGAACCAGGAGGAGGTCATAGCGGTGTTAATCAATGTCATTCTCTCACTGCTAAATGTGCTAACTTACCTTTGCAGGAAAGCCATTTATCTGCCGTCAATAGTAGCTATGCTAACAGACTGACATTTCCAACAGCACAGAGCGAGGGGTAAAGGGAAGGAGGGATAAACGGCACCACACAAGATTGCAATTGAAAGTGCTAAAAGCAACCTATCTATCTGTCTATCTATATGTATATATCTATCTATAGATATAAACATATATCTATAGATAGATATACATATATACATATATTTGCTACTAGAAAACAACTCAAATGGCAAAAAAATGAAGTTAAAAATCTACAAATATATCAAAGCAATCTCTCAGTTATGCTCTATTATTTACTATTAGTATTGCTTTCCTTTTTTTATTGTTAACTAGGAGAAAATTGCAAAGCGAAAGTTAAAATTACAAGTTTTGTTTGTAAACTTGTAATTTACAAGTTTACACACACACACATGCATATATGTAACATTCAATCATTTTCAAATGATCATTGGAAAATGATCAAATGTTACATGTCATACAAATGGATCAGATACAGAGTGAACGTCCAGCGCTGGGTCACACTTAGCTCACCTCAGGAAGCAAAGATTGTAGTTCTGCCTTTATCTTCTCCTCATTCTGTACCCTCCCTAAAGGGCAGTGTAATCAGTTCATTTTGTTTCTGTGTGACTGTCGGTCTTATGCGTTATGTAAACAGCAGAAGTGTATGTGTAAGCAGATAAAAGAGATACAGGAAAAAACACAGAATCATTTTATCTATAACATTATTTTTCTTGGCAGCACAGTGACGAACAAAACATTTCATGGGGTTGTTCTGTTCAAATATGAATATTTGCTTCTTGGTCTGGGAGGGGTAACATTTACTTTTAGCTAAAAACAAGTTTAAAAAATATATTGTTCATTTTATTTTGGACAGGACCCCCCAAATTTTTAAAATTCTATTTCTATTAATAAAATAAATAAATAAATCCCTTCTTTGTGGGGTGCCCCTTGTCAGTCAGGGGCCCTTGGAATTGTCCTAACCTTCTCCCCCTATAAGGGGCCCCTGAACCTGAAATTCAGAACAGCCAGCTTATAGGAAAAAAATCTAGTAAGGTAGGATGTTTTAATTTGAACAGTTTACCCATCAGATTCAATAGAGAAACTGGATAATTATACCTTTTTCACACCTGATAGTCCAATAGACTCGTTTCAATTGGGAATTAAATTTGCAACATTTATGACATTTTCTGCTGCTCAAACTGCACTGTGACAAAACCTATGAACATGCTGCTCACCTCCTCACTGCATCAAGAACCACTGAACAAAATGTCCTGAAAACCTTTGAAGAAGAAACTGAGCACAATTTCCTTCTTCATGAAATGTAATCAAAAATTGAGTGGAATTAGATTTTAAGTGTTGGAGGATTTCTCTTTTGTCATTTGTAAAAGACCACAAGCCATTTCTCCTGCTCGACTGCATGTGCATGTTTGCTTTGGTTGTAGTTACCCAGAATGCCCTGTGTTGTAGTCCACTTCCTGCATTAGGAGCGATCCCTGTTTGCTTGGTGTTCACATACGCAAATGAACTGCCCCAGACTTCCCTTTAACCAAACCAAGACCAAGATAGCAAAATATGACTGAGTCAAAGATTAAATATACTGAGGCGGAAACAATAAATCCACATTGCTTTTATATTGACTCAAAGTTAAGGAATCAATATCGATTCATGTAGACATTTTGGTCTGATAGCTCTATGCAGCAGTGTGCCACATGGGCTATTGCTTTGCATTGAGTCAGGACTATATTCATGTACATTGTTGCATGCTTACCTTTTTATTATTATTATTATTATTATTATTTTGTCGCCATCTTCGAATTGTTTGGGGGAGTTTTTTGGCACCTTTGATGGTTCACTGGTGGTGGTGGGAGTGGGGCCCACAGCCAGCCCAAGTGGTTTTAGCTGGGCTGGTGGCACTGCTGAGGCAAATTGAGTGATGCATGGCGTGACTGAAGCAGCAGAGCTTCGAGGAAAAGATAATCAAAAGTACTGTGTGGGAAGGCTCGGGAAACAAAGAGTACCTTCACCTCGGGACGGATCCACCCAGAGGGGAGCGTCGGATGTTTTGGCCGGTATGAAGCTTGTTTTGATTTGTTTGGACAACCGGCTGGACGCTAAAGACTTTTAGCACCGGGGAGTTGCACGCCTGCTAACACCAACCGCCTCGGAAACCACGAAGGGGTGCGTTTTTAGGAAAAAGAGAGAAAACTGCACATTTAAAGAAAAAAAAAGATATATATAATAAACTACTAAACGGAGCGTCTGCAGGACGATGGATCGCGAGGGCTTGCCCTGTTCAAATGGATGTCAGCTGGAGTAGAAACTGATGGGACATTCAAGGTAAGCCCCACCACACTGTGTTCCGTCAGGGGCCCGTTTTGTTTTCGTTTTCTCTGTTTCCGTTTGTTTATATTAATACGCACTTAGTGTTGCGGCTCTACTCTCCCGTAACCAGCAAACAAACAAAAAAAAAAAAAGAGGACAACATAAAAAGAATGAGCCAGAGTGAGGGTAGCGGGTCGTAACAACATGTTTACACAATTTTGTGACCTACACATGCACACGCACACAAAGAGTAGTGGTTTGTGTTGTGATTATTATTTTATTAATTTATTTGTCATAGAATTAATTGATGACAACGGGTTTCAGAACAGAGTCAGGGAGGATTTGTGAAGCACAGATTTGTTTCTGCCTCATCATTCCAACCTGTTTTATTCTGCTTACAGAAAATTTGGCATCAGCTACACTGACAGGAATTTAAAAGGGGCATGTCAAAGAGTGTTCCCAGATAACAAGCGATGGTAATTCAATGTTGTATTTTGGTCAAAAAGAGATTTTTGGTTAAGGTTGACGATTGACTGTGGATCAACTATCAAAACAATCGTTATTGTTAACTAATGTTGGAAAGATATCATTGAATCAATGTTGAATAATTCAGGGGTCGGCAACCCAAAATGTTTAAAGAGCCATTTTGGACCAAGAAAACAACAACAACAAAAAAAATCTTTCTGGAGCTGCAAAAAAATAAAAGCCTTACATAATAAAGGCAAAACAGGCTTTAAGTGTTTATATTAGCCTATTATCAAAATGAGTAAGTGTACAGTATACATAATTAGCATTCATGATTAAATGTTTAGTTTTTCTGCAGTGCGTCCTGGACGGAATGACGCACCACGTGACTCTGTTGTACAAGTGTGCTTTAAGTTGGCCTTCCGTTACAATATCAATGTTTCGTTGCATTGATAAAATTTAAAGAAATGCAGTAAATAAATTAGATTTTTGATGTCATTTTTGTTATAAAGACTGAGAGGGAAAGAGTCATTTCTTTTTCTTTTGGAACTTGGAAAATCTGCCCCCAAATGCAGTTTGCATAACAATGATCGCTCTAAGTAAATAATCACCGTTAAGTGTGTGATAGAAAAAAATGACAGAATGGAACGTGCATAACGTGCTCCTTATCTGGGCAAAAGATGTTAATTAAAGGTTGAATTTATGCTTAAGGTTGACAATTGATGGTTGGTCAACCATCAAGCAATCATCCAATTTTAATCAATTAACAAAGTTAAAAAGATGTCATTGATTTAATAATGTTTTTTATGGTCAAATTCTAATGATTGAATGTTTAATCCAGTGTTTTTCAATGCTGGTCCTCAAGGCACACTGCCCTGCAAGTTTTCAGCAGACATGATTTCAATTGATTGCTGACTGACAACCATAAAATGACTGACAACTGGTTATTAACAGCCAGTTAATAACTGGTAATCAATGATGAATCAATGTATGTTGTTTGTCGCACCCCATCCCTCTCCTCTTCCTCTGAACTCTGGATGGGAGAATCTTATTATTGGGCACAGGTTTATCATGTTTCTCTTACTTGTCTGTAAATATTATTACTGACTCTTTGTGCATAATGTGATGACATAAAACATCTACAACCCCCACAATCCCTCTTTTTGCACTAGTGGTTTGTCTCAATCACTCATCCACTTTGCTGCCAGCTTCTGAATTGAATTCTTCTCTCAGAACTTTTGCCATAAGTTTGGCAATATTACTTTTATCTTCATTGTGTTCATTGAAAAATGACTGCATTATTTTGTGCCCATGCTGCAGCTTGATAGGTAAATGTGATTATATATGTCAACTAAGATTAAGATGAAAATTCATGAATATTTATTATCATGTCCTTTGTCATTTAACTATAAGTGCACAAGGCGAACTGAACGGTTTGTGTGTTTGTTCTTCGGCCTATAAGTTATGTAATATTTCAATGCGTTTCAAAACCTTTCAAAAGTTTTTGATTGTCTTTCTTAACTGGCTCACACCAGTGCCTTCCTCTCTCTTATTTCTGCATTTTTCAGCTGCTGCTCAGCAGTTTGACCCAAAGCTGACTGACAAGGACTACAGCGAAACAGTCACAAAGTGACTTCATTACACAACAGAGCGAGAGTGAAACATGAAGGAACCAACATGACACCAACCAGAGTGAAACTTGGATAGTGGATACTATGAATAGTGACTATATGTCCAAAAAACTTAAAAAACAAAAATAAAAACTTAAAGGTGATCAAAGTCAAAGTGAATTCAAATCAACCCTAGCTCTTGGTGCACCGTGGGTTTCTGGTTTACGCAATTTCAACTGTTGCTCATGAGGAGAGACATTTCAGTATCTAAACCTAATAGAAAAAATGTAAGCAACCTATTTGCATACTGTATGTGGACTGTTGGATGTAAAATTCATGAGCAGTAAATATTGTACTAGTTTCAGTATTGAACCAAAGAAAGCAAGGCAGTTGCAAACCTTTAAAATTATGACACTTTTGATGGGTCAGACAAACTCAAAAAATTGTAACAGCAGCTGCTTGGGGGACCCAATATAATTTTTTGTCATGGGGCCCAAGATTCCTGGGGGCACCCTGGTTACAAGCTTCAAAGGATCCTCTGCTGCTCTACCTGATTTTCTCAACTTTTTAACCTCTGAGTGGTAGACTGTTGATTGGGTGGACTGGTAGAAACCATATGACCATCCACGTGCATAATGAGCTACCTATTTATTTATGTGAAACACCCACATCCAAAACTAAAATTAATTAATTAAGTGAATTACTATCCAACAATTTTATTCCAAACAACTAAAATTAAACAAAAATTCTTAGTATGAATCAACCAGAAAATAAGCAAATAAAATAAACTAAATAATCTAAATTCTAAGATTAACTGAAAAAAGAGAAATAGCTCCTACATTAATATCCTGGGTGGTCTGCTTGCTCCGTTTTCCTCCTCAGCTCTCACTTGTTCATTATCTTCTTTTGGATATTTAATGGCGGTGTGACATATAATGTTAATATGCATTATTAAGGCTTATTTAGTAAAATAGTCTTAAGAAATGAATAGGGCTCATAGGAAATATGATATGAAATAACATGAGCTTCTCTCCTACGGTCTGGTTAACAGTCTCAGATCAACACATCCCTCCAGTTCTGTCAGCAGTAGACACCCCTAAACAGCAACATTATACCTGTTGGGGAAAACTTAGGCTACATTTGCTTTGCATTGTCCCCACATGATGACAATGATACAGTAAGATATGATTAAATGTTAGATTCTTGATTAATATATGGTGTTGTAAGGTGTTTTAACATTTTGTTCAGCGTGCCCCTTTTTAACTTTGAGCCCATGGCCCTCCAAAGGTATTCCATACAATGAGTAGCAGGCGCAGATTTTTAATCTCCAGAGATGGGGATAGCCCCTCACATTGTGCCATATTGAGTTGTGTGTCCCTAAAGGGACACCATTTGCTCATCAAAAAAGTTGTGCTCCTCTGGGATGATGTCTTGGCATTATTTTTGTTAATCAAATCAAGCCAAGAATTAATTATCCACAACTTATCCTTCATAAGTCTAATTGACAAATCTAAATTGTCATTGAAATGTAGAGTTACCAATGGGATCTGAAATCTTCTTTGTGATATTCCAATATTGGACAATTTGCATAATTTTTGCAATTATTCATAGTGGGTCCTTATGAATAATTAAAGTAAATAATCTTTGTTCATACATTGCACCAACGGTAACCTTGAACCCAAGAGGGATCTGTTGAAAAACATTTGCAGGCTGCTGAATAAAGACGTTGTGCATAAAGAAGTGATTTAAGGTCAACTCTGGCCTTTTTTCTAGTAATTCTTTGTCAGATTGTGGACAAAGGGAAGTCGAAAGATAGGTTTGCCTTTTCCTGCCTTTTCACTACAAATAAATTGAGGTAAACAGGTTGACCCCTATGTGCCAAGAAGTTATGAAACATAGTGATTATGAAACTAAATGTTTTCATTTATGAGTGCGGTTTGGAGAGCTCCAAGCATAAGAGGAATGAGCAGAGGATCAGTGATGCCTGCTATAGTGAAAAGAGAAGTGCTTTGCAAACTGAGACTGAGTCAACATTTAAACTTCTTCAGTCACACATACAGACAGCCAAAACAGCCCCCACTGTGCAGACACACTGCCATAAGTCAGAGCCTGAAGACACATCTGGAAATCAGCTCTGCCAGCATCAGACCCCCAGAGTGCCCATGGCTAATGGACCACACATTGTACATCAATTTGCTTTGTGCATATTCTTTTTCAGTTTTGCAAGCCTCACTTCATATGTCATACCATCCCACATTTGCTTTTTATCATGCTCTGTATTGCATCAGAGAAGCTGAATAACATTTAGAGACATATCTGCTGCTGACACCTGCCTATTAAGATTTTATCATACCTCAGGTGACTGTGACCTTATGCAACCAATATTATGTCTGAGGTTAGACTTCCTCAGGTAACACTTGTTGGTAGATGCCTAAAATCTTTGACTGATTGTAAGATTATGGCCTTACAATTAGTAGTTTTCTATTTACAGATCAAGGACCAAGTAGCTGCAGAGAAACTCTTTCAACAAAACTATCTTCGAGAAAAAAATGAATCTCCACTCTTCACAACCTAGATATGGTTAGATTAAGATGTTGTGGAAAACTGTTTGGATAAAGGCCATCAAAATCCTTATAAAAGCCAAACAGGGATTCCTCTGTCTTTTCTGCATTCTTCAACTCTGCTGGCAGCAACATGTTCCTCCAAAACGCCACAACTTCCTTGGACCGGCTCACAATGCAGCCATGAAGAACCTCTGTGATGGACCGAGCAGCAAAAGGGCAGTCAGGCACAGGTTTAAGTCCAAAAAGGTTATTATTTAACCCAAAGAAACATTGACCCACAAAAGAGGTCAACATTGTTGAACCATGCTCAAACTAACAAAATAAAAATTAAAAAAAAAAACACACCAACTCAAGCAAACAGACCTAAGTGAGAGAAAGAGGAAACTTAAATCCTGGCTGACCAGTCCACAAGGATACAAAAGTGAGAGAGCACACAAAAACTAATTGAAAACAAACATAAGTAAAAACCCACCATGTACCCTGGAAACCACCCCTTTTCCACCACTTCATCGCCCTGAATATGCTACCATGATGGGTAGCATCAAATTGTCAACATCCAACCCAGTTAACCAGTATTTGTCTCTGCAGTAAAGGAGGGAGCGTTTTTTGTGTGTGGTCATTTATGTAAACCATGATTGGAGATCTCTGATGTAGGCACTTGTTGCCTTCTGTGGACTTGAGTGTGTAAGTGCTAGCAACGTATCCCACAATGCATTGCTCCACCAGCAGCAGTAAGTAGAAAATTTGCAAAAATGTTTCTTTTATGTATCATTGTTAATGTGGGGTATAAATGTAAATGTAATATGTTTTGCGGTTAGAAAGTGGACCTCATAGGTTCATCTATGCATTTTAAGGGTACAGAGAAAGCTCAACCTCACACTCCCCAGAAGCTACTATTTCACTTTGGAACCACAATGATTTTGTTATCTTGATTAACATGTCAATTAAGAGGTACATGTTCCTCTGAGGACTTTGCACAGATTCTGCCATGATAGTCCATGTTTTAGGTGACAGAATGTCATGGAGGGTCCTGATCCAGTACCAACTCCTTCCTCCTGTGATCAGAATCCAGGAAGCTCTTGTAAGCATGTGATGGAAATACAACATTTTTGAATACATGCACCAGACACAAACTCTACTTTTATTAATATCTCTACTTTGTTATCTACTTTAGAAAGCTATGGAAAGAAAACTTTTTAGTGGTCTTTTTCTTATGGACACAGTTCTACATTCTGCTATTTCAGTCTGGAGAGACTCACACAGAGAAGAAAATGGCAGTTAAAGGATTTAATGGTACAAGATCTTTGGCACTTGGACCCGGCAGAAGACTGTGTGCCGAGAATCACTGCGAGCAGGAGATCGGCTCGGGCGAGCTCGGGATAGTCTCTCCTGGGACCGAAAACTGGTGGTTGAGCAGAGCCTGGAGATGGAGGAGTACGGAGGGCTCGTGGAGGAGGTCCGTCAGGATGAAGGTGGAGATGGGGAGGGGCAGGGTCAAAGCACGATTGACGAGCAGGTAGACCCAAGGAAGCTTGAACTTTTGAAGGCGTCCTGGATCGATGTTTGGCTGTAGCGGCGCGGCAGTCCGGTCCTGGTTGGCTACAGCGGGGGCGTGGTGATTAGATGATGTGGAGAAGCTGGATCGAGTCTCCCAGCTTGAATTTTTGCCTAGGCTCCATTTGTTGATGCAGTCAATCTTTAGTTGTTAAAAAAATTTAAAGAGTAAAAGATTTAGTCTCTCTTATTTCCATAGGCACATGTCAGAAAGGCTATTATACCTGTTTGTGACCTTA
The DNA here is from genome assembly GCA_010277075.1 of Poeciliopsis retropinna. Lineage (NCBI taxonomy): Eukaryota > Metazoa > Chordata > Actinopteri > Cyprinodontiformes > Poeciliidae > Poeciliopsis > Poeciliopsis retropinna. Next base: position 524,569 of record VMRM01000002.1, on the reverse strand, counting down.
ATTCTTTTAATCTGTTGGTTTGGTACAGTCTCATTACTCATTACTGTAATGCTCAAACTGTACTGAGCATTACATGAGCTGCTCATTAGTCTTGAGACTAATGATCAGTCTCATTAGTACACTCTCCAGTTTCCTCACTGGAAACTCTCCAGTTTCCTGGAGTGTCAATTTGCACAAGAGTGTCAATTTGTAGCCCAGATTTTTTTTGGGATAAGAAACAATAAGTTTCTTATTGTTCAGAACTTTTTCCATTGTCAGTGTAAAAGAACAAGCCCTGGTTAAAAGATCTGCACTGGCTTAGTACTCAAAGCTACAACTAAAACTCCGGACACTGGGTGGACTGACTTATTATGTATATCTTCGTGCAGCCTTCCTACCTCACACTTCTCCATGCCTATTAATCACTGCATCAAAGGTGTTCCTCAGGGTTTGGCTATTTCTTTGAGGACATTGCTTTGCCACAAAAATTAGACAAGCAGAGAGAAATTATGAAGCTAGTAAAGATATCTGTATAATAAATTAAAAAACTTTTTTTTTTTGCTACGCAAAAAATAAATGTTTTTTTTTTGCTATGCATAGCAAAAGCTATGCATAGTTTTTGCTAAAACTATGTTAAAGCACCTTTTGATTCAATGTCAGTGTTCATTTTGTCCCATTTAGTCTTGATAAATTCCCTCTACCCAGGGGTTTTAGTACTGCGTACGGGTAAGAGTCTGAGCCAATATGCAGTACTGGGAGAATGGCTGCAATTAGGCCGTCATTCTTTATTTTCTCCTTTCTTATTGATTCTGAACTGTCCAAGCCAGCACCGTCCAAGGAGCAAAAGTTAGGACAAGTCCAAGGGCCTCTGACCGACAGGGCATTCAACTATTTTGTTCAAAATAGCTTTTTTTGTGTTCATAGAAATAAAATAAATTTTAAAACAATCATATTGTGCTTTTAAAAACAGTTTAGATGTTACCCCTCCCAGACCAAAAGCACACATCCTTATTTGCACTGAACACCACTCTGGATCTGCATGAAATGGTTTGTTCCTGATTGCAGTCAGTAGAAGACAAGAAAGACTGTTGTAGTAGCTATGGTGCTAAGAAAAATGACAGTCAGGTTTTCAAAAAAGTAAAAAGAGAAAGAAAAAGACAAGAGTGTCAATTTGTAGCCCAGATTTTTTTTCCCCAAGAGAGATGAGTAGACTGTGAGCTTATCAACCATTTTGCATAATTAGCTTAGCGCCAGTCTACTGTTTGCCTTCATTCCACGAGCATTTAATGAGTTAAGGAAATAAAAGTTACCAACATATTCATATATTTAACTTGTCCCTGTACCTTTTACCACACTTAACAACAGATGAGTCAGTCAGCAGCAGCTCTAACCCCGATACCACCATAACCTTTAACCCCCTGTCTCAGTGAAAAAGATGAGTAACATTGTGTTCAATGACAAGCTACTTAGCGTCATTCCAGGGACTCGATAGGAATTTCATAAAACAGCCTCCTGTCTGGACTGGATTCAGTTTTACCTTAACTTGCATTTAAGACGTCTGTTCCCACGTCCCTCCTGACCCGTCCTCTTCTAAGTGCAATTAAAGCTGCGGTAGGTAATTTTTATAAAAAAATATTTTTTTAATGTAATCCTGTCTATGTGAGATGGCACCTTGCTGTTCCTTAAACTCTGCGTTGCGTTTTCTTTAAGTTCTTTAAGGTTGTTTTCGGAAGGAAACAGTTGAGGTTGTGGTTCACATCATTTATTCCAGTGGTTCCCAAAGTGTGGGGCGCGCCCTCTGTGGGGGCCCAATGCCATTCCTGGGGGAGCGCGGGAACAGGTATGGATGAATAAAAAATAAAAAACAGTTACACAAAAGTGTTTCACTGTAAAAATGGTTTGTACTGCATCTTTTTCCAACCTGAAGTGTGAAATCAACTTGAGTGGAGTTTGAAAACAAAATATGTGTATAGGTTTATGTCTGGTTGAACGATGTGTGTGCCCAATTAATTTTTTTTTCTTCTTTTTTTTGGGGTGGGGTTGGGTTATTGTAATCCATAGAGGGGCCCAGAAAATCTTTGGGAACTACTGAACCACATTGGGAGAATACATCAACATTCCTCCCTGCCAGCTTTTTAAGAGTGGAGTTCTGGTTCTTGTCCTTGACCTCAGCTTTGCTCAGGTCAACACAACAACTCAATATTACCTGAGTTAGACTCGGACATGTTTTTGGACCTGCTTCCATGGCTTTGGTTCTCGTTTTTGTCTGAGAAATCCACAACACCATCCACTAGGGACATATTGGCTAGGTGCTCGTGTGGCTTGATGGTGACTGGATGTTGAGACAGGGGTGCATCCTGTTTTCACATTAGCAAGGACCTTGGCAACAAGAAGGTCTTGAGGAAGCTTCAGGGAGTGATGACCCTCAATCAGTGCGGTAGAAGTCCTTCTCTGTGGGCTGGCTGTCACCTTGCACATTAGATTCATTTCTTTTCCCCCAGGGATGTGTATTTTGTGGCCTGTATACACATCCAGACCCACTCTGTCCTCTACATTATAATGTTCTGTGTCACCCACCTCTAAAAGGGAGGTGTAACATTCTGAATGGCTCTCTCTGACATGCTGGAGAAATTGTTGGCCATAAGTTGCTGGGAGATGGGTTCTGGAGGCACGGAGAACATTAGTTCCTATCAGCAGAGGGACAGACAGATGATATTCTGAGTCCTCAACCACAAAAATTGGCATAATAACAGAAGCCATGTACAGCATTCTTCAACGGACACACTTTACCAACTTCTACAACCCAAAGAACAAACCTAACATTTTGGTGGCATCTGCTGATAGATTTTAACCACTGCCCTACATCTATATATTTGTTAAAACTGTCATTGTGTTGTGAAAGTATGGCACGAGAGAAAATCTGTGAAACATTTATTTCCTCTGTCTTCTCCCCTTGCTAGAAACAACCAATCAGAGGCAGGAGGCGGGTTTTAGCGCCGTCAGTCACAATCTCACATGGCAGCTTATCAACTTGAGTTGATGAGCAGCCCTCTCCCTTTGCTCTGTGCTATGCTACAGCTAGCACAGCCTTTTGGGAAGGCTTAGTCTAGTTAGATATCATTAGTTTATCTGCTAATGATAGCAGATAAACAGTTTTCCTGTAATGAGAAGTTGTTTCTCCGCCATTAGTACAGCAGTGAGTAAGAGGGATTGACAACGTTAAGACCCTCCTCCTGGTTCTGATTGGTTGTTTTTTGTCGGAACGTTGCATTAGTTTAGCTAGCAATAGTAGCTCAGTGACGAAGTGGAGGGTATTGGTCTTTTCACAGCTCAATCTTCACAGACTCAAACTGTCACCACATGGTGACATGTAATATGTAATATATGCTGCAGTTTGACTTAATTGAAACTACACAGAATTTTTTGAGAAGTCTGGATAACTTTATATTTTGCATGTTGCCTATGACTGTTGCTGGAGGAGAGAGACCTTTCAGTAAGCTAAAACTAATAAAAATAATTTGCATACAGCATGCAGATTGCTGCACGTAAACTTCTCTAGCAGTAAATATTATGCGAGTATCAGACTTGGACCAAAGAAAGCAAGGCAGTTGTAAGCCTTTTATAAGACTCAAGAAATTGTAACAGCAGATGCGGAGGGGGGGCTCAATTTAATTTTTGTCATGGGGCCCAAGATTCCTGGTGGCGCCCCTGGTCCAAGCCTCTAACTCTTCAGCCATCTCTCTCTCTCTCTCCTCCTCCCTCGCTCGTAGCTTTCATTAGCATCCTTCAAAGTGTTCTTGTCTGCCTGTTTACCACAAAATGTCCCAATTGAAAGCAAAAGGAGAGTGTCATGTTGAGTTTTATGTTATTTTGCTCAATTAAAACAAAACCCCACACCTTGAAAACAACTGCTTATAAAGTTATGACCGGAGATTTTACTTCTATTAAATGATAGAGCTAGTACACATGACTTCAATGGTTGCTGATCGAGCTATTGTGTTTGAGCTGACATTTTACAGAAGACATACAAAAATGCCACTTGCACTGGGACGAACAACAAATAGCTTATCATTTATAGACTTTAAACTAAAAATGTTCAATGTTTCTAAATGCTGCAGAGGTAGAAAGAGGACAAAAAATTAGGCTACTCAAGTTAGTCTTGATAAAAATTTGAACTTAGTGTAACCAAAAGATAGAATTCACTTGGGTTCAGATAGCAGTTTACTATCAACCAGTTAGTTTTATTACAAATAACTGCACTGAAACACATTCAACCTCGTCTTAACTTGGTAATAAGGTTTACCTTGAAAACATCAACAAAAAACCCCAAAACAAAACAACATTCACTCAAAACATGAGTAGAATACATGCATGGTATATTTTCCACTCATGCTTGAGTGGAATATTCAACATGAGTATTCACTTCATTTAAAGTGTGTTTAAATGAAGTGTGTTTCATTTAAACACACTTCTGACTGTGTGGGACAAATGAAGCCTAGGCGCAAATTCAAACTGGAAGACTCTTTAGCCACACCTGCAGCTCCCAATCAGCGCACGCCAGTATCACCCTCGACCAATCAACGACGGACCAAGCCACGTCACGTCCTATCATCGTTCAAGCCCCAGCTGAAAAAGAACCTCCATCCAAGGACCCCTCCGCGTTTCAGCCGAGCTCATGCCGCACGATTCTAAATGTCCGACATCGAGTTCGATATCCTACCGGGTTCCCCGGCCGCCTCTCTCGGGGATCTCGTCCCCCCCACCTCTTCCCCAGTTCGTCGCAGCGCCCACCTGGCCTCGCGTTCTAACCCCCCTTCTCCCGCTTCCTTCCTCCGATCCAAGGGCATCTCCCTGGTCCCTGGCCTCCGGTCTCCGCAAGTAGCTTCGCTTGCGGCCCTATTGCCACCCGGCGATTCTCCTCTGAGTCTTCCTTCGCCAGCCTCCTCTCCACCCCCTCCGACCGGCAAGAAGAGGACTAGCAAGTCCGCCGACCCTCCCGCCAAGCGCCGCAGGGGCCGCCCCCCTTCTTCCCAGCCAGCTCCCCACTCAGCGAGTCCTTCCTCTCGTCCTGCTCCTGGTCCTTCCTCCCACGCTCCAGACCCGACGTCAGAAGCCCCCGGCCCGTCTTCACGTCATCGCTCTCAATCTTCTCCTCCTTCTGCTCAGACTCACCTCTTTACGTCTACACTTGTTACTTCCATGGATTCTCTACAGCGTTCCATATCTTCGCTGTCAGCTCTCCTCCACCACGGGATTCCAGACGCCGTCAACCCGTCCACAGCTCCCTCCACGTCCACTCTCGCCACCCTCCAACCCGCCCCTCAAGCCCCCCCTACGGCTTTCACTCTCGCCACAGCCCGTCCTGCACCCCCTCTAGGTAAGCCCTTCCTTCTCCTCCTGACTTCTTTATTATCTCTCCTTCTTAGCTTATTAGACCTCTACCCCCCCTCTCTTTTCTTTCTCTCGCTCCTTCCTCTCTTAATCAGGCACGCCCTACACGCCTCTGTGCGCTAACATATCTCCCAGACTTCGTGCTAAGATACTTCAGGGGCAGTACGTAAATCTGGCTTCCATCCTCTTACCCTCCCCAGAAGTCGATCAACGCGTCGCTTCGTCAGGAGATTTCTCCGCTATTCTTAAATCCTCTGATCCCCGTCTCTCGAAGGACCTTTCCATCGGGCAATTCCTGGCCGTATTCAGTGTTTATAGAGACGTCATTTGTTCTCTCTACCCTGAACGCCGAGTCGAATTAGATGCTTATCTGGCTTTAATCGCTGACCTCCACATGCAATACGGCCGGTCTTTATTCTATCAGTACCACAAAGCCTTCGCTTCCAAAGCTGCCGCCGTCCTGTCCCGTTCTGGTCAGTGTCTTAACTGGTCCATCCTGGACATGGAAATTCTCATCATACTCACGCAATCCACCGCATGTTTTCAGTGCGGCTCTATCGGCCACCAGAGCGTTTTTTGTCCGTTAATCCCCTTTAAACCCATCCCTACTGCTGCTGCTCCCCCTCAGCCCCTCTTAACTCCCAAGCCCCTCGACTGTCACAGAAGGAAAGTGCAGGTATTCCGTAACATGCCCATTTGCAATAACTTTAACGAAGCCATATGTGCATTCCCCAACTGTGCTTTCCTTCACATATGCAGTCTCTGCAGGGACGCCCATCCAAAGTCCGTCTGTCCCCGCCGCCCGTTCCCAGGCAGAAGCAAACGAGATTCCAGGAATTAGTCTCCCTTTACCTCCGCACTCCTGTCCTCATCCCCGAATTAGCCAACCTCCTCCAATGGCATCCTGATCGCACTTTCGTCAATTTTTTGATCACCGGTCTCTCCCAGGGCTTTCCAATAGGTGTTCCTCACCTCCCCTCTTCTTCCCTCATCATTCCTAATCTTCAGTCAGCCCTCCACAAACCAGAGATAGTTTCTCAGCTGCTATCTAAAGAACTGTCTAAGGGTTACGTCATCGGCCCTTTCGACTCTCCCCCATCCCCCCTTTACCGCATTAATCTTCTGGCCGTCGCCACTCGGAAATATTCAGGCAAGAAACGCCTCATCTTGGATCTTTCAGCACCTCATTCCGGCCCTCACACCAGCATCAATAATCTCATCCCGAAGCCCCCCTTCTCCCTTTTTTACGCCACGGTGGATCACGCTATCTCGCTTATTAAAAGCACCGGGCGAGGCGCCTGGTTGGCTACCGACATTAGCCGACATTACAGATGCTTTTAAGATTATGCCGGTGCATCCCTCCCAGTGGCACCTGCAAGGCGCTAAGTGGGACGCCAAATTCTATTTCTTTGTGCGCCTGACTTTCAGCTGTAGGAGCAGTCCCGGTCTCTTTAACATGTTATTCGAAGCGCTTTGCTGGATTCTTCTCAACGTCACCAAGCTTCCCTCCGTGCTTCACCTCCTTGATGACTTCCTCCTTATCGACCCACCATCCCGACCCCCCCACTCGCTTCAGGGGCTAAAGGAGCTTTTCATTCGGGTCGGCGTCCCTCTCTCCGAGGCAAAAACCGCCGGTCAGTCTACTACGTTGGAATTTCTCGGCATCACCTTGGACTCTGAGAAGATGCTGGCTTCTCTGCCAACCAACAAATTAGCTCGTATTCGTGAGATAGCTCAAGCCCACCTTTCATCCTCCGCTCTTTCCAAACGCCAGCTCTTATCCCTGCTTGGGCACCTTAACTTCGCCATGCGTATAATTCCCCAAGGCCGCTCCTTCATTTCCAGGCTGCTCGACCTAGCAAATTCGGTCCCTTCCCTGCTAGATCAGGTCTCTTTAGATGACGGTTGTCGCTCTGATCTTCTCTTTTGGTCTAAACTGCTCAACCGCTGGAATGGCATCTCTTTCTTCTATGATGACTTCATTCTCTCTGCCGATTCCATTCAGTTCTACACCGACGCCGCCCTGTCAGCAGGTTAAGGTGTTTTTTTCAGAGGCAGGTGGTTTGCAGCAGAATGGCCCACCTCGTTCCCGCGGTCTGAGTCTTCAGCTTTCTATGAAATCATCCCCATCGCAGCAGCTTGCTGTCTGTGGGGGAGCTTATGGGAACGCAAGTGCATCGTAGCGATGTGCGATAATGCAGCGGTTGTTGATGCTATTAATAAAGGCCGGTCCTCCTCTCGCTCTATTAGGCCTTTTCTACGTCGTATCACCTGGCAGTCCGTGATTCATAATTTCATCTTAACCTTCCAGCACGTCCCAGGCTATTCTAACTCTATCGCTGATGCTCTCTCCCGCCTTCAATTCCAGATCTTCCGGCGCCTCTGCCCTTCAGCCAACCTTCTCCCGACTCCGGTCCCCCCCTTGGAGAACCTCATCCTGAATTAATTCCCCCTTCTATTTTACCTCTGCTTCTGTCTGCTAAATTTCTCATCAAAAGCGGTCTAGCCCCTTCCTCACTCAAATCTTACACCTTCGCCTGGCGAAAATTCAGTAAATTCTGCCTGTCCCACGGGATCCCTCCTTTTCCGATTCTTACCAATACCGTCGTTGCCTTTATTACCCACTGCTTCATCCATCTTCATTTCAAGTTCTCTTATATTCGCAGCCTCCTAGCGGGCATCAACTTCTTTTCCCAGCTCCATCAGCCGTCTTCCTCTCGTAGTCTCTTTTCTGACCACGTCATTAAGCTCCTCTTGAAAGGTATTGCTAATCAGTCTCCTGCACCCCCCGATGATCGAAAACCTATAACTCTCCTCATTCTTCAAAGCTTACTCCGTACCCTCCGCTTGAGTTCGTTTTCTCCTTATGTCAAGCACCTCCTTTCGAGCTCGTTTCTCTTAGCTTTCTTCTGGTTCCTTCGTTTGGGGGAATTCACTACCCCTAATAACCTCTTTCTACCTGCTAGAGACTTAGCAGTCTCAGATCTTCAGTTTCTACAGACTACTATAGCTTATCCCTAAAATACTCCAAATCCAAAGGCGCCTGCTCTGTCGTCATAGCTCGTAATTGTAGTTCGTTTTGCCACTTTCTCGCCATGTTCAAATTTGCGCTTTTAAGGCGTAAGATAAGTTTCCCCTCCGAACCATTATTTCTTACTCCCGAAGGCTCTCCCATGACCTCCACCTGGTTTCTCAAACATCTTCGACTTCTCTTAGCTGCTATCCACCTCCCTCCCAGTCATTTCTCAGGGCACTCTTTTAGAATAGGGGCAGCCGCACAGGGAATCAACGTCTCTACAGCAGCTAGGTCGATGGTCATCCTCAGCGTACGCCTCCTATATACGCCCGGACCTCTCTTCCATACTCGCAGCCCAACGTTCTCTCAGTGCCTAGGTAAGCACTGCGCAATTCTCTGGTGGTGGTGGTCTACTTCATCGAGCGCATGCCCCTCTTCAGCGAATGTCATGCTATTTTTTCCCCCCCTTTTGTCCTACATATACTTATCTCCAGGTTTCTTCCCGGCGTGACCTCAGCAGACGACCATGTATTTTCACCATCAAAGTCGTGAGTTCTTTCTGCTCTAGCACCCCATTTTTAGTTACTGGCAGTTTCCTTCTTACCGCCAACCTACATTTATTTTCCCCCTTTTTCTATCTTCACTTTTCATCTATCCCTTCACCTTTCAGTCTCTAACCTAGAGCTTCATCGCTCCGCCCCAGCTGGCCTCCATCTACCAGCATTTTATCATCCCTCGCCCTGTAACATCCCCGGCTGGCCTTCATCTACCAGCTTCACTCCTCCTTTAACCGCACGTGCCATTTTCTGAATCCAAATCCTGGATTTCAAAACCTGAGTCCGCTAACCCCGTGACTTTCCTACATCGCCATTTGCTAATCCCCTAGCCTCGGCCCCGGCTTCAGCTCTCCTTTTGGGGGATGACATTCCTATCAGCGTCGGGAACGCTCATCCGAGCTTATCGCAATCCAGCTCGATGTCCTCAGCCGGGGCCCGAGCGCCAAAGACTTTAATTCATGCATGTTAATAAACTCTCTTAATCGCTTCTCTTTCTCCGTCTGAGTCTCTCCAGATTGAAATGAAGGCTAGGCGCAAATTCAAACTGGAAGACTCTTTAGCCACACCTGCAGCTCCCAATCAGCGCACGCCACGCATCACTTTCGACCAATCAACGCCGGACCAAGCCACGTCACATCCTATCATCGTTCAAGCCCCAGCTGAAAAGAACCTCCATCCAAGGACCCCTCCGCTTTTCAGTCAAGCTCATCCCACCTCCACCCCAACTCCACCTCCACCCCCCTAGCTCTTCAAGGATGCATCCTTCATCGACCTCCACCACCAGTGTCGGGTCCTGGGGATGACGTTCCTATCAGCATCGGGAACGCTTATCCGAGCTTATTGCAATCCAGCTCGATGTCCTCAGCCGGGGCCCGAGCGCCAAAGACTTTAATTCATGCATGTTAATAAACCCTCTTAATCGCTTCTCTTTCTCTGTCTGAGTCTCTCCAGATTGAAATTATATTTGTCTCCGTAGGAAGTCCTCTAAATGTGAAAATAGAATAGGATAAAATTTATATACCAAAGAACCTTTCAGGGTCAGGGTTAGAAAAAAATAAATCAATAAAAGAAGCTGGCCAGCAAAAAAAAAAAAAGTTCATATAGAGCTCTATGTTTGTGTGTGTGATGCATACGAAAAGATGGATGCAAGAGGTGGTCCTGACTGGGATGGCGACCCAGAATAAAGATGGCAGTCGGCGTCCACAGACACGGGAACCCAGCAGCCTCTCTCTCCTCCTCCGCAGGCACACGAACACTTTCCCAATGTTCCTCCCGCCAACATCGGCCACAATAATGCTCTAGCAGGAAAACATACATAAAGAAGTCAGGCGATATGCAGAAGCTGGGCAGAGACTGGCATGTCTCAGTTCTGCAGCAGCTCTGAAACTTCGAAGCCCGGGAGTTCCCCTAGTAACTGCAGTCGGAATGCTGCCGTAAAGCACTGCCGTACTTCACTCTTAAAGGGACACTACCCACAAAGTAAAAGCAATACAGAAAAGCAAATCACACACACTACACAAATACAGCTGGGTTACATCCTCCCCCACTTAAAATGTGATGTCCTCATCACTACCAGCAGTCAGGGACTGAATTAACCCTGCAAGTTGTTGTTGCAAGGACACCAAAAAACTAGAAACCAGTGTCTGCTGTGTTGGGGAACATAAGCTCTGGTGTTGATAATGAACTTTAGAGCCAACCTGGTAGTCACAGAGGTAGGCTGGTTGTCTTTGGGGTCTTGAACATGGTAAAACTGGACTAACTCCAGCCACTGACTCTGCCAAATCTGTTTGTTCTGAAATGAACTCAGAAGCATTGGGATTCAGGGTATTTTGTGACAGTGGCACACTCTACAAAGAAGTTCCTGAGTCCTCCCACTGTGGTTCCTGATCTACATTCTCCCCCACTGGAGATATGTTGGTCATAAGGTCCTCCTCAGACGTCACTGAAGACTGCATCAGAGGAGTCGGGGCCACCTCATCTACATCATCTGGTCTCCAAGCTGCTGGTAGAAATCCGCAAGGGAGAAGCATGTCTCGATGCAGAACCCTCTCTCTGCCCTCTCCATCCTCTGGCGTGACAACAGACTGGGATACTCTCATCAGGCTGTTTAACAACATTATGAACAATGGGTTACCATTTGTCAGAAATCTTGTGTTTCTTTCTTAGACTCAGATTTCTTATAAGAACTCTGTCACCTACTTCCAAAGCCTTGCAGTCACTTTCGCATCCCAGCGCTTTTTGTTCAGCAACATTCTCTTCTCTGCATTTTTGGAGGCCAACTCATATGCATGTTTAAGCCTTTTCTTTAAGTCTCTCACATACTGTGAATGCGTTTTGTGGTTATAACCTTGAGGGCTGATGCCAAAGCAAATGTCGATGGGGAGAGGTGGCTGTCTGCCAAACATTAAAAGAAAAGGAGCTTCCCCAGTCATATAATTTCTGGTACAATTGTAGGCGTGCACCAGAGACCTAACATATTTTCTCCATTCTTCTTTCTTTTTGTCCTCCAGTGTTCCCAAAAGATTGTGCAGAGTTCTGTTAAATCTTACTACTGGATTGCCTCTTGGAAATTCCGGCAAGTTTACAGAGTTCAGCCACGACTTCAGACTCAAAACAGGCTCCCTGATCACTGTGCAGCCGGCGGGGAAAACCATAGTGACTGATGAAGTTCTCCCACAACACTGCAGCAACAGTTTTTGCAGTCTGATGTCTGGTTAGATATGCCTGAGCATATTTGGTGTAGTGATCTGTTATCACCAAAATATTTCCAGTGTCTTTGGAGTCAGGTTCTAAAGATTAAAAAAATCCATGCAAACAAGAGGACCACTGACTTTGATGTTTACTAGTTTAGATGCTCTCTGTACCCTTGCCTTTCTTCTCACACACCTTTCACAGATTTTACACTTTGCCTCAATATACTTAGCCATTTTTGGCCAGAAAAATCTTGCTCTAGCAAGCTCAGGAGTTCTTTCTATGCCCATATGCCCTGTTTCTGTATGGACACCTTCAAAAGCTCTTTCTCTGTGGCTGCTAGGACAGCACAAGCTGATTAAAAGTTTCACCTCTTTGGTTGCAAACCTTACGGTACAGTACTCCTATCAAAACTAGTTTTGACCTCTCCTGCAGACGTAAAGATACTTCTGACTCTTCAACCATGTTTAGTGTCGTAGTATCGGGCTCATGTTCTAGAAAATGGATAACCCTTGCCAAAGAATGATCCTTTCTCTGCAAATAATACCAGTCCTCTGTAGACATTTTAGGTAATGCAGAGAGACCTGACTCTAAAACTGGGTCTTCCAGGTCCCCTGGGACCGTATCTTCATCACACAAAAGTATTTCAACTGCAGGTACTTCCCCATCCATTCCCTGCTTGTCCTCTGCATCTACAACATCGGTAACCCCAAAGCACATGTACAAACTGTTCACTACTTCTTTGTCCAAAACCTTAAACTCATCAGAGGATGGGCTGGCACAATCCAATAGGGTAGTTATTCTATCTATCTCTTGAGACTCATCATCTTGAGGTGGCTCGTGGGGCCTCCTAGAGAGCCCATCAGCATCAACATTATGTTGACTGGACTTGTAAAGAATGTCAAAGTTGTACAATGACAAGGCTGCAAGCCACCTATGGCTTGTGGCATCAAGCTTTGCACTAATCAACACATATGTTAGAGGATTATTGTCTGTCAGTACTTTGAAACGAGCCCCATACAAATAGTCATGGAACTTCTCACCGACTGCCCATTTAAGTTAGAGAAACTCCAATACAGGATAATTTCTTTCACTCTTAGAGAGACCATGACTTGCATAAGCTGTCACTCTGGTCTGACAGTCTTGAACCTGATAAAGAGCTGCACCTAAACCAGTCATGCTAGCATCTGTATGGAGCAGATATGGGAGCTGCCAGTTGGAAAAAGCAAGCACAGGAGCTAATAACTTTTCAGTGATGAGTTCAAATGCAGTTTGACACATAGGGGTCCATCTGTCCCCAAGTGGATGTGACTGTTTGTGAGGCCAATGGCTAGAATTTTAAGATAAAAGGATAAAAGTCTTTATTGTCATTGTCACAGGAACAACGAAATTTAAAAATGCCATCAGTCAGTCCATACACTTAAACTATCTCTCAATATAAACACACAACATATGGCAACAAACAACAACAAATAGCTAATACACATCATTCATTCATTGATTGATGGTTATTTTTTGATTGCATTTAGTTTTGTTATTGCTTTCGGGTAAAAACTGTCTCTAAAATGGTTGGTTCTTGTTCTGAATGTTCTGTATCGTAAGCCTGAAGGCAACAGTGTAAATAGAGAGTGTCCTGGGTGGGAAGTATCTTTTATAATGTATTGAGCTTTTTTTAGACAGCGATTGCTGTACAAATCTTCCAGTGAGGGGAGAGGGTAGCCAATGATTTTTTGGGCTGTATTCACAGCCCTTTGGAGAGCTTTCCTTTGAGCTGTAGTGCTGCTACAGGGTTACCCTAGGGCCCTGTAGCAGCACTACACCCTTCAACAGGAAGGGTTTGAACAACGGGAACAACTCTCCCGTTGTTCTAGTTCATAAAAAGAATGAAGAGTTACGAATGGTGGTAGATTACCGCAGACTGAACAATTTAACGAAGAAAGACGCTTACCCATTACCTCGGATAGAGGAGATATTTTCCCTGTTGTCAGGGGCAAAGTGGTTCACTCTGCTGGATCTTAAAAGTGGGTATAAACTGTCAAAAGTGGTAAAAGTGGTTTGGGAAGACCCAGATGCGTTTGTCCACAACTACAGTGTCAATACAGTTCTTAATATAGCACAGTACATCGTATGTGAAAACCTCCAGTTCTTGATGTTCAAAAACTTCCCAGTTTGTCCTTTCGAAACAGTCCTGCAGCTGCTGTATCGCATCCTCAGGCCAGGATTTGATGATTTTGGTGGTGGTTGGTTCAGTTTTCCTGAAGGGAGCATAAGCAGGAATTAAATACAGTGACAGGTGATCGGACTGGACACCGATCACCTGCCACCTGTGTGGAAGTGGTCTAGCCCTGTAGCCCAGCTTGATGTTGGAATAGACTATGTCCAGAGTATTAGCTGATTACGGAGACCTGTCTGTAGGTCTTCATATGTCTAGGGCTCCAGTCTCCTTTCAATAAATCATTCAGAGGTCTAACCACTTTGGCATAATCCCTAACAAAACGTTGGTAATAGCCAGTGAAATCTATTACCAACGCAGCTCTTTAACTGTTTGAGGTCGAGGCCATTTTTTCACAGCAGCCACTACTTCACAGAAGTCTGAAAGAATTTGCATTTGGAAGGGGACAGTTTGAGGCCAAAATCAACAATGCGTTTGAGGACCTTCATTAAGATCTCCTCATGTTCTTCAAGTGAGCTTGAGAATATGATAAGATCATCTAAGAAGGCAACAACCTCCTGGAGGTTAATTCCTTCCATCACCTTCTCCATAGTTAGTTGAAATGTGGCTGGGGAATTAGTGAAACCTTGTGGCATTCTGCAGAACTGCCAGGTACCAAAGGGCGTCGTAAACGCTGTTTTTGGTCGATCTGCAGGTTCCACATCCAGCTGATAATACCCACTTTTAAGATCCAGCAGAGTGAACCACTTTGCCCCTGACAACAGGAAAAATGTCTCCTCTATCCGAGGTAATGGGTAAGCGTCTTTCTTCGTTAAATTGTTCAGTCTGCGGTAATCTACCACCATTCGTAACTCTTCATTCTTTTTACGAACTAGAACAACGGGAGAGTTGTTCCCGTTGTTCAAACCCTTCCCGTTGAAGGGTTTGAGATTCTTCTATTGCACCCACAGCCAGAACAGCTTGAAGATGCCGTTTCAAATCATCAAAGTCTCCAGGTGAAACACATCTTGTTCTCTCTTTGAACGGTACATGAGGTTCTTCTTCTTCAGTGTTGATTCTATGTTGCATGTATTTTTTAATTGGGGTGATATAGGGCTGTCACCAAAGTCAAGATTGAGAGTTTCAGTTGTTGGTGCCACTTTTACATCACTAGCTACCAAAAAGGAATGTGCTTGGGGAACTTCAGCATCTGATAAAATGTCTGGCTTGCTGGTTGTGATAGGCACTGCCCAGTCGATGGGAGAGCACTCAGCAATGAGAGTTTTTGGATACATAGTCATGTCACGTTCTGAAATATTTCTGACAGCTAGGTGGAACTTACTGTGGGATTCAGCCTTTACATCCACAATCTGGTTGTAAACTTTTAAGCCTCCTGGTATAGGGGCTTCCTCTGCACCACCTACAAGAGCTCAAAACTCATCATTTCCCTGCTTAGAATGGCAGATACCTTTTAAAGCGTATAACTCACCCTCTTTAGGTGTACAGGTACTTTGCTGCTGAGTGTGACACAGAGAACTTTTGCACACTTTGAAAATCTGTCAACTCACGACACTTGGCATAAGCTATTACCCAATTGGCCTGAATGGGCAAAGTTTCTAAACATTTTGTCCCACCCATCTTCCTGCAATCTCGTGTCATTAGACGCAAGACATCTGTACCAACAAGAAGAAGGTACTCGTTGTTGTAAGCTTGGTCTAGACTGACTAAAGCTAAGATGTGATCGCCTTGGCCTGTCCCACATGCATCTTTTGGGAACTGAACCTCCATCTCTACATATCCCACATAAGGGACCTTTTCCCCGCTGCTCCTTCAATATCGAGTGCCCCTTTTATAGAGAATAACTATTGGTGGGAAAGGTAATGGGAGTAAAATGACTGAGATATTATGGTCACCTGTGACCCAGTGTCAATAATGCATTTGCACTGAGCTCCATCTAACCATGCTTCACTATCACAGGGCTTTTCCACCAGTCCAATGGGGATCTGAGAGACTTCTGTTACATGAGATGGCTCGGCAATGTTCTGATTTAAAATAAAGGACTTTGGGCCCCTGCCTGTTCCGTAGCAGGAGCCCTTACTTGTTTAAAGCCAAGTTTGGTGCAGAGGTTCTGTGTTGTTGGTTTAGTGCAAGTTGATTGTGCCTGGTTTGATGTCTTGCACACAGTTTCTTTTGCACCAGGACTGCATTGGTTGGATTGGTGCATTGCGGCAACAAATGAGTGTCTCCACAGTTATAACAAAACTTCCCAACTTTTATGAGATTTGCTGGTGGAGTGGCTTGGGCTGCCAAAGTTGCAGGACTGCCTTTTGTTCTTTGGTGGGGCTTCTGTATTGATTTCTCTTCTTTGGAAGGATGAGGGTGCTTAACAGGCACATTTCTTTGAAGTTCAGCTTCCAACTGTCTGATCTTTTCTTACAGTTGCTCTCTAGAATAAACATCTTTTCCTAGAGGGAGAGTGATGCTGGAGGGCTTTGAGGCGTCACTAGTGAAATGAGTCCTGGTATGGACTTTGGTTGAGCTTGCCCCCATATGTCTCTTTCTCCTCATTTCCTTTAATTGGCTCTCTTTTTCATGTGTTCTTATTTTGAACAATAGTTCTGAAAACATCAAAATGGTATGTGGGCTATAATCCAACTCTTTCAGGCGCAGCGTAGTTATTAAGGATTCATCCCAACAGCTTGGGACGAACTGCTTTAATAACTGAGAGTCAAAGTCCTGCTTAGCCACACCGCTGCTTTCTACAGCTTCCTGCAGCAGAGTTTGAAGTTGACGGAGGTAGTCAGACGCTCTCTCCCCACTGTTCTGATGTGGGGAGAAACTGATTCTAGAAACTGAATATACAGCTCTTCCCCTCCTGTAACATCACCATATGCTTTCTCTAGTTCTTGAAGATAAGCACTTGGTGTGGCTTGGGCTCCAATGAAAAGAGCCACATTTAAGGCAGGGGTAAGTAAGCTATTGAGTATCATATGATGCTGCTGCCCTTCTGATAGGCTAATGTCGTTTATCACTTGCTTAGCTCTAAGCCGCCATATGCTCTAAGTAGAGCTCTAAATCTACTTCTGTCGGAGGTTTTGGAGAGTTACCAGAGAAAAGCCGTTGCTCTCTTGGAGGAGGCTGGTGCACTGGTGAGTCATGTTTTACAATATGTTCTACTATGACTTTTTGGACATCAGCAGGCAGAGTGCTGATTAATACAGTCTTGTTTGTTGCCTGGGTGCGATGTGATGTATGGTTATCATCTGCGACAGCTGGTCTTGAATGAGTGACTGACTGGGTTTTGAGTGCAGATGCTGGAGTTGATACAGTGTTTCTTTCTTCATGTTTTCCACAAACACCACTTGCAGCTACCTGACTTATTGTAGCATACTTTAGTCTTTTAAGGCCAACTCGTGCACTCGTTCCTAAAAACTTGTCATGTTACCAATGGCACGTGCAAGAGGTACTACTTCCTGACTGAATGACTCATTTTCACATTTAGGGGAGCAGTAGTCATAAATCTGCACAACCTCCCATAATGAGTTAACAACTGAGTACTCACAGTCCAGCAACATAGGAGTAATACCTTCGCTAAACTGGCACAGAATGGAATCAGGGAGATTGTCAATGAATTGCACTTTGATAACATCATCAAGGGCTAAAAAGGCCCCTTTTACATCATCCAGTTTAGTTGTAGTTCAGACACCTTTAAGAATTACAGTGCACTCAGGGTCAAAACCATATATTTCACAAAACTCCATTTTTGACTCAGATGTTAACCTGGGAAAATATGGTTTGTTCAACAATATTAGAGACGAGATGAATGCCTTTCAAGTCCCTTTTCGGGCGCCAATTTTTTTCTACTACTTTGGATGTAACCAAACAATAGAATTCACTCGGGTTCAGATAGCAGTTTACTATCAACCAGTTAGTTTTATTACAAATTACTGGACTGAAACACATTCAACCTCGTCTTAACTTGGTCATACAGTTTACCTCGAAAACATCAACAAAAACAAAACAAAACAAAACAAAACAACATTCACTCAAAACATGAGTAGAATACATGCATGGTGTATTCCACTCATGTTTGAGTGGAAAGTGTATTCCACATTAAAGTGGAATACACCTTTCTGTTTTCAGTTTTAGGGGAGGGTTAGGGATTAAACTCTTGTGGCATTTCTGTAAAGATAAATACAATGGCCCTGAGGTGCAAACCACTTCAGCAAATTGAAAGCACAATTACAAATTACAAAAGCGTTACAACATGAACGACACAGGAGAAGTATGTCCCAGTGGGAGATGTATAAATCGCTGATTGGACTACAGCTCGTTTTTACTTTTGAACCAGAAGTTACTCTGGCTTTGACGTTCATTAGAACGTCAAAGATACATGACTTTGACGGATTTTACTTCTTTTTGTTGCAAATGCCTGAGGAAGTGTGGCAAAAAAATGGGTCAAATTCTTTTAGTGTTGGATGTTTTCCCCCTCCCTAACTCAATGTATAAAATGTAAGATTGGATTAGAAAAATCAGCGCAACATCATCTGAATTAATTTCAGGCTTTTTTTTTTTTTTTGAACATCCTTTACGTTCTTTCGTTCATATTGTAGCGCTTTTGTAATTGTGCTTTCAATTTGCTGAAGTGGTTTTCACCTCAGGTCCACAGTAGATAACAGTACTGTCAGGGCTATCAGATTATTATTTTTTTTTTGCCCCGATTTTCCCTTTATGACAATCTTACAACGTCCTGCAGTGTGTGGAGATGCATATGCCTGATATAAAATCTGGCATATTCAACATTGTCTTGTCACGATTATCATAGCCTGTGGGGTTTTCCCTGACTGGGAGCAGAACGCAGCCTGTTGAATGTGACAGGAAGCCAATCAGAAAGCGTAAGAACAGAGGGAATCCCAATTAGTTGACATGGCAACTGAGAGTCCGGTGAACATCGGAGGTGATATGTGGAAATGTTTATTACTACATGTAAAATACTTTTTATATATGTTTATTATATGTGGTTATATTTATTTAGTTAAAAATGTGAACTATGCAAAATCATAACTCACCACCTAAATGTCCGGCAAAACTAACGGTGATGAACTCTGTGAATTTTGAGCTGTCAGACGTGTGCTTCAATATACTCCAGGCCACTTCTTTGTTACTGCAATCATCGATTTATTCCACTTTATCTGCCACAACTTCAGACTTTACAGGACTGACACATGCTGACCAGGCTAAACCATACAATGGTGCCAACAATAAAACTACATTGCAGCACGGTCAACAGAAATTATGACCACCACTGGCGCACCTGTTTCGTCATTCATATAAAACCAGCGCGCCAGTATGGCTCCCATTCATACCTAAGTGACAGCCCCACCCACCTCAACACACCCACCACTCAAGTGTCAAAGCCGTGTGCTCCTGTCACATCATTAATTGCTTATTTCGATCACATGGCTCTTACATTCCGGCCCCTAATTATTACAAAGATAATTATCTGAAATGTTAACACTGTAAGAGACAAGCCTAGGAAATAAATAATCATAAATTTGCTCAGTGTCAAATTCATTCTAATCTATCTTTTAAAGTAAGCAATCAACTAGAAAAAAGGAAGTCACTGCTAATTAGAAAGGAGAGAAAAGTTCATTAAATGTTCATGGCGTCTCTGCCTCCTGAAGCAGGCACAACTTGGTAATGGGTCTTTCCAGGTAGTTTGTCTTTGTCTTGATGCGAACTGATTGCACAAGTCCTCCTTTATCAGGAACAATGTTCACAACTCTACCCATTAACCAAGAGTTGTGTGGAGCAGAGTTGTCCACGATGAGGACGACATCTCCTGTAGAAAGTTCTGTTTTGTTCTTTGCCACTTCTGTCGCTCTTGTAGCTGAGGCAAGTATTCCTTTAACCAACTCTTCAGAAAAGATCCGTCATATATTGCACCTGTCTCCATCTTCGCCGAGCGTAGACATAATTCTTGGAAAACACTCCTGATGACAGTGAAGGTGTGGTCTTTAAAAGAAGACGATTTGGAGTTAGTGCTAACAGGTCATGGGCATCAGTAGAGGCTTTGGTTATAGGTCGACTATTGATGATGGCCTCAACTTTGCAGAAAACTGTGTGAAGACTTTCTTCATCAAGACTGTGTTCTCAAAACAGAATTTCACACTTTCAGAACAGTTTTAAGACTTTCCCATGCACCTCCATGGTGTGAGCCAGTAGGAGGGTTTTATTCCTTTTTGAAGGAAAGTGTTACTGATTAGAGTTTGATTCCATCTTTCAATATCTTCTCTTAACTCACGTTCAGCTCCTACAAAGTTGGTTCCGTTGTCTGAACACAGCTCCAATACCTGACCATGTCTGGCAATAAATCTTCGGAGACCATTAATGAAGGAATCAGTATCCAGTGATGACAATATCTCAAGGTGAACTGCTGTTATTGCCATGCAGGTAAAGATGACTCCATATCGTTTCAACAGGCTCCTGCCACTCTTAATTTCAAAGGGGCCAAAACAATCCACACCCACACAAGTAAATGGGGGTTTATCTGGATACACTCGTTCCTGTGGAAGGTCTGCCATCCTTTGACTTCCTAGTGCAGCACGGATTCGTCGACAAGTCATACATCTTGATAGAGTCTTCCTGATTGCAACACTGGCACCTGGGATCCAATACTTTTGACGTAGTTCAGCGAGCATATGATTACGTCGACCATGGCCTGTCTGATGATGAATATGACGCAGTAGAATTTCGGAGATGTGAAGGTCTTTAGCCAATATGGCTGGGTATTTTGCTTCGGCAAATGAATATAAATTCATGTATGGTATGTTGGGGGTTTTACTGGACTTTCTTCTGGAATAGGGATGTTCATAAATGAAATCAGTTCTTGTGGTGTGTTGCTCCTGCCGTGAGGCTGGACACACAAACCGACCGAACCTGTTGGACTTTTATCGACTCTGTGGTCACAGAGGTTTGGAAAATCGGCCGATAATCTTTAAATCGTGCCGTGTGAACCAGACCTAAAACTCACAAGTTCTTCTCCTCTCATCTCATCCACTGCCCTGACGTTCACTGACTCTGGTGGCTATGGTAACGTTTACATATCCCTTCAAAATAAGATGCAGATGTGCCACAAAAACGAACATTTTACTTTCGTGAAAATTTCAACTCAAGATAATGACTAATGGAGCCCTGAGCTTGTTTCCCCCATCTGGGAGTAATGAGACACAATGACATCCAAAGTGTTGCTAATGCTCAGTCTGCTTGGTCTCTACATGGAGAAGCAGTTTGAAGCTTCATTGCCTCGTTAACGAATTGGTCACCATATCATGCAGAACGGGCTTGGAATGTGGAAATTCCCTACCGGGATAAATCCATTCTCCTGTCTCCTCTCTCGGCCTTTTCCCCTTCGCAAAGAAACTTTCCAAAGAATCTTATCTGTTTCTTACTCATTTTGCTGCTTGTGGTCTCAATGCAAGATGTAACCGAGAGAATCTGGTTAAAGGATTTTCAAAATAAAAGATCTTCCAGACTCAAATAATACATGAAACAGAAATATTTAATTATTTCTAGCGGCCCGGTGCTTGGGGACCACCGTTTTAAATCAATGTAAATGGATTGTGACCAATAAGGTCAATGAGTTTAGTTGTCTCAGAATATAAATACGACTCATGAAGGACCAGGGAGACTAGAAGTTTGAAGTTGCGAGTGCCTTGTATTTATAGTGAGGAAAATTATACACATATTTACATCAGTGAAAACATCCAAATGGCCATATAAAATGCGCAAAAGAAAAAAACAAAATCAAACAATCAATCCCAGAGTTCCATAATTAATGAACCCACACTCTTCAGTTCATTCACCCCAAGCTGGGGTTGATTAGAGATTCCAAGCAAGTTAATTATAATGTGCTTAGTGCCGTGCAGGTCATGAGCTAACAAAAGTCAGATCAGAGTGGGGATAATTGTTCTTTGGCTGCAAGGAGCCTCCTACCAGCCTGGCAGGAGAATCAGAAGTCTTCATGCACCAAAGTGCAGTCTTTCCTTGGGCTCTAGGCCTGAACCTTCAGCTCTCCATCTATCAAAACCTGGCCTGATATATACATATATATATATATATACATACATACAGTGAACCCTCGCTATATCACGGTTCACCTTTCATGGTCTCGCTGCTTCGCGGATTTTTTCCCACAGTGGATTGTATTCTGCATCCTGATTGGCAAAACAGCCTCTCCGCTTCTGATCTCCACAATTTGAAGCCTTCAGTTCGTTTTGATGATTAAAGTTTTTTTTTTTTTTACAGTACAGTAGTTCTTTGTAAAAAAAACCCAACAACAACAAAACTTTTAAACAGTGTTTTTATTTGTTAAACAAATGCTTGGGCCTGTAAAAAAGTTTTGTTCTTTGGTTTCAATGTATTATGGAGTATTTCATTGTATAACTGTAAAAAAAAAAAAAAAATTCAGATTTCACCTATCACAGGTTCTTTTTGGAATGTAACCCCCGCAAAAAACGTGGTATACATATATATATCTATATATATATCTATATATAGATATATATATAAATGCTTTGTAGCAACATTTGGCTGGACTAAAGCTAACACATTCATCTTTCAGGTGTTTGTCATACAATGAATCAACCTGTGAAGCCATTGGATTGTTCATTCCAATCAGAAGTTGGGACTGAGTTCCACTTTTAACATCTGGAACCACAAGTGCCAGAGTATGAACATCCAAATCTGTCCCAATAAACTCCTTAGGAAAAATGACTGTCATTTCTATGTAACCCAAGCTGTCCCAAGTATGGGACAGCTTGGCCTGAGCTCCCTCTACTTATAACAGCTCATTTAATGGCTTCACAGGTTGATGAGAAAAATACTGATTGTAAAATGAAACTGGTATTGTGGTAACTTGTGATCCCGTATGTAACAGGCATTCAACTTGCTGACCAGCTACTGTTACTTGACCAGTACATTTTGAGCCACTCAACCCTCGTGGCAATTCTGTAGCCTCAGGAGTTACATGAGAGATTCATGCATCTTATAGGTGTCTGCTTGATGGGACCTTGCCTGTCCTCTACAGTTCCTGTTCACCCCTCAATGAAAACCTGGCTCAGTGTAACAACAGGGCAGTATGAGAGTTCATTTTCTGCCACTTCTTCTGCTTTTCCATAAGCTGCTTCTTAGCAGCAACCAGTGAAGGATTAGGATTAGGAGGATTGTCACACTTGGTCTTTATATGTCCATCTTCTCCACAGTTGTAGCAGCAACCTGACTTGGGTGGTAAAGCTGCATTTTTGTGAGAGGGTTGAGATGCACATAGGCCTATCATGATAACAAATTTTGCTGAGCGATTAATTGTCTCAAAAATTATTGCAATAAACTATAATATTGTTTGAAGATCATTTTAAACTGATTTGATGGAAATGATGTAATAATGCATGCAATTTCCTGCCAAAGATAGGTACACTTTATTTTCAAAAGAACACTTAACACTGGAACTGATAAACAAAACAACCAAGAACAAAAATAAAATGTTTTTGGTTGTTTGATGTACAATTAAACAACCAGTTTAATGTACAGTTTATTAATCTACAACAAATTGTACATTCATTTATTGTATTAATTGACATTTTTTTATTTATTGTACCTTAATAAAAAATGTGCTTGAATTAAAAACTAAACATAAATCCAAAGTAGAAATAAATGCTGCATTCAACCAAAAGAGTGCAGATTATGAAGTCTGAATACTGAATCACCTTTCAGTAATCATTAGATTTAAATAGAGAAGATGGGCACATCGACTACCTGATGCAATAGTTCAGACTACACAATTTTTTGCTCCAATTTTCCGCTTAGGACAATCTTAGAATGCTGGTTGTTCTAAGATTGTCGCTTGTGATTTTATAACCAGTCATCCTGTGGTGTGTGGTGTGTTACGGTAGAACATCGTGGCCGCTCCGATCTAAATCAGGGGTTTCCCCTACTGTTAACGCAGCCTGTTGAATGTGACAGGTAGCCAATCAGAAAGCACGGATTGTCCTCCTGCTTTCTGAGGGGAAACATGGAGATGAATCCCAAACAGCTGACACGGCACAACCCGAAGTCCAGCAGACATTGAAGATGATTTGTGGAAACGACATTAATATTTATTCAACATTTTGTGCACAGAAAATAAAAATAACAAGGGGAGGAGTTTATCAATTTCTACCGCAGTTGATAAACCCAGTAACTTTTCAGCTGTTCTTTGTTAAAGTGACATAAATAGTTTTATAATGATTTTCATTGAGTCAGGCCTGACACTAGCCACACGCATTTAAGGTAGATTGTAGTAAAGCATTGATTAATGCCTGGTTTTAAAATTAGCTAATTGGACTTATTATTTTGTGCCCATTGTTGGACACCACACGGTACGATCGATCCCGATCGAACCCTTATACTTAGGATTTCTGTCGGCTAATGTGTGTTCTCTCAGGTTCTAAAAATGGGCAGACAATCAGTCGACAGCTCAAAGATGTGTAGTGTGAACTGGGCATTACACTAAGGAAATGTGGAAGGGAGGGTCAGTGGAGAGCACTGGAGTTGAGTCTTTTTTCATTCAGTGTCATCAACAGTAAGAGAAAAAGGCCGGAAGAAACGATAAAGGCGATAATAAAAATGAGGTTGATAGTTTTAATTTATCGTGCAATTAATTGATTGTATGATTGATTAATTATATGTTGATAAATGTTGATTGATTTTGTTTATCGGGACAGGCCTAGATGCACATTTACTAGTCTGTGAGGGCTGACTGAACTTGGCAACATGGATAGATTTTGGCAAAACAGACTGGTTCTGACCAGACTAAGCAGTTGTAAGGGCAACAAACTGTTTTTGTACATCAGTTAACTGCTTGGTAAGTTGTTGAGTGATGATAGTCAAATTATCATAAGCACTATTTTCTTCAACTGATGCATAAGCATGATGTAGATACACAACATCTCTGGATTTACTGGAACCAAGGTGCTGTTTCATATGCGGAGCTTTGGCAGCTTCTCTGTCTTCTTCTGTTCTTAACAACAACAGTTCTGCGAATGGTGGTGGTTTGAGTTGGAGCTCAGAGATTAAGGTGTTATCCCAACAACCAAGACAGAATTGATTCAACAGATATTTTTCAAAATCAGGAGCCAATACGCCACCCCTCCTTTGAGCATGGCTCAAAGTCACATGCAGGCATTGTAAAGGAACTGATGGTTTTTCACCTGCATCTTGAAAAACTGCTCCATAGATTTTACATACAGTTAATCACCATCTTGGAATGTTCCAAAGGCGGAGTGAAGGATTTTGAGGTAAATTAAAGGAGGTGCTTCTGATTGAAGATGTTTAACCATATCCGCAGCTGGTAGTAGTAGGCTGTCAAATGTCTTTCTAGAACACTGTAGTTCTAACACAGCAGGATATTTTAACAGAATGTCTACACCAGCTCGCCAAGTTTCATAATCTATTTCATGTTGTTCTCTTGGAGTTCGACCAGAAAATTATCAGTTTTAATGAGGACATGTGCAGAGCATTGTCATTGCTTTTCATGATATGGTCAACCACATACCTCTGCAACCAGATGGGTTGATATCTGAGAAACACATGGCTGGCAAAGGTCCAGAAGGTTGTGATGTGTACTGGGCTGTAGGATCAGGTTGGACATGTGGTGGCTCCCATTCTCTGCAGTGACATCTTCTGGTTTGAGATGAATAGCACCCTTGGTTGCCATCTGTGGTGTTGTACTGGGAGCAGCCATGGCCAAGTCCTCTGTCTCTGAAGGAGTCTTCAAGGATGATGGTGCTGGACAGAGTTCAGTGATGGACTGGCCCAATAGAGACATTACACTGTTAAGGACATCTGTGTAATTCTGACCTGTAAAGCTTAGCAATGTTTTTCATTTCACCCAGGTAAGTTTGAGTTTTTACTTTGTTTCTAACTCAGAGCAAACTACTGACAGTTCTTCAATTTCATAAGTATTTTTTTCAGCTTGGCAAATTGTCAGGTTTAATACCTATTAAACAACACAGGAAAGACAAGAGAGTTAGATTTTTTGTTAACTGACGAGGAGAACAGATAGAGATGTGCTTTCAATTACAATCTCGTACCGCTCTGAAACCACATTTGCCTGCTCCTCTCTTTTTATTGCTTTTAGGATCCCTAATCACAAAGGACGCTGTAACTCTAAAGGGAGGGGAAAACAGTTCATCACATAGCTACAGCGCCAATGACAATCACTAACTATAACACAAATTATCTTGCACTAGGGCAAGAAAACTTTATTTATATAGCACCTTTCAGCCAAAGACAATTCAAAGTGCTTGTACAAGAAAATTAAGAACTACATACAGTAAGAAGATAGTAAAAATAAATAAATAATAATAATAAAAGAGCAAGCAGATGAAAAATAGACAAAGTAAACATTAAAATTTTAAATATGGTAAATGAGTGGGATTAAAAATTTAAGAATAGACAACTTCAAATGAGAATGTTTTTAACCTGGTTTTAAATAAACTCAAGATGGGGGAGACTTACAATGAGCAGGAAGTTTATTCCATAGTGTTGGCGCATAAAAACTAAAAGCTGCTTCACCGTGTTTACTTCTGACTCTCGGTGTAGTTAATAGGTTTGATTCTGATGATTTTAAAAGTCTGAGTGGGTTGCAGAAGACCGGAAATGTAGTTTGGATTTCTATTATGAAGTGCTTTATAAACTATTAAGGAGATTTTAAAGTCAATTCTTTGAGCAACAGGCAGCCAGTGCAGGGACCTGAGAGCTGGACTGATGTGCTGATCTCTTTTTGTGTTTAGTAAGGACTCTTGCAGCAGCATTCTGGAGGAGCTGGAGCTGTCTTAATGCTTTTTTCGGTAATCCAGTAAAACTGGCATTGCAATAGTCGAGTCCGGTAAAAACAAAGTTTCTCAGAATCCTGTGGGGACATGAGTCGTCTGATAATCTTGTTCCAGGCACAGGGTTAAACAGAACAAGTTGTACATCTTCATGGTGATGGTTTGGAAAGACCAATTAACCTGACAGTCATGTTTTTGAACTGTGGGAGGAAGCCGGAGAACCTGGAGAGAACACACACATGCACAGGGAGAACATGCAAACTCCCTGCAGAAAGACCCCCACTGTGCAGTTGGTAGCCTTGAACCAACTGCATATATATATATATATATATATATCTTATATAGAGGGTTTTATATATATATATATATATATATATATATATATATATATATAATTCCCTTCTCACCCACCGCGGGTGGTTCTTATCCTCTGAGCTCGGGTCCTCTACCAGAGGCCTGGGAGCTTGAGGGTTCTGCAGTATCTTTGCTGTGCCTAGAACTGCACATTTCTGGACTGAGATGTCTGATGTTGTTCCTGGGATCTGTTGTAGCCACTGCTCCAGTTTGGGGGTGACTGCCCCGAGGGCCCCGATGACCACAGGCACCACTGTGGTCTTCACCTTCCAGGCCCTCTCCAGTTCCTCCCTGAGGCCCTGGTATTTCTCCAGTTTCTCCTTTTTCCTGATGTTGCAGTCACTCTGTACTGCTACATCCACCACGACGGCTTTCCTCTGTTGTTTATCCACTACGACAATGTCCGGTTGGTTCAACCTTACCATTTTGTCTGTCTGGATCTGGAAGTCCCACAGGATCTTAGCTCGGCCATTCTCCACCACCTTTGGGGGTGTTCCCCACTTTGATCTCGGGGCTTCCAGTCCATATTCTGAAATTCTGTAAAAGATATAGCATAAATTGGCAGAAGAAGAAGAACATTTTGATATATAAATTGCTAAAAGTGATTAAAGTTTGCAGAAGGCCTTTGTAGACGATAAAACCAGTAAAGGCAAAAGGTATCTGCTGAAAGGCAGACAAGCAAAATGCTGACAAATAGAAACAAAACACCAGAGAAATACATTGAAGGAATAGGAGAAGGTGTGACATGTTAAAGTTAGCAGAACTATTGCAAATTTTACATATTATGTGTTGAGCAGCTGTCACATGTGACAACCAACCCATCACTTACTTCTTTGTTCGCATTTGTGTTAACTAGCATATGTTGTAACAAAAAAATAAATAAAATAAAAACAACTTTTCTGATTATTAGCTCTACCATTGTACTTTTAAGAAATAATTTTAAATTTATTGTTTAAAGACAATTAGAACAGAAGATGTGACATTGTAATACAAAAACAAAATACCTTTGTTTGACCTCTATGTCAGATGTCAAATTGCTAAAATAAAGACATGGAAATTGGAAATTCACACACAAACATTTTGCAACAACTCAGGGACGAGATTTACTGACTGTGACAACCAACCCCTGCGATAGACTGGCAACCTGTCCGCCTCTCACCCGGAACGTAGCTGGAGATCGGCACCAGCAACACCCGACCCCATTAGGGACAAGGGTGAAAGAAAATGGATGAATGGATGGATGGATGGATGGATGGATGGATGGATGGATGGATGGATGGACTACCAAGTCATGTGTCAACAACTTAGCCCATTCTCCCCTATCAATAGATGCTGACTGGTTTCGATCCAGCTGAGTTTGATATATCACCCTGACCTGAGCACACTGTGTTCTTTTTTGATCAGGGAGAGACTTACAGCAGCAGGAAAAATGTGTGATCACTCTGAACCTGAGATGAATCATCACTCTGCTGGTTGATAAGCAAAGGTGTCTGAACAAGCCCTGCATGGCTTACACTTGAGAGGCATCTCTCCTTCCATGGCTGCTTGTCACTTCTCTCTGATGACCTGTGCGTATGAGATTTTAAATGTTGTAAGTTGCTCTCTTCAGATGGGATACTTCCCCGCTCCCTTTAAAATGGCA
Organism: Poeciliopsis retropinna; assembly: GCA_010277075.1. Classification (NCBI taxonomy): domain Eukaryota; kingdom Metazoa; phylum Chordata; class Actinopteri; order Cyprinodontiformes; family Poeciliidae; genus Poeciliopsis; species Poeciliopsis retropinna. The sequence goes on along the minus strand of VMRM01000002.1, from coordinate 495,918 downwards.
GTGGTGACGCCCCTTCTGAAGAAGAGTAATCTGGATCCTAGTGTTTTTTATAATTACAGACCTGTATTCAACTAACCATTTTAAGCAAAATTTCAGAAAAGCTTGTTTTTATTCAATTAAATATTTTTTTAAATGACACTGGCATTTTAGAAAAGTATCAATATGTTTTTAGGATGAACCACAGTACAGAGACAGCCTTTTTAAAAATTGTAAATGATTTTAGGTGTAATCTGAATTCTCACAAGCTTTCAGTCCTTCTGCTGTTGGATCTGAGTGTCCCCTTTGAAACAGTGGATGTCCATCCATCCATCCATCCTCTGACACCATTGACCCTACTGAGGTCAGTAGGGGTGCTGATGCCCATCTCTGGCAAACATTTCGGGGGAGAGGCGGAGTCACCCTGGACAGGTCGGCAGTCTGTGTGCACACACACTCACACCGAGGGAGAATTTAGAGAGACCAATTAACCTGATAGTCATGTTTTTGGACTATGGGACAGTGGATCACAGTCACTATATTCTTTTAAATAGATTACAGCATCTGGTTGACCTTTTTGGTATTGTTCTTCAGTGGTTCAGCTCCTGTCTCACAGATAGAACATTTATAGTCAGTATGGATACATGTTCCTCACAGATTTATGTTGCCTTGACATCCCCCAAGGCTCTATTTTAGGTCCTCTACTTTTTAATTTGTACATGTTGCAACTTGGTGGAGTCATCAGGAACCATGAAATCAGTTTCTGCAGTCATACTGATGACACTCGTCTATATGTCTCGTTGTCTTATGACGACCCCCAGCCAATCACTGCACTTTTTAATTGTATTTCAGACAAAGACCTGGAGGGCACAGAACTTTCTCCAGCTCAACCAGGACAAAACACAAGTTTTAATCATTGGAGCACAAGATCAGAAAGAAATTATAATTAAAAAAATTACAAACTGCATCTTTTAAACCTTCAAAACAAGCCAGAACCTTGGTGTTCTTCTTGACTGTGAGCTTACTTTTGTACTGCACATTACACAAATAGTGAAAACAGGATTTTATCATTTAAAAAATATAGCCAGAGTTTGCTCTATTCTCTCCTTGCTAATACTGAGACTGATGCTTTTATTTCCAGCCATATAGACTGCTGTAATGGCCTGCTTTCTCATCTCCCTAAAAACACTGCACAGCTTTCAGCTGTTTCAAAACTCTGCTGCTCAAGTGCTAACCAAGACCAGAAGGCAGGATCGGATCACCTGTTTTAAAATCATTGCATTGGTTCCCAGCATGTCTCAGGACTGATTTAAGATTATTTTACTGGTTTTTAAATGTCTTAATGGTCTTGCACCATCTTAACTTGTAGAGCTGCTAATACCTTATGAACTTCTGCGGACCCTGAGGTCCTCTGGCACTGGACTACTTACAGTTCCCAGAGTCAAAACATGCTTCTTCCCAGTACTATGGACCCTGTTTGTGGAACGGTCGAAAATGTTGCTGTATTTAAGAGCAGCTCAAGACCTGACTTTTAACTGTATTTCCTGACTTCAATCATTTCTATTTCTGCCTAGTCTGTGCATTTTTCTTGCAGTTGTATTATTTTCCATGTGGGGTTGGGGTGGGTAATTGTTTGAGTTGGTTTGTTTTTGCTGAGTGGAGTTCTTTCTGAAGAACTCCACTCAGACCTGTAGTGTAGCTTGTAGAACTCAGATTTATTCCTCCATGTGTAACTATACAACTACTGAATGTACAGCGCAAGAAACCTCTGCCTGGGCTACGGAAGCCTAACTGTGACATATCACTACATCTGTACAGAACTTTGAGCTGATTTTAGCATGAAGGGTGCTTTATAAATAAAATTGATTGATTGATATATCAATTTCATTTTGTTCATTCATGTTTTCATTATGTCACGAGTCTCTTTATTCACTTGTCTCTTACTGCCCTCTAGTGGGTAAAAGGCTGGAGGATGTCAGTTGATTTAACTAAAAAATTCCACTAGAGGTCACTTTAGAAATATGCTAGGATACCCAAAGAGAACAGTAGGAGAGATGTACCCATCCATCCATCCATCCATCCATCCATCCATCCATCCATCCATCCATCCGTGTTTGTAATATGTGAGAATTGCTAGAAACTCCCCAGAATTAGTAAAATGTGTCAGATGAGCCCATCCACTTCACTTGAGCATCAGTTCAGCCTTGCTTTAAGCATTTCAGGAGGGAAGCACTAAAAGGCTAAACTTTGCATATCCAGTTTGTCCACCCAGAGCTACTTATAAAAATAATATTTAATATTAACCCTTTCTAGACTATTGTTGCCGAATGTTGGAATGACATTTGCTTCCAAAAGAGCTCAGATGTCTATTAAAGTTGCAATATGTAGTTTTTAATAAAAAATACATATTTTTTACATATTTGTCAAAACTGTCAATATGTTATGATATTCTTAGCATTAATCAATTACAATATATAGCACAAGTGCAACATTAACATTTAAATTTGTGATTTAATTGACAAGTATTCTTTGTAAAAGTGCAAAAAATAATCTGCCTATTTCAATTTTTACATTATCATAGCTGTTTCTGTGTTGCCCTGCGACGGACTGGCGACCTGTCCAGGGTGAACCCCGCCTCTCGCCCAGAACGTAGCTGGAGATCGGCACCAGCAACTCCAGGCCCTACTAGGGATAAGGGTGAACAGAAAATGGATGGATGGATGGACATTATCATAGCTATAATGTGATGCTACGAGTTTATCTTTGTGTTGAGTTCAGTTTGTTCACAAATACATCTTAGCAAATCATGACCAATTAAGACACACACGTCAACCTATTGTACCTGGACGCCTGTTATTTTAAAACAATTTTACCTATAGAAGAAGAAGAGTTGTACTTCATTAGTTTCTGCACCATGTACTTGTGTGTGATTTTTCTGACCTTGAATGCTTCCAAACACACAAAATTTCCTTTCTTATAAATGAGAGAATAATTTAGGACCCTTCTTATACTCATTTGTTTGTTTGTCAATATATGATATCTGGTGAGGGAGGGGTTGTGCTCTAGCTCTCACACTAGAACACATCAAAAATGAAAGCCGGATTCTTCCTTTATTTTGGGGGGGAGGCTACATCTATATTATTGTTGGTGTGGAACCATTTCTGTCTAGATTTCTCCCTCTGCATTCTCCAATCTAAAAATAATCAAGCCATAAGACACACTTTTGTTGTTCTTAAATGCAAATAAAAAAAAATCTCTTTACTTATTATCCATTAATAAATCTTTGATTCATTCTGTATTCACCTCTCTGCTGTGTGGAGTTTAACTGTTCTCCCAGTGCATTTTTGGGGTTCTCCCCAGGTACTCCAGTTTCCTCTCATCTTCCAGAAACATATTTGCTGAGTTTCTTAGTGTCTCTGTTGGTCCTAGGATGAACAGAAAAACGGTTGAGTCTGCTTCTTCATCACCTCTTCGAGTTCTTTCCTGAGATAGGCTGCAGATGCATTATGTCACAAGCCAAACATTCATTAAAATGTAATTTTTATTTGCCACTTTCTAACTGAATTTGGTCTGAAGGAAAATTAAAGACTAGATTACATTAATTGTGGATCAATTCCAACAATTAAAGTGGGGGTATAATGTATTTTTCTAAGCAGATTTAGCTATTTTAAAACATAATCAAATAATTATGTTATTTCCAGTTGTTATAAAAATGTTGTATTTATCCAACACATACAACGATTGCTGGTTCTGGTTCTGCTCTGCATCCACAGAACCAGAACTAAACATGGAGAAGCAGCATTCAACCTATTTGAACCACATATCTGGAACAAACTTCCTGAAAACTGTAAAACAGATGAAACATTTAGTTCCTTTAAATCTAGACTAGAAACCCAGAGTTGCCTTTAAACTGTAATAAATGAGAAACTAACCAACATTTTGATGTGTATTGATGGCACTTAGCAAAACGTAATATTTCAATTGTTGAAATACTTTGTAATTTTGTGTTTTTCTGATGTAACCCATTTTGAACTGCCTTGTTGCTGAAATGTGCTATACAAATAAACCTGATTGATTAATTGATTGATTGACTGATTAAAAGAAATTTGACTTCACAATCTGACTCCTACTCTTTTTACTAAATATAAGTTATGTTTTACAAATATGATTTCTGATTATTTAATTCTACAAATTGTTGATTTTGTCCAATGTAGCTTCTAAGCCAATGTAATGCTACCCCCCTAGTTTTAGTAAGATATCATGATTGATGTTATCAAAAGCTTTTTTGAGATCTAGAAATACACCAATTGCAAATTTTCTTTTTCCATACTGTCTATGATTTCTTCTGTTAATGCCATCGGTGCCAATGAAGTTGATCTGTTTTCTCTAAAGCCATATTGATAATCTATCAGAATGTTTTGCCTATTAATAAAATTATCAAAATTTTTACTAATCACTTTTCTACTATTATGTCTATAATTATCAAAAGCATGCTTATCGCCAGATTTAAAAAGAGGAACAACCTTTTCAATTTTCATTGTATTTGGAAATACTCCAGTTATGAATGACAAGTTGCAGATGTAATTCAGCTGATTTGCAACATCACCGATTCTCTTCATGAACATAAGTGACATGTTCCAGTACATTGATTTTTTTTATTGTTACAATGGTTAACTATTTCCTTAATTTCTATTTTGTCTACAGATTTCAGGTACTTAGATGATGTATTTCATTTTATATAGTTTTCCAGTGTCCTATCCTGTAGTTGTGAATCATTTATTTGTTCTGCTAACTTATTTATAAAATATTCATTGAATCCATTGTCCAACCATTTCATTCATGTTTTTGTCATTATAGATAAAATATTCAAGGTGAGTAGTTTGGGAAGAATTCTTTCTTATCAAGTCATATGAATTTTTCCATATTCTTTTAATGTTTTATTATTTTCTAAAATTATAGAATAATATTCCTTTTTACATTTTCTCATAATAATAGTTAACTTATTTTTTTATAGGTTGTATATTTTTGCTCTGCTTCAAAGATTTTATATTATATAAATTGTTTATATAGATTATTCTTTTTTGTGTATTTTGTAATCCTTTAGTAATCCATGGCTTATTTTTGTGTTTTTCCCTTGGATTGGATTACTTTTAAAACTTTTAGTTTTAAAAAAACAGTTGGACAGATTTTATCGCAAAGGGCTTTAAATATTTTGAGAAATATCTCAAAAGCTTCAATAGTCTTTTCTTCATGCAATACTTTCCAGTTCTGTGATTGTAAATAATTTCTTATTGAGTCTTCTTGACTTGTCTGCTTACTCTGTATGAGTCAGTGTGCAAACTTAATCCTTTATTTATTTAATCGAGACTGAGAATGCTCATTTCCTTGTAACTAATTTTGACGTAAATTTCTAACTAATAATTAGTAATTATTGATAATAAGTAGTAATTATTATCTAATTCTTATCTACGTATATGTGTGTAAATAACGATCCAATATAAATGGTTCAGACAAATTGGAATGAAATATTGTTTTATAGTGGGAAACCACTTTTGTCTTGATCCCATTTGAGTGAGAAAACACTCAGAGACTTCTCTGCTACAGGTAGCATACTGAGTTTTCCTAACATCTCAAAAGAACTCAACCTTAAAGGTTAGTCTGTCATTTAAAGCAGCAATCATCTTCAGTAACGGAGCCTTTCATACCCCTTTGTTGAGATTGTTTTTTTTTTTTGTTTATAATCCTTTCCCTTTATTGCCTCCTCTAAGAGAAATATAGTGTTCATGTGTTATGTTCTGGGGTTTCTTTGGTTTTCTTTGTGGGGTTTCTGTGCGTGCTACTCACCTTTGACCACCAGATGGCGCTAGGTTCATCCTGCCGTAGGGCGTGTGACGTCACCAGCGTACCTGAGTCTGATCAGCTCATCAGCGGCAGGTTCAAGAGGAGCTGACTGCCAGTCCTTCGGCACCTGAGTGTTAGCCAGTAACGGTACCTCTGAGCCTCCTAGCGCGAGCCTCTGTGTTTCCTTGTTGACCCAACTTTCTAGTGATTTTTTTCCCCTTTTTTTCTTCTGCCTTGAGGAGGAGACGCCCTGGATCTACTCTGTGCTGATCCTTCCTGGATTTCTGATCAAGACCTTCCTCATGACACCATGGAACCTACCCACTGGTTGCCCGAGTTTCCAGACTCACCTTCTCCGTCTGATTATAAATTCCTCCTGGATTCCATGACTGGCAGTCGTACCGCTCCTCTGTTCCCACTGAGCTGAGCCTACCTGTCCGCCCTCTGACGCACTCCTCTGTTGCCTCCTGGAAATCCACCATCAAGCACCGAACCACCTGGACCCACAAAGAGACTGAGACCCCAGACATTTCAGTTTACCCTCCCCAAACCTTGAACCTCCAAACCACAAGTAAGCTCTGTCCAGTTTATTGTGTATCACTCTCAAATCCGACAACCCTGAACTCACCATCTTCTGCTCTGCCTCTCATAGTGTGCCGATTCCCCCGTGAGCCCGTTCCCTCCCTGGACCAGACCCTTTACTCTCTGTTCATCTTTTGTTGTGTTCAGAATAAATTCATTTTACTTATCCATAAATCTCTCCTGTGTTGTGTTCTGCATGTGGTTTAGAAGTACTGAACCCATCATGACATCATGTTCCAAATCAGGCAACAAAAGTCTAAGTGGATTTCAAAAAGAAATTGCCCAAGAAAACAACACAGACACTGAATGTAGTTAATGTGATCAAATGGAAAACTGCCTTTTCTTAAATGTACTCAAAAAAAATGATGAGATGTATAACCCAGAAACACATGGAGGCTGTCCAGTCCCAATCAGAAACAGTTGGGTCTCTTCCTTCCTCTTCTGCCTCATATGTCCGTTGTAGAGGAGAGCTGCATCCTTCTTATCGCTGACTCATTAACCGATAAAAACCCCATGCTGTAGTCAGCACAAACATGACCTTGTCATAAAAACATATAGACAGTGTGAACATGGGAACTGACCAGGAAGTGAGCTTTTGTAATTGACTGGAAGCTCCAGGCAAGACTTACATGTTCTTATGGAAAGAAAAAAATCTTCATATTAATATTAAATCTTTTGTACTTTTAATAAAGTAGGTTATTTCTTTTATGTGGTACATGTTTAAACTAACTTAAAGAACTTAGTAATGTATTATTACTATTATTTATTATTATTGTTAAATTAAATCTGTAGTCAACAGATAGGTGAGTTTGGCAGTCAAACTTATTTCATGGTGATGATGGAGGAGCAGGAACCATGGAATAATTAACATATTCAATTGATTATCTGCATTTAATAATTTTTTAAAGGTCTTATTAGCTCTAGTGCCCTTACTTGAAAAGTAGGTTGTGAAATAGAGCAAATGTCATCAGATTGGGGCTTGAACCTGTCACAGCTGTGTTAAAAGGATCCAGGACTAGTTTAACATGTTGGCCTAAATATGTTGCAATTTTCCTATTACCCCCCAAAATTATGTTTTTGATATACCAAAACTCATAATTACTTCAAAAATGTATATCTTTTGCTATTTTTCACATATGGAGGTTGCCGTTTTGGTCCTTTCTGTACTGGAGTCTACAAAGTAAACACAGGAAGGCTAAATTTGACTGGTGTAATTTTAGATAATGCCACACTATGTCACTATTGGCTGTGATAAAAAAAAAAAAAAAAAAAAAAAAAAAAAAAAGAATTTAGGCGAATTTGAATAATTTCCCAAATTAAAGAAAGGAGAGCGCAGTGCGAGAACCGGAGTTGAACACAACTTCCAAAGGACCTAATCTGGACCCTGGACATCCCTCCAGAACACTTTGAGTCATTTATACCAGCAGAACTAACGAAGGCTGTAACAGGTGATCGTTACCTTAATGAGCTAAAAAATAAATGCCATGCTGCTGAGACAGGCAGAGCTGGACGCTCTTTGAGATGCTAACAGGAGCTATACAGCCTTGGGTACAACAACACTGGGTCCATGGAGGGCCAGTGCCGGTGGTAACAAAGTCCGGAGTGGCTGTTAGAATAAAATAGAATAGAATATACTTTATTGATCCCCAAGGGAAAATTGCTTATTTGTTGAAAGCTACTCCATCTCAGGTAATAAGTACAAATTTATTTTACAAAATGACTAGATATAAACTAATAAATAAATAACAAGCAATCACATGCAATATATTAATAAATAACCTATAAATGAGCGTAGAAAAAAAATAGAATTAATTAGCACAGACTTGGGCATTTTAAAGCCGAATGGCAACAGGCAGAAATGACTTTCTGTGGTTCACTTTGGCAAAATGAGTCTCTGGCTGAAGGTGCTGCTGTATCCAACCAGCACGTCATGGAGTGGATAAGACTCATTGCAGGCCATCTTGGACAGGATCCTTCCAGCTCCACTCCAACGACGTTACTGGTCTACCGGATCAGTTTGTTCAGTCTGTTGGTGTCCTCCACCTTCAGTTTACTCCCTCAGCACACCGCAGCATACAGGATGGCACTGGTAACCACAGAGTCATAAAACATCCTGAGCAAAGTCCAGGAGATGTTGAATGACCTCAGCTGCCTCACAGTAGAGGCGACTTTGGCCCTTCCTGTTCGCAGTATCAGTGTTCTTGACCCACCCAGTCCAGTTTTTTATCAATGTAGACACCCAGATATTTATAGTTCTCCACAATGTCCACACTGACCCCCTGGATGGCAACAGGGGTCATAGTGTCCTGATCCTCCTCCTTAGATCCACCACCAGTTCCTTGGTCTTTGTCACATTGAGCTGCTGGTGGTTCAGTCCACACCATGTGACAAAGTTATCCACAGCAGCCCTGTACTCAGTCTCATCACCCTCTCTGATACAACCAACCACAGCTGAGTCATCTTTTGGAGATGACAGGTCTCAGTGCAATAACTGAAGATGTATGTATAGAGTGTGAAGAGGAAGGGAGAGAGTCCCTTGTGGAGCTCCTGTGTTGCTGACGACACTGTCTGACACACAGTGACAGACAGTGCGCAAGAACTGTGGTCTGCCAGTTAGTCCACAAACCAAGACACAAGGGGTGGGGGGAACCACCTGCATCACCATCAGTTTCTCATCCAGTAGAGCTGGAAGGATAGCATCCTCAACTCAAAGTTTGGGCTGGTAGGCAAACTGCCAGGGCTCCAAGTGTGGTTGGACCAGAGTGTGGAGCTTCTCCAGGACGAGTCTCTCCAGGGACTTCATGATGTGGGAGGTCAGAGCCACAGGCTTTGTAGTCCTTGGAGTCACAGGAAACTGCATCTTTGGTACCGGAACAATGCAGTTTTTCATGTCACAGGTTCTCTTTGTTGGCACATTCTCATATTGAAGACATACTGGAGGACTCCACACAAGCTTTGAGTATCCTCGGGCTGACACAAAGGGGGGCTCCCAGGAATCTTGGGCCCTGTGACAAAACATATTGGGTCCCCCAAGCAGCTGCTGTTACAATTTTTTGAGTTTGTCTGACCCATCAAAAGTGTCATAATTTTAAAGGTTTGCAACTGCCTTGCTTTCTTTGGTTCAATACTGAAACTAGTACAATATTTACTGCTCATGAATTTTACATCCAACAGTCCACATACAGTATGCAAATAGGTTGCTTACATTTTTTCTATTAGGTTTAGATACTGAAATGTCTCTCCTCGTGAGCAAGTCATAGGCAACATGCAAAATATACATGAAGCAATCCAGACTTCTCATAAAATGCTATGTAGTTGCATTTTATCTAAGCTGCAGTATATAACTTTAATAAAAAAATATGTTTTCTCCATTAAAGCTGTCAGTTTGTTATGAGACAGATAACATTTTCATTGTGAAAACAATCAAATCTCCTCCAGCTGCTCCTTGAGCTGCTATTACTAGCTAAAGTAATGCAACGTTCCGACCAAAACAATAAATCAGAACCAGGAGGAGGGTCTTAGCGCTGCCAATCAACCTCATTCACTCACTGCTAAATGTAATAATGGTGGAAAAACAACTTATCATGACAGGAAAAATGTGTATCTGCTGTCATTGGTAGCTATACTAACTAGACTGAGCATTCACAACAGGCTATGCTAGCTACAGCATAGGGATGAGCAGCCACATGAGATTGTGATTGACAGCACTAAAACTCTCCTGTCTCTGATTAGCTGTTTCTAGATAGCAGAGAAAAAATATTTTTCACAGATTATCTCTCATGCCACACTGCCACAACATAATGACAGTTTTAACAAATATGTAAAAAAAAATTTTTTTAATAAAAGTTACATACTGCAGCTTTAATTTCACTTAGGAGAGGGCAGGTCAGGAGGGACGTGGGTTAGAGCTGCTGCTGACTGACCTGTTGTCAAGTGGTAAAAGATAGAGGTACAAGTTCAATATATGAATATGTTGGTAATTTCTTTCCTTGATTCATTAAATGCTAGTGAAATGGAGGCAAACAGTCTGTAGCTAATCTAACTATGTTGAATGGTTGATAATCTCACAGTCTACCCCCCTCTCGGAGAAAAACTGGCTTACAAATTGACACTTTTACATTTTTCTCTCTCTGTCTCTCTATTTTTTGAAAACCTAACTATTATTTTTCTTAGCAGCATAGTAACTGCCACAGTCATTCTTACCTTCCACTGTCTACTGCTGAACACGGCACCTCCAAGCAGGAACGAACCATTTCATGCAGATTCAGGGGGTTTTTGGTCTGGGCAGGGGAACATTTATTTTTTACTGCTAAGAACAATTTTAGAAAACACACTATAATTAATTATGTAATTGACAGGGCCCAATTTGTTTTAAATTTCTATAAAAGAAAGAAAAAAAAAAAAATCAAAAATCAAAACAGAAATAAAAATTGTGGAGGGACCCTGTTGGTCAGGGGCCCTTGGAATTGTCATAACGTTTCCCCCCTATATGGCGCCCCTGCTGACACCGTCAGGGCCTGCAGTCTTGCAAGGCTGGAGTATCATCAACTGTCTTCTAACATCTTCGGTGGTGATGATTCCTGGAGGGGTAGAGGTGACCAGCTTAGGGGAGGGAGGGTGGAGGAGCAAAGGAGGTATGAAAGTGAGATGAAGGACTGTGAGGAGTAGGAGGGGAGAGTTGTTGGACAGCAGCAGTGGCATTGATGGGAGTGTGAGCAGGAGGTGCAGGGGTCGCAGTATCAAATCTGTTGAAAAACAGGTTTAGTTAATTGGTTCTGTCAACGTTGCCCTCAACCGCGCCACAGCCTGCTGATCTGAACTGTGTGATAGTCCCCATCCCTCTCCAGACCCCTCTCGTGTTTTTCTGCTGGAGTTTCCTCTCATAATCTTCCTTAGCTCTTCTGATCTTCACCTTCAAACACTTCTGAATTACTCTAACATCATCCCAGTTACCATTTTTGAACCACTAAACTGTTGTAGCCTAACTGGAGAAAGAGCTACAGAAGTTCTTTCCTGATCACACAGTCTGACCAGAGTTATGTGTCATTCATTGTTTCATTTACGAAGCTAGAGGCAGCAGCAAAACACCAGCTGCTACGGCCAACTCTTTCCTCTTCCTCTGTTTGGTCCTCCTCCTCATCACCTCTTCTTAATACTGAAATAACATTAACAGCCGCCTCATTCAGACCTAATTTTTGTTTCACAGTGCGGGATGGTTGTTGACAGCACCGGCAATTTCCAGTACGTTTTTTAGTGTCAAACTGGTGCATTACATACATCACAAGCGAATATAAGCAATTGTGTAAAATGTAAAAGGTTGAAAGAATCCATGTCTCCAGCAATCAAGGTGTAGACTAATGGTGCCCAAAATCGGTCCTTTTAGTTCTCTCCCTGATAGTGGTAATAACCTTTTCAGCATATCAATGCTACCCTTAGGCCTCTAATGAGTCGTCATTTGATCCAGGTGCATTAAACCATCCTTCTGGTTGAAGCAAAGTGTCGAACAAAGGGCTGGTTTTACCCGGATGTTATTCATTGACTTTCAGCAAAACAAATCAATATTATGAATAGTTTGAAAACGTCTGTTTTGTGTTTAATAAATTTTTAAGATGTGTTTCAGTTAGTAAAAAGAGTAACTGAAATAATATATTTAATGTTTTGGATATTAATAAAAGGTGAGAAAAAAGGCACCTTTTATCTCAATGTGCCTTTCAAGTCACTCAACGTTACCGAACAAGAAATACAGAACAGTAAAAGAAAAACTATAAAAAGATTTTTTTTAAAAAGGGCAAATATTAAGAAAATTCACACAATTAATGGTACAATGAATAATAACATTAAACAGAATAATCGGATTTGAAAGAGTGAGCTTTAAAGTTGTATTTTTAAATGAAGACAGAAATTCAGAATTGTCCTACAGCATGCAGAAAGATGTTTCAAGGGGATGAGCCAGTGACTGTCAAGCCACCTGGAACTATTACGTAAAACCAACTTTTCAAGCTTTACATCATATAAGTCCCTCAAAACAAACCTGGAGTGTTGCCTATATTCTTTCATGCATGTTTGAGAAATTGATTGTGGAAAATAAAATATTCACTGTGCGTGAATTTATTTATTTAAATAAATGATGAGAACTAAATAAGGTATAATAAATGTATTTATTATACCATACTCAGGCTTACAGTTATTGTTTCTCTTTTGGCCTTCACAGTTTGCCATAGTGCATTAGAAGCCTAGCAACAGGCGATAAGCAAATAGTTATCATACCTCACGGGATGACAGACCAGACCCGACGGCTGGGTGATTATTATTAGGCACAGAATGCTCTGCCTGAAACTGGTTTTGAACTGAAGGTTGCATTTTTCTCTGTGTGTGTGTTAATCTGATACGCTTCTTGGAAATGTTGATGACATCACGTCTGTGTATGAAGGGCAGTATGCAGTATATAGAGAAGTGCTTCCCCTGTCTAGTTTAGAGCTCTTCTGAACAGTGTAACTGTAGTGCTCTCCATCTGCGCAGATGAAATAAAGCTGTGTTTTGTTCTCTCTTTAACAAGGTTTGGACTTTGTTAATTTTCTTGCTCCACACCCTCAATCTTCATGTCAACTGCTCAGCTGTGAAAAACGGCTGGATGAACCTAGCACTGCCTTTAAATCTCCCCAACAACTTCCCCACTCAGCTCCTTCAGATTAGCCAGCAGAAATTAGCAAACACCTGGTTGAACTGTACATCTGCTGAGCTCATTAAAGGAGCTTCTTTTCAGTGAAATGCTGGTAAAAACTTTGCTAAAGAGTTAATAGAGGAGCCATGTTTTGATTACTTTCTAAAGGTGGAGTTTCAGAAAGAGCAGGAAAGTTTAAAGAGACAGAGGCCCAATTTCAAGGCATTAAATTACAAAGTCAAATGTCTTGTAAGTCATATTTGATATATATTGCATTTTTTGAACTATGTTAACATAGTAACTTAACTGTGCTTTAAAATAGCATGATGTGCCTGGAAAACCCATAATACTGCCTCTTTAAATAGGCACAATGCTGCAGCATTCATCTTAAGCTAAGCTGTTGACTGACATCAGTGAAGTAGATTTAAAATGAGCTGTGGTAATCTTGTAAGAGAATAACCACATCTATAACATCTACATACACTATAGCTGTGTGTCTGTTCCAGTTGAACTTAAAATCAGTGAAAGCCCAACTGTGTGAAAACTGTGATCTGCATTTTGTGTATTTTCCAGGAACATAAGTGACATTTTATAGCATAATCAAGTAACTATAATATCTTCAGTTTTCCTAAAAATACTGTACATATTAACATAACTTGAAATAACATGACATCTGGCTTGGTGTCATGTAACAAGGCAGCCTTTTGCAGCTGGATTTTACAGTGCCGATGAAGAGTTGAGGCAGAGTCAGGTGGAACAGCAAGTTGTTTATTCCTCTCACAGCATCAATCATAACTCATTTCACAGGTGAAACTGCAGCCTTAAATAGTCCCAACAGTGACAGACCCAACCATCTTTAATTCACAGGGGAATCTCACTTTACCCATCTCCACCCATTTTAATAAAATACATTTTACTAAATACAAACATCAGCTTACTTTTTATAAATATTTTATGTTTTCTCCTTACACCATACTGAAACACCATAAAAACACATAAAGAATACCCCCCCCCCCCCCCCCCCACACACACACACTCTTTTCAATGGCCTCTCCTGGAACCTATAAATGGTGTCTGGACCTCCAGGGCAGTATTTGTCCAAACACCCTGGAGAGGACACAGAAAAGATAGGCAAGTCACTCCATATTAGCACTCCACACTTAACAGATTATGCACAAACATTTGCTTAGTTCTACCCATCAGTAGCTCATTGCTCTGAGTAACAATTATCCTCCCTTCACAGGCAACCACCTCACTTGTCAATGAGGAGCAGCTGTGCAGAGCCCAGAACAAAAGGCTACATGTGAACCACTAAAATATTCAATAAATACAATTAAAACTTTTTGTGTGCAAATTGTTATTCAAGTACAAATCTATGCTTAAAGTGCAATGCTAAATAAAGTGCTTGTTAATAAAGTGCAAATGTGCTTTTAAAGTGCTATACAATGACTTGAATAAAAATAGTTCCAGTAATGAAGATCTCTTCATTACATGTCATAACCATATCTGATGCTTTGAAATTGGCCTCTGTCTCTTTAATCAGGAGGTCTGTCTGAGTTACAAACGTTCTTAGGAGGGTTGGACTGAGATGTAGTCAGTATGAGCTCAGCAGACCAGCAGTTCCACCAGATGTTTGCTAACTGCTGCTGCAGCTAACCTGGAGGAGCTGAACGGAGGAAGGCGCTGTCCAAGGAGGAGACAGTGGGTAAGTGGGTGTAGCTTGGTGAGAGCAAGCATTAAGGCATAAAGCATTGGACATAAAGGACATGCATGACTGCATACCATTTGTTAGCAAACAGCACTTTGGGAATGTGTTTCATGAGTGAATGACATAATATAATATATAACCTCAAAAAAGACAAATTTTCCATCATAAACCCTCTTTAAAATGTAAAAAATACTTTTGGACTTTACTAATTGAAAATCTCTTTCCTCTCTCTAGGACAGGGGTGGGCAATTCCAGGCCTCGAGGGCCGGTCTGTGGCCGGTGTCTCCACTTAAACCCACCTGAGTCAAATAATGAGGTCATTAGCAGGAATCTGGAGAACCTGATTGAGCTATTGGATTCAAGTGTGTTGGACCAGGGAGACATCTAAGAGTTGTAGGACACTGGCCCTTGAGGTCTGGAATTGCCCAGCCCTGCTCTAGGAAGACCCTGAAAGCATCCAGCATTCCTTTAATTAAATATGTCAACTGTTGTTGGATTTCATCGCTGTATTTAAATACAAAGACTTTAAAATTCAGTGATATTCAGCATGAGTGGTTCAGTCTGCATGTTATATTTACAAACAAAACACAGAAATGAATTAATGAACTCATACAAAACAATCTAAAAGACAGCAGTACAGAGCCCAAAGCAATCCAAATACCAAAACAGAAATAAGTTAAAGCTTTGTGTGGAACAGTGGTTCTTAACGTGGGTTCTATCAAACCCTAGGGATTTGATGAGTCGGTCTCAGGGTTCGGCAGAGCCTCTGCCATGGAGGTAAAGACACACTTATGTAAAGTCGTGATGATCCGCCCCACTTGTCCATCACTTGCTTCAGAGGATCACGTGACATTGCTTGGCCAATCAGTGCTGCAGGGACTTTGGTGCGTGCAGTATTCAACGGCTGTCGTCATGTGGTTTCTTTCTCAATATTTTAATCCATAGTAAACATTCATCCATCCATTTTCTGTTCACCCTTGTCCCTAGTGGGGTTGGGAGGTGCTGGTGCATATCTCCAGCTACGCCTTGCTGGACAGGACTCCAGTCTGTCGCAGGGCCCATACTAAACATGTTGAGCAAAAAAAGAAAGTGGTCGGAAGAATATGTACAACATGGATTCACGTGTATCACAAAACGGGATGGGAGTCAGAGACCCATCTGCTTGATATCCAATACCAAGTTAAGCAACTCTAGTCTCGCACCGGCAAAACTAAGGGAACTCTTCTTGAAGCTGCATGAAGATGGGGGAAAGTAAAAAAGTATTTTGTGGATTCAAAATGACAAAAAACAAATAATTTAAAAAAAGTTATTAAAAAATGTTCCATTCTTTAAAAAAATCTAAATTTATTTTTAATTAGTAAAACAGGAAAAAAATATTTTTGGGGCTGAAATCATTTTTTTGGGGCCAGAATAAAGTAATACCATAATTTGTTGTGAGTTCATGCACTGTGTTGGTTTTGTTCTCTGAGCAAGATGATGTTCATGCATGACTCATTTTGAACACCAGTACAAAAAGCATATACCTATGTGTTGAATTTGGGGAAAAAAATCATATTTTATTTATCACTAAAGAATGCGCAAATGAAACTGGAGGGTTTGGTACCTCAAAAAAGGTTAAGAACCATTGTGTTAGTAGTAAATCAACCACCCACCAGGAAGCTTATTTAGATTTTTGCTGGGTGGTTCCTGCACTTTTTCTGCAAAAAGCTTAAGAAGATACTCAGTACGTTAAGCCTTGTATAAAAAAATCATCTCATGTAATCTCTTTTAATTCATCTTCAGGCAAAACTAACATTCAAGTGTGTGAAATAACAGACAAGAAAACAAGAAGGAAACTATTGAAGTCAAAATGGGAACATTTACAAGATATCCATATTTTACCCTCCAATACAGTAGCTCCATGGCTTTGGCAGTGATGTTAGTTTTTTTGTGGTTTAGGCTTTGCTAAGTGAATGTTTGGTCAACAGTATATTTCTTTGCCCTTTATTGTTTGCTTTTTCTTGTTGTCTTTGGATTGTACTTTTGTGTTCAAATGAAAAGGCCCATAGAGCTTTCCCTCCACTAAATCCAAAAGTAGCAATAGAGCCACTCACTCTATGGTCATAGATGGAAACACTGAACCAGCTCTATCCTTAAAACCTGGCTCATGCATCCAGGTTCTCTCCTTTTAGAGTAACACACTTTGCACAGTCTTTTGTCCAATGAACAAAAGTCTTTTAGGAGTGTCTCTTTTTAAACAGGCCCATGTAAACTGGCTTGATTGAAACATGGCCATTATTTACCTATAAATGAGGTTCCACCACAACCTTGTGTAAAGCAGCATCAGATTTTATGTTGTATGACTTGTATCACACCATATTTGCTCTCTCATTGCATTCCAACATGATGCCATGTATACCAGTGTGTAAAGAGATGACAAGCTAAAAGTATGGAGGACCAAAACTAACATAATAAGAAATAAAAGCATAACTATGTACTTAGTAATTTGTTGTCCTTACACATTTGTTGGCATCATAAAATGTATATTAATTTTATTTTTCCTTACACGTGTGTCAAGAAATGTATATATTTTATTTTTCATTTCCCCTAAACATGCGTGTCTTTTCCTTATACAAGCCCTACTTCTTTTGTCATTCCCTCCTCTTCTTTTTCTGCTTCTCCGTGTGGATCTTTATGTTAATGAAGAGAGCTGCCTTCTATATCCAGCTCCTCCTATTGGCCAATTGAGCTTTGGAACCAACGTCACTGCATAAGAAGTTGAGGGGTGTTTACGTCTCGCGCAGCTGATCGGTTCCACCTTTACAGGGCGCAGATCAAAACAAACTGTATCCCGATGTTTTTATTGTGTTACTGACCGCAGTGAAGTTAGTTTCAAGTTGAATATTGGATATTCCAATATCCAATATTCAAATCCAAACGCCACTTATTCCAGTAAGTGGCGTTTAGCTCAAGGTTGCTCCGATTTATGAACGCTAATTTCGGCCAGCCGTTCTGAAGCTCCTTCCTCAAACGCCCGGAGGTTAGGGACTGTCAACAAATTTCCGATCCAAATATTCCTGTCAAACAAACGCTAATAACTGCCTTTCCTTGTGACCAATTGATGCAAAAATGTGGTAATTCATGTTTTTACATGAGACACAGTATCCTCTATTAAAATTTTAAGTCATATTCAAAAGTTTAAATAATTTAAATTTTAAATAATATAATGTTTTCTTCAATAACTTCCATATCGTGTGTCCCATTGACTAAAAATTGTTCTACTAAGCTGTATATATGACCACCCACATTTTTATTCCATTTTAACTCATTTTTTTTAATTTTTGTTACCTATTTTTCAGTTTAAATTTTGTATTTCTCTTTAAGAGCTTTTAAGTCATGTGACCCATTAACTCAAAATCAGTGTGAAATTATTCTGCTAGACTGGAGAGTTGGTGTAAACTCATTTTTCCCCCCCATTTTAGGTGTTTTTACCTTTTTTTTTTCTTTTTTTTTTACGTTATTTTATGTAAAAAAAAAAGAAGAAAAGATTGGTGTTTAATAACTCGCATGTTTTTATTCCTGCTGAAATGGGAATAAAAAGGGTCAAATAGAATTTTTGTACAGCAAACAGAAAGGAGCGGGGTCGGACTACTGTCAGTCCCATACCTTATATGGGAATTTGACCATTGCACTTCGGAAGTGAAGGGGCGCTATTTCCTATATTGTCCGTGGGCTCCCATTCTTGTTGTCTTCTGATATCTGTGATATATTTTCACCTTTAGGAAGAATTTCTTTGAACTTCTCTCTTTAACTTAACTCACCTTAACTGCTCTGGCTGCCATTTGATGGGAGCACCTTCCTTCTGTCTGTGCGTCATCAATAAAATGATGAAAAACATTTAATATATGAACTGATTTTCCATAATTTATATAATGTAAAATGTTTTTTGTCACCAACTGTGTGTGTAACGTGTTTCGTATGCTGAGGAGTGATCAGAAATGGCAGAGAACAGATTCAAGGTGAGGCAGGCAGCTTCTTGCCTCTTGGCAGGGGGCGCTCAAGATCCCAGACTTGTGACTCCACATCTGCAGAGTGAGAGACAGTGAGCTAGCCATAGAGTAAATACGTCAAATGCGATAGATTTGTTTTCTCCTCTCTTCCAACATGGATGACTATATTTCTACACTTAATCAGTTTTCTAAAGTTAATTTTCAATCAAATCAGTAAATACTAAATTAATACCAACATTGGAGTTAACAGGTTTGCTTCAAACTATGAGACAGAAGGCTACCGCTCTTTTCAAATGGGGTGGTATACAAGAAAAGACAGGCTTTGTGGATGTCCTGTTAGAAACTGCTTTTTAACTGCCGGTAAAATTGCTAAGCCTGGACTAGTCTGTGGCGATAAATAGGTTGGGGACCACTGGTGTAAAACACTTTGAATGGTCAAAATGACTGGAAAAGCACTAAATAAGTTCAGACCATTTACCATTTGTCAGTGAGGATAATTGGAAAAAAATGCTCTAGTTTACTAATGAGCATAAACACTGGACTGGGGCAATGGAAGAAGGTCATGTGGCCTGATGAGTCCAGATGTTTTATATTATATGATATTCCACAGTGATGGGACATCATAGGAAGATGTGCATGACCTGATATACCCATCATGCCTATTTTCTGCCTTATAGTGATTGTGCTGAGATCTGTGGTTGCTGCTGATTATTCTTCTTCACTGATGGCATGGATATATTCTAAGATGGCAATGCCAGGAAAATATTTCAAAAGTGGTTTCAGGAGCATGGGAGCATAAATCATTTCACCAGAGTCTGGAGTTTACCCTCAGAACTAATCTTCAGGAGGAGATAGAAAGGAATTCATGGAGAGGTCTGACTCACCTGCTACTTGCATTTACATTGTAGATGTATATGTACTTTTGAATGCTTCTTCAATTATGTATTTTGAAAAGGAAATACTTCCGTATTTTCACTTTAAACTTTTCACCGAGCAACTTTTACTTTTAGTTGAGTTGAATTTCACCATTAGTATCAACACATTTACTCAAGTGCTAGTGCTGAGTACTTCGTCCATCACTGGCTGCATACTACTGATCAAATCTAAAGGTTCTTCAACCAAATGCTAGTGTGTGACTTTTTTTTTTGCGTGGGCAGTTTGCATTTAAGTTGTCATTCAATAATTCCAGATAATAATTTACAGTTTGAGGCTTAACACTTTCTGATGCTAATTCTATCAGTGCAGCTTTGTGAGAATATATTCCATCTATCTGCTTCAGAAGAAATGCTAACAAATGCTTAAAACAAAGAGGCAAAATTATGCAACAGCAATACATTTGAGGAATCTAGCAAAAATAAATAATCTGTGTTATCTTTGACCTTTATAACAATGAAGGTACACCTTAAATTCAACATAAGCTGCTTTCACCATGAAGATGTAATAATGGAATAACATTTTAGTCTCTTATGGAACTAAGCTAACCACACTCTCGTTAGCTTCTTTAGCCACTGTTTCTGGCTTATCTTTGATCAGATCAACAGTTGACTTCTCAGTAATGTAATTTTTGTCCTGATTGCGCCACACCAGACATCATGCAAATTCCAGCAGGAATAAGTAGTTCCACTTTAATGTTCAGCTAGTTCGTCTCACTGGTTTCTCTGTTGCTACGAAATCATGTGTGTAAAAATGTAACCAGGCTCAGTGTGCAATGGGAAACGCATGTAAATTTCCACCTACATATTTTGCAGATTATTAGACAGCACGAGTTTTAGTCTGAAGGCAAAGCCCTGTGGTTTGAGTCGGAAAACAAATCAAAAAGCCTTTCGTGAGTTTGTTGCAGCAGCAGACATAAACTTTTTAGCAAAGCATTCCACCAGCTATTGCAACCACTCAACAAAAGGTTGAGATGAGTCATTTGTTTTTAATTTGCTCAAAGTGTTTTATACAAATCTAAAAAAAAGAAAACTCATTTCAGAGAAAAATGCCAAAATAAGTTTCAGTTTTGCAAAAGAGTGTTATCAAAAATTATGTATTTGCCAGGAACAAAGGTTTTATTAGATGTATATAAGATAGACAACTATATAGGCTGGGTATAATATTTTCCACTCCACAGATGCAAAAGCTCAAAGAACAACTTCCGTGCTACGAGACCTGCGGTGCTCAGAAGCTCCCGCAACTCAAAATCAGAAACGTGAAAACAATATATGCTTTTTTGAATTCAGACAAGGAGTGCAGGCCAAAGAAGTCCAGGTTTTCTTTCATTTTTCCCAATGCTTCCAACCCCTAATCTTGACTGCGGATGCAAATAGTCTAAAAAACGTCCCCCCCATATATTTGCATTTAAACAAATACATAAAAAGGTCATTTTGAAAACCTGCCTCCTGATGACTGCAGTGTGAGGTGCCATGTGTCCCTGCCCTCTTTACAGTGTGGTTATAGCTCTCTGAGTGGCATGCCAGTCAGTATGGTGCTGCACTCCTGCACTGAGCCACTGTAGGCAAATACAGCTGAGGGAGAACAGAACAGCTTCTGTGGGTGTGTGTATGAGTGTGTGTGAGTACATGATACACCGTTGGGCTGCATCATGGACACAGGTAAGATTTTTTTATTCATGCATATGCCCGTCTTGCTTTTCCTAAAAGTCATGAATATCAGTGTTGCTATGAAGAAATCAAAATTCTTTGCTGTGATTTTCATTAGTTTGTGTGACAGTTAGTACCCCAAAACTTGTTTATCTCTGCCGAGATAAACATGAAGCGCTTCTTACAACAAGAATATGAGGAAACCTACTGCCAGAAACTATTTTTGTCTAATTGCACAAATGTAATTATATGTTATGATTGTTTGAAAATTGAGTAAAATCCTGACTTTCTTTTCACTTAGAATAATACAAAAAAAATAAAATAAATCCAGATTAAATTTTTTATTTTCATTTTCAAGAATCTTTGCTGGGCAGATTTGGAGCTTATCTAAAAGATCCATTCAAAAAGCTGGGGTCTTTTACATACAGTTTTTTGCATGCAATTTCCGTTTGCATAATAAAGTTTGCATTTTCATTGAGTTTAGACCTTTGCTTCCCAGGAATGTCCCCAAATCACACCAGCATCACCGTGAGATTTATAAAAACCAATACCAAAAATGACATGTTTAATAAATATATGGGATTTCTAATTTCTATCAAAATGCAATTTTTTTCATTAACATGCATATTTTCTTTTCATTAACTAAAGAAAAACATGCATGTTTTATAATGCCCATACCTTCCAAATCTTTTCTTTCTGCCTGGTTGAAATCAAGTGTTTCTAGCTAATTGCTTCTTTTTAGTTGTCCATTTGCAACAACCAGACCAAGGGCAATTTCCATGACATTTACACACACAATCCCAAAGAGTATGGAGTTATATATGCTTAAAACTGTGATGTATTCAAATGAACACACTTTTGTGGGAATGGATGAAAATTTGGATGAAGTTGTGCAGGAGGAAGAACATCTTCTAGATGAGATCAAATTTCCTCAGTGTCTGTTTTTTTTTTTTGTTGTTGTTGTTGTCTCTACTCTTCAGAATATTCGAAAAGAGTGTACCAGGGTGTTCGGGTTAAACACACAGTGAAAGACCTGCTGGCTGAGAAGCGATCCCGACAGACAAGTGGGCCCAGATATACAGTAAGCACCAACTGTTTTTGCTATTTTACACTCCTGTGCTGTCTGTCCCCCTCATCATCCTTCACCCAAACCAAACACCGTAGCTACAGTTGACATTCTGTTCATGACACAATTACAGCACTGCCTTCAAGTATTGTCCTCTCCCTGTTTACATTTACTGTTGTTTTGTGCTCTAATAAGCCATTGGTTGATCCAGTGACCACCTGTACATGCCTCCCCCCCAGTTCTGTTTCTGCTGCCCTCAAGGCCTCATAAAGACCATCTGTAAATAGTTGAGCACAGTGTGTGTGGATAAAGACAAAGCACAGAGTCCTATCCTAACCTCACAAAAGAACATTAACAGAATGCATGCAAAGGCAATGGCCGTGATCTTCAAAAAAATAAAAAGCTCCCTGGAGCCGGTGCTCGAGATGGAGGTGGGAGGTGGAGGTGAGGTGGGGTGGGGGGATGGCGGCGCAGGGGAGACAGAGAAAAGGCCAATGCAGGAGGTTGCCTATGCAAAGTTTGATCAACACACACCTGCCAGCCGATATTGTCCTCAGTCATGAACAGGCTCCAGACAAACCTCCTATTGTTGTCAAGCACACATGCACACACACACCCCCACACACTGCTAAAACACACACACACAGATGAGCTTGAACACAGACAAATTTGGCTGTCTTGGATGCCTGCATGCACAAGCAAGGCTGGCTTTTCATTACCACAAACTGCCTGTCAAAAGGCTTTTATGGGAGAGTATTCACTCATTGGTTTCTGTCTAATGGTGGCATGTCCAGTCTATAGATATGCAGGCTGCTTACCGCTCTGCCAGCATGGGATACAATAACCACACTACATGCAATCAAAAAATAACCATCAATCAATGACTGAATGATGTGTATCAGCTATTTGTTGTTGTTTGTTGCCATATGTTGTGTGTGTAAATTGTGAGATAGTTTAAGTGTATGCACTGAGTGATGGCATTTTTAAATTTCGTTGTTCCTGTGACAATGACAATAAAGACTTTTATCTATTATCTTTTATCTAATAAGACAACAAACCTGTAAGAGAAAACATACCTTCACTTTCTGCTCTGGAAATTTCTGCAGAGGTTCATAACTTCAGTAGATGAAAGTTGTGGGTAGTTGGGAGTTCTCCATGGAGAACATACAACAAAGTCTGCTGTACCAGACCTAAAAGAATTTGATACAAACAGGTTACACTGAGGCAAAGAAACCTGTAAAGTGAAACATACACAGGGGATACTGCTCCATGCTGCGTTTCCATTCCAAACATGTGCAAATCTTTGTGTAGTCTGCTAATGTAAAAAAAACAACAACACAATTTCAACATAAATTTATTAAAAATCATGTCAGCAATGGATGCAAAGAATTATATGAGAATATATTTATGGCCATGGCACTATGCTATATTTGTCATCTTATTCAGGCATTAGAATGACAAGCCCCTTATACCTAAGTATGTGGAACTTTGGAGAAATTACAGTCATCGATTTTACAGAATAGAATATGATACAAACTGCTTGACACTGTCTAAGCTCGTGTGAAGCCAGCTGCACATTGTCCAAAACCCCCCCAAATAACAAAAAAAAAAAAAAAAAAAACACCACCCTCTCACTACTTCCTGTCATCTTCTGAGCCAGCAGTAACAGCTGACTGTTGATCATGTGGCTCATCTCTTGTGGACCAAAGATTCCATTGTAATTTTTGTAAAACATATCTATTTTGATACTGCCAAAATAGACCTGATCCTTGAACAAAAACTATCAAAAAACAGGAATTTTCTCATAATTGTGGTGTTTTCTTGAAGCAACATTGTTTTCAAACTTTCAGTTTGCATAGTTGTATGGTTACTGGTAACACTGAAATATCTCTATTTAGCCACTTTCGATAGCCACACAGGCTAAAGCTAACATCTTTGTTCAAACATGGCTAAGACCAAAAACTTCTGCTATCTCCAGTTCCAAATATTCATAGAGGCTTATGGCAACATTATTTTATGAACTTCCATATAAAAAAAACCAACAGATGCCAAGTTGGCAACAGTTCAAAGGTATTCGAATGAGTCTGTCTGATACTTTTGAGAGCAGACTTCTTTTAAGATGGTTCTTATAAATCTTGCCCACAATCAGAACAGCCAATTTCTTTAAGATTCATCACCAACTAATCTAGACTCATAATAAGATAAAAGTGTTAATTACTGGAGGTAACAAAACTACTCAAAACCTTTTCAATGAAAAATCCCAATATATCCAAGAAGAGTCAAATATTTACACATGAAGTGAACATTATCAGATATGTGTTCTTCATGAACATTTTTGTGCACTCTCACCCACTGTATAATGTGTAAAAAAATAAATCAACACAGTTATTGTAATGAGCAGATATGATACTATCTTTATTTTCTTGACATGCAACAATATTTACAATGAACATAAAGGAAGCATTAGCCTTTTTGTAGTGATCATACATTTGTTAAACATGTTTTTTGTTTTTTTTTTTAGTTTTAATTGGGAGCCACTGAGCTTGATGTGAATTCTGTCATTCAGACCGGTGAGGTTGGAAGGATGCAGTTCTTCCTGCACAAAACATGGTGATTAAAAACCTGTTCTGCTTTGCATATGGTTTTACGAAAAAGAAAGTACAGCTGCTTTAAATTCTGACTCATATTTTACAAATGTATTATTTTAATGGACAAAGTGTAGCGTTTCTATTTTTGTTTTATTTGTGATGACAAAATAGGATCCACTATGTGGGAGAGGAGTACACTATTTCTGTTTCTGAATTGATAGCTGAACTCCATGTTCATAAGATTCCAGCCCAGGGCCAAACACCACAAAACAGCAGGCTAGATCCTTCATTCAGAGGGTCAGTGAGTTTACGTCCGTTACTGAAGAATGCTTTTAGTTTGCTGAAGGCAGCAACAGTAATCTTAAACAGCTATCATATTGCCAGCTTCAGAAATATTAAAATGCAAAACAAATAGACAGCAAATCCAACTTTCTTTTTAAACTGAATTCAGTTCTGCATTAAGAAAAGTTAATATGAGTAAAATGTAAACAATAAAAACATCGTAAAGCCACTATTTATTTGGTAAAGACTTGTTTATATTCCTGTTCATTCCTTGTGCTCAAGTCCTGAGCTTTTTACTGCGGGTTTCTATGGCTGAAAGATATACAACGTTTCTTAAACAAGTCCACTCCACTCCAACATTTAAAACTACTGGGCACTAAAATTATACAATGATACACTTTTTAAAAAATAATTTATGATTCTGATGTTATGTGAAATTAGCAGAAGTTAAATCTATTATGCTTTTGGTTAGATGTTTGTTTTTTACCTGTAGATATTTACTTATTGTTCTTCATATATGTTGTACTACGAAAACCACTCAGGGGCACTCAGGGAAAATATTATGACAAATCCAAGGGCCCCTGACTAACAGGGGCCCCTCCACAATTTTATTTTATTTTTTTTCATAGATATATTAAAAAATGGGGTCCTATCAATTCCAAAATTGTCAGGGCCCTCTCAACCTGTTCTTAGCAGTAAAAAATAAATGTTCCCCTGCCCAGACCAAAAACCCCCTGAATCTGCATGAAATGGTTTGTTCCTGCTTGGAGCGCTTCAGCACAAGATAAGAATGACTGTGGCAGTTACTATGCTGCTAAGAAAAATAATAGTTAGGTTTTCAAAAAATAGAGAGACAGAGAGAGAAAAATGTAAAAGTGTCAATTTGTAAGCCAGTTTTTCTCCGAGAGGGGGGTAGACTGTGAGATTATCAACCATTCAACATAGTTAGATTAGCTACAGACTGTTTGCCTCCATTTCACTAGCATTTAATGAATCAAGGAAAGAAATTACCAACATATTCATATATTGAACTTGTACCTCTATCTTTTACCACTTGACAACAGGTCAGTCAGCAGCAGCTCTAACCCACGTCCCTCCTGACCTGCCCTCTCCTAAGTGAAATTAAAGCTGCAGTATGTAACTTTTATTTAAAAATTTTTTTTTTTACATATTTGTTAAAACTGTCATTATGTTGTGGCAGTGTGGCATGAGAGATAATCTGTGAAAAATATTTTTTCTCTGCTATCTAGAAACAGCTAATCAGAGACAGGAGAGTTTTAGTGCTGTCAATCACAATCTCATGTGGCTGCTCATCCCTATGCTGTAGCTAGCATAGCCTGTTGTGAATGCTCAGTCTAGTTAGTATAGCTACCAATGACAGCAGATACACATTTTTCCTGTCATGATAAGTTGTTTTTCCACCATTATTACATTTAGCAGTGAGTGAATGAGGATGATTGGCAGCACTAAGACCCTCCTACTGGTTCTGATTTATTGTTTTGGTCGGAACGTTGCATTACTTTAGCTAGTAATAGCAGCTCAAGGAGCAGCTGGAGGAGATTTGATTGTTTTCACAATGAAAATGTTATCTGTCTCATAACAAACTGACAGCTTTAATGGAGAAAACATATTTTTTTATTAAAGTTATATACTGCAGCTTAGATAAAATGCAACTACATAGCATTTTATGAGAAGTCTGGATTGCTTCATGTATATTTTGCATGTTGCCTATGACTTGCTCACGAGGAGAGACATTTCAGTATCTAAACCTAATAGAAAAAATGTAAGCAACCTATTTGCATACTGTATGTGGACTGTTGGATGTAAAATTCATGAGCAGTAAATATTGTACTAGTTTCAGTATTGAACCAAAGAAAGCAAGGCAGTTGCAAACCTTTAAAATTATGACACTTTTGATGGGTCAGACAAACTCAAAAAATTGTAACAGCAGCTGCTTGGGGGACCCAATATGTTTTGTCACAGGGCCCAAGATTCCTGGGAGCCCCCCTGCAGCCACTACTGACAACTTGTTGATAAATTTGATTGCAATTTATAAGCAAAAGAGAAGCCACTTTATGCCGACTGCGGTGTAACTTTAAACTATAAAGCATCACGATTGCTCCAATTTCATTAGGAATTTTAACTTAAATTTAGCCTTTAGCCTACTTTTTTTCAACAAATAAACATGTGATATGTGTATCACACACAAGAAAAGCTCTGAAACATTGTAACCCACAATAAATGAAGTTAAAGCCATAGGATCGTTTCTCTTTGGGAGATCAGTCTACCAAGAAAATTGACCACCTTGCCAGGATTTGAAATCATACCAACATGTCACATTTTTCATATATAGCCTCAAACTAAACGACATGACATGGTGCATTTTAGACCTTCAAAAATGTTTCATTCAATGGTCAAATTCTGATTTCTAGATGAAATCATAGGATTGAAACAACTAGTTACAACTAACTTCCTGTTATTAAATGTGCTTACAGTTTATAAGCAAATTATATATATATATATATATATATATATATATATATATATATATATATATATATATTTTAATAAATTAAAATATATTTAATTAAAAAAAAAAATAAATATATATATATATATATATATATATATATTCAAAAAAATTTCTGCAGTTGTCTAATTTTGGAAAGTAAAAGTTAATGAGTGCTGTCAAAATAAACATTTTAATATACAAGGTGAATACAGAAACCCAATTTTCTTCAAGTGTGTGACAAATTGTGTACTGACAAAACCATTGCCTCCCATTAGCTTCTTAAAGAAAATTTTACCAATTTATTTCTGTTCCAAATTTCTTAGGATCTTGGATTGTTTTTGTGTTCTATTTCGTTCTATATTGATTATTCTCTGTTCCTTAGTCTCTTTCTTTAATTAGATCAGTCTTGTTTCTGTTTTACTTTTGTTTAGTCCTTATTATGTTTTCTTTTTTTCTAGTTATTCTTATTTACTCTAGTTTATTATGTTTCTTAAGTCTAGTTATTTTTTAATGTTAGATTAGTTTTCCGAGCGGGTGGAGGTGCTGCAACCCCCGCGGTCGCTATGAGGCCGCAGCGGTGCTGAGCTGCAGGGCCGTTTGAGGTTTTCATTTTCTTTATTTCCCTTTTGTGTCGTCTGGTGCTCCTAGTGCTTCTGGATTTTGGCTTTTGTATTCACCAGGCAGGCTGTAAGTTTATGTTATTCCTCATTGTTTTTTCATTAAAACTATCGTCTACTACTTGACATCTAAGCCCCTCTGCATTTGGGTCCACTTTTCAAACACCTCATCATGACAAAATTGACTTTTCATGTTTATCATCACCATTATTTCATTCTATTGAATTGTTTAAAATAGCAATAAAATAGTCACAAGCATATCTAACTTAAAAGTCAGAAAAAATTCAAGCAGTTTTGTCTCTTGAGATATTAACTTTAATTTCATATTTTCAGTAATACTGAAATGCATATTTCCGTAACTACATCTTGCAGCAATAAAGATTTATGTTTGTGTCTGTTCAAACATAAAGTTAGCCTGGTTTTACAAAGTTGCTGTAAAATTCCTCTAACACTTCACTTAAAACATACATAGCTTTACATTTCTTTTCTGAAGGACTAGCTAACTCAGCACATGGTTACAAAAATCCTTCCATACTTGTGTAACTTGTTCTACAGAAGTTCTTTTCACAGATATGGCTGCTATTGTTAGCTTATTCAACCTCTCTGTTTCTATACTGTTATGTTTTCAATTATTTGTGTGTGTCAAGCCTTATTATTATTCAGTTATCACCGCCTGATAACTAAATAACCAGTCATGCCCCACATGTTATCCAGGATATTCATTTTTTCTCAAACACATTAAAAGTTGGTCCCAACTGGAGTTTTGATTATATAAAGTTTCCATCATTTGTTTCTAAACACTGATGCACCTCTGACTCCACAGATACAGCTGCATGCTCCTGCTAGTACTTTATTTATATTTAGTGGTTTGCTTTAAAACTAGGCTATCAGTAGCATGTCTGATTTGACATGGCTCAGTGATAAGTTAGCTTTTAATGGATGCAATTCAAGGTATTGGACTGTGGGGAAAGCTAACAGAAAACCTGTAATTCGGCATCAGACTTAAGACTTTGCTTTGAACTCTGTAAAATTCAATAACTGTTTCAGCTGCACTATGTAGCTGTCTACTGCAAAAGACCATGAACAAATGCTAAGAGGAACCACGGTCTGTTTCAGTATGAATGTCATTGTGAAAGATGAGAAACACTTAAACCTTTAAGTAGAAACAAGTTTCTTTACCACAATAATGTGAATAACCTAAAGGACATTTTGGATGACTTGGGTTTTCTCCTCTTGCTTTAAGAAATCTGTAAATATGAATAGCTGAACTCTTAGCAAACCTTTATGTTTCGATAAATGTAAACATTATTAAATGTCTTATTTTAGCAGTTCCTAAGTTGTCCTTTTATATCATTGTTGTATCTTGTTTTCTTCTTTTTTATCTATTTGTTAACTGCTAAAAAGATTATTGTGAAAAAGTTCTAAAGCTTCTTTAACAAACACGTAGTGACAGTGGATACTCTTTAATGTTCCAGGATGAATGTAGCAACAGAGCAGGTGAGAACTGTCTTTTGACTTGAAGAAACCTCCAGCAGAGACCAACTGGGAGTTTGAGAAGACAGACCAGAAACACAAAAACACAGATACACTGAACCACCAGTACTTTAAATATTAAAGAAAATTTAGAGCGTTAATGGCAGCAGTAGCCTCTTCATCTGGGAGACAAACATGGAAGCACTGAAGCTAGTTCTTCCAAAGGATAAAAATGACTTATGTGAACTATACCAAATTTTTAAATCTGAATCTAAATTTGCTGCAATTATGTGATCTTTCGGAGAAGTACCTGGAGAAGTAGAAATCTCAAATTTGGATATGGCAAAAGTTGGTAATAAAAGGGATCAGACATTTTTATCAAGTATTTGATGGTTTATGATAACTGGTTTATAATTGCTTCAATGTCACCTCTTACATATGTATCTTATCTGTCTTATATAAGACTTTAGATAAATACAGTAGTCTCACTTTGAGACTGTTTTGGTAAATTTTATTGGAGGAACCTTGTGTTATATTATTTTTGAAAACAAAATAGAAAAAAAAATCAAATATGCTGTAACCTTATTTAAATCAAAAACAGATGTTATTTACAATTTAGGAAGCACGTTATGTGTTTGTCAATGCAATATTTACATGTATGGTTGTGAATGTTGCTTAGGGAGCCAATAATGACCACAAGCACATAGTAACGATAGCCGTTCCCTTCCTATATTAACCAATGCCAGGTTTTATCTCAGAGAATAAAAAGGCCATTGAGAGAGTGAAGCTAGCTCTGACCACAGAGTAATCCAGCTCATGCTGGAACATGAACCGGGACAGCAGGAGTAAAAACATCTCACATGTCCCACTTTAGCAGCTTTCTCCCATCTGACAATTTGCATCCAGGTGCACTTAGACATTCTGCTTTAACACTACAATTATGAGGGCAAGCAAAGCAAAAATAGAGACTGGAAAATTCAGGAAATTTCATGCATTTACACTTACAATTTAAAACATTAGCAGTGTTGGCAAATGTTAGCTAGCCAACTGAAGTACTGGAGTACTTATTAGAATGATCTCTATAAGTCAAAATACTGAAACATTACAAATGGATAAATTAAAAGAGGTAATAGAATAACTTTAAAGTGAACTTCTTGATTTCAAAATTGTATTTTGAAATTTAGCTAAATTTATTTGGGTAATATAATACATTTCCTGTTTTGAATGGCAAGAAATATATATATTTTTTGGAAACAATAAGTCCCTCCCACACTTCCACCCCCAACCATCAACCACCTCACCCTCTTCCACCCCTCACCTCGAATGAAACACATTATCTGACTGAGCTTGAGCGAGCTGATTTCCATACGCAGCCTTCAGAGATGCAGTGAGCCGTACCTGGGCCACATGAGGAAGTCTTGGCGCTGGCAAATCGCATTCAAATTCTGCCCCCAAAATTTGCGTGTGCCCTAGCCAACATGGGCTTAATATCAACTCTTTCATGTTAGCACTATGCAAAACAAGAGGCTCTGTCATTTTCTGTCCTGTGCGAGTGGCCAGAGTGTCTGCACTGTCTGCATGTCTTTAGCTCTGCACCAGTGGGACTGCCAAGAAATTGAAACTGTACAAATTATCACTCTTTTTTGGTTAGAAAATGTAAAAAAAAAAAAAAAGAAGAAAATGTAAGAAAACATACTTAAGTCTTTTTCTTTTTTTTTAGCATGTTCCAACCACACTGAAAACATTTTTATTCTGTTTGGGTTGTGACTATTTTTCATACTGTCAAGCCTCCATTGAAAAAAATATCTGGATATCTACCTTATTCCTAGCCACCAGGCTTTGTGTGATTTATGGGCGCAACTTTCGCTGCAAACTGGAACCACCATTTATTTTCATGTTAGCAACTCGCTAACCGACTTTCTACAGAGGTTTTAGGCTATGAAATATGCAGGAACACCAGCTATCACAGCTTTCATGCGGCAGTATTGTTTTACTGCTACCTGCAGCTGTTGCGTGGAGGGATGGCGACTTGAAGAAGCAGCCGCAAACAACCTAAACTAGCATATTTGACTAGTTCACTGACTCAGTTGCTTCAGAGGTGTGGATTTTCTTCCATTGGCTACGGACTACAATGACACAAAAAAGGATTTACTGCAGTTAAGGGGTTTTTCTGTACTTTTAACTGTTTATGGGAGAAATATACCAACACAAAGTCTAACAATCACTCTTTGTTTATTATAACATTAATAATAGAAAAGAACAAATGTTAACTCCTGGTCCGCACAAAGCCCAAGCCCCCGAATTTCTGGTCAACGTGGCGTCAATGTGATCCAAGAGCTAAAGCCCACATTAAACAAACTCTGCATTTCCACACCTAAAGAGCTTGGACTTGATAAAATATGACATACAAGAAGATCAAGCTCTTGCATTTAAATGTTGGCCTCATCAAAGCACGTCTGAATTAAATTTTGCCTTTACTGGTTTCTTTTGCTTGTAAAATATGGATAAATATACTATCTTTGTGTGTCGTAAACATACTGGAATTTTATCTTTTTTTGTCCACACAATGAAATGAGCACACATAAAGCATTTTGTGTTCTCTCTTCAAGTTTAGAAGTTTTAGCCAAATTTTTTTTGGTTTTTTTTTATCTCAGAAGGTGATGAAAACTACCGCTGCCTTTTTGTTTCGGAAGCACGTTCACAACACACTTGTTGCTGCAGCCACAAACTAAACTTAGTCTGATTATAGTCAGCACAACAGTTACCTGAGCTCCGCAAGGGCAGATACTTTCCAGTGGCAAGTTGCTCTCTATAACAAGTTAATGTGTGATTCGGTTTGGGTCTAGTCCAGTGGAGAGATTCTTGCAGCAGATGCAGTCATTTCTCTGCTGATTTGCAATGGAGAATCTCAAGGTTCTGGTTGTGATGGACTAAATAAACCCAGATATTTTATTTTGCCTTAGAAAAATGTATTGCTGCCCTAAACAATAATAAAGACTCACATCATGAACTTTATTATTTTTTAAATTCAAACAAAAAATACAATTCACATCACACCAAGCTAATATTATGTAGTTCTGGTGTTTTATACTGTTGGCGCAGAATGGCAGCTCAGATCTCTGACCAGCTTCTCTGCTTTTCACTTTATTACTGTCAGCTGCTAGCAGCGCTGCTAACTCAGTCATTCCGTTACAAAAGGTAATGATTGTGTTCCTGTTGCTCCCTGTGATTAAACTCTTAATTACAATCCTCTGTGCTGAGCAGTTCTCAGATAGCAGATGGTGTGTCCATGAACAAGTTTTACTAAATATTGCACAATAACCGAAAAGAGAGATGTAACTTCTATCATGTATTTAGATTAGCAAAAAACCCTACGAATTACAGTGAAATACTGCTCCTTCCGGTGGGCGCCAGAAGTACTAAGACCCATAATCGTTTCCACAGGTAGCCTCCAGGAAGTATGTGTGTATATATATATATATATATATATATATATATATATATATAAAAGATCCAGAAGGACCCATAAGGACACATTGGACATCTGCCACAGTGATGGTTACCGGAGCTTGCTCAGGGACGTTGCTATGGTCGTCTCGTAGAGATCATGGGCAGATCATGGGAAAGATCCTCCCTTTCCCATATGCCTTTCCAGTATTGTTCAGTCTCCAGCCTTGGTGGGTCTGTTGTTATTACCCTGCCATTGAGAGTACACTTTAGCTGGTTGGGTGGAGAAGAGCCGGTTTATCCTTGTGTATCTCTTTAGGCTTGGATCCTTTGGATCCAAAGTTCTCAATGGGCTTTCTGATGGGTTGTCATTCGTGCCATGATCCTATCTCTCAGGTCAGCTGCAGCTTTATCCTGCTCCGATTCCTTCATTGTGGCTGCATACTCCCTGTCTGGGCGGGGACTCGTAGTTAAGCCCCGCCCATCCTGACATCCAGGTTCCTCCTCTTTGCCACAATTTGTGTTGTACCTCAGTTGGAACACTGAGCCGCTAGTTGTTTAGCACTTAGTGTAGACTGGGGATGTCGAAGTAACCATTGGTCCCTCAGTCTTTGCATATAGCCTCTCCGATTAGGGCTACTTGAGTAGTAGCATTCCAACAGATCCAAGTTTTCACCAAGTTTTCACCTCTCGCCCATTTCCATCTTGTTCCAGTAGCCCATTTATCGTCAAGGTGCTCTGATTCCCCAACACCTGACGCAGACCTTGTTTGGCCGGGCGACGTCTGAGCCGGCATGTTTTCTTGCTTCTCAATGTCTCTCATGGTCTGAGGTAGGCAGTAGCTCTAAGGGTCTTGCCTAAGGACCCAGACGGGATAGGGCAATTTTTGCCGGTTTCGATATATATATATATATATATATATAAATTCCCTTCTCACCCACCGTGGGTGGTTCTTATCCTCTGAGCTCGGGTCCTCTACCAGAGGCCTGGGAGCTTGAGGGTTCTGCAGTATCTTTGCTGTGCCTAGAACTGCACATTTCTGGACTGAGATGTCTGATGTTGTTCCTGGGATCTGTTGTAGCCACTGCTCCAGTTTGGGGGTGACTGCCCCAAGGGCCCCGATGACCACAGGCACCACTGTGGTCTTCACCTTCCAGGCCCTCTCCAGTTCCTCCCTGAGGCCCTGGTATTTCTCCAGTTTCTCGTGCTCCTTTTTCCTGATGCTGCAGTCACTTGGTATTGCTACATCCACCACAACGGCTTTCCTCTGTTGTTTATCCACTACGACAATGTCCGGTTGGTTCGACCTTACCATTTTGTCTGTCTGGATCTGGAAGTCCCACAGGATCTTAGCTCGGCCATTCTCCACCACCTTTGGGGGTGTTCCCCACTTTGATCTCGGGGCTTCCAGTCCATATTGTGCACAGATGTTTCTGTACACTATGCCTGCCACTTGGTTATGTCGTTCCATGTACTCTTTCCCTGCCAGTATCTTGCATCCTGCTGTTATGTGCTGGACTGTCTCAGGGGTCTCCTTGCACAACCTACACCTTGGGTCTTGTCTGGTGTGGTAGATCTGGGCCTCTATTGCTCTGGTGTTTATGGCCTGTTCCTGGGCGGCCAGGATGAGGGCCTCTGTGCTGTCCTTGAGTCCAGCTTTTTCCAGCCATTGGTAGGACTTTCTGATATCAGCCACTTCAGTTATTTGCCGGTGGTACATCCTATGTAGGGGTTTGTCCTCCCATGATGGTACCTCCAGCACCTCAACTTCTGTTCCCCATTGTTTGAGACATTCACTGAGCAGATTGTCTGTTGAGGCTTTGTCCCTGATGTATCTATGGATCTTGGATGTTTCGTCCTGGACAGTGGTTCTCACACTCACTAGTCCTCTGCCTCCTTCCTTGCGGCTCGTGTACAGTCTCAGGGTGCTGGATTTGGGGTGGAACCCTCCATGCATTGTTAGTAATTTACGTGTCTTAACATCTGTGGTCTGTATCTCCTCTTTTGGCCAGCTAATTATTCCTGCAGGGCATCTGATTACTGGCAAGGCATAGCTGTTTATTGCCTGGATCTTGTTCTTGCCATTGAGCTGGCTTCTCAGGACTTGCCTTATTCTTTGGAGGTATTTGGCTGTGGCTGTTTTCCTTGTGACCTCATCGAGGTTGCCATTTGCTTGTGGTATTCCCAGGTACTTGTAACTGTCCTCTATGTCTGTATTTTTCCTTCTGGGAGTGAGACCCCTTCTGTGCAGATGACCTTCCCTCTCTTTGTGACCATCCGACCACACTTCTCTAGTCAGAATGACATCCCAATGTCTGTGCTGTAGATCCTGGTGGTGTGGATCAGTGAGTCGATGTCTCGCTCACTCTTGGCGTACAGCTTGATGTCATCCATGTAGAGGAGGTTACTGATGTTGGCTCCATTCTTTAGTCAGTATCCGTAGCCAGTCTTGTTGATGATTTGGCTGAGGGGGTTCAGGCCTATGCAGAACAACAGTGGATACAGAGCATCTCCTTGGTATATGCCACATTTGATGGACACTTGTGCAAGTGGTTTGTAGTTGGCTTCCAGGTTGGTTTTCCACAGCCCCATCGAGTTTGCAATGAAGGCTCTCAGGGTCCTGTTGATGTTGTACATCTCTAAGCATTCAATGATCCAAGTGTGTGGCATTGAGTCATAGGCTTGTAATCTATCCAAGCCGTGCACAGGTTGGTGTGTCGGGCTTTGCAGTCTCTGGCAACTGTGTGGTCTACGAGGAGTTGGTGTTTGGCTCCTCTGCTATCTACGCCAATGCCCTTCTGTGCCGTGCTCATGTATTTATCCATGTGTTTGCTTATCTTGGCCGATATGATGCCTGACATGAGCTTCCAGGTTGTGGAGAGACAGGTTATCGGTCGGTACTTGGGTGGGACCGAGCCCTTTGATGGGTCCTTATGGATCAGGATTGTGCGCCCTTCAGTTAACCATTCAGGGTGAGTCCCATTTTGTAGCAGCTGGTTCATTTGGGCTGCCAGTCGCTCATGGAGGGCAGTGAGCTTCTTTAGCCAGTAGGCATGGATCATGTCAGGCCCTGGTGCTGTCCAGTTTTTCATACCTGTGACTCTTTCTTGGACATTTGCCACAGTGATGGTTACCGGGGCTTGCTCAGGGAGGTTGCTATGGTCGTCTCGTAGAGATATCAGCCACTGTGTATTGCTGTTGTGGGACGCCTCCCTTCCCCATATGCCTTTCCAGTATTGTTCAGTCTCCAGCCTTGGTGGGTCTGTTGTTATTACCCTGCCATTGAGAGTACACTTTAGCTGGTTGGGTGGAGAAGAGCCGGTTTATCCTTCTGGCTTCATTTTCCCTTGTGTATCTCTTTAGGCGACTGGCCAAGGCTTGGATCCTCTGTTTGGTAGTTTCGAGTGCTTCAGGTATGGGCATCTGGCTGTACTTCCTGGATACTGGTCCTTTCATTGCACCACTATGGAGCTCTGATAGTTGGCTCACTTCCCTCCTTGTAACCTTGATTTTGGTCTCTAGCCGTCTTTTCCATGGTGGGTACTGTCTCATGGTTGCTCTTATAGCCAAGCAGCTCAAGGATCACTGATGCTGAGTTGTAAGTCAGCTCATTGGTTTCCGTTATGGTGTTGCTAGGGATCGTTCTCAATGCTGCATTCACATCTTCAATGAGGCTTTCTGATGGTTCTTCACTCGGCCGTTGTAATTGGCGCCGAGGAGGTCTGGTTGTCATTCGTGTCATGATCCTATCTCTCAGGTCAGCTGCAGCTTTATTCAGCTCCGATTCCTTCATTGTGGCTGCATACTCCCTGTCTGGGCGGGGACTCGTAGTTATATATATTTTCTTTTCTTTTGTACTGAAATCACAAAGCAACTTAAAAAATTTGAATTAATAACATAGAGTTTTAGAATAGAAGTAGACTTTATTGTCCCACAGAGGAATAACTCAAGTAACATTAGAAGACCAACTTATTGTTTTGGTGAGAAATCAGCAATCAGGCATCATGGCCTCAAGCAGTCTGAGAACAGGATCCCGCAGATATGATCCATGATCTGCTTGTCGTCCAGGGATACGGTCATATTACTGCAACATCTGGAAATGACATAATCTCCAGAGTATTATCTCTTCTCCTTTCTGGCTGCTCTTGAGGAGTTGGCCAGGTGGATTAAAGCTGCATGGTTATTTGAAAATCAGAAACTGCAATAGCTAAAGAGCTGTAAACTATACATTAAGCAGAAATGAAATCCACCAGTGTGACTTGCATTTCCGTGCTGCAGACTGTTTTTGTTCCTCTCTGCTCAAAGGATTCAATGACAAAATCATGTGATTTCAACCAAAATTTAAAAGTTTTTATCTTGAGGGAAGCTATTGAAAAACTAATTATCTAAAAATCATTTTTTAAACACAGGTGAGAGAAAAATTGATTATTTCAGATTTTTATGCATAGTTCAAATACTGGAGGGTTTCCTCCAGAAAACCTGAGAAGCCTTTTGGTAGGGGCGCTAGGGCAGCCCATCAGGGTCCCAACATACTACTACTTTTATGCTAAGAAGATTAATAATTTCAAAAATCTGATGTACATGAACAGGCATAATAAAAAACACTGATGTGAACCCAATGAACAGGTGCATGGATGGCACAATTCGTGCTGACCCTCTCACTTCCAGTTCAGTCAACTATAAACCTAGCTTACTCTGTCTTTACTGTCACTGTTGCTAGTATATTAAAAACCCTTTTTAAAATAAACAAAGAATGCTTATCCTGTGGTGGGGTGGCAAATAAAGCCTGGTTTATAATAAACTTGGGGAAACCTTGAATTAAAGCGCTACTTCTTCCTCACAGGGAGGATCGACTACTCCACCATCATTTGTCCAGATGCCAGGTATGTCTCAAAGTAGCACAGATCTTCAACAATAAATCACTAGACTTTTACCGGTCCCAAATTTTTGGCTCCAACAATCCCAGCACATTATTTTCACATATCATATGACAAATGTTTTCTTACTCTCATGCAGGATCACACATGCTGCCCAACTACTACAGCATGAGGCGTCCCTTCATATCCGATGCAGACTTTTGCACATCCACCAAGCAGTTTCCTTCCGATGTCTATTCTTCCACACAACCCTCGTCTATGAGCAGCTACTCCTCTCTCATCGACAGCTACTACCCAGAAACCTTTGGTGACTACCGTAGTGCAGCCACCTTTTCCGGCTCTGGCAGCTCCTTCCTGCCCTCGTCAACCATTTCTTCCCTGTTGCCAACTTTCAACGGAGACTCACCGCATTTATTTCTGGTAGGATTCTGAGCACTTTGCAAAGTTTTTATATCCATTGAACTTTTGCTGACAAGGTGATACATATTTGTATATACTTATGAAGTGGAAACAAAATACTATGTGGTTTTAATTTTCTTGCGCACCCACAATTTGTTTCCATTCATAGAGCGTCAATTCGAGAATGGTACAACTGTGGCTCCCATCGAAGGCGTGTGATGCTTCACACACCTTGAATTTTCTTTAGAGCTTAATTTTTTTACGACGAATAAATTCTTCTAAAATCGCAAACACAAAAACATTTATGTGTTGCTCACCACTTTTATTTTCCTTGCCATTTAATTAGATTGTGAGCAGCTGCAGACCAAAAGCTTTCAACCACTTTTGCTTGAAAAAATTTGGATTCCAAACCAAAACAGGAAACAATCGACTCAAAAGAAGTGTGTGCCTTTCTTTTAAGCCAAACCTGCAAGATCTCTGGCATCATTCAGGTTTACAATAATTCCCTGATCAGGTCTTGTGATCTTCAGACTGATTTGCTTGCATTAAAAATACACATTGTTGAATTTTTGAGGCAACCATGATGATGTTGATTAATTTTTCATGTTCTCTTCCTCAGTTGTTACTCATCACATCATTTTCAATCACATATCAATGGTAATTTTCTGGTTTTGGTGGCAGGTACTTCCCTCTCTTCCCTAGCAACAGGATATTCAACATAATACAACACTGTGTGGTAACTGTAGGAGATGTATTATCTGCTCATGTCTACACCCACTTTCTCACCTGGAATGGATACAAGCACTGTGTTATAAGCGGCAAGAGGGAAGTATTGGAAAAATGTTTTAGTGAAGGTCCTGGATGGAAAGTGTTTTCAGTTTGGATTCCCTGCTAAAGTTATCTGTGAAACCTGCTGCTGGTTCAAACACCCTACAAAATAAAATATTTTACACAACAACTATTTTCTGATTGGGGCTTTAAAAAGTTAGTATAATTTCACAACCACTGTTACACATGGGATTGGTGTGGTCATGTAAAATTAAGCTTACTGAAAATTTCAAAGTAAAAGCCTCATTGTTCCTTACAGATTGTTTCCATGTTAATGTGATAAAAGATCAGTGGGATATTGGCCCAAAATGAAGATTCCATGATAGTCATTGCACACTTTGAACCATACTGGACTTTCAAAATAAGGCCCACACATACCCTACAAAACAAAATGTTTTACACAACAGCAGTTGCATATTTGGCCCGTATAAAATTTGTATACATACTGTTATGCATGATTGGTGTGGTCTTTTAAAATCAAGCTTACAGAAATTTTCTAAATGAATGCCTCAGTATTCCTTGGCTACTGTATGTATTTTAACCTGAGGAAAAAGTACAGTGGGATATTGCCTTAAAACATAGGCTTCATGCTTGTGCTCCAACACATTCTAATAGTATCGTCAGCATGCTAGTGATAGTCACACATACTAAATGTAGCATTTAAGGTAACCTTAAAGCATGATGTTGAAACTATTCATCTAATTCAAAATGCTCCATTTAAAGCACAATGTTGCTGGAAAAAGGAACAGTACTACCTCTGCAGGTAGTAGAGAGGGATATTTACCAGGGTGTTTCTATCCTGGTAAATATAGAGGAGTTGCATGGGATAATAATAATTGGCCCCAGAAAACTAAACTGGTTCCTGAAAGGTTCCAGTTGTGGAAATATTCCTTGTGACTGTCAGTTCCATTTAAAGGCTGAAACATTTTATAGTTTCAATCAGAAATTGGAATATTGGAATTCTGACTTGGAAAGTTGGAGCTTCCTCACAAACTCCAAATTCAGAAGTCCAAAATGGCTGCCAACTGTTATAGGGGAGATATGGTCCGGCCCCTTTAACATCATTACTGAATGATCCACACATGGATCATTCAGGGGGTTGTGGGTTAAATCAATGCACCAATGTAGTAGTAGTTTGGTTTCACACTGGAGTGTCAAACAGACCACTGTTCACCCCCTCACCTGTGGTGGTTTTACACCAAGGACCACTGAAGGAAAACACTGAAAGAAACAAAATAAAAAACCCTCTGAAGACACTGACCACAACTTCCTTCTTCACCAAATATAAATAACATAGTGGTTGGAGGATTCATATTTTGTCTTTGATGAGTCTAGCGCTAGACTAATGTTTGTTTTGGTTGCATTATGCCAGAATGTTTTGGATAGGTTTGCTTCCTGCTTTTGGGATGGTCTCTGACCTGCTTGGCATTGACATATGCATTCGAACCACATGAGAATTCACTTCCAACTAAAACGAGACGGGTTTTAGTTGGAACTAAAACCCATGTTAGGTCCAACTAAGACGGGGATCAGAGTTCACCTTTTTGGTCTTAGTTGCACATTCACATCTTCTCAAAACAACAAGACTGTTTGATTAAAGCAGACTAAACCGTGGTGATGTGAAAGCAGCTGTAATCACTATGACAAGGGTGGGACACTCAAACACATTTTGAAGCAGAGCCATTAAGTGTACCTTTCGTCTGATCTGAGAAGTATATTGGTCAGCCGAATCTGATGCTGATAATAACAGACTGATGACAGAACACAGTAGTTGTGGTTGCCAAATGCAGCCTGTATGGAGGGTTACCTTGTAGAAAAGCTATAGGTGAAAGTTTTATGTTGTTAGCCATGCCAAAATGCTTCTGCAAACTCAGATGCATCTCTGAAATCCCTAAGGACCTGTACTCTATGCAGATCAACTTGTATAATGGGAAACAATGTAATCAGTAACTGGTAGTTGCATGTTTTTTTATTTTTGTTTTGCTAACTATGGGCTATGGTTGCAGTTCTGAACTTCTATTTGCACTCCTGACAGTCTGTATGTCATTAAATTAGTTGCATATATAACACAATACTTAAAGGTTTGCAAACGTCTGCTTGTAAACCTGCTCCTTTAATATTTAAATGAGTCAAACTCTCAGTACTACATTGTCACTGGCTGGCATTGCTAACAGCTGTTAGCCTGACCTGTGAGCACAACAATTTGCAGTTTCCACTAGTTTTCTGAGTTCCATCTTGGACAAAGCTAAGTTTGGTGTTATCTCATTTTACTTATGAAGTGATGCAATGTAAACTACACCAGTGGTCATCGAAAGAACTGCAACATTAGCTTAATGTTCTAGTACTTGACTTTGTTCCAGTCAGATTATTCTTTAACAACATAATTCTAATGCAAAATTTTGTTAAACCTAATAATTTGTAGTCAGATTTGGTTCTCTCCACCATGTACATGGATGCTGTAATGAAAGTTATAATATCAGACGATATCAAATGCAGCATGAATCAGTCCTCTTTTTAAAAGTGCTAAAATGTGTTTTGGGAAACATACAATGTTCCGTAAAAGTAGACGCTGTGAAAAAAAAAAGCTATCACAAACTAGATGATGCCGTGACAGAAGACCTTTTGTGATGACTGAAGATCAGGATGCTATCTGATGAGGAAATGAATAACTGAAACGTTCTTCCTCTTTGTTCATGTTTTCCTGCTTTAGCGTGACTCATGGGACCAGTCGGGACCTGAGCCAGTGTCCCAGGTGGAGGGCCTCTGTCCGGACAGCCTGGGTTCTGTCAGCGTCCCACCCTCAATAGCTAGCCCGGAACCCTCTGGGAGCCCATCCCAGTACCGCTCCCCCAGCCGTGGCTCCTCCATGGGCCCTGTCTCGGGCAGCCAGCCGTACACCCTGCATTCACTGGAGGACGTCCACTACCACCCTTTGACTTCTGGCGGCACCTACTCTGTGCCCTCCTCCTTTCCCTGCCCCCCGTACATGAGCAGCCCCGTTAGCGACCTGGTGTCCAAGATGGTGACGGAGGACATGGCGGAGGGTCACAGCAGCCTCCCAGCTGGCACCGAGGCCCACTCTTCATGGGCCAAGGAGGACGGGCTGAGCCCCTGGTCCCCCTATGAGCTCCGGAGGGCCTACTGACCTGAGTGTCCAACCAAGACTGAGAGGTCAGAATGTCCAAATGAATGAAATTTCACAGACTTTTCCCATGAAAAGCACTGAGCTTGACATAAAATGTTGGAGATGTGTGTGGGTTTTTTTTTTTTTGGACATTCATCATCATTGTTTTATTCAACAACTAATATTTGTACTTTAATAACAACAGAGTAGTAATTGGTTGACCAAGTTGGCCAAAATGATGTGGGAGAAGGATCACATTTACTTACTACAAAGAATAAAATAAAGGGGTTTTATTATTATTATTATTATTATTATTGTTGTTGTTGTTGTTATTATTGTTATTATTATCATCTTTTTTAAATTTTTTTGTCTATTTTTCAAGCTTGTATTATATGTAAAAAAGATTGGAGAAAATGGCAACTGAACCTGAAACTGACACAAATAAAATGCATTTACAGATGAAGTACATGTTCCATCTACAAACTATTCCACTGTCTTCCTACAAAGACGTAAACAAAGCCTCTGCTTTGCTTTTCTTTGGATGTTTTTAAGCCTCTTTTTGTCGTGAAAAGCAGACAAGAAGACATGTTTTGGTTGTAAACTATACCACGCTGTCAAATTTGTTACCATATTTATTTTTACTTCATGGAATTTTATGTGCTAGGCTTACACAAAGTAGTGCATAAGTTGAGTTTGAAGTCAAGTTTATTTGCACAGCACATTTCAGCAACAAGACTGAATTGTTCCAGTCGTTATGACTCAAAGTGTTTTACACCATAAAACAAAATACAATAACCAATTATGAAACAATGAACATTATACATCAAATATACATAACTGATCAATATTCCATTCAATATTGCCTTTGAGTCATTGTGACTCACAGGGAACTCTAGCCAGATGGGTTTTAGCTTTGATGAAAAGGAACTCAATGTTTCTGCAGTTTTTCAGTTTTCTGAAGTTTGTTCAATATTAGTGGAACATATAA
Organism: Poeciliopsis retropinna; assembly: GCA_010277075.1. Classification (NCBI taxonomy): domain Eukaryota; kingdom Metazoa; phylum Chordata; class Actinopteri; order Cyprinodontiformes; family Poeciliidae; genus Poeciliopsis; species Poeciliopsis retropinna. The sequence continues at coordinate 452,378 of VMRM01000002.1, read as the reverse complement.
GCTGAATGCTGCTTCTGACTCTGGGGATGCAGAATAGAATGGAACCAGATGACAACTTTAGTGTTAAATTCATATTTGTAAAACTCTGAAAAGCATCTGCCGCTTTGTGAGTTCAGCTGGCCTGAGTCAGTGCCTCAGTGCTGGAAAACTGTTTTCACTGCAGTTTTCCAGCTTTGTACCAGAGACCAATTTGTTTCATCCCTGTTTTTTCCAGAGTAACTCAAGCTCAGGTAGATTGGAAGCTTCGGTCTGTTTAAGCGTCTTTACACAGATTAAGACTGAATGATTGATACATGAATTACATTGACATCAATTGGCTTGTGTAGCCTACAAAACTACCAACAGGACTTCATACTTTCTGTCTTTTCTTACCTCTGTTCCTTGTGGAGCGCACAACTCACAGATCCAGTTTAAGGAGACGATGAAACTTTGGTAGGTTTTCGCTTATGCCATCTTCTATGTTCAGATGATGGAATAGACAGATTAGACTGGATGTTCAAAGCTTGGCATGTTGTTTTAGAACCTAAGTCTGACCTGTCTGCTGTATTCCTGGGTCTGGGTGGAGCTTTTTTTGTCTAATGTTCTCAGGCAAACATCTGAGGCCTTTAAGGAACAGCTGAGTTTACAGGTGCTGGTCATAAAACTAGAATATTATGTAAACTATGATTTATGTCAGCAATTCCAGTCAAAAAGTGATGCTTGTATATTGTATTCATTCATTACACACACATTTTTTTTTAATGTTGATCATTATAACTCATAACTAATGAAAACCCCAAATTCAGTATCTCAGAAAATTAGAATATTACTTAAGACCAAAAACAAAACAAACTGATTCTTAGAAATGTTGACCATCTGAAAAGTATGAACATGAAAAGTATGAGCATGTTCAGTACTTAGTTGAGACCCTTTTCCCCAGATTACTGCAGCAATTACAGCCACTCTAAACAGGTGTGTCAAGTCTGAATTTAAAGGAATTCAGTGTTTCAATAGTTTTGCAGTTTTCTGAAAGTGTTTCCACATTCATGGTGTATTGAAGCAGATTGGTTGTGAATGCAGAACAGGTCAAAATCAGAAGACCCAAGAAGTCAGGAAGGTCGATACAACAGCAAATCTTTACGTAATGTAGCGCTAAGCCATTCAGTAATTTCTAAACTAACAACAGTATTTCATAGTCTATTCTCTGAGCTTCAGAGAACCAGAGTAGGGACTATAGAACTATAGTGATGTGTGCTACCTTCCAGACTTTAGCCAAACACCAGCAGCAGGATTCTGGATCAGCTGCAGCTGTCTGATTTAGTCATCTACAGAACAGTACCAGTCTTTTTCATCAGGTGGTCAAACCTTTTGGGTCCCTGGCTCTGACACTGCCACCCCAGCAGATTGCGGTGGAGGAGATGACACACTCAACAATATAATTATAGAAAATACACAACATCTTGCTACAAACCTCGAAGGCTACTGGCTTCATACTCTCAGTTCAGTTCCCAGGTCTGAATTCGATGACTAACTCTCCATTATTCTTGACATGACTCTCTGATATGGAGACTCAGGTTTCCATCAACATCACATTCTTTTGCAGCCCAGGTAGAAGGCCGTTTTCAACAATTTAATCAGGGGATGTTCTGGGTTTCCCTTTACACGAATAACTGCCACGTTTTGCTGCCTGCACATCTTTCTCGCAGTTTCTGTGGTGCTACATCTCATCCAGCAACTATTTGTTCAATTACTCTCCCTCTTCAGCCTCATTCCTCATCTCGCACTTCTTCAGTCTCCCACTGCCCCTCCCCTTCATATCAACCTAAAACTCAGACATTAACCCTCTTGTAAACTCACCAATTTTCTGAGGGTACCGACAAACGAAGCTGCGCCTTCCTGTACCAGGGGGAAAGGATGATCTGCAGTAATTTAAACTATCTTAGCAGCTCAGTCTTCAGCCGCAAATTGCTGCATGCCTGCTAATTTGTGACAGTGTCTATGCAAGGATATTACTACTACTTCCACTGTAAATTTACGAAAACAATATCTTTACTCTAAATCAAGGTGAATGCTCGCATTCCAGATCGAGAGTTTAACTTTCTTGTTGATGGACTCATTCATAGTTTTCACTTGGGCATAGATATTCCCAATTCCACTTATCACTGTCTCTATTTTCAGTTTGCTCCTTCAGGTCATGACACAGTTGACTCATTTCTAGCCAAAGAGGTCAAAGAAGGGTTCGATAAGATCAATAAAATCATTTGCATTAGCAGGCGCTGGGCTCTGTAAAGCAGACATCTTCAAAGTCCTTCTTGTACACAGATTTTCTGGAGCTCTTAGACATGTTTTGGAAAAGAGCTTTTACTTCACAGCTTTTCTCACTTTTGTTTGTCATGTAGCCCCGAAAGATCAATCAAATCACTTTGCTCTTTTTATTTTACCCACTGATAGATGTTTCAAATAACACTTGGTTACATTTCTTGACTATGTGAACCATGCAATTGTATCATTCCTCAGAGAAATCTTACATTTCTAATATTCTATCAAAAAAGCAACCAGCTGTTCAAGGCTCACTCATCCTCAATCACTCCTGCAAGGGCATGTTTTTCCTCTACAATGACTTTCTCATTCATCCCGAGCACTTCAGCTCCACACAAATCCGACTCCTTCTATAGACTTGGTGGCTATTGCCAGGGGCGATTCTAAGATCTGACCTTTAGGGGTGCTTAGCCCCCAATGGGGCTAAGACCCATGAGAAGATATTAATTTGTGCATTTTCTAAATCTAACTGCTTGTTTACATACATTCACAAACAAAATTAAGAGACATGTCAGTAATTCATAGAATAAAAGAACAATGTTAGTTTTACTCAAACATATACTTATAATGAGTAAAATCAGAGAACCTTAATTGTTTCCAGAGGTGTATGTACTCAGTTTGAAACAGAATCTCAAGACTACATCATACCTGCCAACATCTGCTAACATTAATGAGATACATGCAGCTCTGGAGTGAGACAGTCCTAGTGGGGTCTGCTGCCCTGGACAATAAAATAAAATCTACTCAAAACTATGTATTTCCAGTCATTTGAAGAACATTTTACTAAAACCAGTTTATTATCAAGGTAAATGACTCATGAAAACTAATTATTAAGCATTTATTAAACATTTATTAAGCTGAACTTTATTTGAAAATCAAACTTAGAAATTGCATTACCATTATTTTTATCTGAACGTTATGTGGCTGTTGGTCTTTTCCTTTAAATAAGAATGTTTGTCCATCTATGAAAAGTGAACATTATGAGTCAGGGTTTTACTATTACATTTCACAGTTCATGAAGTGGGTCTGTCAGAGTTACAGTACTAAACACCTTTCTGTTCACAGACACAGAAATAGCCTAACATTGTGCCCTGTTCTTTAGTTTTACTTTATTTAAGTGACTCCAGGGAGATTTGGGTAATTAATTACAAAACAGCACAACAGTCACTAATCAAACTTCCAAAAAGAGCAATAAGAACCAGGGTCAGACTAACTCATTATTTATCCAAATTTTTGCATATATACACAAATTTGTTCTGAACTACAAAATAATCTTCAAATAAATAAACCCAAAACTGTACACAATTTCCATTCATAAATACAAAAATAATTCTTAATTAAGTACTGCATTGCTGAATTGAAGTGCTGATGATACAAGTCTGCCCCCTTATACCTGATTTATATATATATATATATATATATATATATATATATATATATACTGCTCAAAAAAATAATATAGATCTCTCTCTCTCTCTCTCTCTCTCTCTCTATATATATATATATATATATATATATATATATATATATATATATATATATATATAATAGTCTTTACTGTTTTCTTTAAAGGCTGATTCTAGGGCCGGGTAGTCAGTGTTTTTTTTATGGAGACACCAAAAAAAATGAAACACAAACAGAGCAATATTTCATCATTTAATATGTGAACCAAAGAGCCTCTTGTGTCTCCAGAGATTCATGTTGCAGATCCCTGATCTAGCAGATGGAAAGTTGATCCTATCTCAATACAGCAGCTAAAAGTGCAGCACTATAATTTTTAATTCATTTTTAAAATATTAATGGGGTGCACAGTGGCTCAGTTGGTAGCACTGTTGCCTTGCAGCAAGAAGGTTCTGGATTCTCTCCAGGTTCTCCGGCTTCCTCCCACAGTCCAAAAACATGTCTCTTACGTAAATTGGTCTCTCTAAATTCTCCCTAGGTGTGAGTATGTGTGCGCATGGTTGTTTTTCCTGTCTGTTTCTGTGTTGCCCTGTGACAGGCTGGCGACCTGTCCAGGGTGAACCCCGCCTCTCGCCTGGAACGTTGCTGGAGATCGGCACCAGCACCTCCCAAACCCCCTAGGGATAAGGGTGAACCAAACTGGTAAACAAGATTAATAACATATTAATGAAGTAATACTTTAAATGACCACTGAACAACTATTCATAAAATATATCAACATTTGTGAATAAAACACACAGAATGTAATGTAGAAAATATTTATGTATTTATAGTGTTAACCTATTATTATGATTTGTTCTTTAAATGGCCATTTATTTTGGATAATGCTATTATTTATTAAATATTCAAACTCAACATGCTAAGCAATAATAATAATCAAACTAAAATCACAATAAGAAACTGAATCAATCATAGCAAAATGTTCTGTACCATATCATCCTCAGAAGATGATTGAGGATGAAGAGACTCTGATTTCTGGTTTTTTAGGTTCTGACGGGTCTGCAGTTCCTCTCGTGATCCATTCTGTCTATTACACAGCAGCAAACTGCACCACGACGGACACATTGTTGTTTTTGTGGATCAGTGTACACAGTACATCCTCACTGAAATTGTTCAGCGTCTTTTCACTCACTTCTGTATTTTTGAAAGCGTATTTTCTTCTACGGACATGTAATCAGGTAGAGGACATTTAAAAAAAGACATGGGTTGATAGCAGCTCACTGCGGCTGCGTAGTGTCCATCTCTAGGCAACCATGATGTTCAGCGTCGGTCCGTAGCGTTCAGGGGTCCTTTAGCTCCCGCCACGACAGTGTAGCTGACCTTAATATTTCCTGTATTTTATTTTGGCCATTATTGTTAAACTTAGTGTTGATGTGTTTATTATAGGCGAGTCTATCAGACAGTTATGTCTGGGCGACTGAGGCTGTATGGCAGAGTAGTCGTCTTGCGATCGAAAGGTTGTAGGTTCGATTCCAGCTTCCTCCTGACATATGTTGATGTGCCTCTGGGCAAGGCACTTAACCCCAAATTGCCTACCGGTCTGAGTATCGGTGTATAAATGTGTGTGCGAATGGGTGAATGTGACTCTAGTGTAAAGCGCTTTGTGTGGTCAAAATGACTGGAAAAGCGCTATATAAGTTCAGTCCATTTACCATTACCATTTATGTATCAGTTCAATACGGGACGCACAACGACTCCATATTACGTGATGGGTGGTAATCCTATTCAGGGGTGCTGAGATACAGTTTTAGGGATGCTAAAGCACATTGGGGGATTTAACATGAGACAAATGGGAGGATTTAACATGGGACATGGTTCTTGCAAGTGAAATGTGGTGAATTTTAAATCCTACTCAGATTCTCGTATCCCTTTTTTCTGCGCTCCTGGAAGCTTTTCTCTTTTCCTGAAAGTATTTTTGTTTCATGGCAGGTTGCCTTATCCTGCTGAGAAAGCAGGGGCCAAGGGGCAATTTTTACAAACTAGAGAGTCATTTCTGCTGTCAGGTCAGCCTAATTAAGAGCTGCAAATGTCACATGACTTTATGGAGATAGACAACTTATAATTTTAGATACATATCTTTTCTGGGAAGTTTAAAGAACCATTGTTTTATTTTTGATTTTATGATTTAAAATAAAGATAATTTTAAAAACTTGCAAATATGGTAATGGACATTTGTTTCTCAGTGGGATGGACAATGATGTTTAAAAACAACAGCAAAAATCACATAGATTCAGACCTAATGACAAGAAAAACATCTGAAACAAATGTCTGTTTTTGTGTCATTCTTTGAGGAAATTCAACACAACTTTTGCCAGAAAAAAACAGCTGAAACTTGTATTTATTTTCATGTCTGAAGAACCAACTAATATTTAAGAATATTAGTTGGTTCTGTGTCATGTTAACCAACGTTATAAAGAGTCCAAAAGTTAAGGAAGATTTGACATGGTGAAGGTACTTCATATACGGTATAAGGAGAGAATGATTTAGTCCCCTGCATTTCTGCTGCATTATGATCATTTCTGCTCTGGTGATAACTCGGCAAAGGTTTAAGCATGTCACCGCGAGATGGCGCTACGGTGCCGCGAGAGGAGCAAAGGTGGGCGGAGAGCTGGAGAGAGGCAGAAGACGAGACTTTCTGATCAAAACTGGAGAAAGATGGTGTTCGATCTTATATATCTATCTATCTATCTATATATATATATATATATATATATATATATATATATATATATATATATATATATATAATATATATATATATATATATATATATATATATATATATATATATATATATATGTATATATATATATATATATATATATATATATATATATATATGTATATATATATGTATATGTATATATATATATATATATATATATATATATATATATATATATATATATATAGATAGATAAATTTTTGCTCTCATAGTATAATCATGCTAAATTTCTTCACATCGACCAAACCACAATAGATATAACTACTATATTGATGAGCATGCAGGGGGGTTTATGATCATTAAAATATGCACTACATGATAGTGTAGTGCTATTTCATATTCAGGGAAAATAAAATAAAATGATTAGAAACCACTAAAAATGTTAAAATAATAAGACATGCTATTTTATTAAATACAAATACAAACAACACGTTCTAAATGTTAAGCACATCAACAGTTATTTAATGAACAATATGTGAACAATATTTTACATGTATATACTATGTTTTTTGTGATTTTATTGGATCAACTATACTATAAATTTATTCATATGTGATCAAAGAGATGGTTTGTTAACAGGCTTCAGTTCCTCTGCGAGAATAAATAAATAAATAAAACAAAACACAAATGTAATAATTTGTTGAACCATGTGTTTTGTCAGCAGAGGAGCTCAGTGCCTCCCACCTTGCAGCAGGTCAGAACTCTGGAACTACTTGCTGCAGCAGCTCAAGGCCTGTGATGGCAAAGATGGCTGCTGCCATTTGCCCCGCCCCCTTCCATCCTACTTTTGTGCATTTTTCTTTCCCATAAAAACTTTAAAAATGAACATTTCACACATTTCTTGTGTGCATGGTCCATCAGTGGATATGTGAGGTCAGATTTGGGGTGAAATTCACCTTTAAATGTGCACAAAAAGCATCATCTATAGCTGGTGTGTGTAATGAGGGCTGTGATGCTCTAATATGCCAAAAGGAGCATAAAATTGATAAAAGTGTGTTTTTTTTCTCACCAAAGCATAAAACACAGCTATATTACATTAAAGTGGGTCTTTTACAAAGTCCTTGGGTAGTTATTTTTATTGAAAAATTGATTTGAGAGCGTTGCTTCTGAATATTCAAATTGTAAGTAACGCGCAATCAAATCATTGTCAAATCATTGAGTTCTAGGGGTTTTAAATAGTAGGCATGGAGGGAGAAAATCTCAAACTAATATCTCCCCAGCTTTATTACAATATTGTTGTATGCTCAGATCCCGCTGGAACACATCAGACTTGCTGTTTTTGGAGACTTTTATAGAAATTTCGTTCTTGGCCATTTTGCTGAGGCAGAACAGAACGTTGTGGAGATCCAAAGGTCTTCTCTAGGGATCCTCTCCTCATCTCAGCCATCATGTCTGGTGAGTTATGCGTTGAATTTTTCTATTTGAAGATTCTCTTTTTTTTTTTGGCTTTTGTCCTGTTAGAAAGAACAGAAGAAAAAAAAAGAAATGCTGATTTTGGTTATGGAAATAGATGTTTTGTGAGTGAAAGTAAAGACATGTTGGAGTGAGGAGAAAACGTGGATGGCTGTTTTCCTTGTAGATGTTCACTTTTATGCACGTTTACAATAATTCCTGAATGTGGAAACATCTTTTTTCAGCCTTATTTGGGGAGTGTTATATTTAATTGCCACCTGGCTGCCTCTGAAGCTGGATGTGTCCTGCGGACTTTCAGCTTCTGAGGCTTAACCGACTTTTATGAATTTTACAGGACGTTTTAGTTCAGCCTGAGCGTTTCGTTGACGCACTCTAGGACACGTAGATGAGAGTTTTTTTGCACACATTTTTGATCGAGGTGATTTTCCGGTGGAGCTAAGATTTAAGACTTCGGCGCTCTGCCCGAACTGCTTGTGCGTAACAGGGCGTTTGAGTGGGATGTGTCTGCGTGTCATTTTAGCCCACTATTTCCCAACGTTTAAATCAAATCAAAGAGAAGCCTTTAACTATATGAATATTTATCAGAGGAGGTTTTGAACCCAGGCCTTTCGTGTCTTATCAAATTTCTTCACCAATCCATTAATTTGCGCCTTCGGGGCCAAATTACGCGCGCATATGCACCACGTTCTTTCACGCTTTCTAAGCTTCGTTATGATTTTGTTTGTTGTTTTACAAATCCTGTAAATCATCCCTTGTGCAAACGTCGTCGGTTTATACTGTCATGCATTCAAAGAAAGTGGTAAGGGGGGATTTAAATAAAATAAGTGATTCTGGAAAACAGTTGATTGGGAGTTTAATTGTAAACAACCCCGACATGAAATGGCTGAAACGTTTCTTCCACAACACAACATCTGATCATTATGAAACTGCAGAAAATTCCTGAGTATTTTGTGTCGACACACACCCAGTGCATTCATGCGCTTTTAAACTTCTGAGGAGCACGACTAAACATTTATAGTATTTTATTTTAGGTTTCTTGGTCCGATCGCTTTATTAACTCTTTCCAAAGCCTTTTTTAAGATCAGTTACACAAATTAACAACATGATTTAACCATAATAAATGTGTTAAAGTCAGTAATTATTCCATCCCGCGCGCGATTTTCGTAGAAATAAGTACTTACTGTGGCGGTATTTTGTGCCGATTTTACATTCCTGTCTTTTCTTCCTGGTCTGCGCGGAGTGGGGATTCAACAGATCAGAAAAGCGCCGCAGCCTGAGACTCAGCAGAGGGGCGTTTGAGGAAACGCCGAGAACCTGCGCTGCCAGCCGGGAGCGCAGAAAGGATTTTGTGGCCAAGCGCGCAGGGAGCGAGACAAATGGGCTTTACGCAGAGAAAACTTTCAAAAATGCAAACAATTTAAAAATATACTTGCAGACATTCTTATTTTTATTCTTATTCTTATTCTTCTTATTCTTCTTCTTCTTCTTCTTCTTATTATTATTATTATTATTATTATTATATAAAGGAATAAAAGATTAAACACAACACGAGGATTTTAATTTACTTTATTTAATGGCTGTGAGCGTTTAGATGTTTAATCTCAGAAAGGGCTTCCTCTTCCTCTCCTCCGAGGTTGCTGAGCGGTGGAAGGCAGTTGTGTGTGCAGATGTGTGTTTGTGAGACAGAGTGTTTGGTAAATAGGTCTGACTCGTTCCACTGGTCTTTGTGCAGAAAAGCCACGGGTGTACCAGGGCGTCCGGGTGAAGACCACTGTCAAAGAGCTGCTGCAGAGGCACAGAGCAAAGGAGACCAGCAGGAAACCCCAACCGGTAAACACCACAACACACATCTACACATAGCGCACACCCACACCTGCCATGCTTTTACTGCCCCTGCAGGAACCTGACCCAGTTAATCACCAACTGACCTTGCGGCACTAAGCAAATCTGGGAAATGTTTAACAGTAAGAAATATTGTGACCTTTCTAGAATAAAGTGATTCAAATTTTTTTCACTAAAATATTGATTTGATATTTATTTATTTATTGTAAAATAAATTAAATCACCACATCTTTTTGCCAAAAAAGAATTTAGGGAGAAAACTAACTAATTAAAGACCATTATTTAAGGAAGATGACGATATCTACCGTAAACCTGTACAAAACTCTAACTGTCCATTTCCTCCTCCTCCATATGATCCAACCATCCTCCTGGTGGCTGACTGTTTTTTCAGGTTTACTTGGAGCAAAAGGAACGTTGTCCCTCCGTGCCCCAAAGTAAGTGAAACATCAAAGTTCAGAACATTTTAAAGCCGCATTCATTTTACTGTTTTCAGTCAATCTCTGTAAAATCTGAAGTCATGCGTCTGCCCTGCTAGTTATACGATCCGCCGCTTGATCTCAGATCCAGGGCGGCGCGCTGCATGCCCAGTGCTGACAGGCAGGATCCTGCCCTGACCTGCCCTGACCCCGCGGAGCACAGCTCTCAGATGAGCCTCGGTCGTTCAGGGCCTGTCGGAATGCAGTTGCTGTAAATTATTGTCAGCTCTAAGCCTAAGCGCTCCAGAGTGTCAGTTGATGCTGGCGCCATGACATCACGGAGTTGAAATAGAGTTGGAGCGCAGACAGCATGTCTGATAGGACATCTGCTGCTGCGTCAGCATGCCGCATTGTCTCATGTTATTGCGGATTAATCTGCAGTTTATTGCACTAATCACTTTTTTAAAAATCTGATCTCATTAGGTCGTCACGAGGACCCTCCTCCTGCCGCCCCCCCGGCGGACATGAGCTCTCGAGCCCCGCAGCTGCGCGCGCCCTCTCTCCCTGTCACTAAGACCTCGTGCAGCCTGCACATGCAGGCGAGCGCATTCAGCGACCCCCAGCAGCAGCAGTTCGGGGACTTGATGTTGCCCAGCAACGACTACAGTTTCGGTTCCAGAGGAGCCATGGACTACAACTCCCTGCCTCCTCTGCCCACATCCTCCCCGCTGGCCTGGAGTCACGCGATCTCATCAGACGTGGATTACTACGGCCAAGGGATGGTGAGTCTCCGAGTCTTCCTCCATAAAAAGCATCTCTTCTGTTTAAAAAAAAATAGAATAAAAGTGACGCCAAAGTTAAAAGGCGTCACTTTTATTTTTATTTACAACTTTTGTGACTCCACATTTCACATGTCAGTAAATCGTAAAATTGACGAGAGAATACGACCACCCAAGAATCAAGCAAAACGTTAGTGAGTTCAGTTATCAGAAAGTTTCAGTAAATTACTTCAGTATATTGTTGCAAACACAGAATAAAAACACATTTTAGACAATCAAATGTTTCTCAGTGTGCTTAAAAGACAAAGAAACAAGCTATCAAAACAACAACCAAAATTGCTAAGTTACTTGAATAAAATGCTAACATTAATCATAAAACTAAAATGATAATTAAAAAAACACATTACAGCATATATAAAATCTTATTATAATTATGTTAGTTAGAATGTGGGCTGCACAGTGGGGCAATGGTAGCACTGTTGCCACCGTTGCCTTGCAGCAAGGAGGTCCTGGGTTCGATTCCCGGCCTGGGGTCTTTCTTTCTGCATGGGGTTTTCATGTTCTCATGCATGGTGGGTTCTCTCCAGATACTCTGGCTTCCTCCTACAGTCCAAAAACATGACAGTCAGGTTAATTGGTGTATCAAAATTCTCCCTCGGTGTGAGTGTGTGTGTGGATGGTTGTTTGTCCCGTCTGTCTCTGGGTTGCCCTTCGACAGACTGGTACCCTTCCTCTCTGGAGATAGGCACCAGCACCCCTCCTGACCCCACTAAGGACAATGGTGTTACAAAATGGATGGATGTTTAGAATGCCATTTGTTATATTAATATGTTGGAAATACATCTTTGTTTCTATATTTTTGGCCTCTAATTTTAGTCAAACTAAGATTCAGCCCAAACATACCGCAACAAACCTTCACCACTTTACAATAACACTTTAAGAGACATTTTCATGCAGGCATTTTCTGATAGAATAAAAAACGGAACAGAAATATTCCCATTGGGCTGCACGGTGGTGCAGTTGGTAGCACTGTTGCCTTGCAGCAAGAAGGTCCTGGGTTTGATTCCCAGCCTGGGGTCTTTCTGCACGGAGTTTGCATGTTCTCCCTGTGCATGGTGGATTCTCTCCGGGTTCTCCGGCTTCCTCCCACAGTCCAAAAACATGACTGTCAGGTTAATTGGTCTCTCCAAATTCTCCCTAGGGGTGAGTGTGTGTGTGCATGGTTGTTTGTCCTGTTTGTTTCTGTGTTGCCCTGCAACAGACTAGCGGCCTGTCCAGGGTGACCCTGCCTCTCGCCCGGAATGCAGCTGGAGATAGGCACCAGCACCTCCCGACCCCACAAGGGTTAAGGGTGAACAGAAAATTGATCCTGTAAAATATCCTTTACAGTCCCACTATGGGAACCAGCTGCAAGGTGAAGACAAACACATAGATAAAAATCTGTGAAAATAAGAAATGAGACTGTACAGTAAACATAAAGAAAAATGATACTCTGCTCTTATTAAAAATAACATACTCATGGGTGGGGCAGTGGTAAAGGGGCAAAGCGTGACTTACACGGACACCTCAGTCCTTGATGTTGCTGCCACAGGTTCGAGTCCTGGTGCAATGACTTCCATGTCTTTACCTTCTCTCATGACCCACTTTCCTGTCTGACAATTGTCAAATAGAGATCCTTAGAGCCACAAAAACCTTTAAAAAAATAACATACTCAGAGTAAAAGAGATGTGCATGTGAGGAAGACAAATGTAGGAAAAAATCTTGACTTTCACTTTTTAACCATATTTCAGACGTTGTTAAAACTAAATGTATAATTCTATCTCCAATAATTAACACAATTTACAATAAACTAAGTAAATGCTGCACTGACTGCAGGGTGATTTTCACACTCATCTGTGGTGTGACCAAACATTTTCTAAGCCAGACTTAGATCCTACAGAGTTAAATTCTCACTTTTTCTCACTGTGTTCTGTTTCCATGACAACTTCTACTCAGACTAACGCTCTACATCTGCTGGTCGTTCCCTCCCCTCTTCCAGGCGGCCTGCTCCTCGTCAGAGTCCCTGACACTCTACACTCCCCTGGATCCCAACAGCTACTCCCCGCAGGACTCCTTTTCTTCTTCCACCTCGTCTTGCTATGACTCACCCACCAGGATGGAGTCCAGCTTCCACGGCTTCCTCTCAAAACACTACTCTTATCAGTACTGCAGCCCCCATCAGGACAATGTGGCTGGCTGCTGGCCAGCTCAGCCGGAGAGCGCCTCCCTCGATGAGTACACCCCCTGCTACCCCCCCACAGATTATCCTTATATCCAGCCTGTGGAGGAGAGCTACTTCAGGAAGGATTTCCCTCTGGGCTCTGAAATGTGTTACAATATTCTATGATGAGGAGTTCCAGCAGTATTACATTGTATCCTGTCTGTACGCTGCAAAAATACAAAATCTTAAGTATTTTTGTCTTGTTTCTAATGCAGAAATTCTAGTATACTTGCAATAAGACAAAACCAACTTAAAATAACGTTTCATGACTTGAAACAATCAAAAATATGATTGTTTCAAGTCAATAATTTCTTAATGTTGATGAAAAAGTACCAGTTCCACTGGCAGATTATTTGACTTATAGCATGACATTTTTTCATGTTATAAGTGAAATAATATAACATGGAAAAATTGTTTGTGTCTGCGAGATAAGAGCATCTTCATGTCTTCCTGTTGTGGGACTGAGCTCAGATTGTAGACTCCATGTAAACTGGAAGCCCTCAACAGCTGCTGAGTCGATTGCATGATGTGACATCCTCCACTGAAACGTTGTGAGCAAGCTTCCTCAGATTATGAATGGTTAGTTCCAATCTACCACTGGAACTAGCACTTTCTCATTAATATGAAGAATTTATTTACTTAAAGCAATCTATTTCTTGCTGAAAAGTTACTTTTAAGTTAGTTTTGTCTTATTGCAAGTATACTAGGATATTTTCAATAGAAACTAGAACAAAATTACTTGGTAAGATTTTGTGTTTTTGCTCTGTAAATATGACTCCCCAGGTCTACTCAGCTGGACTGTTTGTTTTGATGGTCTGCTTTGCATTTCAGTTTGTTCTCTGACCGCCTGACGCTGCACTGGAGTGGCTGATAATTGTTTAATGGATACACTGACAGATATTTTTCTATAATTGTTTTTTACAACCTTGATTTATTTTAGTACATATAATTTGTTATTATTCACAATAAAAAAAATAGGTTATAAAAATAAAACAGGTATGTGGAGTGGATTTTTTTCTTTTAGCAAAAAACAGAAAAAAATTTAGACTAAAAATTATTGGCTCAGGAGGCTTGAATAAAAATGTATAGCAAATTATTCATATTTCTATGTATAAAACAATTTGAGAACCCTGCTCTGTATCATATTAAAAAGTAACAAAATGTGGGAAAGTTAAAGCAGCATAAATACTACTGCAAGGTCTGCTGCAAAAACACAAAGTCTTGCCAAGTATTTTGGCCTAGTCTCTCGTGAAAATATCTTGAAATAAGACAAAACTAACTTCCAAGTAACTTTTCAGCAAGATATGAGGGCTTGTTTTAAGGAAACAATAGTTTATTATTGATGAAAATGTACTAGTTGCCCTGACAGATTATTTAGCTTATAATGTCTTGTTACAAGTTAAATAATCTGAAATAGAAATCTGTCATTAAAATGCAGTAAAACAATCTGCACCGTAACATCAAACAGCTACTTTGACTACAAATAAAGGTAGCTACTGGATCTAACAACAAAATGTACTTATGATTTATATTTATAAAGCAACAATTATTTGAATTTTGTAAAATAGAAAAATAGTTATTGCTTAGAGTGAGAATTATGTCATTTAGAGTTAAGCTCGCTCACAAACAATCAGTTACAAGACCGCTTTCACTGCACAGTTTAGTCCTTTCTGCTCAGTGATGGAACAGTTCAGCACACAGGATGGAGAATGGAGGGAAACCTGATGGCTTTGACTTTGGCTTGCTTCTTTTAAAGAATAATAAGGTAAGCTATCAAGCAAGTGTGCCTCTTAATATATGTAAAATACTGCAATAGTGGACTACTCTGTGCCAGCCACATGGAGATGAAATCAGAACCATGACTGACTGTGTGACTCATGAGACTATATAACCATCTGTGTAGACAGCAGCATCTGCACCAGAACAGTAAGATGCTTCCTGAATAACAAAGCCTGGATCATCAGGAATCAGGAACCAAAGGAACTTTTAAACAAGAAAAAAAGAGCCTTTAGGGAGCGAGACAGGGAGTTATTGAGGAGTATACAGAAGTAGCTCAAAGTCAAGATTAGAGACAACAGAGGAACAATATCAGAGATGTGTGGTTAGGGATGAAGAAGATTACAGGCTACAAGCGAAAAGAGGATCAGATCCTCTTTTCGATGTGTTCAGCTCATTTGCTGGACAGAGCAAATGAGCTGAACACATTCTTCAGCAGGTTCAGCTCAGGAACAAGCTCGTCGTCATCTTCTCCTGCCCTATACCATACAAACATCCCACCTTCCTCTGACCCACAAGAAGGTGTGCTCTCACACACCTCCCAGAGTGGACCAGGTTACTCCAGCTCCACCAAATCTGGAGGTAACACAGCACTGTTACTTTCAGTTTGTACATCACCATCTCTAGAAAAAGAACAGATTGGACATAATTTAGAAATAACTAAATTGTGAAATTTAGTTTTTCAGCATTGACGGAATATAGCCAAAGTTTTAAACACATTTTTAATGGAAACACAGCTAGACATGGTATGACTTGTTGGCCGGAAACTGACTTGTGATATGTAGACTTCCATACTCTTCCCAACTTCAGATGATCGATTAAACAGAGCTAAGGATGTGATTTTACAGAATCAGTTTTCCTTTCGATCCAGCCTTTGCCTCATAAAAACAGAAAATATTCAGAATTTATTTGTTGGCTTCACAAAAGTCACTTGTTCTTCAATTTAAAGCTTTAAACAACATGGAATTTTCACTTTTTGATGTTGCAGTAGAGCATATGAAGCACCATGGTGTGTCAGGTCATGAATCAAACAGTTTGATGGAAAGCCACAGCGAAAGCAGTGAAGCTTCATCTTGACATCACTGGTATATGTGACAGTAGTACTAACAAAATGGTGGCGGCAGTTTTTGCCATGTGCCGGTCTGGAGGGAAACTACCATCTTTACAAACGGGAAAAAAGCAGCTGGAACAGCAGAGCAATCAGATTAGTCTGTAGAGAGACTGGGCGTGGGCAGGGGCGTGTCTTGAAACAAGAGGAGACTTAGGGTTAGATCACCAAGGAAGGTATCCAAAAGCTAACACATACATAATGAAAACATTTTGACTTTACTGTTAGGGTTACTATTAACAAGAATCTAAAAGTCAAGTTTAACTACTACTTTCTACAACATAATTCCAATCACAGATAGATAGATAGATAGATAGATAGATAGATAGATAGATAGATAGATAGATAGATAGATAGATAGATAGATAGATAGATAGATAGATAGATAGATAGATAGATAGATAGATAGATAGATAGATAGATAGATAGATAGATAGATAGATAGATAGACAACTTTAGTCATGTTTCTCTTGCTGCTTAACTGTTCAACTTTACTTTGCAAATTATTTTAACTAAACAAAAACAAATTCTGAATAGAAAAAGAAAAAGAAATGTTCTCAGACTGTGTCATGCCTTCTTTCAGCTTATTCCAAACAGATCAGTAGCAAAAGCAAAAGTTTGGTGGGAAACATCTCTCTTCATTAAAATGACAAGCTTCATCAAGTTTAAAAAACTGAAGCCTTTAACACACTTGCAGTGTCAAATATGTACTTGATCTTTTGGTGTCAGGTAGGCCAACCTCTGAATCAAAGAAGTTTTTCCTGGTATTTAAGTGCTTCAATAAAAAAAATGAAAACAAGTCTTTAGTGATTGTAAAATGTCGGGGTTTGGTTGGTTATGGGAACATTTTATTCCTTTTCCCAAGCTCTGCAACTAACATCAGTGTCAGATAACAAAGCTTTCAGGGTGGATAAGTAAGTGTGTTCAGCATATGTTCCACAAACCCTGTTGGCAATCGTCTTGTCTGTTCCTGCTGAGCCGAAACTTACGGAAATCCCCCACTGGAGGCTCAGGACTGCTGGCTTAGGGTGAAAAAACGCCCACATTGACAGTCAAGAAAGTAACTCCTTTAGCTTTTATTTCCTGGTTGTGATGTTTCAGCATGCTGACCTGAATGAAAAAAAATATTTTTATGACCTTTTCCTCATAGAAAGACCTCCATAAAAAAATAAAAAAATCATAAATTTATTTTACAGGCAAATGTACCACAGAGCATTGTTCCCTTAGTTACTGATCTGCAGGATCTATTGCTGTCAATCATTCAAATCATTTCTTCATTTTAGAAATATATTCTTCAGAAAAGTGGTGAATTTATTTCTTTCAAATATATTTTGTGGGTTTTCCCACATCTTCAAAAATACATTTATTATGGATTTTTTTTCTGAATGTTAAATTATCTGCCTTTTGTTCACTTTGTCTGATCATTTGTTTGTCTTTTAAAAGTAATCTGTCATTTATCCTGTGCAATTAAGCTGAATAAAATAAATGTAGGAAGGAAATATGCAACAATATAAGAGTCTGTCCATTAATTTGGCTGAAGACATATTCACACCATAAACTAATTGTTTGTTGAAACACTCCTAATTCAGTTTCAGCATCCAAAGTCTTTGTTGGGAGTCTTAATTCAACTTGATTTAAAGTTCAAGTTGAACCAGCTTGATGTTTGAAAAATATTTACATTATGATCATTTTTCATAACGATCATTTATAAAATAATCATAATGATCATTTTGTTAAGATCACTGTGATCATAACACCCCTTTTAAATGATCGATTTATGATCAGGTTTCTCTGACCATTTTCAAAGGTGATCATTTTGTCCACTCCAAACTTTCTCTTTTCCTCTTAAGAAATGAGTCTTTTGCTGAAATGGATGAATGTTTTGACTCATTGAGAATCTGAAAAGTAAACTACTCTTTATCTGCACCTCTCTAGCAGACACCTAAAAGTTTTGGTTCTAAACTAATTGTTACTTTGAGCTGACCACAATAAATGATGCTGCCATCACTGTGGTTTTTATTACAATAATTGGAATTGTGGACAAGTTTCAGTATGGTTTCATCAGACCATAAATACGTTTTCCCACAAGGGTGTGAGATTACTAGCCTAAAAACTATTTTCTTCAGAAAATATTTCAGTATTATTTTTGACAGCGTCGGGCCATATATTGTATTAGAAAAACTATTGACAGATTGCTTAGACACGGCACAATACAGTTTTTATCATGTAAGCTGTGCATTTTTTGGAACAAAAGAAAAAGGGCTTGTAAAACTGATTTATCGTCATCTTTGTATTTGCGTTTTTTATACATAAATAATTTTTGTTAAATTCACGGTTTGCACGTGCCCTTTACTTTCAGTGTCTAAGGAATGACACAGATTTTGGATCTGTTGCCATAACAACCTATATCAAAACGCCTCTTTGCTAACAGATCTCCTAGAAACAATACAGCTGCCAGCTAAACTAGCAGTTTGTAAGTGTGCAGCACACCAACAGGTACCAATGAGGTCTCTAATGGAAAGAGGTTAGTTGATCAAATAGCAAAAGCAACAGTAGCAAACATACAAGTGTTAGCTATAGAAGAACAAACTATTATGGACAAAAATATACTTTAAGCCATGCAACACCAAAGCCCTGAATTAAAAAAACAGATGTGGGAATAGAATGGGGCAAAATTAAAAAATGATATCTATGAATAACCAGAGAATAAACCAATCCCACCAAAAAACCTATGTAAATTGGCAGCTATATTGAGACATAGTGTTACACATTTCTCAACAGGAGGGATGGTGGGGAAGGTACACCAATATTACACTAATCATGGATTTATCTCTTATTAAAAAAAATTTGCAGAACATGTCTGATATGTGCTAAACATTATCCACAAGGAAATTTGACTACAATATCCATTCCAAATAATACAAATGGATTTCATAGAACTTAATCAAAGTTAAGGGAAAAATATTGTCTGGTCATGATAGATGCCTATTCTAAATGAAAGGAGTTGTTCCCCACTAAACAGCCAGATGCTCTGATGGTGGATAAAGCACTTTGCAAACATATAATTCTCATATATGTTATACCTGAACAAATTTGTAGTGATAATGGGACACATTTTTTTAACCAACTTGTAAAAAACATAATTATGTTTCATATGGATTTGAACAACCATTGTGCCCACCACCCTCAGAGTTCTGGATTCGTGGAGAGAATCAATGGGACTAAAAAAGACAGGCTCAAGAAATGTATTGAGGAAACAGGAAGGCCCTGGACAAAATGTCTGGATTTGGTTAAGTTATACATTAACATTACAAGTACCTGAAACTCCTTTTGAAACTTTCTTTGGGAGACCATAAAGAATACCTCCATTTAACAACCAATGGGAAACAGATGATGAAGCTTGTAGCCAGGTGGCTACAACTTGTAGCCACCTGGCTACAAGTCCTCCATTTGTTGGTGGTTTAATATAAATAAAAATGTAGACAGAATAAATTACATCCACTATACTGTACAGAAATTAGGAAACTTGGAGACAGGTAGGATTTGAGGCTGTGCATGACCAGCTTGCTGGCATTCCAGAACGCATTTATCCCAAACAACACAGCTGCAGATGGCAGCATCACGACGGCAATCGAGGGGCTTCACACCATGAATGGGAAGATGAAATACCACTCAGGGGTGGACACGGCTATGTGGGACTCAAGGATGGATGCCTTTGGGAAATATCACATACTTATCTCCTCTGTCTTGGTTTCCACGCAGTGTTTGCTGCTGCTCTTACTTTATGTGGATGTGGATGAATTAGTACAGCAATTTCCCCATGGAAGACCGCAGAGCCCAAATGTACCTCATGTTAAACCACAACCTTCTCCTGACACTGGCACTGATGATGTCACTGTAGAGAACATCTGGCTGTCTGAAATGTATCCTGACCTGTAAATGATTACATGTGTTCAATTAGCATCTTTTCTCTGAGTGTAACAATGTTTGAGCTCTTAAATATGATCTTGCAGTTGAAGATCCTAAAACAAAGTGACTGTTAAGTAATAGGAGAATTAGAGCAAACATTAGATAAACAGAAGGGAAATAAAAAGAAAAGGTATGGCAGAACATGCTTCAGAGCAGGAAGAAATAGTAACTGAAGCACATTTCTGTCCATTTCCCCTTGCTAGTAAATCTAACCTCTTGTCTTTCTTCATTTTTGTGTGGTGTTTAAATGTTTTAGGTTGTTTGAACCTGATAACTCCTCTCTTCATCATCAACAAATCCTGTGAATTTGGTAATATTTACTCTTTATTTGCCAAAGTTACTTGGGGGCAAACATATATTTTAACCACCTGAAATAATCTGTCCCTGTCCCCTATAACATGGAAAAAAGCTAATATTTACTCTATTTGCCAAAGTTATAAGGGGGGAACCGTCTATTTTAGCTCGATGAAATAATCTGTTCCTCCTCTACAACATGGGAAAAAAATTAATTTACCAGCACATCTTTATCTGTGTTTATTCCTCTCTTGATGAATAATAAATACTGCAAGTTTGAAAATATTTGCTCAATTTTTGCCAAAGTCATGAGGGGGGAAACATATATTTTATCTACCTGAAATAATCCATTCCCCCCAGATAACATGGGAGATAATTATATTACCAGCAAGTCTTGAACTATTCTTATTCCTCTCTTCATCAAAAATAAGTCCCGGTATTTTTGTAAAATCTGCTATTTATTTGAGTGTTATGAGGGGGGGAAAAATCTTAGCCACCTGAAATATTCTGTTCCCCCTACAAACAATAGGTTATTTCAGGCAGCTAAAATATGTGGTTCCTTCCTCATAACTTTAGTGAAAATTTAGCAAATGTTTTCAAACTTGCAGAATTTATTGTTGCTTATTAGAGGAATAAGCACAATTAAAGAATTGCTGGCAATTTAATTAGCTCCCATGTTATAGGGGAGAACAGTTTACTTCAGTTGGCTAAAATATATGGTTCCCCCTTTAACTTTGGCAAATAATGAACAACAGTTTCTAAAATCACAGGATTTGTTGTCGATGATGAGAGGAATACCACAGTTTAAGACTTGCTGGTAAATTAATTTGTCCCCATTTTATGGAGGGGAATACATTGTTTCAGGTGGCTAAAATATATGGTTCCCCTCTCATAAGTTTGGCAAATAAAGAGCACAAAATACTATATTTCCAGGATTTGTTGTTGATAAAGAGAGAAATAAACACAGTTAAAGACTTGCTGGTAAATTAATTTGATCCCATGAGATGGAGGGAGTGTGGAACAGATTACTTCAGGTAGCTGTAATATCACCCCAGTCTCCTCATTGCTTTGTCAAATAAAGAGTAACCATTTCCAAATTCTAAATGGTTATGTGTGATAGTATGTTTGAACCACTAAAATTTTGTAACTAGAAATTTCTTTTATCCAGTAATCAGTCATATTTAACATTAGAAGGGGATTTTCCGGAAAGTCTACACTCTCATCTTTTCAGGAGGTCTAATCTTCATGTCCTTTTATCAGCCAGCTTCCATCCTCTTATATTAGCAATGAAAAATTATAAATTCACACAGTGTTTTGGAAAACTGTGTTTGGTGACTTACTTTTTTGTCGGGTTTAAGTGACAATACAGAAAAAAAGACAGATTCTCCTGGTGATTAAAAAACAACACAAAACAGCATAAGAAAATCTCCACACAAAACCTTGTTTATTTATTTATTTTATGATTTTGTTAGTGCTTCTTTTTTAAACAGCAGCTGCTGATTAAACTGAATGTTATAAATTTGATATGATTATGAGTTGTTTTACCAAGAAATTGATCAGAGGCGCCATGGAAATGGTCAGAGCCACCAGATGTGTCTGGCTCACGACACAGGGGGAACAGATTTTCACAAGGGAACAGAATTTCGCACAAAACCGGTCAATCAGTGTTGTCAGTACCCAGGCTGTATAGCCCCTGTTAGCATCTCAATGATGCTAACAAGGGCATCTTTGATGCAGCTCTGCCTGTCTCAGCAGCACAGCATTTATTTTTAGCTAGTTAAAGTAACGATCACCTGTTAGAGCCTTTGTTGGTTCTGCTGGTATAAATGACTCAAAGTGTTCTGGAGGGATGTCCAGGGTCCAGATTAGGTCCTTTGGAAGTTGTGTTCAACTCCGGTTCTCGCACTGTGCTCTCCTTTCTTTTACTTGGGAAATTATTTGGATTCGCCTCAATTTTTATTTATTTATTTTTTTTATCACAGCTGATAGTGACACAGTGTGGCATTGTCTAAAATAACACCAGTCAAACACAATATGATAAACAACTACACGGGAAAAGTTAGCCTTCGTGTGTTTACTCTGTAGACTCCAGCACAGAAAGGACCATTATACATCATCAAGCCATCGGTGAAAAAATGGCAACCGCCATGTGTGAAAAATGACAAAAGATATACATTTTTGAAGTAATTATGAGATTTGGCAGATCACAAGCAGCAATTTTTGAGGTAACAGGAAAACTGCAACATATTGAGGCCAACATGTTCAACTAGTCGTGGATCGTTTTAAGACCAGAAGTGTTTATTGCAGCTGTTGTATAGTAGGTTTCTTTGAAGCATACACTGTAAAAAGGCAATGATAAGAAATCACACAAGGCTTATGGACACAAATTTATGACACTTCTTTGAAGTTCATTATCAGATTTATGAAGCAATGTCCTTTGAGTCTTGAAGCAAAGCCTTTTTGAACACGTTAATTTTTAAACAAGAAGATCAACATCTCTCTGAATTCCCCCTCCTTCAACAATTCCAGTTACTGGATATGAAGCCTGGGATGCACTTTTATTACAACCTCACAATAGCTCTTTGTTTAGAAGTAAACATTAGCACACTGGAAATTCCAACCGATAGGTACAACACTGATAGGTGTGTATTATCATAATCCAAAGTGTTGCTTCATTGAGTAAATCAGGGGTTGTTTATACACTTTGCTGTTTTCAGCATGTGGGGTCAACACACACCCAAGACTAATGACGGAAAGAGCAGCTTATCAAGTTGTACACACACTGCAGTGTGTCGCAGTAAGTGACAGGAAAGTTCTATTTACATGTCAAACAGTTCAAGCAAAGACTGAATCAGCCTGATTTTAGATAGCACTGCTCTGTTAACACTCTTAGTGGAGCAACAAGTTCCATTTATCTTTTTTTTCTTCTTCGCAGTGCAATAAAGTTGGGGTTCGCTATACATTTTAGTATCAATACGATACCAATTAAATACAGGGGTTGTATCACTGTTACCAATTCTGATAAGAATTCTTTTTTTTCTTTAAATGTCGTCTTTATTGAATAATTTGATGACTTGTCTTCATTTACTTGATTTTGATTATGATAAAATAGACGATTTTAGGCAAGTAAAGGTGTTTTTATGGAGAAATTTAAAGGTGCCCAAACTCATAAAATATACAAACAAAGAAATACACAAGACTCTGAACTCCTTCTGCTCATAGTCGAACGGGAAGAGATTTTAATGCACATCTGTGGAACTCAAAACATCACATTCACATCCTTACAGAAATCCAAAATTTCTTAACTTCTGCTTCTGACATCCATTTTTTATGGAGTCCCAGCTCTATTAGTGTGTATTGGGAAGCTTTGACCAATGGCGTTCTTTCCCTTCAATTGCGTAGCACCTGTGGCTCCGTTTTATGCTGGATGTTTATTGGAAGTTCCAAGAATTAGGAGTTGGCCTCCTGGAAAAATCTGAGAAGTCTTGACCTCAACATCTGCTCCATTTCAGACAACTATTAGTCAAATTGTTTCTTCCTTATCTGTCCAAACAGAGATCCTTTCCCAAGTCTTGGGCTCCGGCCCAGTTCCTTTGCAGGTGAGCAGGGGAAAGACCGGGTGCCAGAACTTTCTTGCGCAACAGCTTAAAACTAACATCTTTCCTCTCTTAAGTGATTGTTATTCCACATCTCTCCAAATCTGAATTCCTTCCCGACTTCTAGGTCAGATTGACCCAGACCATTTGACACAGTACATTTCTTTTAGGTTAAAACATATCTTGGTACAAATCAAATAATTTTTAACTATTAACATAATTACATTTTACATTTTCTACATTTTTAATCACCAACTACCACATAAAACAACATAGCAATAGAGACATAAAATGATTCCCTTATTAACTTCTTGTGAACACAATTGCTTTTTTTAGAACATCTGAGTCTGTAAATGGAATCTATTTTGCAATATTCCTTGATAAATGAGGTGACTAAGGGTGCATGGATAGTCTGGCAGACTCTGACTAACTGGGGACCAAAATTGCAACATTTGTTACATATTCATATCCACGATGCAAGAATGTTGAAAAACATTTGCGCTTATTTTGGCTATGCTGATGCGACTTGTTATCTTGATATCAGCTGGGTTTTTTTTTTTTGCTGTTTGAGAATAAACTTCACCTTGATTTTCTTTTCTTCTGGGTGTTGAACTGGAGAAACAGGCCTGAGCTTGACTGCTCTGGTTTCAGTGCTGTGCTGGCTGCTGACGTTGCATGTCCTGCTAAGGAGATGCAACGGTTTTTGTGGTTACAGATTAAACCTGAGATAATCTGTGTTCAAAAACAAGAGAGAGATGAGCAAGAATACACAAAGTGACAACAGAAAACATGTTTTCTGTAATAATAGCGCATCTTTATTTCCACCCATGAAAAATGACAAGATCTATATTGGTTTCATTTCTCTTTATAACAAGATGGTTGGGTAAAATCTTTTTTCAGTTAAAAGAAACATATCAGCTGTGGCTTTTTGGACTTTTTTGAACTTTGAAAAAAAGAGAAGCAGATCGAGTGGAATCCTTGTAGAGCGATATAGACGTTGCTATGTCCAGGGAACCACTGAGAGAACTGTTTCATTCAGCAAAAAGTAGAAGATTGACAAATATACAATGCAGTAATGATGAACAGATGGTGGAAAAAAGGAATATATACAGCTTCAAAATTAAAATCTGTGACAAGTTCCATATTCCATTTCATTTTCATATGAATAGCTTTAAGCATGCTGACCTCCTCAGAGGAAAAGAATCTGGTCCATTTTACATTCCACATAAATCCAAAAACTGCTGCATTTAGAAACCATTTTGAAAGAGTTCAACCAGTGAACTTTGTATTAAAATGTCTGAAAAACATTGTTCCAGACTTTTTTCAAAGCTAAAGTGAAAAAATAAGATATTTAAAAAAAAATTCCAAATGCTGCTTTTAGATGTTTCTTAAAGGGCTGTATGATGTATAGTCAACTTTTCTGAGCTCATGTTTTTCCCTCATCAAAAACATACCTGGAGTGTTGCCTTGATTTTTCCATGCATTTTAGAGAAATCCTTTAATATCCATGGGAACCTTCAGCTGTGCAATCTGCCTATTGGACCAACCTCTGCCTATGAAATGTAGCTCCTCCTTAGAGCTGCAATTTCCAAGATTCTGTTGCACAGAGCATCCTTTCCCATAGCTCCCCGACTCAGCTCCTTCAGTCTAGCCAGAAACAATTAGCCAACATCTGGTGGAACTGTGCATCTGCTAAACTCATATAAGAGCTAATTGACATGCCGCCGGCTCCGCCCCCATGCTGACATAAAGCATGCCATTTGCAGTCTCCATTTGGAGTTTGAAGTTTAAAACTTGAAATGACTGTAACTCGTCAGTGTTTCAACATACAGTCATCAATGTGGGCTCTAATGAAAGATAATGACCAGAGGAATCTTCTGGTAGATACATTACTGAAAGTGAAAATTATTTATAATTATATAAATAAAATAGCATATCTTAGGAGGCAGGAGAGGTTACCATACAGTCAGACTTCCTCCCCCTTCTTGCAATACGCTGTCTATCTGTCTGCCCCATCCATCCGTTTGTCCGCCCCTTCCCTTTAGGCCCCCCTCCAGCACTCTAACAGTATGCTATTGGCTTGGAAAAAGCCATTTCATAACGTTATCGGTTGAATTCAGTGTCTATCAAAAGGGGGGGGCTCTGGGCTGCCAAATAAAATGGACACCGGCAGAGTTTAAACAATTAAATCTCAACACCGGAAAATACAATGGAAAAACGACATGCGGGCGTTCCGGTGCAGGTTAAGGGGTTAAAGAACTAAAAGTGAATCTCATCCACCCTGGGGCCTTGACACCAAGGATCTCTTTAACCACCTCGGTGATCTTGTCCCCAGAGATTGGAGAGCCCGACCCAGAGTCCCCAAGCTCAGTTTCCACAATGGAAGGCATGTTGGAGGGATTGAGGATGTCTTTGAAGTATTCTGCCCCCTAGCCCACAACATCCTGAGTCGAGGTCAGCAGCACACCATCCCCACTACAAACAGTGATGCTGTTGTACTCCTTCTCCCTCCTGAGAAATATGCCAATAAAAAGTTGAAAAACATTTTAAAATTGTTGTTAGCTTTCAAATGAGTTTTATTGTTAGCTATTATTGCTACAGGTGACTATTTAGACAGGGGTGCTCAATACGTTGATTGCAGGAAGGTTTTGAGTCGATCTTGGCAGAAGGTGACAAACTGAACGCCGCCAGGACGCTGAGACCAGAACTTCCTCTTCTGACAGGCTGATCAATAAATTCACCAAGATCCAAAACGTTTGTAGCTTCATTAAAGAATGATAATTTTTTTTAAAAATCAACAAAACGTGTTCAAATTGTCAAGTTCTGTGTTTTTCTGTGTGTTCATTTGAGTTTCTGTGTTTTCTGAGTTCTCCGTGTTGTCCTGTCTCCCCCTTCATTGCTCCCAGGTGTGTCTCATTTACTGATTATTTCTTGTGTATTTAATGTCACCTGTGTTCTTTGTTTGTTGTTGGGTCCTAGTTGTATTTGTCTATTCTGTGCTGGTGTCCATTTGTTTCCTACTGTTGCTACTGGTGTTGAGCCCTTGACTTCCACTCAGCCGTGGTGCTGGGTTGTTGGACTTATTTTGGATTATTTCATGATGAAACATTCATCATTTCATTTCATCCTGGGTCTACAGCGTTTGCCTCACCACTACACCCGCACTTTCTGACAAAATTTAATAATCTCAGTAATTATTGTTTCAACAAGGTGTTGCACAATTCAGTGCGTTTCGGTTCCATTCACAAAAAAATAAAGGGACTCAAAGACCGTCTGACTAGCAGAGCAGGAGTTTAAATTGGCTACTCAACCACCGCTGTGTTCATGAGAAGCTTATTAACAATGAAGAAATAAACATCTAACCTTGAAACCTGATATCGTAACAGACTGAATGTTATGTTTTTAACGTAATTTCTGCTCAGCTCGTGGGGCGCAGGCGATTGCCATGGCAACGGGTGTGCTTAAACGACAAAGAGAGACGGAGAGTAAAAGGTACGAGTGGTTTTGAATTGATCACCTGTTATCACAGCCGCTGTAGTTTCTGAATGTTCAATAAACGACAAACATGGACTAATTACCGCGTTCTTTTACGTATGTCCTTCAACAAAAGAAACATCAAATAGGACAAATGTATTTGGTTAAGTTTTAACAAACTAATGGCTCCTACTGCGATAATTATGTTAAATTAAATGAATTATATCCCAACTTCAGAAGATTTTTCTTTACCTTTACAGAGCTCTTTCGTTCCTTCTATCAGTGTGAAATTTCTCATATTGAGGTCATCAAACCAAAGCTCAGCTCTACCATAACTGACTGACAGTTATGGCAGTCAGTTAACTGGTGTTGCGCAATTCAGTGTGTTTTCACCAGTTATGGTGGAAACACATAACTGGTGCATTTCACCTTTGGTTGTCATTATGGCTCAATTCTTCTTCAAGCAGCAATATGATTCTTTTTAAACCTTTCTAATCGTTCTATAATTCACTGAGAATTCAGTAGTGGTTGGTGGACAATATCAACAAATTAAAGACAATCTTTTTTAATCTTGAAAAGACTTTTATAATAGAAAAATTACCCTTAGGCATAAAACAGCTCTAAAATTGTTGGGCTTTCAGTTGGAAACCTGCTTATTCATTACACAGAATGTGATACCACACATGGTCAAAACATTCAACAGATGAACACTTCAGAGGGACGTCAGGTCACTAAGCAGATCGGGGAGGAATTACAAAACAAGAACGCTGTTAAAGCAGTTCAGTTCCAGGCCAATAAAATGACAATATTCAAATTTTGTTTCACAAACTGAAAAGACCATCACATGTGTCAGGAAGAGACGAGTTAAGCATCAGTTTGCTTAACTCAAACTGATGCTGATTGGTTCTTAACAGAACAGATCGCTGTGGGTGGACAGCATCAAGATCAATTGGTTTCAAATGGTGGGAGTCATTGTGAGGGCATGTGGATTGGGCTCGACCTCCACCCCACAGAGAATTTGCATTGGATGCTTTCCATAATGGCCCACTCTATAATCAGTTCAAAATTCTGAAATAAATAATAATTAAACAGAAATCACTGAGGGAATTTGCAGAAAGCTTGAATGAAACTGTGAGAGCTATTTTTACAAACTGAAGGTGTTGCCATGCTGAACAACATCACTTCTAGTTTGTAGGAACCGCTGTATTTCAGGACCTTGGCTAGTCCTCACACACAGATGTAGTGGGTTGAGAAACAGTAAATGATAATAATAATAATAATAATAATAATACACCTCCTATTTTTAAATCAGAATTAGTTTTGTCTTTTGTCTTCGTTTTTTCATGACGTCTTTGTTGTGTGCATGTATCTTCTTGCTCTTGTGCCGCAAGACCCACAGGGAGAAGGAGCTTCCTGGCTCTTGACATGCGCGTCTCAGTATGAATGAGTTCTTGCCAGAGTAACATTGTATCACCTTGCTTGCTCTGTGATTCACAGGTAGGATAAAAGGTAACTTTTATAAGCCCATTTAAAATGTTCTGTAAATATATAAAGATTAGGTTTGCAGTGTTTTGTATAACATTAGTCATACGAAACATATGTTTTGTACAAAGCTGTAATTTGGACAGTTTTATACTAGCATTGATCTGTGTCGGCATATGGCTTCCTTTTTGTTGTTTGGGAATACAAAAAGAAGTCAATTCTGGAATGGCTCTTGTGAACCTTTGAGAAATATGTATAGTTCAACAAGCTTCAACATACCATATTTCCTCCAGCAGATTCTTCAGCACCTTTGATTTTAATAATTGATATTTTTGTTCTAATGGAAATTTGTCCAAGTAATGGTTCAAGACACAATTAAAGTCTCCACCCAAAACAATTATTCCTTTTGAATGTCTCGCTAAAATTTGGGCTAGCTCTTTAAAAAAAAGGATTTTTTTTGGAGTGTAAACATTGATGAGTAGTTCCTCCAATTGAACCAAAAGCCATTATCCAGCGGCCCTCTTTATCCTTGAGTACATTTTCTGCTACAAAGCAAAAAGATTTTTAACACGGATAGCTACTCCCCTTTTTATAGTTTCCATAGGATGCACTGAATATCTGTCCCACCCACTCTGTCTTTAATTTAATATGTTCTTCCCCATTTAAATTAGTTTCTTGCAGAAGTCCAATTGTACAATTCAACCTTATTAATTGAGTTAGGACTTTGTAACATATTGAGTAACATATTAGCAGATGAAACAAAATGTTAAATCAACCATAAAATGCATATGTAGAACATGCAGAAAGGACAGGCACCAGTTTTTATTTTTGTGATTGGCAAAGCAGTGTAGGAAAGCTATGCTAGGATACTAGCCTCAAAATATCAATGATTACATTACTTAAAACAAAAAAATGTTACACATTATCTTCAACATAACCAGAGGACAAAAAAAATCCAAGTCATCAGAATCAGCACTCAGGGAGGTAGGGTCACGGAAATGATCAAGTTTCTGTGTAAGGAAAGTGTACTTCAAGAGATGAACATTAATGAAACTTTCTAGTAACCTTTTAAATAGTGGAATCACACAACAAGACAAGATTAATAATATCCCCAATACAATAAACACCGGTGTGAAGAGTTTTATTAGGAGTTGTTTCCAACCGTTAACTGAAGCCACAAGAAAGAAACCCCACCACCTGAGTGACACAAACGACAACAAATTAAAAATAGCCAACACAAATGTCCGTAATTGGAACAAGATGAAGGTGTGATCGCTGCCATGATGAATGCTCTTGTCTTTTTTTTTCTCTCAAGAACTCTTTTAATATTTATTATTCTAATCTTCGCTCCCTACTTTGACAACTCACCGGGAACCAGCAATAGTTTTTCGGTTGGGGAGGCTTTATAACGTACAAAAGCAACCAGTGTTCATTGTTATGTTCGTCTCTTCCTTATTCCCTTGTGTTATCTCTTCTCTCTTCCTGAATGTTGGGTGTCAGAGGTTACCAGCACTTAACACCAGCAGTAGTAAAGTAAGTCATCCTCATCCAGAAAGTTGAGTCGTCCTCCTCAGTCTGATATTCTGTCGACTGTTGGACACCAGGATGGGCATTGTCTTGACCCTCTTATAGTGGTTGGCAAGAATCCACGTCGCCCTCTCTGTGACCTTCGCCGTAGGTGTGACGAGCAGCACTGGAAATGGTCCCCACCAGCGTGGAGTTCCAATGAGTCCTCCGGAAGTCTTTCACCACGATCCAATCACCTGGTTTGATGGAATGGAGTGGCGTCTTGGCAGGACAAGGCAATTCACCGTCTGAAAACTTTAGAAAGCATATTCGACAGGTTTTGACAGTAAGGCAACATTGCATCATCACAGACAGAAGTGGAATGACGACCCTGTACCTGAGAGCTTCCACCCATTTGCTAAATATGCCAATAATAACAATCAAAAATGTTTTTCCCTTAGCAGGGAATAATCATCAAATAGTTTAAAAAGTCATTTAGTCACAGAGATAGCAATAAGTAATATAATAAAAATAATAACAGGATCACATGATGCAGAGACATGAACTAACAGCACTAAATCAGAGTTAGTCAGAGCATTATAGATAGTGGGGCTGTCACAAAATCCTTGACATAAATGGGTAAAAGTCCATAATTGTCCTCCAAATCTAAAAGCAAACCAATTTAATTAGTTTAATTAATTATTTAATTAGACTTACATCATATTTGTTTTTTTTTGAATAGCGCTATTGTTGTGTTCTTGGGTTCTTTGTTTTCTTTGTGGGGTTGTTTGCCTACTGCTAACAACATTCGGCCACCAGATGGCGCCAGACTCACCTTTCTCAGGAGTGGTGTGTCGTCATCCTGCAATCCGCTCATCAGGCGAGAGCTACACGAGGAGTGGACTGCCACTACTTCGGCCCCTGAGTGTTAGCCAGTAACGCTACCTCTGAGCCCCTTCGAGCTAGTCTCTGTGTTCCTCATTGTCTGACCTTCTAGTGATTTTTCCTTGTTGCTCCTTGCCTTCAGGTGCCTTCCTGAGACGCCCTGGATCCACGGCGTGGAAATTACCCACTGGTTGCCCGAGTTCCCAGACTCACTTCCTCTGTCTGATCACAACTCCTTCCTGGATTCCTTGACTGGCAGTTCCTGTTCCGCCTGAACTTACCTGTCTGCCCTCTGACGCACTTCCTCATTGTTTTCCGGACTCTGGTGGCTGAGCGCTGGCCCTCCTGGACCTTCGGAGAATCAAGGACCCCCAACACAACCACGAACCTCTGTACAACAAGTAAGACCCATCCAGTATTCATTAAACACTCCCGTCTCCAACGGTCAGCAAACTCACCATCTGTCCGCTGTTCTCCCCTCAGTGTGCAGACCATTCTGTGAACCCATTCCCTTCCTGGACCAGACCCGTTACCTCACTGTCTTCACTGAAATCATTGTTTGTTGTCATAATAAAATCACTTTTCACTATAACTCAACTTCTATTGTGTTCTACATGTGGGCTAGAAATGTAGCACCCAACATGACAGCTATTAGTAATGGAGACAGATCTGTTTGTGATAAAAAAAAAAAAAAAACATGTTTCAAAATTTAGGTCTGTGGTAGGAACCAATTCCACAGGGTTTTTTTTAAAGTACACTGCATAATGATACAACTTTTCTTTTGAATGCCGATATTCATTCAGAAAATATTACATTTCAGTCACATTTTGAGATGAAATGATCCAATCAGTTTCATTTTTACATGCATGAAGAAATGTCCCAATATTACTTCATGACAATTGATGTGATTTTGCCAAAGGTATGTGTGGGTAAAAGTCAGGAACCCCCCGAAGAAAATAAAAAATGGTCTTTGCTCAGCTGAGAAAGAGACAGCCCAACCTGCTTTGTATATCTTCCAAAACAAAGTTTTGACAGTTTCTCAGGGGCACAGAACCATCGCTTCTCATAATCACAATCAGCTCCCAGTGAAGCATTTGAAATGCAGCTTAATTTGTCAATGCTATTTAATATCAGAAAAAGAAGAGATTAAAGTTTTTTACTTCTGCAAGACATTGTTGTAAAAGAGTTGAATTTTGGAAACTTATGTGGCGCACAAGCCATTTTCATGGAATAGTTGTAGTAAATTAATACTTTGGTGTTTATTAATACTGTTTTGGGTTTTATTGTGTGTGGTATTTATGAATTGTGTCACAGTTTGACGTGGTTGCGGAGGGGGTTAATATCCCTCCGCCGTTGCTAGGTGACGACGGTTGGAATGGGTGTGCTGTGTCTTTTTTTTCTAACGGCTGTGCAGCGATAACGCTAACGGAGTTACTTTGTAACAATTATTAAATTAAAATGTTGCGAACTCAATATCAAAATCTCATTTGATTGTTTGCCACCACTACATTTTTGGCGAGCCAGAGGCAGGAGGAGTTTCAACTAAAAGTAACTAATCCAAACGAGATGATCCGAAGATGGAGGAGAAACTACCAATGGAACAGCTTCAAGACGAAGTGAGCAGAATGCTGCTGATGCTAAAGAAGTCAGAGCTGATTTTAGTTTGTAAACACCTCAACAGTGATGAACCTTCAGGAGGGTTTACTGGCCAAACTCGGCGTTCCCTCATCAGACTAGCAGAGACAACACTGGACAACATCGGGAATGAGGAAGAACCGGAATAGTTTCAACAGTTTCTCCAGAATTTAATCACCTTCATGGAATCTTGGACGTTGGAAGATGCCAGAACACCAGAACAGACACAATCTGACGAAGGTGAATTAAACTAACTCAAAGTCAAGCACAAGGAATTGCAGGAGAAATAAAACAAAGCCCGAAAGTAGTAGAGGAGAAAATTGGGGTTTTAGAGAAGAAAATGAGCATGACGGTGCATATGGAGAAGACTGAACCACACACTGTGCTTCATCACCTCAAATACCAGAAGTGACCCTCAGGCGGGAGTTTCAGATTTGTGGGCAGATTGGAGAAGCTGGTCAGAGGGATAAACTGTCCTATAGGAGCCTGATAAACCAAATTGAATCTGGGCAGAGGAAAGGATATTCAGAGACTGAGATCCTGGAAGCAGTCATACGCCCAGGGCTCCACCTGAGAGACATGCTGGCAATCAAAAGAGGACTGACAATGTCCACTCTGAAAATTATCCTAAGAAGTCATTTTAAAGTTGATTCTTCCTCTGACCTCCTTCATCAGCTGATGAACATTTCACAAGATCCAAACCAATCTGCACAGAACTTCCTATTTAGAGCTATAGAACTGAAAGAAAAAATGCTCTGGAAATCAAAAGAAGAGGATGAAAGCGAACAATTGTTAGAACTAAAGAAACTGGTGTTGGAAACAGTGGAGGTTACTAAGAAACATCAGACAGAGAGAGCTCCATATTATCTGCTCTAGACGATCTCCACGTCTGCCTATTGATCTCCTGTTTAACATACAGCTGAATGAAACACAGCAAAGCTATGCTGAATATGTCAAAGACTGGCAAAGCAGGATGCAGCAGGCCTACGAGATCGCAACCAAAACTACCAGCCGTGAATCAAACAGAGGAAAAAAAGGATATGACAAAAGAGTTTATGGAGCTGATCTGCAGCCTGGGGTCGTGTGCTTATACACAACTTATAAGAGAGAGGAGGTCCTGGTAAGCTCAGATCCTTTTGGGAGGATAAAGTGCACATCATCACATAGAGAAGAAGTGATATCAGTCCAGTGTATGAAGTAGTACCAGAAGGAGGTGGCGAAAGCCGTGTGCTGCATAGGAACCTCCTGCTCCCCTGTGACAGTTTTCCAATCGACAACCCAGAAATAGACTCAAAAAGGACTAAAAAGTCAAATACATCTCCATGTCATCTTTGTCAACGAGAAGAAACTTCAGACAGTGAGAGGGATGAGGAAATGGAGCTAGTGTACCGGTTTCCTCCTGCTCAGCACAGTGGTCACCGAGCTGTCAGCTTAAAACCAGATGCTGAGCCATTTACACCAGACCTACATGACCAAGACAACGCACCGAAAGTGAAGGAACCTCAGGCTACATGGATGGACGACATACCAGAGGAAGAAGATGGAGTCCAAGATATGGAGCTGCACCAGGATCTTCCTGAGCTATCTGCAGAAACAGCTTCTGAGGAAGAAGAGGATCCAGCTGTCTCACCACCTGCATCCAGAGAGAGCATCACCATCTGAGGATGCTGACCTATTGTGCTTTGGGTGAGCCAAACATGGTGGAAGTAGGCATTAAAGAACTACCTGCGAGTATGAGCCCAACCGGTAAAGAACCGGTTGGCGACCCTGGATAGTTCCAGGTGTTGAAATACAGAGTTAAAGACATAATATATATAGGTTCAAGAACTACATTCAAAAGAAAAAAGACTATA
This sequence comes from Poeciliopsis retropinna, assembly GCA_010277075.1. Lineage (NCBI taxonomy): Eukaryota > Metazoa > Chordata > Actinopteri > Cyprinodontiformes > Poeciliidae > Poeciliopsis > Poeciliopsis retropinna. Next base: position 417,606 of record VMRM01000002.1, on the reverse strand, counting down.
TGTGAACTCTCCAAAGACAATGTATTGACTGTGCTTTCAAGACAAAAGACTGGTATCAGAACAGAAGAACTGTGGCTGAAATTAAGGTTCTGTTACGCTAGAGAGACAATCTGAACAGATCTAGAAGTACTTATAACTGGACATTTGTAATCTAAAGTGACAATATCCTCCGTTAGTGGTGGACACTATTATAATAATATGAATGTCATGTTAAGTACCTTACTTATAACATTACTTCCAGTAAAAGGGTCAATAGGTGATGTTAAATGCTCTTTTAATGTCAGAGGACATTTTTTTTATGAGGGGGAGAGTGTGGCGCACAAGCCATTTTCATGCAATAGTTGTAGTAAATTAATACTGTTTGGTGTTTATAAATACTGTTTGGGGTTTTATTGTGTGTGGTATTGACGAGTTAATAGGGGGTTAATATCCCTCTGCCGTTGCTAGGTGACGACGGTTGGAACGGGTGTGCTGTGTCTTTTTTTTCTAACGGCTGTGCAGCGATAACGCTAAAGGAGTTACTTTGTAACAATTATTAAATTAAAATGTTGCAGACTCAGTCGCAAAAACTTGTTTGATTGTTTGTCACCGCTACACTTCCATTCATATACATAGTTTAGAGCAGACAAGTCAAATTGCACAACTGTGTGAGTCCATTCAGAATGAGATGCAACTTTTACACCTTGTTGAGATAAGATCAATCCCTAATTGGCACATCAGATCTTGCCCTCTAAGATTTACTGGGCACATATCAACAAAACGAATTAAATATTAAATGCCTTTCTTTTCACAATCAAAGAAGTTGCTCCAAAGTCAACATAAAGGACACTTTTCCTGAAATAGTCAAATCAAAACTAGGGAAGGCCCTATAAGCATTAGATGAAAAATGAGCATAAGTTTGTTTTTACTAGCCAAATTTCTCCTCTAAGTCAGAAATGGCATTAAAATTTTAGTCAAGTGAGCCACTGTCAGCAAGCATCTCTTCTTTGTCAGAAACCGAAAACACATTCACACCCTCATTCAAATGACCATTTTGAAAATAACCTAAAATCACAAATCATCTCATGCAATATTCCTTTAAGAACTTAAATTTCTCAAACAGTTACTAATTTGTATAGTCTAGTAAACTGTCATGAAGTGGTGGTGTGAGGTGGTGACTCAGCAGCCGGGAGACCCAAGATGAAGTGAATAGATGGTTTTAATTATGAAAAAATATCCAAAAACAGTCCAAAGCAATCCAAAAACACCAGGCAGCACGGCTGAGCGGAAGCCAGGGCTCAACACCGGTAGCAACTGGTTGAATGAATGGACAGCATGACAACGACTGCAGGACAGATGACAAAATGAGACCAGGACCCGTCGAGGAACAGAGGACACAGGTGGGTATAAATACACTGAGGGTATTTAACCCATCTGGGACACACCTGGGAATAATCAAAGGGAACACAGGACAACAAGGAGACTCAGAGACACAAAAACTAAAAAATGAACACAGACATAAACAATGTTTAGTAACACAAAACATACAAACAAACATTCATTCCAACATGAAACAGACACAAACGTTGCCATCAGAATTTGGAGTCAGTCAAAATTTCATCACAGTCAAACATTTATAGTCAGTCCTCATTTTGTGTATATTGTCTTAAATTGAAATGACCAAATTTACTGAAGCTTCAAATAATTTAAATTTTCTTTTACCAACATACATTGTTTGAATTCAACTCTAATGAACAGGGTCCTGTTTTAAGATTAAGTTATGTGTACACATACAAAAGAAATCTCAATATAATTTATAATTACAGCAACTAATTAATCATATTTCTGCTAAGCGCTTCATTAATTTAAAAAATGGTTTTGTTATAACTAATAATTCCAGGAAGGTTTTGTCTTTTAACCTTTTAGATGGTTTAAAGACTTCTGAATTTACAGAGGTCTTTAAACCTCTGTAAATTAAAATTCATCACAGCTGTATTTTATAGAAAATGTCCTTCTGTTCAATTTAAATGCAACCAAATATTATATGGTATACCAAAATATTATAAACACTGTAGTATCAATGATTTAAGTCTTAACACAAAAAAATTGGAAGGAAAAGAAGGAAAGCAAAAAATCTTTAAAAATGTTTAGAGTCATGGGACATGAGTATTCTACATAAGACCACTTTGTAATTCTCATTGATAACATTGTATTTACTATCTGTGTTTACAATGGTTCAGCTTTTTAATTATTTATTTATTTTAAAACCTTTATTTCAAAACCATAGTTTTTCTAAAAATGTTTTTTAACATTTACTTATTATATTTCAATGGCATAATTTTGTTAGTTCCTGGCAGAACTACAGTGATTGCAGTTTCCCTTCACCATCCATTCATCCATCTTCTGCCGCTTACCCAGGGTCGGGTCGCGGGGGTAGCAGCTTAAGAAGGGAGGCCCAGACTTCCCTCTCCCCAGCCACTTCTTCCAGCTCCTCCGGGGGAATCCCAAGGCATTCCCAGGCCAGCCTGGAGACATAGTCCCTCCAGCATGTCCTGGGTCTTCCCTGAGGTGGGACATGCCTGAAACACCTCACCAGGGAGGCATCCAGGAGGCATCCTGACTAGATGCCCGAGCCACCTCAACTGGCTCCTCTCGGATGACTGAGTTTCTCATCCTATTTCTAAGAGAGTCCAGCCACCCTACGAAGGATACCCATTTCGGCCGCTTGTATCCGAGATCTCGTTCTTTCGGTCATGACCCAAAGCTCATGACCATAGATGAGGGTAGGAACGAAGATCGACCGGTAAATCGAGAGTTTCGCTGTTTGGCTCAGCTCTTTCTTCACCACGACGGACCGGTACAGCACCCGCTTCACTGCAGACGCTGCGCCAATCCGCCTGTCGATCTCCCACTCCCTTCTTTGTTCATTTGTGAACAAGATCCCAAGATACTTGAACTCCTCCACTTGGGGCAGGACATGCCCCCCGACCCGGAGAAGGCACTCTACCCTTTTCCGGCTCAAGACAATGGCCTTGGATTTGGAGGCACTGATCCTCATCCCTGCTGCTTCACACTCGGCTGCGAACCGCTCCAGAGAGAGCTGCAGATCACGTCCCGATGAAGCCAATAGGACCACATCATCCGCAAAAAGCAGAGATGCAATCCTAAGGCCACCAAAACGGATCCTCTCAACACCTTGGCTGCGCCTAGAAATTCTGTCCATGAAAGTAATGAACAGAATCGGTGACAAGGGGCAGCCCTATCACAGTCCAACTCTCACCGGAAACGAGCCAGACTTACTGCCGGCAATGCGGACCAGACTCTGACACCGGACATAGAAGGATCTGACAGCCCGTATCAAAGGACCCAGTACCCCATGCTCCCAGAGAACCTCCTACAGGCCAACCCGAGGGACACAGTCGAAGGCCTTCTCCAAGTCTACAAAACACTTGTAAACCGGTTGGGTGAACTCCCATACACCCTCCAGGACCTCCTGGCTCTACACCCTCTACACCCTGCTGAGGGTGTAGAGCTGGTCCAGTGTTCCCTGACCAGGACAAAAACCACACCGCTCTTCCAGAATCCGAGGTTCGACTATCCGACGGACTATCCGACTATCCGACGGTCAACAAGGTGTTGACTTGTACTCTCAAAACCTGTGAAAAGTCTGGAATGAGAGTCTGTTCTTATCAGAGAGCGAGTGATGCATGTGGTGTTTGTATCTACTAATACTGGAGTAGATCTCTACTCCAGTATTAGTAGATTTCTACTGGAAATGTTTTTTGTCTTACTTAAAAAGTGTGCAAATCAATTGCCTCAACAGAATCATTTACAGCAAAATAAATAGTTACATCATGGGATTTATGCATTACAAACGCAAAATATTTTTTTCTGAGTAGCAGCATAAACATGGTGATATGAATTATACGTGATTAATCTATGTGGTCTAGTCTTTCCATGGTAACAGTACTATTTGATCTGAAATGTTATTCTCAGCAGATTGCTTTCCAGTATCATCAAGAGCAATACAATTAGATACACTAAAAACAAAAACAGGTTCAACGGAATATATTTGTACTTAGTTGTAAAAACAAAACCTTCTCTTGGTTACAGGTTTACTTAAGCATAAAAAGAGCAACGTCCTGAACATTAAGCATTAAGCTTTACATTCCAAATCCTCATTAATTGAAATACAGTATACATGTATTTCATGTAAAGGGTACATGATTTAAGCCTCATTACTATAATTATACATTACAAAAAATAACAGAGTTAGATTTTGGGGAAAAGCTGAAATATGATCGTGAAGGAGTTTTTTCTTTAAAGGCAAAATGTTTTATTTGAATTAAATAATGTTCCTTTATGCATCATATAAATGTAATGTTTTTTGTATAACGGTTAAAATGTTTTTTGTGCAGACGGTGTATAAACTAATGAAACAAGATGTGTCTACTGAAGTAAGTTTCCCAGGGTTGCTGAACTTCCCCAGACCGGTTGTCTGGGAACTTGCTGTTTTTCCCGTGGCCTTCCCTGCACGAAGATAGAATATTTAGTTTTCACATCCCATAGACATGATAGTGAATGAGCATATAAGGTTGAACTGTTCCATCTGTTTTCCTTTGTTTCTTTTGTTTGGTCTTAGAAGATTGAGTCTCCGCCTCTGTTAGGTGAATAAAGTAACTGTGCAACTCTGAATTTGTTAGAGCAGAATGATTTTCGCCTAATGCATTGTGTTTTTGCTCTCCGTCTGCAGATGTATTAAAGATTGTTTTTGCTCCCTGACTTTTGTCTGGACCTCAGTCTCTGCATTGTGCACTTCACATGATGTTTAAACCTTCACTATTTGATAACCTTCACAGACCAGTGAGTTGATGGCGGGGAACGCCTGGCTCAATGAGAAATAAGAGGAAGTGATTTATCTTAAAACTTACTGCTATATTTGATAAGACGTTGGCGCGCCAACTCAGTCTCTCATCACTGGAAATGTTGTGTGCTGGAAGTATTGTAGGGAATGAAAAAAAGGGTCATGTTAAGAAATAAGTTGACATGTTATGATACTCCACATGAGTACTATATAAATTTGAAGGTGAAATTCAGGTGGAGATGTTTTATGAAAGTTATATTATAAAGCTGTACTAAAGAAAAACGGAAAAGGTTTCAGAGACATTTGTAAAACTAATCGGAGAACTATCAATATTTAGCAGTTGTGGCACTCCAAATAAGCTAAATATTAGATAATATTTGAGTTGGACAGTTAATTTGTTAAATTCATTTAACATAGGGGTGTAGTCATAGTCGCAGAGGGGTGTGACAAAGTGGTTCAGTTTCTGTTCACCACTTGTCCTTTACTCTTATTTCTGATTCACGTACTTCCTATACGTACGTGAATCAGTACGTAATATACGTACGTAATGTTTAAATTTAAACACTAGTTTGCAACTTTGCTTGACTTACTATTTTGTTTGTTTGTGTTAGCATTATGTTGCGGTTTCCATCTGTTTATATGTTTAGGTTAAAGATACTACTTCTGGACTATTTATTGAACTTGTTTATTTTGTTTCAAAGTATATTCATGCCATTTGTTATCCTTTTACTCACCATTGTGAGTCCCTTGTAGATATGCAGCAGGGCAGGAGTATGGGGTGAGCCGGCCCAGTATTTCCTGCTTAAATGGCTGGATGATGTAATTGATTACCTTGCTGGTTTCTACCAAATAGAGAGTTTTCTTTTGAGTATTGCTTTGTTTGTTTTCTTTTAAGTAACTTTTTGAGTTATCTTGTATCACATGGTTTATTTTAGAGACTATTCATTATGCAAATTAGTTTATAAATTAGAATAATTGTCTTATTCTTGTTTCTCTGTTTAGAGTATTTCTTAGCTGTTTAATTGTGGGTTGGTATACTCAAGTGCAGGTGTGTTGCCAATTGGCTATAAAAACAGCGAGTTCTTAGAAAGCTCAAAAGGGTGGTCAGAGTCAAAAGTAGCAAATAAAATGTTGTGTTCCAGGGTTCTTTGCTGTCTTTGTGAGTTTCTTTTCTATTACCACTCACCATCCAGTCACCAGATGGCGCCAGACTAACCTTTTCCGGATAATCACTCCAGAAAGTCCAATCTGCTCATCAGGCGAGGAGTACAAGAGGAGCTGAGTGCCAATGATTTGACGCCTGAGTGTTAGCCAGTAACGGTACCTCTGAGCTTCCTCAGAGGTATTGTTCTCCTCGTTGGTTTGACCTCCTAGTGATTTTCCTTGTTGTTTCCTGTCCTCAGGTGTTTCCCCTGAGATGCCCTGGATCCTCCTTGTGACAATCTAACCTGGTTACCTGAAAAAGACCTCCCTCGTGACGCCGTGGAATGTACCCACTGGTTGCCCGAGATCCCAGACTCACCCCCTTTGTCTGATTGCAAGTTACTCCTGGATTCTCCGACTGGCAGTCGCAGTCAGTCTCCTCTGTCTCCGCTCCACCTGAACTTACCTGTCCGCCCTCTGATGCACTCCCTCATTGCCTCCCGGATTTCTGTGGCTGAGCACTGGCTGTCCTGGACCCACAAGGAAGCAAGGACCCTGAATACTTCAGGGTCCTTGCTTGTTTGAATATCCCAAACAACAATATTCAGTTCCACAAGTAAGATCTTTCCTACTACCTGTTAGCACTCCCGTCTCCGACGGAATTTGAACTCACCATCTCCTTGCTTTGCTTTTCATAGTGTGCCGACCGCTCTGTGAGCCCAATCCTTCCCTGAACCAGACCCGTTACCTCACTGTCATCATTTATTGTTTTCTAATAAATTCACTTTCACCAATAACGTCTCTCCTGTGTTGTGTTCTGCATGTTGGCTAGAAATGTAGTACCCATAATGACAGAACACACAGGCCATCAAACAAGCCCAGCAGACTCATTGAGGAGAACATTATCGAACAACACACCCTGTTACAGTCTCACGAAACCTCATTGAGAGAACTAAGCACACTGCAAGCTGAAACCAACCAGCAGTTAATTGAAGTTGCTAATTTTCTCAAAAGCTCTGTTCCTCAGACTCCGTCTCCAGATTCTGCACCAGCTCCTGATCCATTCCAGTTAGTCCGGCCCACGTTTTCCGAGATCCATCCTCCAACTCCACAAAGATTCTCTGGTGACCTGAGCAAATGTAAAGGTTTCCTGTTACAATGTTCCATAATTTTCAGTCATCCCCCTCAGAGTTTTTCTCAAGACAGGGCTAAAATTGCTTATGTCCTGTCCCTGCTGTCCGGGGGGGGGGCGCGTTAGATCAGGCTGGGGCCTGTTTCCCTTTCCCCGCCAGGTACGCATGCACTATTGATGATTTCCTGAAGGAGTTCCGACAGATATTCAGTCAGGACTCAGATAAATCATTTCATTCGCGCAAACTGTGGAAAATCAAACAGGGACAACGTACTGTAGCAGATTTTGCTATAGACTTCAGAATAAGAGCTGCAGCTATAGACTGGAATGCAGCCACACTGAAGAGTGCTTATTTTAATGCTCTTTATGAAACTTTAGAAGATGAGCTTGTTACCTGAGAAAAATTCGAGACAGAGGATCTGATAAGCCTAACCATTCGCCTAGATAACAGAATCCGGTCTCAAACTAGGGAGAAAAGCCAGAGAGATCCGCTGTCAAGATTCCAAGGGAGCATAATATCCAGCGGGCCCTTCTCCCCAGACTCGTCAGGACCCCGAACCCATGCAGGTGGGTCGTACCCGCCTCACTCCTGAGGAGCGACAGAGATGAATCTCTGCTTGTTTCTGTCTGTACTGCGGGTCCCCTGGGCATTTCCTTGCCCAATGCTCAGTTTGTTTAAATCCCCAGGTCCACCAGAAGCAGTGAGGAGGCTGGCGGACCACCTACAGAGAGAAGATTCTCCTCACCTGTTACTACCTGCCACTTTGATCTTCAAGACCCAGTCAATCCCATTGTCCACTCTGGTCGATTCAGGTTGAGAACAGAACCTCGTCGACAGTTCCCTAGTTCAGCAAATGTCAATCGAGACAGAACTATTAACCGTCCCTCTACGAGTCACCCATGCCATCGATGGGGACACCCTTCTGCAGATAACCCATCAGACAAAACCGTAACATTTAATTATTTCAGGAAACCACAGTGAACTCACCTCCTTTTTGGTTTTTCCCACGGCAAATTCTCCCATTATTCTCGGCTTTAAATGGCTCCAACAACACAACCTTCACATCAACTGGTCAGACAGACATGTCGCATCCTGGTCCACCTCCGTCATTCATCTCGTCTCCGCTCAGCTGTTCCCCCAGGTCCGTCATTGGCAGAACTGTAGGAGGCTGATCCACCCAACCAGTCGACCATTCCACCTGAATATCACAACCTTGCTCCTGTTTTCAGTAAGTCCATGGCCCTCTCTTTGCCACCTCACCGTCCTTATGACTGTGCCATAGATCTTCTACCTGGTGCACCATTACCCACTAGCCGCCTGTACAATATCTCCCAACCAGAACGTGAAACCATAGAGAAGTACATCAAGGAGTCCCTAGCTGCCTGTATAAACTGCCCATCCCCCTCTCCCCTTGGGGTGAGATTTCTCTTTGTGGGGAAGAAAGATGGTTCTCTTCAACCCTGTATCGATTACAGAGGGCTAAATAACATAACTATTAAAAACAAGTATCCTCTGTCTCTGTTATCCTCAGCTTTTGAACCAGTTCACGGTGCAACCATCTTCTCCAAGCACAATTAAAGAGACGCATACCATTTACTCCGCATCTGCAAAGGGTATGAATAGAAAACTGCATTTAAGACCCCCATCGGCCACTTCGAGTACTTGGTGATGCCATTTGCATTATCCAATGCTCCTGCCTTTTTTCAGGCTCTCGTCAATGATGTTTTGAGGGATTTTCTAAACATATTCGTTTTTGTCTACCTTGATGACATTCTGATTTAATCCAAGTCCCTAGAAGAGCACAAACACCATGTCCGTCTGGTCATTCAACGTCTCCTGGAAAACAAATTATATGTCAAAGCAGAAAAATTTGAATTTCATCAGCCATCTGTCTCTTTCCTTGGATTCATATTAGGGGCGGGCAGGTAAGACCAACGGAGGAGAAAATCTGGGCAGCCCTGGATTGGCCGACCCCCTAGACCCGTAACCAGCTCCAACGTTTCCTTGGATTCGCCAACTTCTACCGCCGGTTCATCAGAAATTACAATCAAACCACCCTACCTCTAACTGCTCTCGCCTCGACGAAGATCCCTTTTTGTTGAACTCTGGAGGCCAAAGCAGCCTTCACCCGTCTCAAGAACCTCTTTGCTAACACCCCCTAGTCATTCAGCCAGATCCTTCTAAGCAATTCATAGTAGAATTCGATGCATCAGACACCAGAGTAGGGGCCGTTCTGTCCCAGATTTCAATAAATTTATATAACCCTAAACAGAATTCAATCCTATTTTGATGAATGTTCCCATCAGAACTATGTTTCAGGAGCTGGAAGCAGGAAGAGTAGATTTGCCAAGTGAATGGCTGAACCTGAGTACTGGTTGAGTGAGCTAAAGCAACAATTTCCTTTGAGTTGGAAAATTCTGACAATTCCTCATATTTGTTTAATCTGTCATGAAATGTTTTTAAAAGTTATGATTATTAGTGCTGAAGTTGATTTGAAGTATTTTTGTTGATGTGTTTATTTTCTGTTATTTTATGTCTTGGGGTTGAGTCGTGGTTCCTGGACAACCATGTGGACTGTTAACGAGCAGACTGGGATAACCATTATTTCAAATCAGCCATGTTTGGGTATTGTCTGAACTGCTTTTCTTTTTTAACCAATTTCTTTCATTGTGTTGTCAAAGATTTTTTGTTTGATTTTGATTTACAATGTCCTTTGGATGAGTGATTTTGAGAAGGGAAGCTTGTTTCGTTAATATTTGCCTGTAAATTCCTTGCGTAAGTACAAATAATTCTCTTAGTGTTCAATGTGGTGGAATTAGGTGTCCAAAAAATGAAGTGTCTGGCCACCATAAGTAGACTTCTACCCATACAATTCTCTTTAAAAAAATCCTTCCTAACTAGAAAACAAGTCTACTTATTTCAGGGGGATATGTAGTGGAATATAATTATATTAATAGTTAAAAAATATGTTGTTTGGTTGGTTCGCATTAAGATATGTTTTAACCTAAAAGAAATGTACTGTGTCAAATGGACTGGGTCAATCTGACCAAAAAATCAGGAAGGAATTCAGATTTGGAGAAATGTGGAATAACAATCACTACAGAGAGGAAAGATGTTAGTTTTATGTTGTTGCGCAAGAAAATTCTGGCACCCGACGTTTCCCCTGCTCACCTGCGAAAAAAACGGGGCCGGAGCGTAAGACTTGGGAAAGAATCTGTGATTGGACAGATAAGGAACGAACAACTTGACTAATAGTTCTTCTGATGGAGCAGATTTGATTCCAGGAGGTTAACTCCTAATTCTAGGAACTTCCAAATACACATCCAACGTAAAACAGAGCCAGATGTGCTACGCAAATGAAGGGGAGTACGCCATTGGTCAAAGCTTCCCAATACACACAAGGTGGGACTTGTGAAGTGCATAATTCAGAGACTGAGATCCAGACAAAAGTAAATCTTTAATGCGCATACGGCCAGAGAACAGTAAATACATGTACTGAGGAAAAATCTGTCCTAACGAACTCAGAGTTACATAGTTACTTTATTCACCTCTCTCATCTAATAGAGGCGGAGACTTAATCTTCTAAGACTAAACAAAGGAGAGGAAAAAAATAGACGGAACAGTTCAGCTTTGTATGCTCATTCACTATCATGTCTACGTGATGCGAAAACTAAACACTATCTCCGTGCAGGGAAGGTCACAGAAAAAACAGCAAGTTCTCTGCTAAACGGCCTGGTAAAGTTCAGCAGACACATCTTGTTCCATTAGTTTGTACCCCCCTTGCAGCTGCACAGAAAAACATCTTGACTGCAAGACAATAACATTACATTTATGTGATACACAAAGGAACACTGTTTTATGCAAATAAAACATGAAGAAAAACTCCTTCACAGACTATGAAAGGACTGATGTCAAAAACAGAAGTCAAGAAATTTTCCGTACGTAAACAATGAGATGCAAAGTGTCTATATTTGTAAATCTGATTAAATCAGTGCCTCAACAGCTGTGAACCTCACCACATGTCACTGAGCTAAACAGTGAGTGTTTGGAATTATGTTGCACAAAGTAGTAATTAACAAACTTGACTTTGGGATTCTTGTTAATAGCAGTAATGTTTGGCATTATTTATGTGTTAACTTTTGGATGCCTTCTTTGGTTATCTACAATGTCAAGGGTCAATGAAATACATATCTGTCTAAGGTTCCTCACATTTTTGGGAGTATTGTATTAGGATCTCAAACTACAAACTACAGTATGTACAATAATATGTGGAGTGAGTATAGAAAAAGAGACTTTGTTCATTGAGAGCACAACAGCAATTATTTTGTCTTTTGTTTGCCTCAACTCTTCTCAATGGAGCTCTGCCATCTCTGTGGATGCCGGCTTCCTCCTGTAGGAGATCCATCCAGGATGCATGCATGGTGTGTTGGTCCAGAAAAATATAAAAAGAAGCATTAGGTTAGCATCAAATTGCTATGTGTGACCTCAGATGACAGAAAGATGGTATCTGTAATTTTTTTAATTTCCAAGTTGAGACTTGAGAAAAAGAAACAACCAGCACTGAGAAGGTCTCAATCTAGTCTCATTAGTCTGAGGCAAGGTTGGTATACTTAAGTAAAACTAAGGAAAGCCTGAAATTGAAAAAAGATTTTTAACTGAAATAACTAAAAATGGTAAACAAAAAAATGGGAGAAGACTATAACTAACTGGAACCATATAATGTATTTATAAAACTAACTAAAAGATACAGAAATTATAGATATATCCTTCAGTTTTGTTTTTATGAATCAATTCATTAGACTTTCAAACTGAAGTGAAACGGATACTTTTTCTGTCCCCACAGAAACAGTTTATATAATCTCTTTACAAATTACTGCATTCCGTCCCAGTCCGCAGAGTGATGACTCCAAAAATTGGGAGAAAATTATAGTTATTTAAAGATAATGGAAAACATTTTTTGAAAATGGTTTCTTCTGTTGAGTATTTATTATCCATTCAATGTATGCAGAATCACAATACAATACTTTGATCTTCTTGTCATGATTTGAGTTTTTCTGTGTGTTTATTTTAGGCTTCAGTGTCTTTTGAGTCTTTGTGTTGTCCTGTCTTCCTCTTGATTGTTCCCAAGTGTGTCTCATTCCCTGATTATTCTCTGTGTATTTAATGTCACCTGTGTCCCTGTGTCTTTGTCGGGTCCTTGTTGAATGTATCTTGTCTAGCTGTCACACCAGTCTGTCTGCGTTGTCCTGTTCTTGTCACGTCTCGGTTTTTGTTACCAGTTGCTGCCAGTGTTGAGTCTTAGTCTTTCCGCTCAGCTTTGCTGCCTGGACTTTTGGATCATTTGTGCATTCTTTATTAAACCACCATCATTCATTCCAATCTGGGTCTACAGCGTCCTCAAATCACAATAATCTATAATAATATAATGTTGGGTTAATGATCTAAGGTAAGTGTCGAATGTAAGAATGATAACAACACAGAAAAACCCTAACATACTCCGTCCTCTTTATCATTTTTACATGTCACAACAAAAGGAAAGAAAGAAAAATAGTAGGAAACCAATAAATGGAAGTTTTTTTGTTTGTTTTTTTTCAAACATATAAATGCACAATGAAAGAAGTATAAGAAATATATAATGTAAAAAAACAAACAAACAGCAGAAAATCAAATGCATTTATCATCACTAACACCACTTGTTTTCACATTTTCAGTGTAGGAATCATTCAGCAGATGATTTAATCTGTTTACTGATTACAGAACATCGTCATATAATCCACTATTCAGCATCTGTATCCATATCAAACAAGTCGCCCTCATCAGTGTTAGAAGTTGGTCTGACCAGCTAATAGCTGATCACAGCAGTGTTAATTGTTTTTAGCATCATGCTTCGAAGGCATGGAATAATGCAACTTGTGAACAGGCAAAAAAGAATCAAAACACCCAGAATAGTGTGTTTCTGGGTGTTTTGAACCCAGAAACACACTGGGTTTCTGGGTTTCTGGGTTCCAAGCTTCAACAGTGAATTCCACCATGGTCTGGAAGTGAGACAAGAAAGAAAGTCAAATGGATGTGACCCATGCGTTCCACTTTCCACATAATGTTTAAGTTCCTCCAGTTCATGTAGAGCGTCAGAAGCATCATTTCCGCACAGGAAGTACCAGTCAGCCATCACCTGTGAACCATAGTCTCCTGGCACTATGGCGCTGCAACAAGCTTTCTCCTGTCGTCTTCTCGTCTGCTGAGTGATGTTGAATCTCCTCTCCTGAAGAAGTCGTGACAGTCTGGATTGTCGTTCCAGATGCTGCAGCCTGAGGTTAGCTCCTGATCTCTGCAGGCGATGCAGTTGATGAATTCCGGCATTGTCTCTCAGAAGGTGTAAACTGTGTTACACAGGTTCCATGGGATCATTCCCAGTGCTCTAGTTCCACTGTTGTAAACGCAGCTCCTGAGAGACCCTGGTTTGGCTCCTGCCAAGGAAATGGTCTCTGGTATTTTCATCACAGTCTGTGGAAACGGAAGCACATCAGTCGCAAGTGAACAGTTCATAGCTCCAAAAAGTCCTTCAGCGGCAGCTCCTGTCTGAAGTGGTATGGGGACGCTGTACCGTGGGTGTGTACTCAGGCCATAGAGACACATCTTGTCATCAGTGATGTTCCCTGGTCGAAGGCCTGAGTTGTGTGTGGCGTAGGGCAGCTGTGCGCACACATAGCAGTTCACCTCGTTCTCCTCGTAAGCGGTCCTGTTCATCAGTTGCCACCACAGGTTGGTGCTGTAGTCATGTGGTGGAGAGTAAGTTCACTTCCTTCTCCAAACAGTAGACATGCTGCAGTCACAGCGCAGTAGAGGCTCCACCTGGCATATGGATGCCCCATTGCTGCTCAGCATACAAAGATGTTAGAGTCGCCAAACTAAAGAGTGAGAATCTGTCGAGTTCTTCGCTGGCATTGAGAGGAACCGCCCTATTGGTCTGGGACCCCTGTGAAGCCAGTCTTCCCGTCACTCAGGATTAGCGGTCCGACACTCTTTGTAGCTTGCAGTGACTCAGATGTATCCAACTGGGTCTTTCAGTAATTTTTACAGCTGTTGGTGTGGACATCAGCACCTGGAACGGTCCTTCCCACCGTGGACTCACCAGTTCTTTCGTTTGATGACTTTAATGTAGACCCAGTCACCTGGCTCGATGGGAGTGGTCTCCTGCGAAGGAAGAGAATCAGAAGGCAGTAAATTTGCACTGGACACTTCCTTCAGTTAAAAAGTTCTGATCATACAATCTGCTAATGTCTGTATGCATTGTTTGAAATGGATAAGAGGGTTTTGGGAAACTTCCTCTTTTTGGTCTTATGTTCCCTTGTGGATTGTGTCTAACACAGACTGGACACGCAGAGCAAAAATTTTTTAGGTAAGAATTTAATCCATATGTTGTATCATATTGTTGTATCAGCCCCATCATTCCCCCTGTTGACACATGGCATTGCCCATGTGCCACAATTGCGGCTGCTTTAAATAAAGACTTTGGGAGAACTGGTTTGTCATTTACTTGAAAAATTTTCCTCATCATTCATTTTTGCACCCTTAGTTATCCACATTCGTTTTCTTGCTTTTGGAGCATTACACTGCATGTCAGTTAAAACAATTTTATCTATTATTTGTTCTTCTTCATCTTGTTCTAGGAAGTTTCCAGTTCTATGTTGTCTTGTTGCTGCTTCTTTTAACAGTTGATCAGCTAACCTTATATCATTTTAGAACCTCATTCTTTCCTTTGGTGTGCGCTGTACACTTACAGACTGCTAGTTTTAGGTGGCGGTTATATTGCTTGTAGGAAAGCTGTTGGCAAAGAGGCATTTTGTTAGAGATCTTACATGTGGATGTTATCAAATTCATCAAGGTGGAGCACTTCTGTTTTACTCCTTGACAGATGGCACAACCCAGAGTTGGCTCTTCTGCAGAACATTATTACTCTTTTTTTGAAAAATGACCATTCTGAAATAATCTCAAATCCTCTAATTCAATATTTCTTTATAAATTTAATAATCATCAATCAATCAAACCTGGATTAGAAGTTTTAAGCTTAGTCTAGAAAACATAATTTTTATTCACAATCATCAGTTTGGAGTTACTAGTTACTTAACATATCAAAATTTCAGTTAACCTGGCATTTCAGACCAGCTGACAATTAAACTTTTTTTATTTTTATTAAATAATAATAATTTGATCAGTTACTCAGTTCTTGAGTATGATCTGTTTGTTCTCATAGAAATATTTAATTGTAATTCCAAACTAGGATGTATTACCAGAGTAGTCTTTTTTAAAAATTAAATAAAAGAAGGAAAGAAAGAAAAAGAAAACTTTTGCTAATCATTATTAGCTTAGAATCTTTGATCATTTTTAGTTGGTGTGATTTAGTGGCATAATTTTTTTTAGTTTTTGCTGAACTTTTAGTGATTGCAGTTTTCCCTTCACGGTTTCCCAACCTATGGCTCTTGGACCCTAAGAGGATCCTTAGCAGTGGTCCTGCTCTTCAGGACTCAGAGTTAACAGGGACAAACTGAGAGAATTTGTCTATCATTGAACATAAAAGCTGCTAAGACTTTCTTTTCTGGCTAGATAACATGTGATCAGGGTTATAAAGCAAGAACATCTTCGTTGAGGAAGCAGTGTTAACAGCTGCGTGTGGTATAACACTTATCTTGGATGATCTCACTTCACCCTCCTCCTGCTGCTGATGTCGCTGCAGCGTGGGTCCTCCCTCCTCCTCTCTCTGCAGTTTCCTGTCAGTCCAACTGGTTCTGTATTGGATCTTTGAGTTGCCCAGACTTCTCTGACTGAGACAGTCCATGACTGAAACATTATGTCTCTCAGTCATGGAGAAGCGAAAATGAAACAAGCGCCAAACAGTTCAGTTTGTTGTCTTTGCCTCTGAAACATGTTATCGTTTCCTTTCCCATGCTGATGTCAGGGAGTAGACCAACGGAGGTTGTAAGAGTTCAGTTGCATCCAAACAGGAATGTAGTTTCAGTCCAAAAGTCCAGCAGGACACCATACAGTGTTTGCTGAATGGCAGTTCCCAGGTGTCAGGAAATTAGGATCAGCAGAACTCTTCTTTGTCTTTCTGATCGCTGACATTAGTTGGTGAGGGGGAGGGACATCATCTCGGCCATGGCAAGACAGGTTTGAGTTGAGGTCAGAGGTCAGACGCACCGCAGCGAGGCTCAACAAAGGAAAAGGAAAGAAGCAAATAGGAGATTAGAGTTTGCCTTTCTTTCTGTGTTTTTTTATTTATTTCTAAAGATATTTCATATCTATATATCTTTTCTCTCTTTAGATTATAGTTTATAGCCACTTAATACCCTACATTTTATTTAGAAATCATAAGTCATTTACTTATTCAAACACATTTAAACATGAAACATGTTAAAACCCATAGTCTCTTACCTTTGCCATGTTAGATTTTAATGTAGAATGTAAGTTAATTTAAGTTTTAGTTAACTTAGTCTGAGTAAACATCTT
This sequence comes from Poeciliopsis retropinna, assembly GCA_010277075.1. Taxonomy (NCBI): domain Eukaryota; kingdom Metazoa; phylum Chordata; class Actinopteri; order Cyprinodontiformes; family Poeciliidae; genus Poeciliopsis; species Poeciliopsis retropinna. The sequence goes on along the minus strand of VMRM01000002.1, from coordinate 400,980 downwards.
ATCAGAGATCAATGAATTACTTTAAGTTTGTTGATCCTTATGCTGAGGCTGTGAAGCCAGCGAGCAGCCCTCCTCTCATTTGGAACCTAAATGAGATATGAGGCTGGATAATGTCCAGGTCGGTACCAAAACTCTGATCGCTGACCCCTCCAGACATACAGCCAAAGGATCATAGCACCAAGTTGGTGTTATATTCTTTTGTAATTGTTCTACCCAGTAATCAATACATCAAAAAACCATTGTTCTCTGAGAAGAAAAAAAAAATTCAGGCCTGTTTTAGACTTTTTTTGACTACTTTTTCAGCACGGCGTGCCCATGTCATCAGTTGTGAGACTGGGGTAGTTTCAACTTCAACAAAATGTTTCCTTGCCCAGCTTCTAATTTCGGGCCGGAAACTTGACAGTTAAGCATTTTTAAACTGCTGTTGATAGGCCCACTATGAATTTTGAATTCTTTTTCAAATCTAAAGCGAAAATCATCTACCTCTTCTCCAGTTTTTTGTTTGATTCCTGACAGATGACTGTAATTCGCTTTTTTGCAGAAAGTTGTTCTAACTCTCTCACATAATGATCCCATTGTGCTTTGAAAGCATCAGAGAAGTCGGGGTTGGCACCTTGAGGGTATGGAATTGGAACCAAAACATTGTTGTCATCAGTTGCTTTCCCTGTATAATTTCCCTAGGCTTTCCCTAGTGAAGACATGGCGGCTTCCCCTGTTTCTATCCCATTCAGTCTATAAGAATGAATTAATCCTGTCATGTCTTCTACCCATTTTTCGGGATAATCTGCTGCAGGTGTTATTCCTTCCACAGCCTTCCTGGCCTCTTCTAAGGTCCAGGGTCTAAAAACATATAAATGTTGCGCACCTTCTCCTGGATTGGGCACTTGAATCATGGGGTATGTTTCAGCATTTTCCTCCAGGGACCCAGGACTATATCTAATTACTTTTGTGGGGTTTGGTCTTAGGCTGTAAGGTTGCTGTTTAATTGGTGTTTGTTCTACCGGAGCTGGGTCTCCTGCATACGGTGGTGGACTCAAATCCTACAATAAGGGGTACAACCTATTTTGGGGCTGTTGCGCAACTGTATTAGCAGAAACATTTTGCTGACTTTCTGCTGAGACCATATTAGCTGGGACTGGGGCAGACGGAGCTGTTGCAGCAAACAGCTTGCTCTCCCCGCATCTCTACATTCCGTGTACCTGGCATGATTTCATTATCTTCCGGTCTCACAAATTTTTTAGCTTCTGCTTCATTTTTGTTTTTTGCTTTTTTAATTTGCTCTCTCCTTTCCATAGCTGCTTTTAACCATAATTTAGCACACCTCAACTCCTCCTCTTTTCTTGCCTTTTTTTTTTTCTTTTTTCCCAGCTATGCTGTTCCCTAATATTTCCATTAAAGTTTGTCATTGTTCAATTTTTTAACTTCCCATCTACTTTATATTTCTTTTTCCATTTTGACATGTGTACTGTGCTACCAGGAAATCTGGACAGCATGTACTTTTCATCCCCTGCAGGATCCTCAACAAGTGAGGAATTACAAGAATTTTTATTTCCCATTATTTTACTACTCTGCGATTTAGCTTAATACAGGTATTTTGTACTTTTTCTTCACAAAGAGTGCTCTAAGTGAACGCTTGGTGTCCCCTGAAGAACAGTCTTCTAGATCAAACTGATTTTGACCCGGTTCTTCACTTAGGATTCTAATTCCAAGGACAGAAAGTTTTACTCTTAGAGAATTAGGCACCATTCACTCTTGCATGCACACACACACACAACATAGCAGCAATGACACAGCAATAAAAATGGCAGCAACAAAGAATTTCCTATCAGTGCGAGGATTCTCCCTTATGGGGTTTCCTCATTGAAAGAGGGGCTCTAGAAACACCTCTCTTGTAGAATTTAGTTGAAACAACTGGGCCTCTAACCCTCTGGGACTTTAGTCAAAACGCTGTTTGACAAGGACTCCAACCTGGACTTTAGCTGAGAAATATGAGCTGGGCTCTAACCCTTTAAAGCGCTTATCAACTCATGTTTCTCTCGATTCGTCTTGTCCGGTCGGATCTCGTCAATCCCGTCGCTGGCAGACAAAGTCGGACCTAAGACGCTGGCCCAGCAAAGAATTTTGCTTCCCGGGTCTTTCTCTCCAGGTCCTGTTGACTCTGGCCGTGCACGGTTTTCAGCGCGTCGTCTCTGCCTGTCAGCGACGGCCCGCAGAGATCCAGGTCCACGGCACCAAGATGATAGGTATTTTCAAATCTACACAAGAGAACAACAGACAACGTAAGTGAAGTTTATGAAATTTTTGCAAAAGGAGAAGACTCAGTAAACTGCTCCTCCAAGCCGTTCACCGAGCGTTCTGAAGACCTTTGGTTACAGCTTTCTCTTTTATTAACAAGCAAAGAAAAGGAGGGCAGACAGTAACAGTCTCTACTGTGCACAAGCAGCCTCCAAGGTCGGGAGTATTCCGGCTGATAAGAAAGGACCTGGAAGCATCATGTAGGGCTGGGAAACACACCGTTAACTGTTTCACATGAAAACAGAAAGGAAGAAAGGGCCTCAAAGTCAGTTTATACACACAGAAAGAGAGAGAATACTTTAAATTGAAAATCACAATAATCTATAACAATATAATGTTGGGTTAATGATCTAAGGTAATAATAAGTGTCGAATGTAAGAATGATAACACAGAAAAACCCTAACAATCAGCTATAGGTGAAGGAGGGGTGAAGTTTGGCCAAGGAGCAGGAGCAGATGAAAAGCTGGACCTTATTGAGGGAGTGATGCCTCCTCCACACCAAACAAGATAAAAGATTCAGTGCTTCGTATTCCACATTCTCCAAGCTCACAAAGCATGTATGCATTTTATTTTTATAGATGACCGGGACCAAGCTGAAACCTAAGAAACAAAAACAACTAGAGACACAGAAGAGGGAGATTGAGCATGGCTGCTAAGGTGATGAATAAATTGCATGGTTAAAATCGAAGAGGAGGAATGGACTGCAAGAGTCTGTGAAGGCAAGTAAAAATTGCAAGATTGCAAGAAGAGAAGAAATGCCAAGATAGAGAATGCCACAGAGGCGCTGAGAGGTAAGAAAGAGAATGATTTCGAAGTAGTCAAAAGAGAGATACTTGAGTGTGCCTGTCATCATGCTTGCATGATGGTGCTGATGTGAAAGTCTGTGAGATTAAAATCTGAATTCTGAGATCAAAGTCAGAATTCTATGGGGTTTTTTGTGGCCCAAGTCCCCTTCTGTAAAACTATAACAAACCCAAAAGTATTTTAACTTTGGTTTGAGGTACATTTATAATAACATAGTCATAATATTCTGGTGAGTAGATTTTTTTTCTTAGGCAACGTAATACATACATTGTCTGTCAATTTATTTATAAAGCACTTTAAAAACAGCCATTAACTGCACCAAAGTGCTGTACAAGGGAGGTACAATGTCAGGTCTTTTTAATAAAACATTAATTATTAACACGTGGGTTTCTTTTTTTTTTTGTCTTAAATTGATGTTGTAAAATTTATTGTTACAACCCCCACCTGTACCTCTGGACTACCTTGGGGACATAACAGCCACTTAAAGCTTGAAAAAACAATAAAGCAGTTTCAAAACCAATCAGATAACAAACAATGCAGCGAAGCCAATTCTGGGGTTATGTGCTCTTGTTTTCAGGTTCCAGTTAAGAGTCTAGCTGCAGTATTATGAATCATTTGGAGACGCTGTAAAAAAAAATTGGTCCATAATGTGTTGTAGTCTAAGCATGCAGTAATGAAGACATGGATAAGTTTCTCAAAGTCTTTGATACCATCCATCCATCTTCTTCCGCTTATCCGGGGTCGGGTCGCGGGGGTAGCAGCTTAAGAAGGGAGGCCCAGACTTCCCTCTCCCCAGCCTCTTCCAGCTCCTCCGGGGGAATCCCAAGGAGTTCCCAGGCCAGCCGGGAGACATAGTCCCTCCAGCGTGTCCTGGGTCTTCCCTGAGGTGAGACGTGCCCGAAACACCTCACCAGGGAGGCATCCAGGAGGCATCCTGATCATATGCTCGAGCCACCTCAACTGGCTCGACGTGAAGGAGCAGTGGCTCTACTCTGAGTCCCTCCCGAATGACTGAGCTTCTCACCCTATCTATAAGGGAGAGCCCAGCCACCCCACAGAGAAAACCCATTTTGGCGGCTTGTATCCGAGATCTCGTTCTTTCGGTCATGACCCAAAGCTCATGACCATAGATGAGGGTAGGAACATAGATCGACAGGTAAATTGAGAGCTTCGCTGTTTGGCTCAGCTCTCTCTTCACCACGACGGACCGATACAGCGCCCGCTTCACAGCAGACATTGCGCCAATCCGCCTGTCGATCTCCCACTTCCTTCTTCCCTCATTCGTGAACAAGATCCCAAGATACTTGAACTTCTCCACTTGAGGCAGGACTCCCTCCCCGACCCGGAGAAGGCACTCTACCCTTTCCGGCTCAAGACCATGGCCTCGGAGTTGGAGGCACTGATCCTCACACTTCACACTCGGCTGTGAACCGCTCCAGCGAGAGCTGCAGATCACATCCCGATGAAGCCAACAGGACCACATCATCCACAAAAAGCAGAGATGCGATCCCAAGGCCACCAAAATGGATCCCCTTAACATCTCCACTGTGCCTAGAAATTCTGTCCATAAAAGTAATGAACAGAATTGGTGACAAAGGGCAGCCCTGGCTCTGAAACGAACCCGACTTATTGCCGACAATGCGGACCAGACTCTGACACTGGTCATACAGGGACCTGACAGCCCGTATCAAAGGGCCCGGTACCCCATAGTCCCAGAGAACCCCCCACAGGGATCCCAGAGGGACACAGTCGAACGCCTTCTCCAAGTCCACAAAACACATGTGGATCGGTTGGGCGAACTCCCTTTCACTCTCCAGAACCCTGCTGAGGGTGTAGAGCTGGTCCAATGTTCCACAGCCAGGACGAAAACCACACTGCTCTTTCTGAATCCGAGGTTCGACTATCCGACGGACCCTCCTCTCCAGGACCCCTGAATAGACCTTGCCCAGGAGGCTTAGGAGTGTGATCCCTCTATACTTCGAGCACACCCTCCGGTCCACCACCCCAGTTTCCCAATCCAGGGGAACTGCCCCCGATGTCCATGCGATATTGCAGTGTCGCGTCAGCTAACACGACCCTACAACATTCAGAGCCTTAAGGAAATCCAGGCGAATCTCATCCACCCCTATGGCCCTGCCACCGAGGAGCTTTTTAACCACCTCGGCAACCTCGTCCCCAGAGATTGGAGAGCCCGACCCAGAGTCCCCAGGCTCTGCTTCCTCAATGGAAGACATGTCGGTGGGATTGAGGAGGTCTTCGAAGTATTCTGCCCACCGGCCCACACGGCTTCGAATTCCTACTCCATTTACATTGTTTTATTTTTTCAGTAGATTGTCTCATTTCCTAACAGAAATTGAGTTTTTGTTCTGTTATTTTAAATTTAAATCTGCCATACTTATACATAATTTTATCTGCTTATGAAATGAAAAGCCAATGCTTGATAAAGTTGACAACATTTTAATTGATTAAGCAATGTCAACATGACATTAATTGGTAATATACTTATACATTATTGCAATAAGCAAACAAAATATTTAAATTCATGTCAATGCTTATTCTCCCTGCTGCCCACTGGGAAAAGGTTCAGCAGCTTCAAAAGCAGAACCAGAGTCCACAACAGCTGCATCCCTAATGTCATAAGGATACTAAACTCCCATATTATTATCTATATTTACATTCATACTTTTTGTTATTGGAACCTTGTAACAAAATTTCTTTCAATTTGTACATTTTTTTACACGTAAAATTGAATGACAAACCATGTCTAATATTAACAACTGAATGTTCTCAGTTCTTATTCCTGTAGTTGTGGTTTTAGACAAACCTTAAATATACCTTATGTGTGCCTTTGATTGAAACAAAACAGGATCCAATACAAATATCTATATATTTAGGACAGTGCTATGGCAAAACCTAAGAAAACCACTTTTTCACAACCTCCACCCAATCCCACTGCTGCACAGTCAGCAATGGAAATAACCAACCTGTGAAGTGAGAATTAATTACTGATGATAATATTTTGCCATCATCATGTTACACCAATAAAATCAGTGATTTACAAACAGAGCATTGTTTCTTATTTTTCAACGAAAACAATTGTTGACTTTAGTTGAGTGAGGCTTCTTTATTTTTCAGAAAACATGAAGACTGCTCTAGGCCTACAACAAAGGTGAAAGGCAGAAAAGATCTACTCAGAAAGAACCAATTGTGTGAAGTTACACCCAAGTTTGCATAGTGACCTGCTTTGCCTTAATTGTTGATGTTTTTTCACATTTTCACACAAATACAAATGAATTTAGGACTTTTGGGGGGGACAGATTTCTGTAAATTTCTGAAGTATGGGACAAAAACATTTGTTATTCATCTCTGTTCATTACCCAGTGCCAATAGTAAGTAGAATCAAATCTTACTGCAATGTCAGAAATTATTTTCACAAAGGTTCATTTCTTTGTGAAATTAATTTATCAGTTTTTTGCATCTAGTGGCTGCAATTTCCGCCCATACTTATTTGCGAAACATTTCCAGCTTTGTCTGATTGGAAGATGGATTGTCTATGAACTAAGGCAAGAATTGAATTAAAGTTAACAAGTATGCCAAAATTTTCTGCAATCTCATGACAGAAAAGTAAAAAAAGAAAAAAAATCTGTTTCAATGGAATGAACAGCTGTGACTTGACTTCAGACATTAGATAAGAACATGGAGCTGGAATATGAATTCTTGTCTTCTTTGTCATCATTCCCCTTCTGATCTTCCAGAAGTTTATCCAGCAGATTAGGGGACACTGGCTCTTCTTCAGGATTTTCTGCCAGAGAGTGATCTTGTGGTTCTTGGTCCAGCTCATGCTCTGAGTGCTGTTGGGTGTCCAGAATCTGAGGGTGAGGGTTCACCGTCTCGGTCTCTGGTTGAGGAATCATAGCGGTCAAAGACATGGGTAAAGGCATATGAACCAAAGGGGGTCCAGGCAGAGCTGCAGAACCTGAGGCAAACGGAACTCCTGGATTGGGCATAGCAGATATGGTGGTAAGAGGCTGTGCCCACAAGGGGTAGGCCAGCCCGGAGTCTGGGAGCTCCATCGGGGTGAGGGAGCTTTGACCTGGAGCCACTGGGATGGTCTGAAAGAAGAAACACATTCCAAGTTGTATTTTAAATGCATTGATCGGCACTGACTCTTAAAATGTTTGAAGTAATAGATGACAAACACAGAGAGATTACCATTTGGTAAGAAAAGTTTACTAAATGAAAGAGTGGCTTTGGGTTGACCTGCTGATCTGTGAATAGGAGCAACCAGCTTGTGTTCATATTTGAAAACCAGCATCAACTTTCAGCTTAAGCTCATTTAAACCTTCCAACATTTTTGGAAGGTTGTACTCTTTCCACTTCTGCTGGCATGGTTAAACATTAATAATTGATTTTCTTTTCTTTTTTGTCTTCAGCATCACTGTCTTTTCTTTTGAACAAGTTACTTACTGTTTTCTGCAGTCCACCTGTGTAACATCTCCCTGTCCATAAATCTGATTAGCAAACACAGTCTTTTAGAAGAAGATTATTTTCTTATTTTTCATTCATTTCTATAGCTTGACCCCGATCCTTACCCTAACCATTAGCAGTTCATGCTTGATTCAACCTGCGCTTTCCGACTCTCCTTAAGGGCTCAAACAGCTGAGCACAGTAACACATAGTAGCCTTGCGTTGACGTCTGAAGCATTAAAATGACCGAAGTCTGTTTGCAGTTTTTTTTCTAATGTATATCAGAAATTTTTCTATTCTTAGGGTTAATTCACATTTTAATCCTGTACCTACCCCTTAGCCCAAAAACAGTACATCTTCTTGAATAGTCCAGGCTTTGGGCCTGGGCCGTGTCTATCCGCTGGACTGGTCTATCTTCACCACAATAGACCGGTACAGCGCCCGCTTCACTGCAGACGCTATGCCAATGCTTCTGTTGATCTCCTGCTCTTTTCTCCCTCATTTGTGAACAAGATTTTGAGATACTTCCACTTGGAATAGGACATCCTCTCTGGCCTGAAGAAGGCACTCTACGCTTTTCCGGCTCAAGACCATGGCCTTGGATTTAGAGGCACTGATCCTCATCCCGGCTGCCTCACACTCAGCTGCGAACCAGTCCAGTGAAAGCTGTAGATCACGAACTGATGAAGCCAACAGGACAACATCATCTGCAAAAAAGTGAGATGCGATCCTAAGGCCACCAAAACGGATCCAATCAACACCCTGGCTGCGCCTAGACTATTAATAGAGTAGTGGGCACCAATTAATAGAATTGGTGACAAAAGGCAGACTTGGTGAAGTCCAAGTCTCACTGGAAATGAGCCCGACGACTTACTACTGACAATGCAGACCAGACTCTGACAACAGTCATACAGGGACCTAAAAGCCCACATCAAAGGGCCCGGTACCCCATGCTTCTGGAGAACGCGCCACAGGGCTCCCTGAGGGACACGGTCGAGTGGTGAGAAGGCACCACCAGTGCCTGCTCCAAGTCCATCTGAGGGTGTAGAGCTGGTCCAGGGTTCCACAACCAGGATGAAAACTACAGTGCTCCACCTGAATCTGAGGTTTTACTATCTGAAGGACCCTGCTTCCGAGGACCTCTGAATAGACCTTACCAGGGAGGATTAAGAGTGTGACCCCCTCTGTAATTGGAGCACACTCTCTGGTCCCCTTGTTTGAATAAGGGGATCACCACGCTGGTATTTCCCTCAGGCAGGAGGCTTTGGAGCATCCAGAGAAAGACCACCAAGCTAAGAAACAGTTTGTAACTGTATAATTGTGACGAATTTTAATGTATTTCAATGAGGCAGAAATTTGTACAGAAGCTGCAAAAGTTTGAGAAGTGCAAATAAGTTTATATTTTGCAAATAACTTTCATTTATTGAGACAAAAATTTATGATTTTAATAAAGTTTTTTTTACATAAACATTTTTTGTAAAATAAAAACCATTGCATTTCCAAAAGGTTTTATCTTTTTTTTTTTACTTACAATTTTATTTATTTATTTTACTTTAAATTGAACAAATTGTTCAATTTGTTCAATCAAATCAAACCACTGTGAAACAAATTTTTCTGTTTAAAACAATGAAAAGGGTCAAATGCAGAAAATATTCCATTAATGTAGCAATTCTCAATTGGTGCGTTTAGAGGAGTGCAGGGGGCGCTAGCAGAAAAATGTACAAAAGGGGGATGCTGTGATTCCTTTGGGGGGGCATTTTCTCAAAGGTTAACTTTACACCTTATATGCACAACAATATCAGTTTAGACTGTGTCAAGAAATGTGGTGTGAGGTAGTGGGCAGATGCTGAGGACCTAGGTTTCTGTGAGAGAAATAGTGATTTTAATGATGTAAATAGTCCAATAACACAGTCCAACAAACCCAGGCAGCACAGCTGAGCGGAAGCTAAGGCTCAACACTGGTAGCAACAGGGGATACGAATGGACAGCAGAGTGGAATGGACAGACTGGTATGACAAACAATTAGGACCCGACAGAGACGGTGAGACACAGGTGACATTAAATACACAGGAGGTAACCAGGGAACAAGACACACCTGGGAGTAATCAAGGGGGAGACAGGTCAACATGGAGACTCAGAAAACACTGAAACCTAAAATAAACACACAAAAAAACTCAAACCATGTCACTTTGACCAACTTACTAAAAACTTTGGTCTGTAACTTTAAAACATGAATGGCTGTAACTATCGATGGTAGCTCTTCTTCTCTTTGGTGTTTCTGATTGCTTCTTGGTGCAGTTCTGCGCTCCTGATACTGGTAGCTTCACCGCTTCAGTTCATCAACAAGTGAACCACAGCAAGGATAACAGCCAGACTGTGGTTCACTTGTCGTGTCAAAGCAGCAACTTAGACAGGACTTTCTAAATTAAAATGGGAAAAGTATTTTAATATTCGTCTGGAGGTTGCATGCTTCCATGGAAGGGTAACGGAATGTCGCTCTTATAAATATGTAATTACTAAAATCACAATATCCTCACTGTGTATTTCTCAGAAAAATTAACCCATTTAAATTAAGAAATCCTTCCATGCGTAATTCCACAATAAAGAGCGTTCATTTCAGTTACCTTTGGTACTGTAAGTGGTCCAGTATGCAACAGCACTAACAGCACTTTTAAATCTCACTTATCAGTTTAACGGGACTTTTTCCATTTGTGTAACATCCAGACAGCAACGCACTGTAGGTGGTAAAAAAGACGTTGCGCAAAACCCAGAAACAGGAGAACAGGAGTTCCATAGAAAGTAACAACAAACTAGATGTGAATCAGGGAATAGGATCTGATGCTGATTCATGCTCAACAGTGAAAACAGCTCACAGTGGCAGATCTGGTGAAACACATGATGATTAGGTGGTGCAGCAGATGAGTGAAGATGGTGAGCGTCAATAAAAACAGGAAGCAAATTAACTACAGGAGCGAAACTGAAGAGGACACAACAATGAACCAAGAGGATAATACTAATCAATGGAAACTAAATGGAAATGCAAGAACAAAATGCAAGAATTAACTAAGAAAGTAAACTAAATGCTGATACTGTTTTCAGATAAAAGGTAAAATAATAAAATAAGTTCTTTATAAGGAAATTACAACTAATTTATGTTTTTAATTAGATTTTATTTCCATCAATATTATTTTTCATGTCAGTGTTAATATCATGATGCTAAGTGACTCCATGACACTTTCAATTTGACTCATTAGGATTGGCTTAAGAACCAGCTTTGTTCTTTGTAATTTCTGTCAAGTAAAAAATATTGATCTATAAATCAATAGACAGGTCAACTTACAAATATCATCTATATTTCTGTCCTATATTTCTATGGTATTAAAAGGATCTGGAACTTTTGTTTTTTTCACTGAAGTCACTGGTTTGATGTCATGTGGGTGAAATTTTATAGAAGATACTCTGAATGGAAAGCTTTACACAAAGTGTAAAGCGCCAGGAAGAAACCCTGCAGGTTTGCAAAACAAATTAAAAATTTTACCTGACTCTGAATTAAAACTGAAGATCCTCCTCAGTCTGAATTCCCTGGACTGTTCTGGAGTATTTATGTACCATGAATGTAGCCAGAAACTGACAAACACTGAAGAGAAGAAAAATTCTGATTGATATTGTTGATATTGATATTCATGTTTTAATGTGGCAGAGCACTGTTGTTTTGCAAATAGTTCAAAGTTCAAACTGGTATTGCTATGTGACTTATCTGGCCATTTTGTGCAAGATTTAGGAATTAGCATCAGAAAATGGCACAAAACAAGATGATTTTTCACTGTGATAGGTCTACTGATTTCAAATTGGTGTTGAAGGACCTGGATAATGGATAGGGGGCTGTTGGCCCAAATAAAGTTGCGAAACACTGCGTTAATGCAACCCCTTGTGCCAACATACATTCATGTCATTGTAAGACAGGATCTGCAATTGAAAAATAAGTAATCAACAACACTAGTAATTGAGCGTTGAAATTGCTTTGCACCTTTGAGAGCAATCAATATTGCTCTCAATATTGATTGCAATATTGACAATATTCACTGCTTGAACTGAACGCAACCATATGACTAAGTGAACTATAATAGGCTGTGTCTATAATTGGCTGTGTCTTTATGTTTCAAACAACACAATTTTAAAAACAAAACAGCAAAATTACAATAATTTTTCACAGAAAATAAAGAATTCATTATTTAAAACTTTCCCATGTACAGTAGCTCCTGCTTTCACAAGGTTTTGTTGATTGCAAAAGCTTTGACACCTTTGGCTTCCCATATTTGTCATGTTCACAGAGACCGTGTCCTCTGAGGACACAGAGACCGTGTCATGTCTCCCCCTTGATTACTCCCAGATGTGTCTTGTTTTCATGATTACCGTTAGTGTATTTAACCCCACCTGTGTCCTTTGTTCCTCGTCGGGTCCTTGTCGTTGCTAGCTGCGTCATTCTGTCTTGCCTGTCATCCTGCCCACCCATGCAACCAGTTTGCTACTGGCGTTGAGCCCTGGCTTTCGCTCAGTCGTGCTGCCTGGTCGTGGACTTACTGTTGATTGTGTTTTTGGATCATCGCCATTAAAACCATCTTTTACATACTACCTTGGTCTCCAAGTGTCTGCCTCACCTCCACACCCACATTTCATGACAATATTTCTACCATTAATACTATAATTATGCATTTAAAAGGTTTTCTCAATATTATCAGTCATTCTTGCATTGTGTGGGTGTGGCCTTCAGATTGCATAGCGATGTTAAATATAGAGGTAAGTATGTATGCCTAACATTTTTTTCTGATTGCATAAAGCATGCCATGTCTTTGGTTGCAGCTCAGCATTTTATGCATTGGAGCACAGTTGCATCAAGCTAACGTTAACTGAACCTTGTGAACTATGCTGCTGGATTCTAAAAACAACCAAACTGGCATTCTTTCTAGACTACTGAGAGTGTTTGAGATCACAGATTTCCCAGGTAAATGTGATTTTAATGTTAAAAAGAAGGTTGGATCTTCTAGTTTTTATGCAAACTAGCACTAAGTCTGTCCAATCCAGTTGTTTCCATCTCCTTCATTTTGTAATACATACTCAAGAGTTCAGCACCTTCGCTAATATACTGAAGCTGGTTTGAAGTTTGAACTGTGAATTCTTACTCACGCCAAAGTTAGTTAGCAGCGGTGTGTGCGTATAGGTCAGCATGGTGTAGCTGGGACACAGAGTCTGCATGTATACATCAGCAGTGAGGGCAGAGGCAGCTGGGTAGGCCAGAGTCTGAGCTGTGGAGTCCTGCTGGTTGTAGTCAGATGAAGACCACGGCATCACAGCAGGCTGCAGCCCAGCGGTGGTAATGGGGGCAGCAGGTTTCCACCTGGAACCCTGGAGCCCTCGGTCTGCTGCCCCAGGAGACTGCTCAGCAGGGGAAGCACTGGCAACATCTGAACAAAAACTACCTGGATGTCAAAGATCAGTCCGAGATTAAACACTTTCTTCTTTTTTTTTACGTACAGTGTTCTTTGTTTTGGTTAATGTGTAATGGAGTCTCATGCAGGTGAAGCACGTACCTTGTGTAAACGATGACTGATTGCTGAAACCCACCACATCCTGAAGAAAAGCAGACAATATCACAAAATAATTTTTTTTATCTGGAATTGTTACAGCAGCAGAACAGCAACCAGGCATGTCATGTTGATATATAAACATCAAATCCAGGTGGGAGCTGCAGCTGGACAAGGTATTAATTACACTGCAGGAGTTTCTGTGGAAAACACAGTTAAGCGAATGTATGCAGAAACCGTAACAGAGAGATTTACCACATTGAGTTTTCTCATTATACATAAAACCCCAGCTAAATTCAATACAGGCTGACAAGTATAACACAATTCTATCCTGTTCCTAAACAAACTTACCTTTATTATAAACTATTAGTCTTTGCTTCATCATGTAGTCCTGAAGAAAATCTTAAGAACAATGAGAAACTACTTAGAAAATAGAGCCATAACCCTATTTTAAGGCTTCAAAATGTTAAAAAGACGAACAGAACAAATAGAGTATGCAAATGTCTGAAAAGTGTGTTCAAACTCAAATGGGCTACTTATCAGCTGATTAAAAGATTAAACTCACTAACCTATAAAATTTCTAAATCTTGACTTCTAATCTCATATTGTGGTTCCCTCTTGAAAAGGCTTGAAAAGCTGTCTGTCTTTGAATGAACCAAGATTGCTGAGTTGCATAAGCAGGGATTCTTGCAATATCAACCAATCAATCAATCAAATTTTATTTGTACAGCACATTTCAGCAGCAAGGCATTTCAAAGTGCTTTACATCATAACAAACACAGAAACACAGTCATGTAACAGAATAAACAATCAAAACATGAATTTAGACGGCCGTCAAATGTATAACTTGTTATGATTCAGTAGGCCAGCATTTAAAACAACTTGTTGTGGTAACTCCTGCTTCAACTCTTTCGAGTGGAGGGTTCTTGCCTGTGCATCCATAAGAGGTTTGCTGCTTACAACCCTACTGTTTTATATGAGATAAAATACCAAATGGTATTTATACCTCCAATCACATTCACCCTTTTTGTCACGGAATTTAAGTGCCTGTTTTCGCCGGACTCCGCCGTCCGTTTTACCACGGGTATTAGCCGGGCCCCACTGCCCACAACAGGACAAGGTCTCAAACCTTGCAGCACCAGGCTCCGTACACCTTTACACGAAATTTTGCGCTAGGACTTTGCCGTCCTACACGGATTTTGTGCACTATTTTTACCTGTTAAAGTCTAGAATGTACAGGGTTTTCAGTACGCACAATGACCCTCAGTCACTCGCCACTTTTTAAAGAAGACATTAAGTCAAGTTCCATCATTAAATTTTTTTAATTGATTAAGTTTCAAATCCAACTCTAAACAGGTGGGTTTTTAGTCGAGATTTAAAGGAACTCAGTGTTTCAGCTGTTTTACAGTTTTCTGGAAGTTTGTTCCAAATGTTGGGTGCATAGATGCTAAATGTTGCTTCTCCTCGTTTGGTTCTGGTTCTGGGGATGCAGAGCAGACCAGAACCAGAAGACCTGAGGGGTCTGGAAGGTTGATACAACATCAGCAGCTCTTTAATTTATTGAGGCGCGAAACTGTTCCGTGATTTGTAAACTAACAACAGTATTTTAAAGTCTATTCTTTGAGCTACAGGGAGCCAGTAGAGGGACTTTAAAACTGGTGTTATGTCTCTATCTTCCTGGTTTTAGTGAGAATGCGAGCAGCAGCGTTCTGGATCAGCTGCAGCTGTTTGATTGATTTGTTAGACAGGCCTGTGAAGACACTGTTGCAGTAATCAATGCGACTAAAGATAAACACATGGATGAGTTTCTCTAGATCTGACTGAGACATTAGTCCTCTAATCCTGGAGATGTTCTTCAGGTGATAGAAGGCCGACTTTGTGACTGTCTTTATGTGGCTCTGAAGGTTCAGGTCAGAGGTAATCACTACTCCCAGGTTTCGGGCCTGATTGTTAGTTTTTAGTTGTAATAACTGAAGCTGTGCATTGACTCTGGAACGTTCCTCTTTAGGTCCAAAAATAATAACTTCAGTTTTGTTTCTGTTCAGCTGGAGAAAGTTTTGACACATCCACACATTTATTTGTTCTAAGCATTTATTCAGTAATTGGATGGGTTCAGAGTCATCTGGTGACATCGTAATGTAGAGCTGTGTATCAACCTGCATAGTTATGGTAGCTAATATTATTTTCTGTTATAACCTGAGCTAGTGGGAGCAAATAAATATTGAATAAGAGGGGTCCTAGGATTGAACCTTGGGGTACCCCACATGTGACCTTTGACCTCTTTGATGAGAAGTTTCCAATTGAAACAAAGAAATCCCTATTATTAATGTAAGATTCAAACCAGTTGAGGACTGAACCAGAGAGTCCGACCCAACTCTCCAATCGATTCAATAATATGTCATGGTCGACAGTGTCAAAAGCTGCACTGAGGTCCAACAGAACCAGCACTGTGGTTCTCCCACAGTCCATATTTATATGGATGTCATTGAATACTTTTACGAGAGCAGTCTCCGTGCTGTGGTGACCACGAAAACCAGATTGGAAGGAGTCAGAGCAGTTCGTTATTGTTAGGAAGCTATTTAATTGTTTACACAGTTTTTTCAATAACTTTGCTGATGAATGGGAGGTTGGAGATCGGCCTGTAATTCTGCAGTACTGATCTGTCCAGATTGTTCTTTTTTATCAGTGGTTTGATAACTGCTGTTTTCAAAGCCTGGGGGAAAGTTTACTATTTGGATCAGATCATTAGCAATAACAGGCAGGACTTTCTTAAAGAAATGTGTGGGTAGGACATCCAGACAGCAGGAACTGGAGCTTAATTGGCTTATAATTTCTTCAAGGATTTTATAATTAAGTAGTTAAAATTGGGTCATTTTTCCTGTATTAGTTTTGTTTGGGTCCAGCATTGGTCCTGACTTTATAGTTGACGCACCGATTAATCCTCTGAATTTTTTGAATTTTCTCGAAAAGAAGTTGGAAAACTTGTTACAGGCGGCATTAGATTGGAATTTAAGTGGTAACGTCATCGGAGGGTTTGTGAGCCTGTCAACTGTTGCAAACAAAGCTCGAGCATTATTAATGTTTTTGTTTATGACATCTGCAAAGAAAGCCCCCTTACATGTTTTAGTGTTGAGTGATAGTTACATAGCCTTTCTTTATAGATGTCACAATGAACACAATGAGTTGAGTTTTACGCCATTTTCGTTCGGCCCTACGGCAGAGTTGTCTTGCAGATCGAACTGTTTGTGCATTTCTCCATGGAGATTTCTTCCAACCAGACACAATCATTTCTCTCCATTAGAACGGTTGGAACAATCTTTAGGTTTTTAAAATATTTCTGAACACTCTTGTAACCATTCTTTGTTATAATAGGTTATGCATGTCATAATTTTTCTTTTGTTTTTCTATGTGTACATAGGTCATATTTGTGTTATTTGGATTGTGCAGTTTCCCACCGGCAACAATTGTTGCCAAGTATAAAACCTGCATTTTCACTAACACAATGTAATAATTAATAAATATCATGTGTTCGGGAGGTCCAAGAATTGAAATGCATGCACTTATTTTGCAGGGGAAAAAAAATGGGATTAAACCAATAGGGTTAACTGGGCCTCCTTGGGCTGCCACATTATCGTGGTGGAGGGGTTTGAGTGCCCCAATGATCCTAGGGGCTATGCTGTCTGGGGGTTCATGCAGTCAGGTCCTAGGTGAGGGACCAGACAAAGTGCAGCCTGAAGACCCCAATGATGAGGAAAATCCTTGGATTTTGTGTTCCCTCGCCCGGTCGTAGGACACCGGGGCCCCACTCTGGAGCCAGGCCTGGAGGTGGGGCCCGATGGTGAGTGCCTGGTGGCCGGGCTTTTACCCATGGAGCCCGGCCGGGCTCTGGTGGGGACAGAGCTGGAGCTAGTGCGTGAGGCTGAGAGGTTCCAGCTAAAAATAATCTGTCTCACCTCTGCGCATGGCTCTGGACTTCAACGCTCACCTGGGCAATGACAGTGAGACCTGGAGGGGCATGGTTAAGAGGAACGCTCCCTGCAATCTGAACCCGAGTGATGTTCTGTTTTTGGATTTCTGTGCTCATCATGGATTGCCCATAACAAACACCATGTTCAGGCATAAGGGTGTCCATATGTGCACTTGGCACCAGGACACCCTAGGCTGCAGTTCGATGATCAACTTTGTCATCGTTTCATCAGATCTGTGGCTGTACATCTTGGACACTCGGGTGAAGAGAGGTGCGGAGTTGTCCACTGACCACTACCTGGTGGCTCCGGTGGTGGGGGAGGATGCCGGTCAGACCTGGCAGGCTCAAATGTGTTGTGAGGATCTGCTGGGAACGTCTGGCAGAATCCCCTGTGAGACGGAGCTTTTACTCCCATCTCCGGCAGAACTTCAAACACATTCCAGGGGAGGTGGGGGACATTGAGTCTGAGTGGACCATGTTCCGTACCTTCATTGTCGAGGCGGCTTATCAGGGCTGTGGAGAGGCCATGGAGAAAGACTTCTGCATGGCTTCGAGGCGATTCAGATCCACCATCCGGCATCTCAGGAGGGAGAAGCAGTGCAGCAGCAACACTGTTTACAGTGGGGATGGTGTGCTACTGACCTCAACTTGGGACGTTGTGGGCCGGTGGGCAGAATACTTCGAAGACCTCCTCAATCCCACCGACATGCCTTCCATTGAGGAAGCTGAACCTGGGGACTCTGGGTCGGGCTCTCCAATCTCTGGGGACGAGGTTGCCGAGGTGGTTAAAAAGCTCCTCGGTGGCAGGGCCATAGGGGTGGATGAGATTCGCCTGGATTTCCTTAAGGCTCTGAATGTTGTAGGGTCGTATATCGCATGGACATCGGGGGTAGTTCCCCTGGATTGGGAGACTGGGGTGGTGGTCCCCCTGTTCAAAAAGGGGGACCGGAGGGTGTGCTCGAAGTATAGAGGGATCACACTCCTAAGCCTCCTGGGCAAGGTCTATTCAGGGGTCCTGGAGAGGAGGGTCCGTCGGATAGTCGAACCTCGGATTCAGGAAGAGCAGTGTGGTTTTCGTCCTGGTCGTGGAACACTGGACCAGCTCTACACCTGGAGGGTTCTGGGATTCACTCAACTGGTCTACATGTGTTTTGTGGTCTTGGAGAAGGCGTTCGACCGTGTCCCTCGGGGATTCCTGTGGGGGGTTCTCTGGGAGTATGGAGTATCTTGCCTCAAGTGGAGGAGTTCAAGTATCTTGGGATCTTGTTCACGAATGAGGGAAGAAAGGAGAGGGAGATCGATGGGCGGATTGGCGCAGCGTCAGCCATGAAGTAGGCGTTGTACTGGTCTGTCATGGTGAAGAGAGAGCTGAGTCAGAAAGCAAAGCTCTTGATTTACCAGTCGATCTACGTTATTACCCTCATCTATGGTCATGAGCTTAGGGTCATGACCGAAAGAAGCAGATCTCTGATACAAGCGGTCGAAATGGGTTTTCTCCGTAGCTCGGTCATCCAGGAGGGACTCAGAGTAGAGCTGCTGCTCCTCCACATTGAGAGAAGCCAGTTGAGGTGGCTCAGGCATCTGGTCAGGAAGCTTCCTGGACGCCTCCCTGGTGAGGTGTTTCGGGCACGTCCCACCAGGACACACTGGAGGGACTGTGTCTCCCGGCTGACCTGGGAACGCCCTGGGATTCCCCCGGAGGAGCTGAAAGAAGTGGCTGGGGAAGTCTGGGCCTCCCTTCTTAAGCTGCTACCCCCACAACCCGACCCCGGATAAGTGAAAGAAGATGGATGGATGGATGGGTTCACTGGGTTTCTTGTTTTAACAACAACAGTATTTAATCCCTATAATGGAAAAATTATAGGGATTATAATTTTTGCTTTTGGTTTTTCTCCTTTTGGTTCATGTCAGAGTCTTATCATAGGATAGGTCAAGCTGCTCATATATAAACCTCTAAAGTGTCAAGAGTGGTTCTTGATGCTTGAGAGTATCTAGGTGTTACTTCCCCAACCCAGATCTTATCAGCATTAAAGCTGCCCTCTTTAACATTAAAGAACAATCCTCTATCCTTAACAATAGACAAATGGCAAGACCATCTGTGTTGGGCTCCACAGAATTCCTGGTACATAACAATCAAGGATTCACACCTATATTCCAATCATCCCACACTTCTCTGACCAGAACCATATAAAAGGAAGCCAAATCCACTGTTAGAGCAGATTTGAGAGACTCCGTTGACTCTGTATTTCTGTTCTCACCATGCAAGGTTTTTAATAAATTTCTTATTTCTTCTCGTCCAAATTCTTGTTAAAGTATTTTTTCTGTGATACTTCCTTTTTCAAAATTTCCCTCAAAGTTAATTATTATTTGGCTAATTAATGAGTAAACACCGTCATGTAACCTCCCCCTCACTTGTTCCTTCATCTCCCTCACCCTCTCTGCATGCATAAAACACCCGGCTCTTTTATGATGATTATATGTATATAAATATATCAGAAGAAGACGTCCGTAAGAAAGACTTCTAGGTGTCTTCTTTAACAGTTAGTGAGATCCAGGTCCATGTGGTCACTCAGGACACATTTAGATACCAAATCTGAATGATAGATTCAGTGCAGGACACTTAAACCTGATCTCTCAATAGTGATGTCAATGCCAGGGCTGAACAGAACGTCTGTTATACCAGGGTTTGTTATATTGTGTTTTGGTAACCCTCTTTTCCCCTGTATGACCAGGTGCCAATTGCATGACCCACCAATGTAGCAGATACACTTTAGAGACATGCCTCTGAAACTTTGCTTTCAGTAGATTTTAAGTGTGTAGAAGCACAGAATCAACATAGCCAATGTCAAGCACACACCAGGGTCAGGTTAGGAAACACACAAAGAAAGACTTAGAATTACAACTGATAATGCAGTTTGTGACAAATGGAAGACTAAAATATGAATCTAAAGTGCCTGATATGCCTAGCCATGTTATACAGTGAAAAATGTATCTTCTACCTAATGGAATAAAACTGAAAAGCTGAAAAGGCTTTGAAGACAGCCAGAATATTTTAACCTTCAGGTACAAATTTAAAGGCATCCAAGACACATTTTATAGTCCAACCCAACTGATCCTAGGTGGTAAGTTATCCCACAATAGCCTGACATTGACTTAATGAGAGGAACTGACTTTAAAAGGGATGCCAGCTTATGACATGTTACATAATTTGGTTTTGATGCAATACTGTACAATGAATTTGTTGAAGCAAGTTAATACTGCTTCAACAGTATTACTAACAACCTCTACGCTAGAGGGAGTATCGAGGTCACACATAGCAAAGGGCACCTTTCAATAGTGAAAGATGTCCTGTTTATGTGGACCTAAAACAATATACATTCAGAATTTCCTGTAAAGATTGAAACCTCTATTTTCGTGTATGGCGCCTGATAATTGAATCTGCCCTGCTTCCAGTATGTCCAGTATGTGGCTGGAGGTTATTTTGCAGTCTTTAAACATTCAACAGTTTGGGACACCAAATCTATCCCAGCAAGTATACTACACACAATGCATTAGGACTGTTTTAGATTTATTAAAACAAGATGTTGATGAATATAAAAGTCTGATTCATATATATCCTTGAAACCATTATGCATCGACCTTTTGAGATACTTGCTTTGACTTTTTTAGCCTACCAAATAATGTTGCTATTAACATTATGCTTAATTCAGTAAAAGCAAACTAAACTTGTTCTTTTAAAAAAGTATGGGTTGTTTTGCTCCAATCGATTGTCTACTGTTCATCCCTGTTTGGGTTGTGAATGTAACAGATCTGCAAGTAAAGTGCTCAGATTTTCTTCCTTGTAACACCACCCAGCTCCTCTTGGAGAAGGTATTGTGAATTATGGTTTATGTCAACAAGCCATCTATAGGATTTTTAAAATATAGTTCAGAAATAATTTCTTAGAGGAGAGCAAAATTATGTATTAAGATACATAATTAGAATTTGCCCAATAATTAGGTTACTACCTTACAAAGGTGTATAAAACTCGGTCAATATTTCGCTAACATTGAAAAAACACACTTTGGCAATTGCAGTGTTTCCATTCATTAAGAAATGCAATTAAAGTCACACATGAATAAGCTTGTTATGCAGTAGGTTATTAAATAAACATGTGCGTTAGCATCCTCCAGCTATTTTTGTCATCATCTCTGTGGTTTGTGCCAGTAGCAACATTATGTGTTGATCATGTGACTTGTGTGATGCAAAGAAAGTATTTCCATTTCCGTTTTGCGAAATTAACTAATTTTAATACAGCCAAAAACCACTTCACTGAAACCTTTTAATGAAAACGAGAGAATTGGCATGCTTCCATTAGGCAAATTAATTTTAGAAATGTCAAATGTCAAAGATTAGGTCATTAGTTCATATTCAATGAAAACACAACTAATGACCTAATGACTTTGACCACCATTATTATTGTGAAAAGTATGCTATTCAGAGATTTTTGTGTGTAGTTTTGACTTCAGGGTTGCACCAATTGACCAGTTCACAGCTGTGTGGGATATGTCTGTCACCTCTTGTGATTTATGAGTGTCTAGCGGGAGAGTAGAGGTTGCTCATCTTTGCAAGTTTATGATGGAAATATGTTGCTAAAGAAATTGTTGCGAGGCTTCTGGGGAGTTTTCTAATTTGGAAGGTTAAATTATCAATAAATTATGCTCTGTATCAATACTATTGATACAGAGCAATGGTGGCTTTACTAGCCTCTGATTAGACATAGAATACCTAAACCACTCTTTCTGCTAATGGTGAATACTTGACCCCTCTTCTTGACCTCAGTAGAGAACACAATAAGGTCTCTTAGGATTAAAAGGAAATTTTATGAGGACTGAGAAAGTTAGCTCAGAAGCTGCCAATAAAATAGAATACCTGCAAACCCTGTGGCAGATTGTCCCAATATCTCTAAAGCACATCTTTAACCTACTTTATTAGTTGTAAGCTTTTAATACACGCAACATAGAGCTTTACATCTTTGTCTAAATGTATTTTCATAGACAAAAAGTGGTCATTTAAACAGAGTCATACACACACTGAAATCTCAGTGAGCTTTTTAACAATATACTGCATATTGACTGGATTCTTTGTTAGATGTTTTAGTAAATTGTTGCTGGTTTTCTTCATCTGTCTTATGTCTCTATTCACCTTGAGTTATACATTTTCCATTCTGTTGTACTTGCGCAATATAAACATTCACACATAATCACTCAAAGTGCTTCTACTCTCCAGAGTCTCATTCATCCAGCCATGCTTTAATGTCATGCCTTTATACTGCAGCACACTAATATTTAGGCAATCAAGGCCTGAAAGGGCATATCAACATGTGATCTGGGAAGCTGGAATTGAATTCACAACTTTCCTATTACAAGACAACTAATTTTCCATGTGTGGTGGAAATTGATGAAGTGTGGGGCAGCGCAATTTCTAACATGTTATAGATCCTCATTTTGATTTAGGTTTGGACTTTGACTGGGTCATGAATAGTCTGTTCTTTGGTCTACACCTTTATAAAAACACCTGGAATGATGCTTTGATTCTTTAATGCATGCTGAAAGACACAGCCAGAGCTTCTTAAAGTGACAGAGACCCAGTTTCAAGGCATCAAATTGCAAAGTTAAAACTTTTAAAGCTGTTTTTGATATATACTGCATTTTTGTAACTGAAGGTAACATAGTTGCTTGATTATGCTATTAAATGGCACTATGTGCTTGGAAAATACTTAATTTATCAAATTATTTACCTTTATCAAAAGATCAGATAATATGGCAGTCGGATTAAAAAAAAAAAAAAGTCAAACCTTACTTGTGAAATTTTCCACAAGTAACCTTGATGCACGTATGCCTAGTGCATCAAGGTTTTTCCTACAAACCCAACCCTTTGCAAGGTTCATAGAACAACCACTGCAGATACTCAGTTTTCTCTTGGGAGGAGCACATAGAAAGAGAAAATAAGGTTGCAGAGGAGTTAAAGTCTGGCAGCAAAAATATGTTGCCACAACCCCACTTTGATCCAGTAGAGTACAAAAATGAAGAAATTAACAAATGCATACAAGTTTATGCTTGCTTTGCATTAATTAAGAGCACAGAATAAATGTTTTGTAAGTCATTAATTGCAGTGACTCCCTTTCTGCATTCATAGGGAATATAAACATTTATAAGTCACAACATACTTTTTTATATTAGTATTTTTGATTGATTTCCCATGTATCCTGAGAAACTGAATTTGTACAGAAATTGTCAGGATCTGGGTTTATGAAAGCGTCTCTCCCCATTGGCTCCCTGCTGAGAGTGGCCTGCTGCAGAGCTGCGCACCTGCAGGGATCGTCAGCGAGAGAGGATTTAAGGAGCTGCCAGACCTCACCTCTCTGCCTGATGATTACTCTCTCATAGTCTAAGCCTGACCCCCAAACCCGTAATCCCACCTGCAGCTCCGAACCTCACCTGCCTGCCCACTCCAGCCCTCAGTTCATTCCTGTCAGAGAAACCTGCCTCGAACGTCTCAATTGGTTGCTTGGATCCAACCTGCTCCTTTCCCCTTCCCGTTGAGAAGCCTTCCAAGAGACGTAAGCTAATTTCTCCTGCTGTCCGATCAGGCACTCTTTCACATTTTGTCATTGACATCATCATTGACCTGTCTCTTCGCTTCCAGACGAACCCCAGACCCGATCCAAAGGATCACCTGCAATACACCTCTGGCTGTAATTTTATTTCTAAATAAAATCTTAACTTACTGTTGCTTCTCGGATCTGATTCTGCATGTGGGTCAGAAGTCTACCCTTGAACATGACAGAAACATTTATAATTATTTCCTTTGAAAGTCTAAACACAAAATTAGTTGACAAAACTGAAAGCTGTAAGGCCCTATGGTGGCCCTGATGGGTTATCTGCCCAGTGAATAATACCTAATAACTTATAATGTATGTACTTGTACATGTGAATAAAAAAGTTCAGTCCTTTCTGCTTGACTGAACCTCCACACAGTACACAACAGCTCAGGTGATTATTTTTTAGATAATCCATTTAATAATTGTATAGCAATTATTTTTTAAATAAAATTTGAACCAAGTGAAGCTAAACCAGCCACTTGAGCAGTTCTGGGTAGAACACATTTACAAAGCAGGATTTGTTTTTGTCTTGAAGGCAAAATGTATATTTGTATACAATTTTGGCTTAATAACTTCCCTGTCTGTGTTGATCTTTCAGTAAATAGCTTTTTTTGGGTCTGGATTGATCCTTTGCATGTGACTTAACACTTTTCACAACTCTGCCCACTCTGCCATGAAGAACATCAAAACAACCTATGCGCTCCTGTCAAAAGGTTGTCAAAAAACAGACATCTGGTCACCTAATATTGCTTTTATTTATTTGATTCCACTTTAAAAATTGTTATGTGGAGACTGCTGCACAAAACCTGTAATTTTATTGTATAACTTTTAACGAGGAAAGATACGACAGCGATGGATAGCCGCTATTAATCAGAAGCAGTCAACATATCAGCCCTCAGTGCAATTGTAGATTTGCAGGAAGCACTTTATATCATTTAAGAACATTAATGTTCATATACTTTATAAGTAACTATGATTAGAAAGGTATCAAATATTGCATTATGGAAAAGGTATGGGTCTAGGTGACCATGCCTTTGGTAACCATGGAGAAAATGCCCCACTGTCATGTAGTCTAACACATATGGAAAAACCTGGTTAGCGTAGACACAGCGTGCTCCGGAGTAATGGGGAAACACTGTTGATGACATAATGATTTAGATCATGTGGCGTGAATACCGTGAAAAGTCGGTAATTTGATCAACATGTCAGGAACCAACAAGTAAAATTCCTGAATATATTGGCAAAAACAGCTTGGTAAAACAATTACAGTTGTTCTCTACTTAATACTCCCATCACTCATTTCTGATAGGGAACCGTCATGGCACCTCGAGTGATTAAATGATGTAGTTTCTTTGATTAGATCAGTCTTCTTTCTGTTTAACTTAAGTTCAGTCCTTCCTTAGTGATTCTAGTTTACCATATTTATTTCTTGTGTCTAGTTAGTCTTTGTTAGTCTTGTTTCATAGGTCTAGTTTCTTTTTAGGATTAGTTTCATTTTCCTAGTTCCCCTGCTATGTACTCTCCCTCGCCCCCTTTGCCATTTTCTCTCTCTCTCCCCTCACACCTGCAACCTGTCAGACAATGAGCCCGGTCTATTGTTTCAGCATTCACAATCCCAGTATTGAATCTCTTCTCTTTCATCCTCCTTTGGCTCTTCCTCACTGAGAAAAATTTGACCAATGGTTACTTAAAAAAATTGTGGCAACAAAGTGACACATAATATAATTGAGTAGATTTTAGGTTCTACAATTTTGATTAAAAAGTATTTAATATGTTAACTTAACTTTAAAAAATTAAGTACATCTTAATAAAAGCAACAGCTGAAATGTGTTGGATTTAGTAATATCAAGCCAAATGATAAGTTATATTGCCAAAAAATATTTAGTAAATCCAAGTCAATATTACAAGGAAAACTTATTTTTATTTACTGAGTATCTGAGCAAAAATGATTTAGAGTTACTAAATATCTGGGGGAAATTGATTCATATTTACTGATAATCTAGGTGAAATTAACTTATATTTATTAATTAAATGGGTGAAATTGATTTAGATTTACTAAACATCAGCATAAAAATTATTTGGATTAAGTAAATAATATAAATGATATCAACTCATATTGTAACACATTATTGCTTAATTCAACACATTAACACTGTTGTTCTTATTTATCTGTAGCTAAAATAATTGATAAATTTTAAGTTTTTATTTGTATCATAGGACTTTAAATCTATTCAATAATATTGAATGTCACTTTGTTGCCATAATTTTTCTGTGTCTAATTTACCCAATATCCTGACCAAACTTGAGTGGCATCAAAAAACAACAAATTACAATGCATAAAACAGCAGCAGCATTTATTTGTGCAACTTTATAAAATGTATTTATCCAGCACCCAACAAGTGCAAAATTCCAAAATACAACAATAAAACAGAGAAGGGGCAATATATATCAGTATCAAGTCAAAAACATAGTGCCACTCTGCTCGAAGTATAGTTAACATGAATTTTTTAGAACCATCACATCAACAACAATCAACTTGGACTCAGTTAAGCTTGCTTCAACAATTTATCAATCACATAAGAGTTCACTTTATGTTTAAGAGGCATGCAGAGCACAAAACAAGTATGCACATAAAACTTACCTGGGGAAAACACATGACAAGATGTGAGAGATGGGTGAGACCTTTGAGGGATAAAAACTTCCATTTTCTTTTTTTGTATGCTTATGCTACATCTTGTCACTGTGTTGGGGACCTTGGCTCCGGGACACTTACTTTCCTTTTCAAAAAATAAGTTGAAAGACAGAACTGAACAAAAACATATTATATAAAGTGCAAATGAAACACAACAAAGTTTTGCAGCCTGCAGATCATCACCCTTCAGTGGTGAACCTAAATGGACTCTCCAAAAAGGTAATAGTGGATGCTCTATGCTGTATAAAAGGGACAAGGGTTCATGTGACAGACCTGAACAGATCCAAAGCCATATAACGGGCCGCACTACCACATATGAGAACAAGGGGTCAGTCCTTAGAAAGGGTGGTTAACTGTAATGTACTGCAAGAAAAAATACACATGCAGAAATCCACTGAACTGAAATTTACCCTAATTTTAACTAACTTCACAGAGCATTTCACAAAGTTTTGCGTGTTGGTTTTGACAGTGACTTGTCTATTCCCTTTTGTTTAGCAAGGGTCCGTTTTCTTAAGCCAGTAGTTTATTCCTGAGGCTGTTCACTTTTGGGGAGAGCTTTGAACTATCCAGCCCGAGGAGAAGTTTCTGAAACACTTCAAACGTGTATCTGAGCTCCTTTGGATAGGCAAGATTCACAGCATACGCCAACCCAACAAGCAGGGAGCAAGCCCTTGGAAAGTTACCCAGAGCAGTTAGAATTTTCACGCCGTCCACCACGATACCGATGTCTGGATCCTCTGACGTGTTAGCTTTGATGTTGTAGATCTTCAGGCTTTGAACAGCAAGGTCTTGTGACACACTGTCTTCATCAGCATCCTGTAATAGCAAGAACATTGTGCATATCAGACAGTACAGCCGAAGGAGAAGGTTCCATTTCCCAAATTGCTTACAACTGTTTGGACAAGAAAATCTGGAGTTTGTCAGCCGTTGCTTGTAATGCACTCTATTTATGTCAGTGTTTTAGACAAATCTGAGATAACACAAAAAAAAAACGCACATAATTTAAAAATGAAAAAAATATATATATATATATAAATCAATCATAATAATATATTATATTATAATATAATCAATTATACAATGATGAGCTGAACAGTTACAAATATTTCTAAATGAAGTTTCTGAAATTAAATCAATTAATTACACTATTATTTATTCCTGGCACTGTCTTGATTAATATCTTATTCTGCATTGCCTCAGTTTTTCTGTAAAAATGTCTTTATATTCACAACGCAGCGTCTTGGCCATCATTTCTTAGTTCGCTTTTAGGGACAAATTGCAAAGACTTAAAAAAAATCAAGTTATGGTTAGGTAAAGCATTCTTAGGGAAAAAATTACATAAATTACTGACAAGTTTTAAATTATGCCAGTTGGTAAAATCAAATTGAGATAGCATTCTGCACTAGCACTTAAAAATTCCTTAATGGAAAATAACAATTTAAACAACTTACACTTAACAGAGGACAATGATATAGCTTGTCAAGAACTACTGGGAGAAATACAGTTATGACTATTTTGTGATTTGACTTTCCAACGAATACCAAGTAGAAGAGATGAGAGAAATCACCTACTTTATATTTTAACATCTACTTCAACTTACATCGTACTCTTTTAAGAGTTGATCTGTAGATTCCCCAAGGCACATCATCAAACATTGAATGATAACATCTCCGGTCATGTTGATGTCAGGATTGCTTGGAGTCTGAAACAAAAAAAATAAACACCAGGTGGTTTATATTATTGTTAATAAGCTCAAGGATCCTTCCTGTGCCGTCTTGGGGACCAGTGTAATAAAACACTACTGAAACAAATTCTCATGCGATTATTTCATATTCCATTTATAAAGAGAATCACAGGCTAACCTCCAGTAAATGTAAGTAATGATATTCCAGAAGTTTAAACACAAAATTTTGAGAATAAAATATTAGCAACCATAATGCTCAATGAAGGATACCTTGAGTAGGATAGCCTGCAATCTCAACCCCATGCTTCCGCCCTTGGAGTGGAAGAGGTTCAGAAGACGAGGAGTACATTCATCCAGTTTGGACATGAACTTTGATTCAAGATGCACCATTGTGATTCTGTGAAACCCATCCTGGATCTGAAAGACAAATCACGAAACCAGTTTTAAAGCCTCAAATATTACAAACATACATACTGTTCTTACGACATTTTTCAAAAGCAAGAAGATGGATCAAATTTGATCTATTACATAGATGACAGTAACGTAACACATTTTGTATCAAATAGCTAAATGCAGAATCACAAATGCAATCCTTCACATTGACTAGGAATATTTGTGATTAGCATGCACTTATAACTCACGTGAGATGTCTCAAATAGAGCGGGCCGTCTGGCTTTGATGTCCTCCATACCGGGTGATTGGTTGATGATTTCGTTTCTTCTGTGTGTAAATGTTTTGGCCATTTTTTATTTTATCAATGCGTTGTTGTCCTTTTTTTTTACTTCAGTAGGCAACTGAATCCTCTCTTGTTCTTTACTTTCTTCATCCTCTCCAGCCGGGTAAGGAGGAAGGAAGTTTACCTCTGCTTTTCGAGGCTTTTTTACATTCTTTGCAGACTTCTTGTCCGCAGGGGTCTTGCGTTTTAGTGCATTGCATAACACCTCAGGAACACCGTAGCCTCTGAGTTTGGTGCGATAATTTGACATCTTGTATTTAAGGCTTTGCTGCCAGCCATAGTAACCTGCAAAGGAACCGGGTTCCTTGAGACAAGGATATTTATTGACAAGTGCCTCAGCAACATCACTTATCTGTGAACCTGATGGACAGGCTGTATAAGAATATACAGTTTCAGCCAGTTTCTCAAGTATGTCTGCCTTGATCTTAGAGGTAGTGAGAAGTGTTTCATTCTTCTTGTAGTCCTCATTGCCTCTTTCAAGGTACATCTCAGTTTCGTATGCAAACTGTGGAATGGGGAACTGCTTTGGCCATGGCTGACAGCGTTCTGTGGTACTGCGCCCAGACAGGATAATGGTGTCATGTGAAGAAGATGTTCCAGCAGATGACTCTGCATTTGATGCAGTTGACTCTTCAAACGATATTTGAACAAAGGAACTGTCCAAACTTTCATGAGCTGCATACAAGTTCAGAAGAATAGGAGAAGTGTGAACAACCTTTATGGTGCCTTTGTGTTTGATAAGATCACTGTTGTGAAGAGTAAAATAATCTTCAAATTCCAAGTCAAAATACTGAAGATTGAACTCAGTAGAAATCCCAAAGGTCTCCTTCACAATATTATGCAGCTCCTCCACAGTGGGCGGGATTCCTGATGGAAGGACCAACTTCTCAATTCGGTGGTCAATTATTACTCTGAGTTTTGCCTCCATCTCTGCCATCCTGACAAGAATAGACAAAAGTTAAATATATTCTTATACAGTACATGAAAAAAACCTGTATAAAAAAATTTACAAATAAAATCTGTACTTATTTAAGTGGAACGCCACACTTATAATCATAACATTAAATGTGTGTGCCATAATTATGATTATTAAATTTCTAAAATGTCAACAAAAAAGGATACTGTTGTTATATTTCCAGAACAATGGGTTTAAAAACTGATGTTATAAGATGTAAAGGTTAACATAATTTATCAAAATTACCTAAAACAAACAACAGATGTGACGTTTGAGTGTGACCAAGCGTTTTCCTCCCACACTGCATGCAGCCAAGGGGTACACATCACCAAGTTTCTGCTGCTCAACAAGAGCCATTTTGCTAGTGTTCTCTAGTTGAAAAGATCTAAGATGCTCTTCATACCATGCATCTAGTAACTTTACAATAAAATGTGCACGGTTGTTTAAAATGGCTATCTGAATAATCTCAGCAAAGTCAGGAAGTCCCCCAGTAGAGCCATACAGCAAGATCATCCCAACAGTGTACTTTGTTCCATAGCAGGTGACGGTGTTAGCAAACTGCACGGAAGACAGAAGCGGTGATGTTTCTCTTAAAGCTTCCTGTATGTCTGAATGCAGCACATCTAAAGGCACCACAGATATTTTTGTGACACACAATGGCTGTTTTCCAACATCTGTATGTAAATGGCATGCCATCATCATCTGATGTTTTGTAGCAAGGGTCACCAATATATTTTTGAAGTTCTTTGTGTGCCTCACAACTTGCTTGAAAAAGCTGTGTTTCGCTTCAAAGCGCATTGTCCATACACCAACCAGAGGTCCATACTCTGCAATCAGTGCAGGGTAATGTTCTAAATAATGGTGTTTGGGTGTCAGTGTCTCTTCAGGAAAAACTGCTAAGAATCTGTCACGATGCTCAGATATTTTAAAGTCAAGGTATGCAATAGTTTCAACTGTATGAACAGGGGCAACCACCAATTCAACTATGTCTTTTAAAGTCAGAAGAACCTGCCAGGCAGCATCATCCTCAGGTACCCGTGAACCAACAATGACTGGCAACAACCGTATTAGGGCCCAATTTTCATGGGCATTTCCTCCTATCGTTCTGCGATGAATGTAGTTTTGAGGGACTGCTTGAGGGCTGTTGTCTTTGTCTGAGCCCTTATAGGGAAAACGTGTGATTAACTCGTTGAGTTCAGTCAAATTAAAGTACTTCTTCTTGGTGAAAGTCTGAAAACACAATGCTAGTTCTCTTGGGACTATTCCTTCAAAAAGGTCATGTAGTGCATCTGGTGGATACCCAGACACAAAATGAAAGTGATTCAGTTTATCAGTCAATGGACACGACCGCTTAACGCCAAAGCAATGGGTTAAATTTGGATTTTCTCTCACAGTTTGCACATGCAAACTATGGTCCTTCTTTGTCCAAGGTGGAAACACTCCAGTCCGCACTTCTGTGTCTGGTGCTCTGAAGAATGTCCAAGACAAAATCTACAGATGTACAGCCCCGTGAAACTTTCAACTAGTCCACTGATTGAATGTGCACCGAGATTATCGGCTACAACACAGTGTACAGTTCCTTTAACTCTTTTTCCAACACTGGAAATGAAAATCCCGTCCTGTTCTAGAGTGGCAAGATCTTTCAAGAGGGGTTCCAAAACTGCTTTGTATTCAAACTGTTTGACATCAACAGCTTTGCAAAGTAAAGCTAGGTGTATCGACATTAATGCAGACTGCAACTGGAAAGGTACATTTGCCAAAATCAAATAAACGGCTGTTATTTTGTGTTTTTTTTAAGTTCCTAGTGGGTTGCACACCTCAAAGTCACCGACATAAAGGATTATAGATAGTTTTGTCTCTTCTCCAGCATAAAAGGCATTTTGCTTGAAAAGTTCGCCAATAAAAAGTTGACTTAATATATCCAGTACTGTTTAAATGTCTGGATGAGATTCCCTCTGCAATGTGTTTATTCTTCAAAACCTTCTGCAAAGTCTCGAGAATAGGTACATATTGAAAGGTCTTGTTCTTTTGGGAATCAAGAATATATTCAACAGGATCAACACACTGGAAATGCTCCTTAAAATACCTTCTTCTCTTAAAAGCTGAACCAAGTGGACCACCTACAGCAAGTGCTGTACTAATGGGATGGAAGTTGCACAACTGTTCTGCCAAGTCTGTTATGATGGCCTGGTCAACAAGGCTCTTATTTAACTTCAATGTTGAATCAAGTATATCTCTAACAACTTCAACTGATGCTGAAGATGAAATGAACTGAAGGTCTTCAACCAAGGCATCAATGCACTTCACTGAGGCATTATAGACACTTTCTAGCTTCAGCAGAAGTAAACCGATTCTTTGAAGAACCAAGTATGATGCACTTTCCTTATCACAATCTAAACTTGTGCCCTCATTATCACTGGCCTTTAATGAATCAGAATGGTCAACAATCTGATCGTGGTGACTCTTATACACACCTTGCTTAAAATCGCTCGAAGAATAGGATTTATGTGTTCTACTTTTGTGTTTCAAAAATGTATTGTATATATTTGTCCGAAAGGTGCATCCTTCAAATACACAAAAGACAGTTTTGTGGCTCTTCAGGTGATTTCCTATATGCTGAAAGTAGTCCTTCTCTGTAGAACAACTAGCACTGCAAACTAAACACTTAAAAGCAGAGATGATTCCTGGCTGTATACTGACATGAGCTGTAAGATACCTGGACAAATGTGTGCGAAGGGCACCCTGTGTTTTAAATGTGCAAGGGCAACTGTCATATAGACATGGCTGTGTTTGCCCACGACCAAATGTTGCGAGTTGTAGTCTGTAATGTTTTAGTAGATTCCCCTTTGTTGCAGACAAAGACTTGCAGATCTTACACTGCCACCCCATAGGCCAGAACCTAAGATAATAAGAAAAAAAGGTGTTTTTAAATTAGTGTATAACTAGTAGCCTACATCACTAATAGATCTAGCAATTAAATAATGTGCCAGGGCTGAACAATTAATCAAAATTTTATCAAAATTGCAATGCAGCCTACTGTGATTTTCAAATCACAGGAGGTACAATATTTCTTAAATTTCTTAAATCTTAAAAAATTATTTTAAATGAAATGTTCTGCTGCAAAGATGTCCTGGCCTACACATCATAATCTATAGAGACTTGGAAAAAAAAAACATCCGTTACAAATTCCTGTAAGAATCACGCCATAATCATCTTAATTTTTTCAATGAAAATAAGAAAACAATTAGACAAAATTATATTTCCCTCAGAAATTGCAAATCATTTCGCAACTGTAATGTCACTGAAAAGATCATCACAATTAAGTATTTTTTTCAAAATCATCCAGCTCTATAATATACCAACTATGGATGAATACCTCATCCAATCCCACTTCAAAAAATGAACTATCGTTTTAAGATGTTAGACAAAAATATGAAACAGATTTTAAGGTAATATGCACATCAACAAATGCCAAACAATAAATATTAAAATCAGAGATGCCCAAAACGGACTAACGAAACATTTCTCTCACTCTCTCTGTGGCAGCTCAGTCAGTACGAAGCTCTACGTACTGATTTCAACCCAACATTCACAGACGCATCCACTGTAACTGTTTATCTGTCAGTGTGAGCTGCAACCAGTTTGAAAGCATAACGTTTTTCCGAGAAAACAGGAAAA
This sequence comes from Poeciliopsis retropinna, assembly GCA_010277075.1. Lineage (NCBI taxonomy): Eukaryota > Metazoa > Chordata > Actinopteri > Cyprinodontiformes > Poeciliidae > Poeciliopsis > Poeciliopsis retropinna. Next base: position 367,477 of record VMRM01000002.1, on the reverse strand, counting down.
AACGAGGAAGCCGTTTGTGCCATCTGAATGTAACTAACGTAACGTTAATGGAGAGCTTCAGTGAGAGCTGGTGAACTTGGGTTTAGCAAAACACCAGCCATTGTGCTCAAAACACAATAACAGACGTTCGATGAAAATAACGCCAAATTAAAAGAAGAAAGAAGAAACAGCGCGCTTTGTCTCAAAATGTAACTATGCAAAACGACTGATTTTTCTTCCGAAATGTGTAACGTTATAAAAACTGATTAGAAATCTGCTTTTAACATGCTACTTGAGTAAAAATGTTACTTGAGTACATTTTAATTGTAAAAACTAAATGCAGTAACTTTAAACTCCTAAGTTGATTAGCCTTCTCACCGTTGAAAACAACGTCTGTTCCTCCATTATGGTGCCCAAACATGCTAGCTAGCTTGTTAAGGTGGGGGAGGGGGAGCTTGGGCTGAGGCCAAAAAACTAACTTAAATAAAAGAGTAGCTTGTATTCTACGGCCACTATATAACGGTATTACGTTAGTCACATTAAATTGTGACATTGAGACTACTTTTTCAATCATTGCAATGCATTTAGTCAAATCAAAGGCGATGTAGACTGACTTCGAATCCTTCACACTATAACTTAATTGACTTGCTGTACAGTAAAGTTGCCATGTTTGGTAATTTGCAGTAACTTAAGACAATGTTTAACAGCTACAGACACTTGAATTGTTTAACTAAGAACAATTAAAACATGTCTTACCTTTAAGCAAACGGTATTCCATGAAATGCCAAGCAGACTCGATGTTCCTGTGATGAAAATGCCTTGGACGGGAAAAATCAAGGCCTCCCAATGAGTAAAATTTATCAATTTTCTGCACTTTTGACTTTACCAATGAAAATAAATAAATTCTACTTATTGTTTTTCTGCTGATTTTATTTAAATAAAAACAGAGTAAAATGCAATTTAAAAATATTCAAATCTGGTAAATTCAGCTCAGTGAGATTCCAAACTGCACAGACTTTTTTATTATGTATAGTTTGCTCTTATTTATTTAGTAAATATTAATTAACCCTGATCACAGTTTTTTCAGTGCTGTTGAATCTTGTTAAATCATGTTTTCATCATTTCTTTCATTAAAAACATCAATATTAACTTCATGCCTCAGTCTCTCTGCATATGGTTTCACTTTAACCTCGATGCAACATGAAAATCAATGAGAAAAAACATTGAGAAAAGCATTTAAATATTAGACTTTTTAATAACTTGGTGAATGATGAGTTGATGTAAAATTCAGAGTTAGTACTGTACCACACCTAATCAGTTGGTTCACACAGTGAAGCGGTATCTGCCTAACAACTCTTTCTGTGTGTGTGTTGCTGTGTGTTCGTAAGTATGATAAGTGTTAAAAAAAAAAAAAAGGCTAAGTAGGAGGGCTCTTTGGCAATTGTACGAGTTATTTTGCATAGGGCTGCATGCCCAGCCCTGGAGCCATGCAGAGAATGGCTGTAACTGTCATGGAAAAACACCTGGAACATATAAAGACAAAATCCCCCTCTGACTACTCACAACCATATCAGCCCTCAGGGGTTCCTTCTTTCACATTTCAAGTGCCACACATAATTTAAATAATAATTTATAGATAGCTGTCAGAAGACAGCTATATACTGCCCACACAGAACCTTAAGGCAAATTACTCTTTTCTGTTTAAAGTCTGTTTTTGCAAACTAACAGGAGACTTTGATATCTTTGTTGGCCTTCCTAGTGCAGAGACTGTGAAAATAATTAATGCATCATGAGGTTCCGGAGATAAAAGTGTTGTCACAAGTGTGTGATTGAAAAGCAACATTAAGAAAAATACATCTCTAAACAATGTGCCAATGGATATGTTGGTGGTTGTGAATTTAAATAAGAAATTATATGTTTTTTTAAGTGTTATTATAAATCCATGCAGAAAATCTCACAGGATTAGAGCTGTTTGAGTTATGTAACAGCACCATATTGAGTCATGGTTCTGTTTTTTTGTTGCTGCAATAAATGTCATATCTCAAATTTAAGTGAAAGCTGAAATCTTGAGATACTGTTTCTTTTGCTGTATGAGTAAAACCTTCTGGGAAACCTTTATAATGAATGATATATATAACTCAACAAATGTCACCAAAACGAAGGTGGAGGAATGCAGAATGTGTGACATCAGTAGTGTACAGCACTAGAGTTCTGCAGGTTTCAACTAGTTCCTGTTGTCCTCTTCTTCGGTTAATTACCGGCTGTGTGAAGCTGGTTTTCTAGTGACTTTAAAACTGCCCAATTGTAATTATGAAAATAAACTGTCTTAATGTAAGCATGCTAATTTAGTAAAAAAAATGTTTTTCAATAAAAAGTTTTTGTGCTAGGATGACATGCTTTTCTTTGACTGTGTCAATCTCGTGTTCTGCAAAACTGCAATGGAAACATTTTAGTGGCAACATCCAGTTGACCAACATCCGGATATTGCCACTCTTGGAAAAGACAACGCAGTCGACAGGAAGTGGTAGGACGATGATGGCATTCATGATTTTTAATTACTTATCCTATGAACAAACTTATTCATGTGTGATTTTAATTGAATTTCCTATTTAATAAAAACAACACAAATGAGAAATTGTGTTTTAGATGTTAAAGGAATATAAGTTTTGCACACATTTATGATGTGTGAAAAACTTTTTGTCATCATTCTAATTGATGTGTTCTGAACCAGGAAAATGTCTGAAATATTCAGAACACCAGCTGTTGAGGACTGATATTGGAAGACAATTGTAATTTGCGATTGTCAGTTTCATGTGTGATGGTGTCCTCACAGCTGTGAAATGCGTTGTTTTGGTGCAGTGATGCTCCAGGCTCCTTTTTCTCCTCAGCAGCTCCTTAACTGGATCTCGGACACGAACTCCCTGGTACGGCCGGGACCTTCCCTGGGCGGATGGCTGTGCTGGAAAGACCAGAATCACACCACAAACATCAAGGTGCTTTCCCCTCTAACTGCCGCTAAGCTTGTTTGAATAACTTGAACAAATTGAACAAGTGGAAGCAATTACCAGTAAGGTGCAAAAAAAAAACAAACAAAACATATTAACTTCTCGAAAAGACTCAAGTGTGAAACTACCAGGAACCTATTATCTTTCAGTTTTGTCATATTTCAGAACCCAGCTAGCATCTAGATTCGGCCAAGAAATATCTGAAAATTTTGGAACTGTTGGTCCCTTTAGTGAATCAGTATTTTCCCTGCAGTGCGTCCTGGACGGAATGACGCACCACGTGACTCTGTTGTACAAGTGTGCTTTAAGTTGGCCTTCCGTTACAATATCAATGTTTTGTTGCATTGATAAAATTTGAAGAAATGCAGTAAATAAATCAGATTTTTGATGTCATTTTTATTATAAAGACTGAGAGGGAAAGAGTCATTTTTTTTCTTTTAGAACTTGGAAAATCTGCCCCCAAATGCAGTTTGCATAACGATGATCGCTCTAAGTAAATAATCACCGTTAAGTGTGTGATAGAAAAAAATGACAGAATGGAACGTGCATTACGTGCCCCTTATCTGGGCAACAAACGGAGAGCAATAAAACGCAACCCGTAGTTATAAAATAAGCAGCACTTTGCCTTTTTAAAAGGCAAAGTATAAAATTAAATTAATACAGTTTAAGTTTGATTTCTGTGCAAATGTCAAGTAAGCCAGTGCAATGGTAAAACATAGCAGCTTCCTTCTCTTTTGACACGCCATCATTGGAAACACAACAATATTGCTAAATGTCATTCTAAGTATATACTGACAATTTATAAAAACAACCAATCACTTATGAATTTATAAAAACAACCATTAGGGACAATTACCCTTGTCCCTAGTGGGGTCGGAAGGTGCTGGTGCCTATCTCCATCTAACATTCCAGGGGAGAGGCGGGGTCACCCTGGAAAAGTCGCCAGGGCAACACAGAGACAGACAGAACAAACAACCATGCACATACACTCACACCTAAGGAAAATTTAGAGACCAATTAACCTGACAGTCATGTTTCTGGACTGTGGAAGGAAGCTGGAGTACCCAGAGAGAACCCACGCATGCACAGGGAGAACATGCAAATGTAGCTGAGTTAATTTTATTTATTTTTTTTTTATGTTTCTTATGAACCTTCTCAAAACACCTTTTTGTTGAATTGACATGTTTGTTATCACATTTGCACTGCATATTTCTGTTTTATACTGCTTTATACTGCTTTTATTTTGGTTCCTAAATATTGTTCTGGGAGGATCGTTATTAATGTTGCACAAAGCAAAGTTTTGTGAGGTAGCTGCAGCAGCCAGGCAGAAGCTGCCTAACAGAGCTGCTGGTAAGATGTGCTAAAGTTGCTAAAGTTGTGTGCTAATGCTACCCTCCACTCTTAGTGATGTATATAATGTTAATAATTGTTCTAACACTTTTTGTGCTGCATAAAATATAATGTTAATTTTCTTTAAGTGTTTAAAAAAACTTTGGGTTGGTTCAAATTAAACTGTTGCCCTTTAAAGTTGTTTGAGGTTTTCCCTCCAAAATGTGTTTGTAGACCTGCTGGGATCTACGCGCCATACCGATGGTTGAATGTGTCCCATACTGTTATAGGTATGTAATGAATCTATCTTCTGTTTTCTGTTGTAGTTTTATAGCTTTAAATTTAATTACTTTATGACAGAATATGTCATTTATGAATTATTTGACATAGACTAAAAAATTTGAGTTTTGTATTATAATTTTGATTTTTATTTATATTATTTTGCATTATGCATTAATATAGTACTTTGATGCTGATTTGTACACAATTGTAGTTTTCTTTATTCCATTTGTTGTTAATATAAAAAGGCAGAATCTGCCTAGCAGAGCTGCTGAGTTGCTGGGATCTACGTGCCATACTGATGGTTGAATGTGTCCCACACTGTGTTATAGGAATAAACCGACGCAGATCCTGAGGCCCGTGTGACGTTATTGATCCGTTTTGCAACCGCTACACAAACTCCCTGCAGAAAGACCCCGGGCCGGGAATCAAACCCAGGACCCTCTTATGCAAGGCAACAGTGCTACCAAGGGGCCACTCTGCAGCCTAAAAACAACATCTTTGTTACTAAATATATGTGCCTATGGCAGGATTGTGTTCTTACGTGTTTAATGTGACTTCTGTTTACAGACATCACTGGATAGCTTCTCAGCATTGGGTATGTAAGATGTAACTTTAATCTTGATGTGACAGCTAATGTAACAGACCTTCCCCGGAAATGTCTTTCCATATTACTGTATTTTTCAGACGGTTTGAACCATGCTGCTTTCATATATACATGTTTATATCCAGTGATATAAATGTGTATATATATATATATATATATATATATATATATATAAAAAATTCCCTTCCCACCCACCGCGGGTGGTTCTTATCCTCTGAGCTCGGGTCCTCTACCAGAGGCCTGGGAGCTTGAGGGTTCTGCAGTATCTTTGCTGTGCCTAGAACTGCACATTTCTGGACTGAGATGTCTGATGTTGTTCCTGGGATCTGTTGTAGCCACTGCTCCAGTTTGGGGGTGACTGCCCCAAGGGCCCCGATGACCACAGGCACCACTGTGGTCTTCACCTTCCAGGCCCTCTCCAGTTCCTCCCCGAGGCCCTGGTATTTCTCCAGTTTCTCCTTTTTCCTGATGTTGCAGTCACTCGGTATTGCTACATCCACCACAACGGCTTTCCTCTCTTGTTTATCCACTACAATGTCTGGTTGGTTCGACCTTACCATTTTGTCTGTCTGGATCTGGAAGTCCCACAGGACCTTAGCTCAGTCATTCTCCACCACCTTTGGGGGTGTTCCCCACTTTGATCTCGGGGCTTCCAGTCCATATTCTGCACAGATGTTTCTGTAACTATGCCTGCCACTTGGTTATGTCGTTCCATGTTCTCTTTCCCTGCCAGTATCTTGCACCCTGTTGTTATGTGCTGGACTGTCTCAGGGGCCTCCTTGCACAACCTACACCTTGGGTCTTGTCTGGTGTGGTAGATCTGGGCCTCTATTGCTCTGGTGTTTATGGCCTGTTCCTGGGCGGCCAGGATGAGGGCCTCTGTGCTGTCCTTGAGTCCAGCTTTTTCCAGCCATTGGTAGGACTTTCTGATATCAGCCACTTCAGTTATTTGCCGGTGGTACATCCCATGTAGGGGTTTGTCCTCCCATGATGGTACCTCCAGCACCTCAACTTCTGTTCCCCATTGTCTGAGACATTCACTGAGCAGATTGTCTGATGAGGCTTTGTCCCTGATGTATCTATGGATCTTGAATGTTTCGTCCTGGACAGTGGTTCTCACACTCACTAGTCCTCTGCCTCCTTCCTTGCGGCTCATGTACAGTCTCAGGGTGCTGGATTTGGGGTGGAACCCTCCATGCATTGTTAGTAATTTTCGTGTCTTAACATCTGTGGCCTGTATCTCCTCCTTTGGCCAGCTAATTATTCCTGCAGGGTATCTGATTACTGGCAAGGCGTAGCTGTTTATTGCCTGGATCTTGTTCTTGCCATTGAGCTGGCTTCTCAGGACTTGCCTTATTCGTTGGAGGTATTTGGCTGTGGCTGTTTTCCTTGTGACCTCATCGAGGTTGCCATTTGCTTGTGGTATTCCCAGGTACTTGTAACTGTCCTCTATGTCTGCTATTGTTCCTTCTGGGAGTGAGACCCCTTCCGTGCGAATGACCTTCCCTCTCTTTGTGACCATCCGACCACACTTCTCTAGTCAGAATGACATCCCAATGTCTGTGCTGTAGATCCTGGTGGTGTGGATCAGTGAGTCGATGTCTCGCTCACTCTTGGCGTACAGCTTGATGTCATCCATGTAGAGGAGGTTACTGATGTTGGCTCCATTCTTGAGTCCGTATCCGTAGCCAGTCTTGTTGATGATTTGGCTGAGGGGGTTCAGGCCTATGCAGCGGGGACAGAGCATCTCCTTGGTATATGCCACATTTGATGGACACTTGTGCAAGTGGTTTGCAGTTGGCTTCAAGGGTGGTTTTCCACAGCCCCATCGAGTTTGCAATGAAGGCTCTCAGGGTCCTGTTGATGTTGTACATCTCTAAGCATTCAATGATCCAAGTGTGTGGCATTGAGTCATAGGCTTTCTTGTAATCAATCCAAGCCGTGCACAGGTTGGTGTGTCGGGTTTTGCAGTCTCGGGCAACTGTGTGGTCTACAAGGAGTTGGTGTTTGGCTCCTCTGCTATTTATGCCAATGCCCTTCTGTGCCATGCGCATGTATTTATCCATGTGTTTGCTTATCTTAGCCGCTATGATGTCTGACATGAGCTTCCAGCTTGTGGAGAGACAGGTTATCGGTCGGTAGTTGGGTGGGACTGAGCCCTTTGATGCGTCCTTCTGGATCAGGATTGTGCGCCCTTCAGTTAACCATTCAGGGTGAGTCCCATTTTGTAGCAGCTGGTTCATTTGGGCTGCCAGTCGCTCATGGAGGGCAGTGAGCTTCTTTAGCCAGTAGGCATGGATAATGTCAGGCCCTGGTGCTGTCCAGTTTTTCATACCTGTGACTCTTTCTTGGACATCTGCCACAGTGATGGTTACCGGGGCTTGCTCAGGGAGGTTGCTATGGTCGTCTCGTAGAAATATCAGCCACTGTGCATTGCTGTTGTGGGACGCCTCCCTTCCCCATATGCTTTTCCAGTATTGTTCAGTCTCCAGCCTTGGTGAGTCTGTTGTTATTACCCTGCCATTGAGAGTACACTTTAGCTGGTTGGGTGGAGAAGAGCCGGTTTATCCTTCTGGCTTCATTTTCCCTTGTGTATCTCTTTAGGCGACTGGCCAAGGCTTGGATCCTCTGTTTGGTAGTTTCGAGTGCTTCAGGTATGGGCATCTGGCTGTACTTCCTGGATACTGGTCCTTTCATTGCACCACTATGGAGCTCTGATAGTTGGCTCACTTCCCTCCTTGTAACCTTGATTTTGGTCTCTAGCCGTCTTTTCCATGGTGGGTACTGTCTCATGGTTGCTCTTATAGCCAAGCAGCTCAAGGATCACTGATGCTGAGTTGTAAATCAGCTCATTGGTTTCCGTTATGGTGTTGCTAGGGATCGTTCTCAATGCTGCATTCACATCTTCAATGAGGCTTTCTGATGGTTCTTCACTCGGCCGTTGTAATTGGCGCCGAGGAGGTCTGGTTGTCATTCGTGCCATGATCCTATCTCTCAGGTCAGCTGCAGCTTTATCCTGCTCCGATTCCTTCATTGTGGCTGCATACTCCCTGTCTGGGCGGGTACTCGTAGTTAAGCCCCGCCCATCCTGACATCCAGGTTCCTCCTCTTTGCCACAATTTGTGTTGTACCTCAGTTGGAACACTGAGCCGCTAGTTGTTTAGCACTTAGTGTAGACTGGGGATGTCGAAGTAACCATTGGTCCCTCAGTCTTTGCATATAGCCGCTCCGATTAGGGCTACTTGAGTAGTAGCATTCCAACAGATCCAAGTTTTCACCAAGTTTTCACCTCTCGCCCATTTCCGTCTTGTTCCAGTAGCCCATTTATCGTCAAGGTGCTCTGGTTCCCCAACACCTGACGCAGACCTTGTTTGGCCGGGCGACGTCTGAGCCGGCATGTTTTCTTGCTTCTCAATGTCTCTCATGGTCTGAGGTAGGCAGTAGCTCTAAGGGTCTTGCCTAATAACACATCCTAGATGGACAGTTTGATTTCACAGAAGTTTGATTTACTTGGAGTTATATTGTGTTGTTTAGGGTTAGGTTATTTTTTTGAGCAGTATATATATATATATATATATATATATATATATATATATATATACGTTTCCACTTTGTTTGTGTTTTTAATTTGTAGGTGTGGCTTATCGTAAGGTGAGCTCTGTAGTCCGGAAAGTACGGTCTTTTTGTTATTTGACAACTTCTTGCTACATAGCAAACATTCAGGTAGTCCTTCCGCATTGGCAATGAATGCAAATGATTCGGTCCAAGAATTGTATAATCTCTCCTCAGCTATTTTCCTCTTTTCCCCTTTGCTCTCCATGGCCCACCACACACCCATCAGTTTGTTTACAACAGCCACCTGCCTCGCACTCTGCGCCCAGCTGAAAGAAACGTGTCACAGACAGGCTATAATGCAAATCTTCATTGACAGAAATGTTTAAATTTAATATTTATTCTACACGTTTTTATAGCATTGTGTTATGTTTGTCCTCCTACAGAAACCATATTAAAATAAAGATATATTTCCCACCCCCATCTTTTTCCATTTTCAAACAGTTTTGAAAAAACTCCAGAGAGCTATTAGGGCAGCACTAAAGAGCCGCATGTGGCTCCAGAGCCGCGTGTTGCCGACCCCTTACCTAGTTGAACTGAGAATCCAGATCCCATCACACATAGAGCAGATAAATGCATCTAACTTTTTCACTGATTGAGGCCCCAATAACTTATAATAAATTAAATTAAACAATTTCACTTAAATCACAAGCACTTTACCTGCTGAACGTACATCCTCATAAATTTCTCCTGTCCACAACTGCAGAGAAATCTGCGGTAGTTCATCAGTCAACTGTATCTGTCTGATTCAAACCAGTCAATTGAACTTTTTTCACCCTGTGCGCTTTTATAAGAATTCTTTTGTGTGGTTTTGCTTCTCCGAAATGGACAGATGTTACGTCTGCTGCGCTTCTCAAAAGCGCCGCTCTCCTTCTGGGCTTGGGGGGTTAACGTCTTCCAGCTCCATTTGTTAAAACTTTAATTGAAAGTTTAATTATTCGCACTGCACGTTACGGTTTAATTAACCTTTATTTATTTATTTCCTCAAGCTAAACTGCCGGCTCCTCTGTTTAGACTATAAATGGATTAGCTCAACTTTGCAATCTCTTTAGTTTTCATTGTCTTGTATGTAATGGAGACTTGAATTAAACGCACCAATTCAACCAAAGGTTTACAATGCGCTTGAAAGCGTTCGGTCCATAAATCTTCAACACACTGTCAACTCCCGGTCAGAAAGATGCATTTAGTTCAATGTCCATGAGATGATATTCAGAAAGAATATTTTATTGATTGATTTTAGTTGCCTAAAATAGACTTCTCCCTGAAGTGTATGTCTGCCCATGTGCACCAGTCAGGTGCACATGGGCAGTTTAACAGGAGTTAATTATAACTCCTGTTATAATTAACAGGAGTTAAGGCTGTCAGTCAAATGACTGACAGCCTTCAAATTTGTCTGTCATTTAAAAAAATAATAATTACAAATTAAAAGCAATAATAATACAAACAAAACAAGTAACAATTTGCACCCATTTTTTGCCGTTTTGTCGCCACGAACGGCAAACGACCCTACCAGCTGAGGGTCATCTACCAGCTGACCCTGGTTAGGGTCAGCTGGTAGATGACCCTACCATTGAAGACCTTTTCACATTGAAGATGGGCTCAAAATCAACTCTCAAACTTTCTTTTGGTTTTCTTCAAACTGTGGTTCAGTCAAAAAGACTGATTTTTATGCAGGACAATAATCCATCAAATGCTTCCAAGAACTTCTCTGAATAGTGTTAAAAGACTTCAAAGATGAAAAACATTTGACTTGGCCTCCACCTGACCTGAACCCGAGAGAGAACTTCTTAGAGTGGAAATTTCCACTCTAAAAAGTCCATCTCTGACAGTATAAGAACTGCCCCAAGTACTTTTAAATATGCTATTTTTAAAAAGCCCCAGTTTGACTCCTAAATTGTATCTAATTTTAGACATATTTCTCATTTACTTTTTCTTTCCAAAATGTTTGAAAAAAAAAGTTTTAATGTCGTAGAGTCAAACGGCATTTATGGAAAATTCCAATCAGGTTTTAGATTGAGACACAAAACTTATTAAAAATACATAACATTGCTATGTCTGACAGTAAGTGCCCTGTCGTTCTGGTTCTATTGGACCTAACGGCAGCCTTTGACAAGGTGGACCATCGAAACACTTTGTTGGTATCCGTAGCACTGCACTGACATGGCTTACTTCCTCTCTGACAGATCATTAGCTGTGAAAAAGTTGATTGTCAGCAGGGGGAGATCAACTTTATGAATCCCATAATGTAGTTCTTGAGGCTGATGTGACAAATGCACCCAAACCTTTAAACCAAGGAACAACAAGTCTCCAAGGAGATATGCGCAAACAAATCTGCAAGAACATTTTGTCATATTTCACAAACTCTCCTGTGACTGTCCCACTGAACTCCACTCTAACATGGGCTACTTTTTTGAACACAAAATTTTAAAAATTAGACAGTTAATCTACACATCCACACTAAATCCAATACCAATGTTATGCCCAAACATAAATGCAGAAAAAAATGGCTTGATTTTAAATTCTTAACTATAAAAGCTTAGAAGAAATAATTAATGAAGGTCTTCTTCCTGTTGTTTTGATATCATGCCCACAACTTTCCTTAAGAAAGTTCTGCCTGTCATTCCATGTCATCTGATTTAAATAGTAAACACACCCCTCTCATGAAGTGATTTCCACAAGGCTTTAAAAACTGTAGTTATCAAACCACTGATATAAAAGAACAATCTGGACAAATCACTACTACAGAATTACAAGTCCGGGCATGAATCAAGACATTAACCATGAACACTAGACAAGCAGGCATAGCTGCAGGCAAAGCCACAAGGCAGTACAGCCTAAAGCCTGAGTCATAGAGCAGAGGTACTAACCTGCACTGACCCTTCTGCTCTGTAGCAATGTGAGCTTTAGAAGTAGTGCTATAAAAAAAGCAAAGGATCCAGGAGAGAAAAGTTGTTATAAAGCTATAAAATCTGTGCTGAGAAGAGGCTAAAGCCAGATTAATAGGGCCATATAGATTAGACATTGATAAAGCTAAACATGTTTCTTCATTGAACCACTGCCCCCCACAACAATCCTAGAAGTCTGAAACTTTATACTAGTCGTTCACTACACAAAGGGAAACTGAGTGCTGCAACACCCCTAATAATTCCTAATAAATGAATAAAAGTTAGCAATTAGCACTCCTAAAGTTCTCCCTCTGGTCTTTTGTCATGATCTTAATTCGGCCTCTGTGTTCCATACCTTATGAGCATCATGATTTACAATCGGGAATGTGATTTATGAAGCCTGAACTGGATTGCTGGTGCTGTTTTTGCCTCTATATTTAGCAAGTTTGAAAAGGAGGTCCAAGTTGGCATATAAAAGGAGAGAATGAGAAAAAACGTTGTCTGTCAAATACTTGGAATATTTTAAAAAAGTATAACAAAAATAATTACTGAATAATTCCAGCTCACTATCACCTCACGGCATGTCATTGACTGAAAGGACGAGGCCTTGGATACAAACAACCAAAGAGTCTGGGTTCTCCTTTAGAGACAGGGTGAGAAGCCCAGTCATTCGGGAGGGACTTAGAGTAGAGCCGCTCTCCTTCACATCGAGAAGAGTCAAATGAAGTGGCTCCTTACTAGATGATGACACTTTTCCACGAGCCCGCCTCAAATCAGTACGGTTTCGGTCCACCTCGGCCAGAGTCATTTTCCATTAGCAAATCTGGAGCGGCTCAGCCCGGCTGATCTCACACTTTCAGTACCTGCTTCTGGGGTAGAACTAGCAGGACCAATCCAGGTACAGCACCAAAGAAATTTGACTGACAGGTGACTTCTTTTGCTGATTGACTCATGATTTATGTCACTGACAACTCCAAAACAGCACTAAAGTTTAGCTCTGGACCTAGTTTTTTTTCCAAGAGAATTTCTGAGATTTTTGGCAGAATTTTTTTCTGTCTACAATTGCCTTAGTATGCCATCATATTAATGACTTCCTCTTCTGACAGAGGAAGGAATCTTGTGGTCTGTGTGCCCTCTTCTTGACCTCTGTCAAGACAGCCTGAGGGTCTTCTGACAGATTCCATCTGCAAATTGCATCCATGGGTGGATTCCTTTAAATAAACATATCATGTGATACTGTGCCATGTTTAGACAAGTGTGTGGTACCTCATTATAACATTATGGATACCAACCAATAGATGTGCCCCACCTTCTTTACCTTCTTTAGTGGCTGTCAGACCTGTAGAAATATGGTTACAGTTTTATCATTTAGCTGGTTATAAGTTTGTATTAAAACTCAGAGTAATATTTTTTCTACTGTAGAAACCCATTAACACATCCAACCATATATATAACTATATATATATATTGTCCCATTCCTGTTGCTTGTTGTCTTGAACTGAGGCAGTCTTTATCATGGAACAGTCAGGGACTAAGTGGGTTCTGATAGTGATGGCCAAATGAAGCCTCGTGAAGCAATGAAACTTCCCAGCCCATTGCTTTGCCCAAAGCTTCATCACTCGGTGGTTCATTCATTTCTCACTAGTGACATTTGCTGCTGAAACTGTGGCAGCCTTGTCATTCATATAGACATACTTTAAAAAATTAGTAAATTCAATATTGTCACCAAGTTTTTGTTAAGTTTAGTAACAGGAGAGTCAATTAAATACTATTTAACTAATCTTTTTTAGTTATTAAAATTATTTGTGGCTGATCCTGGTATATGTTGACTGTCAGTGGCTCTTTTCTTTTGTCATCGACTGATTTGACAATAGACATTTGTTTTAGTGTAAATTTTTCAAAAATTCTTTTTCTTGGATTTCTATTGGCTCTCTGATCTGATCCCTTATATTTTTATTAATCAGGCCAGAATTTTACTTTTCCAAAAGCTTTAAGTTGTAAGAGTAAAATATATCAGGCTTCCTGTGCAAGCCTGATATATCTTTGCAGAACAAAGAAATAGTGGAAATTTCAAGAAGGTGAGAACTTTGGAGGTGAAAGGGTTCATTATTTTTATTTCAGAATCTTGTGAGTGATCATCTCAAAGTATTCCCAGATGTCAGATCTTTTCTTCTTTCTGGCTCCATTTCAATCAAGTTTATTTGTGTAACACATTTCAGCTACAATGAAGTTTTAAAGTGCTTTACATAATAAAAAACACAAAATATACCATAATTAACCATTGAGAAAACCGGAAACAAACATTACATTTTGATGAGTGCCATCATCAAAATCATTAATACACATGAACTATAAAAGATTCCTTTTATTTCGGCCACTGCTGAAGACAAATACTCCTCTGATACGCGATCAAATACAATAACCCATGAAGCAGCACGGTTCATCACGCTTCTATTTTGAAAACCGACACGTAAAATTAAGCAGTCATGAGTCCTGTGTAATGCGAGGCATCATTTGTTGTCGTCTTGTGTCGTCTTGGTTTTCACCAAGACGACACAAGCATCGAAGCAGGGCTTCATCTGACACGCCCCCTTTTTACTCTGTATACACCTCGAAGCCTGGCTTCAGAGAGCTCATTACTAGGTTCTGATTGACTACAGACAGATAACTGTACAAACATAATCTCACCTTAGTTCATTTATCACCTTTAGGACAGGTATTGGAAACAGGTGGTGTCACACCTGATTTCTTCAGGTAGAAATCATCTGTCATTCTGTACATTTCAGGCATTTTGGTACCTGCTCTGACAACTAATCAGTATCAATCAATTTTCTCTGCTCTGACAACTGTTAAGAAATATATTAATGCCACATTTCAGAAAAGTCAAACAGATTAAACAGAAATCTGAACTACAATAAATGAAAACTACTCTATTGTAGAGCTTTTTTATAAAACAAAAAAACAATTGTGTACAACTAAATCAAATTATATATGACATGTGGTATTGGTAAGTTAACACCATATTTAGTAGAGGAATATCTCTACTACATGTACTACTAAATGTGTGTGTTGAAACACACATTTTCGCTAAGCGTCGGAAGTTAAATCAGACCAAACCTTTCTTGTTTCAGCTTAGTTAGAATGATCAACATTATTTCTATTTGTTATATGCCAGAAAATTTGGCAAGAGCGTTATTTAGATTTTTTTTAACATTAACATACATTTGGTCAGCATTTTAAAGTGTATGACTTGAGTTAAATATTTTGGGATTCCAGAACCGAAGCTGACTGAAACTGATAAGACCATTATCCAGTTAAACTGCCCTGCATTGAGAATGGCTGAAATGCCACTCAGCAAGGAAGAAGCTTTTACTTCGAAAGAAATATAAAAAGCCGGCACAAGGACAAAGATCTTCATTTTTGGAGACAAAACAGAAATTCTAAAAAATTTTATTTAGAATTTCATTTTGTAACATTCTTTGAAATCAAATGTTTACATATGTCAGTGTTTTAAACTGTATGACTTGAACAGGAAATCCTTACTCTTGGCCTCCCTGGAGTTTATCTGGCATTTGGTATGCCCCGGTGCCTCTGCCGGCTAATGCCTGAGGGGTTATGGTTGGGGGATTTTGGTGCTTCTCCTTCCCAGTGAAGGAGCATTCTTGCTTTCAGGGTCATGTGCAGTTTCCAACCTCAGCTTAGCCTCTGTGGGCTAGGGACTGCTACTCCTGTGATTACTGCTGACCTACCCCTGTGTCAGGTGTTCAGGCTACTCTGTAGAGGTGTTTGGTTTGTGTTTGCCTGGGGCTGCTCTGCCATTCAGGAGCTCAGGTAACCTGCCTTTTTTTACTCGTGGCTCCTGACGGTTTTATTTCTTCTAATTTTTTTTCAATTTTACACTTCCTCCGCAAACACACCACCAAGATGCACGCATACACTGCCACTTCTGTACAAGTAATCTAATTGCTGAAGGTCAAAACACACAATTTCTTATTGTATCTATTTTTTTAAGATATCTACTTAAATGCTACATACAGTCTTGATTTAATAAAGTCAGACATGAAATAAGGACCTGCATTGATACATCCTTTTTTTGAGCAAATAACTTTTTTTAATTTACTTGAACTTTTAAATTCCCTGCCACTAAAAGACAGCCATATACAACTAAAGTTTCAAGTCAAGATGGAATGTTGATTCATTAATATATAACAGAAGCTCAACATACCCAGTCCTGATAAAGAACAGTGAATTTGACACCATTTATCCCATAATACACACACTATTCAGAGCAAAATACATACATGAAAAGCAGGATCCTTCAAAAACATGACAGAATATAATGTTCCTTAAAAACCCCTGCATTTCCTTGTGTCTAGACCCCATAATGCGTGTTTTGAATACTGCAGCATAGGTGGGAAAATAGAAAAGAGAGATACAGCTGATTTAGCTTCAGGTTTACCCAATTGATCAACTGTTACAATTACCAATATGATGCCGGGGAAAACACCAGAATGAAAACATGTATAAAAGTGTTTTAAATCGCCTAATACATAACTATTCACTCATGATCAAAATTCATGAGACCTGCTGTGACACAAAACTAAAGCATGGAATTGTCTTATATCTAAGTAGTAAAGCTGGAGGGACTTCTGTGTTGCCATAGAGGCTCCCTGCTTCCTGTTTGAAGGCAAAAAATCATTTCACCAAATGATACTTGACCGACTTCATTCCCTGGTGAAGCCCTTCCACCCATAATTTATCACTTTTAACCCACCATTTCTGTCAGTGTTTTATTTAGTTAAGCTAAAAAAAAAAAAAAAAAAAATTATTCATGCGCAAAGCAGATTTAAGTTCAAGGTTCAAGGTTTTTTTTTTTAAGTCAACTATAATGTTTATTCAGACTGGAAGCACTGTTAATGTTTTAGAGGGGTTCAGCCAAATTTATGTCTGAGAAGCTGTGGAGGGACCTAAAGATTAGGATGATAACAAGGGAGGTTGATAATCTCAAAATCTTGAAGCTCTTCACCAAAGACTAATTGTCAGAATACCTGTAGAAACATTATGAAAGGCATTTGATTGCTGCATTACCATGACATATTTTTCCATTTACTATTGAAGAAGGCCTTCATAGAAAAGCGTCCATTTTCTAATCAAATGTTATTGAAAACAGATTTTATGTGTGTACACAAACACGTTTTTGCTGCATGCAAATTTATTGTATTACTTTGGAACCAGCCTGCAGTTTACACAGAATGATGTGGATGACATCAGAGCAGAAAGTGTTAAACATGGTGAACACGGTAACTCACTGCAGTTGGATATATTTAAAGTTCGTAATAGCCTTTTGGCAATCACCAATAGAAAGCAGAAAGCTGACATTGATTCTTCCTACATCAAGTGGGCGGCACAGAAAAGCAGGTGCTACCATATTGATTCTACTACAATTGATAGTAGCTACACAGGCACATCCACTAGAAGGAAAGAAACACTTTCATTCTGTTGGTTGAGAGGCTCCAGGTGATGGTACTTTTTGTTTTGAGAGAGAGGAGAAAAGAATTTACAAGTGAGCAGAGAGGTTGAGGAGCAGAGATTTGATCCGAGCAGAGAGAAGTTTTGAGCGCAAAGTGAAAGGTTTGAGAGAACACTGAAAATATTTGAAAGAGAGCAGAAGTTTTGATTACAATCATTACAAGTTTTGAGAACAAAGACATGAAGTCCTGCTTTCAGACTGAAAATGTCTGAAAATGTGTGCTATCAACTTATGGCAGTAAAATCCCCCCATACACAAACCTTACCAAATCTCAAGAATAAATTATTTTATTTTTATTTTGAAAGTTATGGAAACTTAAAATGATCTTACTGGTAAATCTTGTTAAAAGCATTGAGCTCAGTTTTATTACATCTGATTTAAATCTTGACTTCAGGAATCAAGCAGTTTTTAAACTTATTCCAAATCACCAAATGTTTATTTTTGTCTCTTTAGATGAAACACATCTCTGGTTTCTGTTGGCATGTAACTATGCCCGAACACAAAATGAATTTCTGCAGAACTCTGAGGTTGTCCAGCAGCCAACATGCACAAAGAAACTGTAAGAATTCCTGGCAAAGCACTAAAGGAGTGGGCTTAAATAAGGGTGTGGTGCTTACTGAGCTAAATGTTTCACAACACCAGTAAAACTAGTATTATTAATACAAAGATATGATAAAAGTCAAGAAATCTAATTCCTTCTGCTGACACTTTTGGTTCACATATTTAAAAAAGTGACTGAAATATCCAAAAAGCTCCGAGTCAAGAAAGCTTCCAGACAATTACACTTGAGCACACACCAGCAAACAATCATCGTTGTACATGCACACTGAGTCAATCAACACAAAAGAGGAAGCTCTCCAGATGTGCAGCCTTTTACTGCGGTGGGGGCCTCACATTGCATTTTGCATATCAAGATTACAGCTCAATGGCAACACACAGCCAGCTTTAAAAAGATACCCTTCCTCTTTCCAAAAGGGTGGCACGCAACAGCTCAGGCACTGGTCCCAACACAGTTCCACAACAGGAAAAGATGTCTTTCTTTTTTCCCCATCACAATCACAAGCATTGTGCATATACATGTTTGTGTGTGAATGTGGTACAAGACATTGGATGGTTTCCACCTGCAGGAGATCCTTTTAAATTCGAACCATTTGTAATAATAAGAAAACATGGGTCATAATTATAACATTTCTCGGATCCAAACACCAAAACTCTGAATTGTGGTTTGACACTAACGTCAATGTCTAACAGATAAACCCTGTCAGAAGAATATGGGTTAGAAATATTGAAACCACAAACAAAAAAAATGCTTCTGCGGTGCTTAGCAAGGTACCTTGTAACTTAAACAATGTCTCAAAAATGACCAAAAACTGCAAACATTTGGATGAATGATATTAGAAGATTTACACTTTCTATGACACTCTTATTCTCTCATAGTATGAATAAACAAAGTTCAACATTTTTAAAGTACAGCAAAAAGATTCTACTCTGCTCAAACTGTCAATGAAGATGTGGCTATGAAAAATTAGTGTACATTACAAAGGCAAAGCAGAAACAGATTGGTATACTTACATTTTTCCCAATGCATACTGTTTATCTGGCCAAAATATCAAACAGTTAAACTGAAGAAAATCAAAGTGGCGGGACGACTGACGTGCTTTATAACTGGCTGTATCTGGCTAACAACCCCCAGGGACTTTGCAGCTTCTCTAACCACAGGTCTCCCCCTTGTACCAAGTTTCAGTCTTCATGCAGTTCAAGCTGACGAAAAAAAACTACAGATCACAAATGTTAATGGAGAAACAGAGCCATTAACACTGGTAAAAAGATTCATAGCTTAAAATTTTTTAAAATAATGTGACAGTGAATGAGTAATTGAATGAAACAGCCTTTATACAAATATTCTTTTACGTACATCCTTCCACTGGTTGTCTAATCTTGGCAAGTTGGCAGGATTACAGTTTCCCCAAGATGGGCTTTTGAAAATAGCAAAAAAAATAGAAATGAAAAATTTAAAATGTTAATTACTGCAAACAGAACACAGTTCCACACCCAGTGTTATGACTGAGTAATGTCTGTATTAGTCCGCAGAGAAAAAAGTGTCACCAGTGCCTATTGACCATAAAATGCTCAATAGTAAGATGGTAAATGGATTGTACTTGTATCGTGCATTATCAAGTCCATAGGATCCCATAGAGCTTCACACTAGATTCAGTTATTTGCCCATTCACACACACACTAATATCCTGATATACTGGATAGCAGCCACAGTCTGACAAAGGAGAGGCTGCCTTTCCTAGGCAGCACCAGGACGTCTGCTCTCCAGCAGAGGCTGGTGGGAAACAGACAAGGTTCCTCTGCCTTCCAGTCTCACCCAAAGTAATCCATCCAACAAAGCCTGAATGTTGCCTTTGTGTTTGCACCAAACTGTCCATGCCTTAATGCCTTGAAGGATGTTTATAATGTTTGGGTTTTTTATTATTGTTTCACATAATTTCTTTTAAATGCAGAAATTATTTTTGTATTTTTTTTATGTGAATTTCATTTTGTATGCCTGCTATTTTGATAATCATTTTAAAGATCCAACTTTAAAATGATGCTGTCTTGCCCAAGGACAGAGACAAACAGACATAATAAATGTGCAATTGTGATTACAAAAATGAATTTGTTTAATGGAAACATGCCAATCTCAACAAAAAAAAAAACAAACATGTTTTTTGATTTATAAAAAAACGTTTTTTTGCTGAGATGAGGTGGTTTTCTGGCTGTACCAAAATTACTTCATTTCACAAAACTACAATGGAAACAGTTTTTCGAATCACATGCGTTGTGATCAGCAACCGGATGTTACTACTGGTGGAAAACACAAAGAAGAAGAAGACAGGAAGTGGTGGGAGGATGATGGTGCAGAATGTTTTAAGTTAATTATCGCAAGAACACATATATTCATGTATGATCTTAATTGTGTCCCTTATTTAATAGAAACACCACAATTGTAAAATTTTATATTTTTGACATTAGCAGAATATCAACAAAGTTGTGCTTACATTTGTAATGGACACACAGCTATGAGCAGTGTCAGACACTTTATCTAAGATGTGTAGTCAACATTGGGTGGTTTTAGAGGTATGCGCTGAAACTACACGTGAAAGACTAAGTCTAATAAATCTGCTTAATATGCTAATATATGATTAGTATTCTGTTCACCAAAGGGGTGAGGACTCTCTGTGCTTTTCCTACCAAAGTTTGCAGTATTCCTGTCAGAAAAACCTCTGTTGCAGTCCCAACATGTGAAGGATGAGCCAGGACGTTCTCATTAGTGCTCAGATTAAAACTGGTGGGAATTGATGGAGTTCTTCATACAAGCTTCACCTCATGAGGTGACTCTAATGACTCAGGAGACAGATAGTGGGCTCAGGACTTTGTGGACTGGCACCAACAACACTGGTGGATCCAAAGAGCTAGCGGAGGACACAGACCCACCTCATAGATACCGGTGAACATCTCGGGAGTGGATATCAAAAAGTGAACTCTTCTAAGAATTGGGTGTAATCTGCTGTCACTCCAAAAAATGAACATGCAATACTTTCCTGAAAAAGCTTTATGAATATTCAGTACAACTCCACAACATACAAAGCAGGGGTAAAATACGGAAAAACTTTTTGTGACGTGCACCAAAATTGTGCCTTCAAAAGTATTCACATGCCAAGAAAAAAAAAGATCAAGAAAATATAGTAGAAAAGGGATGTTATTAATTGTAGATCAACATTGGTACATTGGCTGTATTAAAGCAAAAGCATTTATTTTTTCAGATTTTTTAGGATGTTTGAACAAATTTATTTCAGTTATAAAAGCAGGATTGGGTCACTTTCTTTCAAAACAGTTGATATATCTATTGAAGTTCAATAAATTAAATAAAACTTGGCAAAGCAGAGTTATCTTTTCAGTAGTTGTCTGGATATACAGAATGTGTTTCCACTTGTTATAAAAGTTTGGTTCTAAAACATGTTACATTAAACATAATCTATTGTAAGAAAAATATGTCAATAAAAATTTGAACCTACTTAAGAAAAAAGGTGTAATAAACCAATTTGTATCATTCTAGAACTGCAGTTAGGGGCGACAAATGGCCCCCGGACCACACTTTGGACACCCCTAACACAGACGCTTGTCACTCATACTGACAAGTTAAGTAAACATGCTGCTGAAAACCTCACAAGGAAACGCAGAAGAGCTTCAGAGTCAACATATTTGATGAATTGGGATATACTTTAGAAAAATCTAGATCATTCCTCACTCCATTTTTACTTCATGTATTTTATCCAACGTTTCAGCAAGCAAAACATAATAATTTCTGCTTAAGGAGGTGAGGTGTTTTATTTTTGGCTTTATCAGGGATCATGTTTGGAGAAGTTCTGCAGTACTTGTGTTTCACAACCATGTAGAGTTTCACATCCCAAGAGAAGAAACTGGCACTTCTGATACTAAAGCAAAGAGAAACAACCTGCTTAGATATGTCAGGGCTTGTTGAGGAATCACTTTCAGCATAATTTTGAAAAGAATCCTTCATCCCTGTTTTCACTTTTAGGGAGGAGCAAACCAAAAAAAAAAAGATGGTAAGTTGTAAGAGCCGGATCTTTCTGGCTCCAACATCAGGCTCAGGCATCTCTTGCAGAATGGCTTTCCAGCAGTGACCTGTTTAGGCATGACAGCAGTAAATTGGCCCAGCTTGCAGTGTTTGTGTAGTATGTAAGAAGTTCCTGATAAGAAATAATAACCTTTAATGACCCTTTCTAGAAATGCAGTGCTGAGTAAATATTAACGTGGTGTTTACAGAGCATAAGCTGATTAGAAGACCAATGTGTTTCAGGATGACTCTGTCCTTAAGATACAAACTTAAAGGAGGCTTTATCAAGCCCTCATCAATGTCTCACTGATTATTCCAATAATATTTGAAAGCTTTACACCAGACTAAAAGCTATGTGAGTCAGAGACAAATGTACCTTACTCCTTATATGTTCTCTGGGATTACAATGTGATGATTCATCAAAGGAGAATTGGAGTAAGTGTGGGTGAGTGAGATTTATTTTTTCTCTTCTTCCACCACATTTTTCATTATATCTGCCTTGCACAGTCACTCCCAGTCAAAAGACTTGTTCACAGTGCGTTTTATTTAGATTTAATGTGTCAGCCCAACACAAGGTAGGGCAGAAAAAGAACTTCGGAAGTCTACGTCAACAAAGGAAAAGACTTAAGCTTCATCAGACTGGAGTCATGGCCACAGAGATGGAAATATTTAATTTTTTTATGAATAAGCCTCTAAAAAATGTGCTGTGCTTTTTTTGTATCAAGCCCCCTCTACACCAGTTCCCCTTCATCAAATCACATGTAATCAGTTAGCTTCCACACTCCTCACATTTAGTCAGTAGAATCCAGCTATGTGCAGTTATACACTCCAATATCAATTTCAATTTAAAAAAATCCCACTTCATCTCACAGAGCTCTGTTCATTCTGCCTTCTAAAGATGGAAAGATGATGAAATAAGTGTAAACCTACCAGTACACGGGCATCAAGATAAACTGAAAGCGCAGGCAAGGAGAGCACGAATCACAGAAGCAGTCCAGACGATTATTATTATTATTATTTCCTCGACATCTGCGTCGTTCTCTTCTATAGCTTTGCTTTGCTTCGTCCACAAGCTCTGGGCTCTCGGCTGTTGAGAAACAATTGTTTCCTTTCGGCATGGACTTTGTTGAGGTTTTAAATTTTACCCAATTGTGAACGTTTTGCTGTGACATTTGTAATGCCGACACCAAGACGCTTACCAGAGATTGCCATTGCTGTGAAAAACCATCCTGTACTTTGAAGAGAGACGTGCTAATCCAAACGATATGACTGTTAATGTTAATGTGTGAAAGCATGACCAACTCTAACTGAACAACTTTGTTGACTTCCTCCGCTGCCATTGCTAAAACTACAAGCACACTGCAATGCTGAAAGAGAGCAGAAAATCAACGTCATTGTTTATTACTTCTCCTTCTGTTTGCTGATTGACTTGGTAGAAAAAAATACCCAAAAAATCCAAGTCAAGAGGAGCCCAGACTGCTGGAAGCAAGACTTTTTTTTCCAAGCTGAATTGCACAAAAAGCAATGCCCAAGCTCCTCTACATTAAGAACGACCTTTTACCAATTCTTTCTCTTCATCAAGTTCCACATCTCACCTGTCTGCTTCTGTTCTCCAAAGCTTTTTGTTTCCCCACAGCTGAATCTGAAGAACCTCCTGAGCACATCTCCCCACTCATCTCATCATTTTAATAAAAATTTCTGAATATTGCTTCTGTCTCCTAAGAGCGTTGGCTTGTGTGTCAAACATTAAATTATGACACCAGAGCCAATGAAGTCTGTAAGAAGTGGGCAAAAGTTTTGCCCACCTGGCAATATAGTAGAAGAGAGAAGAGGGATGAACAAAATTATACAATTTTCATCACACAATGGCTCGCAGCTGTGACACTGAGTACCGATTTTGACAGTTCTGGTTGCCCATGCAGAATCTTTGGGTGACAAAAATAGCTTCATTTTGTTGTCAGCCTCTTGTCATCCAGCACTGTCTAGTCTGATGAATGTTTGCCAATCCATTGCATGTGAAACTACTGTTAGGTTAGAATTTTGTGGGTGTGTTTATTCATACATCCACAGTATCTCCTGTGAACAGGACTCTTCTCCTTTTACAGCAAATAACTGAACTTTCCTGAACTTGCAGGACCCGTTTTTTTTAATGAATTGAGTCATCATCTTATAGTTACAATTTGGCGTTCTGTCATCCTTGCATGTCACATTAAGAATTTGCTCAAACACAAACCCCACCTGCCAGGGTGCAGGGGGATGAGAGAAGGAGATAATTCAAGCTTTCCTGGAAGACACCATTTAATAAATGAGCCAGAAAAACAATATTTCACTCCTTTTCTCTTCTCCAAGGCATTAGAGAGCATGCCTTCCAGCATGCTCTCTAATGCATGCTGCAAGGCTTCTTGCCACATGACTCATTACCTTGAACCAATTTTGATTAATTAATTAGCTCCAGAACAACAGTCTAAAGAGTACTGACAGATGTTAGTTTCTGTTTTTACTAAATCTTGGCTTTCCCTTTTTGTCAGGTGCAAGCTGCCACAGCTAGTTCAGGTATGAAGGAAATGCTCTGGGGGAATTTCCCCAAAACTATTTTTCCCAACTAGTGCAGATTATTAAAACAGATATAGCTGGAGATGCTTGATCTTTTCTGAGTCAAAAAAGAAACAGCTAAACGGTGTAATAAGAGACAGCGTTTATAAAGTGTGAATAACTATTAACTTTTAGGGTGCACATGTTGTATTACAGAACTTGTTTTACAAAAAGCAGTTGTTTTTTTCCTTCATGTTCAGCAGCTTCTGGTGAATTTCCTCTTTCCAACTCAAACCACACACTGTTCAGATAAACTAGAAACAAATATCTTCTGTCCACACATATAGTGTCTTGCAAGAATATCCACAGTCCATAAAGCTTTCACATTTTCGAGCACAGAGACGGCGAAAATCAATATATTTTTGTGAGATTTTATGTAAGACACCAACAAACAGCAATGCATATTCCTGAAGTGAGAGCAAAATAATAATAATAATAATAATAATAATAATAATAATAATAACACCATTTTGTCCCCTAAAGGAGGGATATTTAGTTTGTCCCAGCATTGCACACAATAACAACAACAATAAATAACAATCAACATCTAATGATAGTCCTAAGGACACACATATTGCTCAGTACATTAAATATATAATCAACATTTAAAACGTACGGCTCTAGACACTATATATTTTTTGATTACAGCTTCAGGCTGTAACTTTCTTAGCACATCTGGGCTGCAGTAATCTTTGGCTGTGTCTGCTCCTCAGGCTGCCCACCAGGCTGTAGAGGGGATGGAAGGGGCTATCCTTGATAGCTCTGATCTTCTTCAGCGTTCTGTCTCTCATCACCTCTTCCAGTGGAGCCAGCATGATCCCTACTAATGACTCAGCCTTTCTTATCAGTTTAAGTCTGTTTGAGTCTTTCACCTTCACCCCAGCACACCACTGCATTGAAGATGGAACCAGCCACTGATAGAACATGAAGAGCATCCTACTGCAGATGTTTGAAAGACCTGAGCTTCTGTAGAAAATAGAGTCTGTCCTTTGGCCTTTTTGTAGAGCACATCAGTGTTCGTAGTCCACTGTAGCTTCCAGTCTAATGCAACACCAAGGTACTTGTAGGCCTGAACCTGTTCCACATCTGTCCCTGAGATGGAGATTTGGAGAAAATGTATTTTCTTGCTGTAGAACCTGAAAATTATTTCCTTAGTCTTGTTTACATTAAGCGGAAGTTGGTTTTATCTGGACCATGTCACAAAATTATCCACCAATGTCCTGTACTCCACCTCCTGTCCCCACACACCCCACAATATCCATGTCATCTGAATACTTTTGCAGATGGTACAGTTTGGAACAGTACTTGAAGTCTGCAGTGTAGGTGGTGAATAGAAACGGAGACAGCACAGTTCCCTGGGGAGCTCCGATGTTACATATTAGACGGTTTGCAGCTCTGTAATCTCACATACTGAGGTCTAGCTTTCAGATAGTCAATGATCAAGGTGATGAGTGATGCATCTACAACCATTTTAGCCAGCTTCTTCCACAGTAATCCTGGCTGGATTGTGTTGAAGTCTGATGAAAAGTTAAAGAAAAGGATACAGACAATGGAGTCCAGTCTGTCAAGAGAGGAATATGCCATCTGCAGCAGGTGTATAATTGCATCATCCACTCCTAAATGGGGCTGGTATGCAAACTGGAGAGGGTCTTGGTCTGCATCCACCTGTGACCTCAAATGTATCAGAACCAGCCTCTCCATAACCTGCATAATGTGAGAGGTCAGAGCAGTGGGGGACTATAGTCATTCAGTGTTTTTGGAAGCTTCTTTTTTGGTACTGGAACCAAGCATGATGTTTTCCATAGTTTTGGTACTCTGTAGAGCTTCAGGCTCAAGTTAAAGAGGTATTGCAGGACTCCACTTAACTGACCTGAACATGTCTTTAGAACTTTAGGACTGATATTGTCTGGACCAGGGTGAAGTTTTTCCAGCTGTCTTTTCACCTGGTCAGCAGTAATTGTAAAACTACAAGCAGACAATGTGTGGGAAGAGGGGCTTTAACTAGGAACTGGGGAGTCAAACCGGTTAAAGAACTGGTTCAACTTGTTTGCCCATTTGAGATACCCCCCACCAGGGCAGTTAGCTTTCCTCTTCAGTCTTGTTAAAAGTATGGTACAACATATTGAGCTACATACAGTCAAATATTCAATTTTTCTGTCTCTCCTGATGAAAAGCTTCCCCACATATAAATGTTGCCATTGTCATTTTTCACTACTGAGATGGTTCTAAGGGGTCATATGGTTTCAGTCACACGGTTTTTTGCATGTAGGCCAAATAACTAAGTTATGATCTCATCTGACTAAAGCACATTTTTCACTTGTTTGCTGTATGCCCTACATGGCTTGCAGCCAACTTTAAATGAGACTTTTCTTTTACTCGTGCCATTCATACGGCGGCCCTGAGGTGAAAACCACTTCAGCAAATTCAAAGCACAATTACAAAAGCGCTACAATATGAACGAAAGAACGTAAAGGATGTAAAAAATAAAACGAAAAGCCTGAAATGAATCAGGTGATGTTGCGCTGACCGAGGCCCCGGTCATTTCAGTTTACCCTCCCAAAACCTCGGACCTCCAAACCACAAGTAAGCTCTTTCCAGTTATTCAGTAACACTCTAATTTCCTACAACCCTGAACCCACCATCCTGCTCTGCCTCTCGAGTGTGCCGATCGCTCCATGAGCCCGTTCCCTTCCTGGACCAGACCCGAGTTTCCACTACCTTCACTTGCTGTGTTTTCAATAAACCTTTTTTCTTTACCATACAACTTCTCCTGTGTTGTGTTCTGCATGTGGGCTTGAAATTAGAAACCCATCATGACAAATAGTAAAGGGGGAAAATATTAAAAAGTACAATAAAGTACATATATTTTTTACTCTGAAGAAAATCTCAAGGTATGCACTAGGAGAAGATATTGGAGCTTAATTAATTTATTTATTTTTTTGACAGATTATTTGTCTCATACTATACTGTCACAACATAATGATAGTTTAAACAAATACGTAAAAAAAAAAAAAAAAAAAAAAAATATATATATATATATATATATATATATATATATATATATATATATATATAGAAAAGTTACATACTGCAACTTTAAATCCCAATTTATACAGCTGCTATTCAAAAAAAAGATGATTTGGAGTTTAATTATTGTTTAATCTCTCAGCTGCTCCCATCAGAGTTATCAACGTGCCACCAGGCTGCATCTGTGATTAACACTCTTCTTTTCAGGTCTGTCAGTTCAGATGGACAGCAATGCCTTTGTAGGTTTGCAATTGTTTTATACAGAAATACACAGTCTATACACAAACACCTCAGAGAAAAGAACACCAACATACTGTCTCCAAATATTCCAAGAATTTCCAGTCAATCACCTCAGAAGCACGTAAAACCATCAGATTTGAGCGGAACACTTTTGTATGACATTTTTGTCTGTTTCCTTGTGTTGTAAAATGTAAGTCAGCCTGAGGTCAAACGCTTGCCTGGAGTCCAACTCAGCACTGATTATATGCCAATGAGTCAGTCCGCAGCTACACTGTGTGTCTGCCTTAAAAATGAAGCACAGTAGCAGAACATGTTAGCACATTTTTTAGTCTGGCCTTTTAATGTCCAATAATTGTATGATTTTCTGTAAATGGTGCTAAAAACAGGATGTTCTACGCTGGCATTGCAGCTCCTGCAAAGGAAGTGCCCACTTATATGCAAAAAATGGGGACAAAAACAGAACACACTCAATGGACTTTCTTAGGGGTGGGTCTATGTGTATCACACATTACAAAAGTATTTTGCAATGAGTCAATGTGCAAGGTGTCAACCACTGAATTTTTTCACATTTTGTCAAAGTACAATCACAAACTTTTGATAATTTAAAAAAAATGATTTTATGTGAATAGAGCCTAATTATGAAGTAGAAGGAAAAGCTTTTATTGTTTTCACATTTCTGTACACTGTTTGGATTTAGCTTAAGTGAGACAATACATTGTCTTTACCAGCTTTTCACATCCAGACTGGAAATTTTTCATTCTCTGCCAGATAGGTCAGGGTCAACCAGACTGAATGAAAAATGCCTCTGAACAGTAATTTGTGTAGCTTGCTACTGGCTATCAGTTGGATTACAGTCTGGACTTTAGAATACCACAAAAAAGTTCCAATATTTCTTGTCACTCATATATTGAAACTCTTGTATTCTATGGATTTATTCTGTGTAGAGTAAATTATTTTTCGTAATTGTGATGTCTTACAGATAATAAATATCCTAATTCAATGTCTCAGAAAATTGTAATGTTGTGAAAACGTTAAATTTTAGACCCTCAAGGTGTCAACCTAATCAGCTAATTGACCCACAACCACTGCATCATTTTACCACAGGAAAACAGGCCTTGAGCGTAGGTGTCCTCCAACCTCTAGATGTAACTCTGCTTCTAGAGTCAAATAACCAGGGGTCTCATGCATAAAGCATGTATGTGCACAAAAAATGTGCGGCACCATATTTTACGCACAAGTCGGCATGTATAAAAATAAACTTTGCATCAAAGTTTGTGTAAATATACGTACACTTTTTCGCTGGGGTGAAATGTGCAGCAGCCACACAAACTTTTTCTATGCACAATATCAAACTACAAACCATCAAATCTCACCTAAATACACTGAAGTCTGACTACATTCAATGTTATTTAGTCCAAGAAGTTTCAAACTTGATGTTTTTTCATGATTTTAATATTTTTGTTTAAATGTAAACAATGAAACTGAACCACATTTATCCTCAGACAGTTAGCTAACACGCAAACAAAATAAAAAAATTAAAATAAAAGTACGGGAAAACCTCACTCGAATGTATATAGTACTTTTTCTCAGTTTTTGTCTGAGAAGAAGCGTATGAAATGCATCTATGGGGTAATTTTATTCTCACTAAAAGTAGAAAACAGGGTTGACCAGCAGATTAACTCAAACCTGCTGATTAAAAATAATCAACAAGTTTGATTATTTGTAAAGTGATCAAGGTGTGTATGCAATTACACGTATATCAGTAGGTGCCTTAAGGTGAGCCGCTAACTGTGGAGCTTTGGCTCTCATAGAGAGCATCACCAATGGAAGGATTCAGAGGGAGCCATTCATATTGATCTGCTGGGAAATATTGATGATGATTTATAAGCGTTTAGATCAATTCAGACGGATCATCCTGGAGCTCTGAGCAAAACTTAAAGACCTATGCGGTACCGGTACTGGTCCAGCTGCAGTCTTCCTTCAGTCGAGTCGCCCGCTTTGTGAATGCACCTTATAGACATAAAGCATTCTACTATTTAGAATAAACATCCACATTCCCACTCAAAGGAGTCTCTGACATGATGTCTGTCTTTAAAACCCGGCTGAACTATTGTCCAGGATCTCTTCATTTTTTTTACTTTTTTAATTTGGATATTTTTTTCTTTAAAATTTATTTTTAATTTTGTGAGGTAACATTATGTGTCCTTAAAGCAGCTTTTAAATTAAATATATAATTATCATTATTATAAATACTTATACTGCTTCGAACAAGGACGTTGCCATGGTTATTGCTTCATGTGGTGGCAGACTTTGGGGATTTATACAAATTTACATGGGTGGTGACAGGGCGGACCAGCAGCTGCGCTCTATTTCCCGCAAATTAGGATTCATAAAGGAAAGGTGCGCGCCCAAGTGCACACAACTTCATACATCCGATTTTTTTTGTGCACCACACTTCTCTAAATTTTTCCCTATGCCAAGTTTTAGAGTGAAATGTATGAGGCCCCAGGTCATTGGCAGGGTTCTGGAGAACTTCACTGCATATTAAGAAGGTGATGCATTCATTTTGTTCAGTTGAGTTGCTCCATGGGCACATCAAAGAGCTCCAGGATTCCAGAAAATCGATGCTTGGATTTGAGGAACCGTGCTTTAAATGGTCTCTCAGTCTTGAACAGTAGGGCATATAATCATAAAAAAGATTCTTTCACACCTTCCAAAAGGAAAGGAAGCCAGACAATGTAACTGCTAGAGAAGCTTGTTATTCAGAGTACTGTAACCAAGGATAACCCCAGAAAGTTCAGTATAATACCCTGTGGCAGGAAAAACTGCCTCAAGCTCCCAAGGCCTTGGGAGGGTCATCAAGCAAAATCCAGTTACACATCTGGGGAAGCTTCAGGAGGAGCGGACTAAAGCAAGAGTCAGAACATCAAAAACCATTATGCACAGACAAATCTTACACATTGTGTGCAAATGTCTTACCTGGGCAAAAGAAGAAAAAAACTGGACTGTTGCTTAGTGGTCCGTAGTCTCGTCATATAATTCATGACTAGTTCATGTGCAATAGTTTTTCTTGTGAAGAAACTAAACTTCTCTCACAGTCTCTCTTGGACCTTAAATATTAAAGTTTGTGAAAGCAGAATTAGAAAACAGGTCAACGGTCTTTGTTTGCTGTGCTGACTCTCAAACATTTGCCAGCAGATCATAGGTATCTCTATCTGTATTTGAATACACCGCTATACTTATCTAACTATGAGCTGAGATTGTTGTCCCCAGTGTTCTATGTTCAAGCATAGCTGTATAAACAACTACTGTACTGTTTAAGGAAGGTGGTGCAAGATTTGGACAATGAAAAGTCCTCTGTATGGCAAGCTACTGATTAAATGTGAAATTATTTGTCTGACAGCAAAGGCTTAGCTCAAAACTGGATCATGAACAGGCTATAACAGCATGGCTAAAAAAAGACAACAAGAAAGTTACAACAGCCCAGTCAAAGTTTAGATCAGTACATAAAGAACTGTACTTTCTAAACTCAATTGGATTGAGTTGTCAAAAACGTAACTACACTGATAGGAGTTAATTATCATTGCCTTTAAAAGAAGCAAAGAATGAAGAATGCACAGAAACACATCAATCTCTGAATTATTCTCTGTTCTGTTTGCTATTTTAACTACTTATTCTAGAACTGAATCAGCTGCATTAACCTGAAATATTCACACTCTGGCTAAAGTTTAAAACCAAGACAAGGCAGGTTTGGAGGGAAGCACCTGCATGTCCGTTAAGGTTCACTGACCAGCAACGACATAAAACCACAAGCAGAAACTACAACATGTCTGCATGTTGCACTACCTAAATGAAAAATTCTCTGGGTGCAAGTACTTTGAGTTTTCATTTGTTGGTATATTTAGAAGCTGTTGCTGACATACAGTTGGCCAGTGACAGTCAGCTGAGACTATTTGCAGTACCAGAGTACAAAACACAACAGACTTTGGTCCTCCGACGCAGGGGCGCCACCAGGAATCTTGGGCCCCATGACAAAAAATTAAATTGAGCCCCACCTCCGCATCTGCTGTTACAATTTCTTGAGTCTTATAAAAGGCTTACAACTGCCTTGCTTTCTTTGGTCCAAGTCTGATACTCGCATAATATTTACTGCTAGAGAAGTTTACGTGCAGCAATCTGCATGCTGTATGCAAATAGGTTGCTAATAAAAAAATAATAATATTAATTATAGTTTACTGAAAGGTCTCTTCCCACCAGCAACAATCATAGGCAACATGCAAAATATAGATGAAGCAATCCAAACTTCTCATAAAATGCTATGTAGTTGCATTTTGTTCAAGCTGCAGTATATAACTTTAATAAAAAATATATGTTTTCTCTATATTTCTTAAAGCTGTCACCATGTCCTGACAGTTTGTTATGAGACAGATAATCTGTGAAAAGATCAATCTCCTCCACTTCATCACTGAGCTACTGATGGGTTGTTTTTGCAACGTTCCGACCAAAAACAACCAGTCAGAACCAGAAGGATGGTCTTAACATTGTCAATCACCCTCACTCACTGCTGTATTAATGGCGGAGAAACATTGGTAGCTATGCTAACTAGACTGAGCCTTCCCAAAAGGCTGTGCTAGCTGTAGCATAGCACAGAGCAAAGGGAGAGGGCTGCTCATCAACTCAAGTTGATAAGCTGCCATGTGAGATTGTGACTGACGGCGCTAAAACCCGCCTCCTTCCTCTGATTGGTTGTTTCTAGCAAGGGGAGAAGACAGAGGAAATAAATGTTTCACAGATTTTCTCTCGTGCCATACTTTCACAACACAATGACAGTTTTAACAAATATGTAAAAATATATATATTTTTATAAAAATTACCTACCGCAGCTTTAATTGCACTTAGAAGAGGACGGGTCAGGAGGGACGTGGGAACAGACGTCTTAAATGCAAGTTAAGGTAAAACTGAATCCAGTCCAGACAGGAGGCTGTTTTATGAAATTCCTATCGAGTCCCTGGAATGACGCTAAGTAGCTTGTCATTGAACACAATGTTACTCATCTTTTTCACTGAGACAGGGGGTTAAAGGTTATGGTGGTATCGGGGTTAGAGCTGCTGCTGACTGACTCATCTGTTGTTAAGTGTGGTAAAAGGTACAGGGACAAGTTAAATATATGAATATGTTGGTAACTTTTATTTCCTTAACTCATTAAATGCTCGTGGAATGAAGGCAAACAGTAGACTGGCGCTAAGCTAATTATGCAAAATGGTTGATAAGCTCACAGTCTACTCATCTCTCTTGGGGAAAAAAAATCTGGGCTACAAATTGACACTCTTGTCTTTTTCTTTCTCTTTTTACTTTTTTGAAAACCTGACTGTCATTTTTCTTAGCACCATAGCTACTACAACAGTCTTTCTTGTCTTCTACTGACTGCAATCAGGAACAAACCATTTCATGCAGATCCAGAGTGGTGTTCAGTGCAAATAAGGATGTGTGCTTTTGGTCTGGGAGGGGTAACATCTAAACTGTTTTTAAAAGCACAATATGATTAATTTTGTAATTGACAGGGCCCCATTTTTTTCTATTTCTATGAACAAAAAAACAATTTTTTGGGGGGCCCCTTACAGGTTTGGGGCCCATAGAATCGTCCTAACTTTTCTCCCCATATACGGCACCACTGCTCCTACATTTGATGTTTGACTCAGGAGTCAAATCTCTTAAAACTGTTGAGAATACCATGCAAAAATTTGCTAAGGAGAGAAAGAAACTCAAAAGAAAAAAACTAAACCTTATATTCTTACATTTCAGGCAATTCCAACAAGTCCCTAACATGCTCTTTATGGTATTAGAAACTGTGTGCTCCCAGAGATTGAATGTGTGCATTTTCTAATTTCTAAGTTTTAGTGGTTTTCTAAAACTGGGAACAGTTCAGGCTTGTAATGGTATAATAATTTATTGTCTCAGACAACCTAGTTTGGATTTGCTTTCTAGGAGCATGTGTGCCAGAAACAGAGACAAAAGACAGAAAATCTGTGAAACAACTAAGAAAGAGGAATACAAAGATGCAGCCATTAGTTCAACAACAGTAGCAGTTCGTTTCAGCACTGATCCTGTCTGATCTACCTTGGAGCTACTGCAGTTAGCTACAAAAAACAACCTTCTTTCTCTCAGACAAATTGAATGCATCCAGTGAGCTTAACTCAGCTTATCCTTTCTACTTAGCTTTAGAAGCCAACTGAGGTGATGTTGCAAACTGTGGGAATTCTAATGATAGCAAGGTAATGTTTATAGCACTGGCCTTAGTAGAGGAGGCCAATACATGGTCCACTGTAAAAGGTGATAGGCCAGGTCAGGTTGTTATGTACAAAGAGAAGAGAAATAGCCTGAAGCTAATGACACCTCTGAACTCACCTTTAACGCTTCAATGTGTGACAATCTGTCAATATGTCTAATGAGGTTCATTCTGGAGGTGTGTTTCTTATGTTTGTTTTCTTTCTTCTTTCCAGAGGACATTGAACCCAAAATATTTTTTGGTTTGTCTTACGAGAGTTTCAATTTATCACTGTCATTTTGTGTACATTTTGGCCAGATGTAAACTCAACTCCACATAACCGTAACGACTATCCAATCTTAAGACTTTTGCGTACTTACCTTTACTTGTCCATTTTCCATTGAAGAGTATTTATACAATATATATTGTATAAATATTTATATACAATATTATAATATTATTATAACATTTATATATATATATATATATATATATATATATATATATATATATATATATAAGGCAAAGAATGAGTTCCACATGTTTGAATCCTAAGCAAATTCATTAGCCCAGACTAAAACTTGGCTAATGTGCCTCAGTAAATTCTACCTAAAATGCATGTGCTAGCACTGGCACATTTGAGCACTCTTCTTTACAGACATGGCAGAGTATACAGAATCCGCATTATTCTTATTAAATATTCAATTCTTAAGATAGTCCACAAATGCTAATCATGGCTGAGCTCTGACCTTTGTGAAGGCCATTCCAGAAACTTAGGGTCCATTCATACTAGCCCTTTTTATTCCATCCATCCATCCATCCATTTTCTTCCTCTTATTCAGGGTCGGGATGCAGGGGTAGCAGCTTCAGAAGGGAGGCCCAGACTTCCCTCTCCCCATGCACTTGTTTCAGCTCTTCCAGGGGAATACCAAGGCATTCCCAGGGCAGGAGAGAAACATAGTCCCTCCAGCGTGTCCCAGGTCTTCCCCAGGGCCTCCTCCCAGTGGGATGTACCCAGAACACCTCACCAGGGAGGAGTCCAGGAGGCATCCTGACCAGATGCCCGAGCCACCTCAACTGGCTCCTCTCGATGTGAAGGAGCAGCGGCTCTACTCTGATTCCCTCCCGGATGACCAAGCTTCTCACCCTATCTCTAAGGGAGAGCCCAGACACCCTACAGAGAAAACCCATTTCGGGCACTTGCATCCGAAATCTCGTTCTTTCGGTCATGACCCAAAGCTCATGACCATAGATGAGGTTGGGAAAGTAGATCGACCGGTAAATCAAGAGCTTTGCTTTTTGACTCAGCTCTCTTTTCACCACGATGGACCAGTACAGCACCTGCTTCACTGCAGATGCTGCACCAAGCCTGTCGATCTCCTGCTCCATTCTTCCCTCATTCATGAACAAGATCCCGAGATACTTAAACTCCTCTTTTTGGGAGTTTAAGTACCTACCAAGAGAAGACACTATCCTTTTCCGGGTCAAGACCATGGCCTCAGATTTGGAGGCACCGATCCTCATCCCGACTGCTTCACACTCGGCTGCGAACCGCTCCAGTGAGAGCTGTAGATCACTACATGATGAAGCTAATAGGACCACATCATCCGCAAAAAGCAGAAATGTGATCCTAAGGCCACCAAATGAATCCCCTCCACAGCCAAGGTGTGGAGGGGATTCTTAATGAACAGAATTGGTGACAAAGGGCAGCCCTGGTGGAGTCCAACCTTCACTGAAAACGAGCCCAACTTACTGCCAGCAATGTGGACCAGACTGTGACACCGGTCATGCAGGGACCTGACAGCCCATATGAAAGAGCCCAGTACCCCATACTCCCGGAGAATCCAGTCTCCCCGGGGGACACGGTCGAACGCCTTCTCCAAGTCCACAAAACACCCTCCAGTACCTAGGGTTTAGAGCTGGTCCAGTGTTCCACGACCAGGACGAAAACCACACTGCTCTTCTATAAGCCAAGGTTCGACTATCCGATGGACTGTCCTCTCCAGGATCCCTGAACAATCCTTGCCAGGGAGGCTAAAAAGTGTGACCCCCCTGTAATTGGAGCACAACCTCTGATCCTCCTTTTTGATCAGGCGGACCACCACCCCTGTCTGCCACTCCAGGGGAACTGCCCCCAATGTCCATGCAATATTACAGAGTCGTGTCAGCCATCATAACCCTACAACATCCAGAGCCTTAAGGAACCCAGGACTAATCTCATCCACACCCGAGGCCTTGACACCGAGGAGCTTTTTCCTTGGGGGCAGGTTCCACTTAAACTCTAGTATGTTGTCAGAGGAAATCTGTTTTGTTTGTGAAGGAGTGAATGTGTAATCAAATGCTTATGTGGATAAAGAAACTAACTCTCCTACAATCTCAGGTCTCAATTTAACTGAAGTGAACTCTGGTGTGGTTCCAATGCATATGTGAAAGTCAAGCAGAACAGATACCACCCCAAAAGTAGGACGCAGGCTAGCGTCCTGCTTTTGGGACAAAAGGGTAAAAACAACTCCTACTAGCCATTCCTCCTGCCAACAAAAGATCAATCCTAATCTCTCGCCACTCCATTTTTGTTTCCATTTCATGAAGGAAGTTGCCTCTTGTGTCTTATTCAACGGTTTTTGTGTCATTTCCTTCAGTGGATCTTGGTGCAGTGCCACTAGAAAAGGGAACTGATAACAATTTCTCAATATAGATTCCAATATCACTATCACGTTGATTAAGTTCTTCATCGATTATCTTATCAATTCCCATTGACTTAGGAAATAAAATGTAGCAAACCTAAATTTGGTTGAAATCACTCTGTAATTTAGAATGTGCATGTTAGATTCAATTTGAAAAAACATCTGGCTTAAAAAAAGAAAATTTAGACATCAAATACTGGTTGAGGTGCTCTTCCAGACTGACAATTCAATAAACTTATCAAACTGGTTCTAAACCAAACTGTTTAAAACAAACCTCATATCTTTCCGTCACCTGAATTCCATTTGAAGCACCCATCTTTAACACTGAGTGCAATGAGACAGAATGGTGCTGGAAAACCTGATTAACAGGAAAAAAGAAGATGAAGGATCAAGTTAAACCAGAAACAATGATCTGATGAGTATCAAGTCACAAAATTGTGCAGTCCTCTGCAATATTAGCGTGAGCCTAACAAATGGATGTCTCGAAAAACTCTGAAATGCGTTTTCCCCTGATTAGTGACTATGTAGACCAATGGTGCCCAAAGTCAGTTCTCGAGACCCGGCATCCTACATTTTTCGTTGTCTCCCTGGTTTAATGCAGGGAGCCGTCATTGCATCCAATGAAGGCCTAAGAATAACACTGACAAGCTGAAAAGGTCGCTACCACCACCAGGGAGAGAACTAAAGCATGCAGGATGCCGGCCCTCAAGGACTGACTTTGGGCACCACGAATGTAGACAGACCTCTGGATGCTCTGGAGGCTTCTTGTAGAAATACCAACACTTATGCCCTCTGTTGCCTATTGTAGATGTTATACTTCAGCTTATTAATCCAATTCTTTTTCTACACCAGTTCATCATTCAGCAGACAGTGAGAGGTGGGGAACACAGTGAACAAGATGCATTGCTCCCATTTGTAGAGCTAGCCACTCACTAATCTATCTGAATTGGTCTATCAGGCTCAAACTATCTGGATTTAAGTAAAGGTTCAGATAAAAGCTAGCTAATTGTTTGGATTTGCTCTTTTGCGTTTGCTTTGCAATATGTTCAAAACCTTTTGGATGCCAATTGAGACTTTTATCTGGACTGTGAAATTGTTTAAAGAGGACAAATAAGATTTTACTTTCACTTCAAACACATACCCTGAGTAACACATCAGTTAATAAAGTATGCTGTTACACCTTGTAGTAGCCTCAAACACACGTTCTTTACATTGAGTTTTGTGTCATGTTTAGTATGAAGTTACAGTGGTAGTGTGTGAGAAACGTTTTAGATTATTA
The DNA here is from genome assembly GCA_010277075.1 of Poeciliopsis retropinna. Lineage (NCBI taxonomy): Eukaryota > Metazoa > Chordata > Actinopteri > Cyprinodontiformes > Poeciliidae > Poeciliopsis > Poeciliopsis retropinna. Next base: position 329,537 of record VMRM01000002.1, on the reverse strand, counting down.
TGCAGACTTGTCAAGTATTGAGGTTTTTGTTTCTATTTTTGTGTTTTTTTTTTCTTTTCCTTCCTGTTGGCTTGCAGTTCCACATTCATCCACCAGATAGCGCCATAGGCTGCCTCTCTGGACTGGCGTGCCTGCGTTCCAGCGCACCTGTGTTTCATCACCCAATCATCCTGAAGCTTCAGAGGATCGGACCGCCTGCACTTCTTCGCCTGAGTGTTTGCCAGTATTCTGTGCCTTCCAGAGTTTACACTCTGTGTTTTCTCCAAGAAGTCACTCCTTGTAGTCTTTCTTGTTGCCTTCCTGTACTCAGGTGTTTTCCTTGTGACGTTTGTTTTCTCCTCGTGAAGACCTCGTTCTGGCTTTCTGGATTTCCCCTCCTTGTGACGCCATGGACATTACCCACTGGTTGCCCGAGTCACCTCCTCTGTTGGATCACAAGCAGTTCTGGATCTTCCAGCTGGCAGTTGGACTGCTCCTCTGTCTTCCTCAATGCCTGAACGTACCTGTCCGTCCTCCACCGCAGCCTCCATGCTTCCACATGAAACCTCCACAATCGAGCCACTCTCTGCTACCCGGATCACTGCTTAAACCATCAAAACCCTCAGTCAACCCTCTCCCTGAAGAAATATTTCATCATCAAGACCAGTTCTCAACATTTTTGTTGCTCACATTTCCGACAGCCACAAACTCACCATCTCCTTTTGCTGTCCTTCAGTGTGGATTATACTCACCCAACCTTTCTTGCCTTGCCGTATTATTAAACTTTGTCAAACTGATTCCTTTTCTTCTGTGGTGTTCTGCATGTAGGATAGAAAACTGGAACCAAACATGACAGAACACTCAGGCCAACAGTCGAACCCCACAGATGCCATTAGGAGAACTTCATCAAAACTACATTGGACAATTCAATCTCAATAATCAGCCCTTCGCGAGTTAAGCACCCGACAAGCTGAGACCAACCGAAGATTAGCCGAACTAACTAACTTCTTACAGAATTCTGTTCAGCAGTCCATAGCTCCGGATCCTGCATGGATTCCCGATCCTATTCCTCCAGTCCCTTCCACGTTTTCCGAGATTTGCCCACCAATGCCAGAGAAATTTTCAGATGATATCAACAAGTGTAAAGGATTCATTTTACAATGTTCTCTAGTTTTCAATCACTCACCTCAGAGTTTTATCCACGATGGCGCTAAAATTGCTTACATTCTCTCCCTAATGTCGGGCCGAGCCTTAGACTGGGCCGAGGCCCTATTTCCTGTCCCCGCTAATTTTGGTTGCACGTTTGATGAATTTTTCATGGAGTTCAAACAGGGGTTTAGGCAGGACCCAGACAAGACAAGACATCTAATTCCTGTGAATTATAGACTATCAAGCAATGCCAAAGATCAGTGGCTAAATTCACCTTTGATTTCAGGATAAAAGCAGCCTCATCTGATTGGAATGCAGCCGTGTTAAAAAGTGCTTATTTTAATGCTTTAAATTAGCCTATTAAGGACAAGCAAGCCACCCTAGATGAACCAGAGACAGTAGGGGAATTAATAAATTAATAAATCAGACTAGCCAGCTAGATAATAGAATTCGAGCTGGCACTAAAGAAAGAATTCAAAGGAATCCTCCCATCCATGCCGAACCAGTCTCCATCTCCGCCAACTCAGCTTCCAAACTGGCAACACTCGTCTCACACCTGATGAGCGGCAAAAAATAATAACTTCCCATCTCTGCTTGTATTGTGGAGCCCCCAGTCATTTCATCGCCATCTGCCCAGTCCAGTCAAACTTCAGGGTCCATCAGTAGATGTGAGGAGGGTGGCAGACCTCCTCCAAGAAAATAATTTCCTCGTTTACCTCTATCAGCAACTTTGCTTAACGAAAACCAATCCATTCCTCGGTCTGTACTTAATGATTCGGGTTGTGAACAAAATATTATTGACTCCTCTTTTGTCCAGCAGATGTCGCTTGAGACAATTCCTCTAGCGGTTCCTCTTCGCGTCTCTGCCTTCGATGAAACGGCTCTACCCAAGCTCACCCATAAAACCAAGCCTGTTCATCTAATCATCTCAGGCAACCACAGAGAACACATTTAATTTTTTGTCTTTCCATCATCAAACTCTCCCATAATCTTAGATCCGCACATCAACTGGTCAGATATGCACATTGAATCCTAGTCCACTCACTGTTCCTCTTGTCTCCACTCAGCAGTTCCCCCAGGTGCTCCACCGGCAGAGTGAGCAACAGACCCGCCTGACCTATCTTCCGTTCACACAAAGTACCACTATTTGTCTCCTGTATTTAGCAAAACCAAGGGCCTCTCGTTACCACCTCACCGCCTTGTGATTGTGCCATAGACCTTCTTCCCAGAGCACCATTGCCCACCAGCCGGTTATATAACATTTCTCAACCCGAACACGAGACTATGGAGAGATACATTAAAGACTTCTTAGCTGCAGGTGTTATCCACCCGTCCTCTTCACCCCTGGGAGCGGTGTTTTTCTTTCTTTTCTTTGTAGGGAAAAAGGACGGGTCGCTCAGACCCTGTATTGATTATCACGTGTTAAACCAGATAACTGTCAAGAACAAATATCCTTTGCCCCTCCTATCATCAACATTTGAACCAGTTCACGATACCACCGTTTTCGCAAAACTAGATTTCAGAAACGCTTACCACCCCCTTCGGATTGTCAAGGTGACGAATGGAAAACAGATTTCAAAACTCCCACAGGACATTTCTAATATTTAGTTATGCCATTCGGATTATCTAACACTCCAGCATTCTTTCAGGCACTGGTACACAATGTACTCAGAGACTTTCTGAATGTTTTTGTGTTCATCTATGTAGATGACATCTTGATTTATTCAAAGTCTCTTGCGAGCGTAAGCGTCATGTCCGTCTGATTCTACAACATCTCTTAGAAAATAAACTTTACGTCAAAGCTGAGAAATGTGAATTCCACAAGTCATCTGTCTGTCTCCTTTCTTACATTGGATTAATTCATCAAAATTCTCTGCACACCAAAGTTGTCAGGGTTCCGGTGTGAGAGCGTGTGCATGAGAGTGTGAGTGTTACATCTTCCTTCAGCGAGGATCTTCGTGAGGAGTCTGCGGAGCCAGCACAGGTGAAGCTGATCTGCCTCATCAGCGTGCTGGAATATGGGAGCGGCAGAATCCTTCAGTCTTCGCTAGATGGTTAACGCATACCGGTAGTCACTCTGGCCTCACCTGTTGAGAACTCGTTTCTAGAATTTTGTTGTGCAACTCGTAGTGACTTACTCTCTGTGTCCTGTTCGTTTTTTAGGAACTTTTTGTCTTCATGTTTCAAGAACCTTCCGAGAATACCTGCCTGCCTGCTCCGCCGTGATCCGTGATCCCACCCTGCACTCGCCCTCGGTAGCGCTGCACACCCTGGCGCCGGACCCTGGCACCTTTCCCTCCCTCCCCACTTTCTGGGAAGCTCCTGATTCCTCCTCCGAACTCTCGCTCCGAGCCTGTTATAATTCAGCTCTCGTTTCAGGCCATCCTGGTTGAGCGACGCTCGCCCTCCTGCCGAAGTCCAGAGAACTGAATATAACTTGTGCTGTTGTAAATAAATCACTTACCTTTGTCATCCAGAGTGTGATTTCTGCATGTGGGTCCGCAAACTAAATCAAACCATGACAAAAGTATTTGTCAAACTTTCGCTCTCATAAATTGTAAGTTTGGTGGCCACCTATTCATAAAGATGTAAAGGAATATGTCTCAGCCTGCTCAGTCTGCTCTTGAAACAAATCATCACATCAACCTCCTTTGGTCTGTTACAACCGTTCCCCATACCCAAACGCCCCTAGTCGCACATAGCCATAGATTTTGTCACCGGATTACCCCCATCAAAAGGTACGACCACTATTCTCACTATTATGACCATTTTTTCTAAATCATGGATGAAACGGTCCACCCCACTATTTAAGTAATATAGTGGGGTGGACTACTATATTAATAGTCCACCCTACTAATACAGCCACCCACACTGCCACTTCGCTGTTGGCTTGTTTGCAAAAGATATTAATTCATGGGAAAACTAATCAATTTTCAATCCAAGTATGCTGGGGGTTGCATATCTTCCCCTACTCCCAACAAACTTCCTTCCTGTCCTCCCATTGCCCCTCACACACTCCCCCAAACCTTTCCCTTTTTACTGCCCCTCTCCGTCCCCCACTCCCTTTCTCCCCGCCCCTCTGTTCTTTTCACCCTCCTTGAGCTCTGGGTCAGAACATTTTATTACTGGGTGGGGGTTAATCTTATTTTAAATTAAGCACTACATGTTGAGGACAGTGGATTTTGATTCCTTTCTGTACAATGTCTTACTTGTCTATAAATATTATTACTGACTGTGCACAATGTGTTGACACAAAAACATCTACAAGGAGTGGAATGCTCCACCTCCCCCTTTTTACACTAGTGGTTTGTCCCAACCAAACAGCCACTTTGCTGCTGGCTTGTCTGCAACCGGATTCTGAATAGAATTCTACTCTGAGCACTTCTATGGTAACTTTGGCAATATGCTTTTTATCTTAACGGTGTTTATTGAAAAATGACTGCTTGTTTTGTGCCTATTGTAATCCTGGTTATTTTGGGTCAAACCAGATATTTTTAATTGAGGTCATGTCTCCCTTTGTTATTTTTTTATCAGCTAGGGGTAAAGGATGACACACTAGGGCTTGCACTCTTGTAGGCTGTAGCTTAGATACAGGCTAACAAAGGAGGTCAAAAACTACTGGGATGCCATTTTGTCTGTTACCTCTTAAAGGTGGCAGGTCATAATGGACCGGTTGTGTTTTGGTATTAATTGAAATTCATCTCACTGACTCTTCTTAACTGTTGTGTGTTGTGGTAAAAAAGAGTCCCGTTGATTTTGCTGATATCTTGGTTTAATAATAACTGTAACCCCTAGCATAAAGAGCAGTAACGTGTGGGAGCAGACCCAAACACCAGAATGAATGACAACGCTTATCCCATGCACGCATGCGCAGAACCAGAACTACGACATCTGTAAAAGGCCAATATTACTGTATGCACGGTCAATACTCTACATTAATCCCATACATAAAGAACTCAGCATGGAGAACGGATGATTCTCCACAAGGCCTGTTGTTTCGTCTGGGAGAGCATGTGGTGGCAGGTGGGCTTCAAATTGGTTTAAATGATTTCTCTTTCACTTTTTATTATGATGTGCTTACTAATATGCTTGGATGTGCCTCTATTCCAGAACAGCTGAGTTAGGTGGTTGCATGACCACTTCTGCAGCCATCAAGTCCTAGAGAAGGCTGTTAATCACCCATAGATTCAATCCAGTTGTGGCAGAAGGGAAACACCTAAAACATATAAGGTAGGTGAACCACTGATCTAAACCTACTAACGACTGATTCAGTCTATTGATTCTTGGATTGGTAACTGGTTGAACTGAACTGGACTATTACTACTGGTGTGGGATCTTTATTAGCATATGGGCATTTTTGAATGAATTTATTTATCAACTTCTTTGGAAATTTTTGTGGTTAATGGAAGATTGAACCAGTTATTTGATGGAAGTTTATCCAGTATATATTGTAACTAATTTTTCCAACTACAATACAAATCACCTTTGTGTTATTTTTCTGTCTCTGGTGTGCTAAATCAACCCGGATCCTCCCTGACCTTTATCTTTAGATTTTCTGATGAAGATCCCTTTATTTTAAATATTGATTCCCTCATTTTAACATGAATGCATCATAAATGCTACACTATGCTCCAGCTTGATAGGTAAATATAATTGTATATGTCAACTAACATTAAGATAAATAGTCATAAATATTCATTAGTGTGTCCTTGTTAATTTAACTGAGTGTACATGGGGAACCGTATGGTTTGTGTTTGTTAAGCAGTACACAGTTTAATATTTCAATGTTTTTCAGAACTTTTCTAATGTTTATCATCTTTGTAACCAGTGCCTTCCTCTCTCTTATTTCTGTATTTTTCAGCTGCTGCTCAGCAGTTTGACCCAAAGCTGACTGACAAGGACTACAGCGAAACAGTCACAAAGTGACTTCATTACACAACAGAGCGAGAGTGAAACATGAAGGAACCAACATGACGCCAACCAGAGTCGTAGTTCATACAGTGCAAGGTTTAACCTCCTGGACGCTGTTCTTCTATGGACAATAGACCATGTTGATCTGACTGTCAAAAAGGAGTCAAATATGTTTACAGATCTATTCCCTGTTTTCTTAAATAAATGTTATGTTAATGTCATGTTGTCATTTTTAAGCGTGTACACACGTTTTTGGAAAAATGTTAGTGCAAGATAATTATGAACAACATAATATCCATCATCTGCCAATAAAATTGTGTTTAACATCAGTGAAGAAACTTTTAATGGTATGTTATGTAGACCTAACAGACCAAAAAGTCTACAGGAATCAATAGTTCTTCTTTAGCTTTGATTCAATATAAAAGCAATGCAAATATGCATGCAGGTCTACATTCAGATGACTGTTGAATCAACATTAATATGGTGTCGGTTATGGTTGAAACTCTGACGTTGATTTGACATGCAAGTCACCGGCCACTTTCAATTTCGTTTCAATGTCAGGCTTCACTGTATACTCAATGTTTCTGACTGACATTGTTTCAATGTTTCATGTATATTGTCATCTGGGCTTTTCTACATTATTTAAGCAGAAATTGTTTGGGCTATATGTATGCAAACATGTGGCTGTTTCTTTTTTTTTTTTTTTTGGAGTTAATGTTGATGTAGAATTACTTTCTGTGAATACAAAACAAAGTGCTCAGAAAAAGGTTGTAACCAAAACAAATGCTTGTCTTTTGTGACAGAACGCCTCTGAAGATTGATCTTCAGAGGCGCTAACTGCTCTCTCTTAAGTCATCCAGAAGTCAAGCCCCCTCATCGCCCAGAAGGTCTTTGTGGTCATGTCTCTGTGACAGCCTGTCACTTCTAAATTACTACCCCATCACTGGAATCAGGAAAATTGATAACACACAGTACGATAACTACAGCCAGTTTGCTGAAGGGGTGGAAACAGGCTGAAACTGGAGAGCTAAGTTTATGTGTAAGCGTGTGTGTGAATGACTTAAATTTCATTGTTTCATAAAACACTTCTTCTACCTCTTAATTGAAACTATGGTCCTCTGTTACACTCTGATAAGAGCTTTAGGGTTCAGGTGAGTTCCAGTTTTGCCTTGAGACTCTTCAGCATGCAGCCTGAAGAAAACCAAGAGTTGAGTCAGTGGCATTGAGTGCTAAAAAGACGCTTTTCCTTCCCAGGCTACTGCCGCATGATCGGCTCCTGCTATGATCACCTGTGTCTACATGTCGATCTGAAGCAAGCCCGGACCTGCAGAGCAAACAAACCTTCTTCTACGGTGCCACTGGCTCACGTTCTTCTCTTGTTTTTTTCCCCTCATGCCCTCTTTGTGGCAGGGAGATCCGTATGCTTGTAGAGACTGAGAACAGAGCTGACCAGCCTTTCAGTCCTTCGAACCACCCTGAACTGTCAGGGGGTTCAAACCTACTTACAACCAGAAGAGGTTAAAATAGGTTAGAATAGTTGCTCCTGGTGCAGAATAGTAAGAAAGTGCATCAACCTTGCATCACATGATGATTCATGTGGGTTTAATCCTGTGCCAACATTGTTATACGTTTTTGGGGGGGGTTTTTATAATAATTTTGTTTTATGGGTTACAGTTCAAAATATTCATTCATTTTTGTTAAAAAATAATAGAAAAAACATTATTAATCAGCAGTCACTGTTTAGAAACCATTTCAGTCATTCGCCAGGAGGGGTCAGTATTACTCCACCAATAAAAGACCTTAGATTAGCAAGACGGCTAAACATAATGAATAACTGTACCAGTATTTCGCCAGTAGGGGTCAGTATTACTCCATGAATGACAAAAGAGATTGATGAAGGAAATTACTTTTACTCTATTATTTTTTCATACATGTTTCATCCTGTGCAAACTGACTTAAGATGATGAACTCGGTCAATGCTGCCGAACGCATCGATGCGTATGGCCTGGCAGATGGGCGTGGGAACTTTGCGAGAGCGTCTGCTGTGACATTTCCAACAGGAAGACACCTGTTTTTTCTGCTGTATCTCTTCTGTAAACACTCTTTTCTCCTATACACCTTCAACATTTTCTTAAATACAATGCATTATAGGCCTTTTCACCTTAAACAGGATTAATCACCTTTTACTTAACCTGGTTAATGTTTTACACTCACATATTGGAGGCTTTACCCACTGTAAAACTCCATAGCAATAGACTACACACAGGGAATTTCTGTTGGCTTAAAACACGCAGTAAATGTAGTGTTTTGTTAAAAGCTGTTATTTACTACCGCCAGTAAATGCATCAATTTTACTTGCTCTCTACCTTACTGCTCAGTCAAGGGCAAAATTAGGTTTAAGCAATTTGATTGGTTGTGATGGACTGGGGTGAGAACGGCACTGAAGGTGTGCGTGAACGCTGTTACGTACTAGCAGTCGGCCGGCAGCCGTTAATGGACGAGGTTGGACCTGTTCCCCTGTGGACTGTTAATTTTTTTTGCTAACAAGTTGGAGCTGCCAACTTTTTCTGAACGTTTTGCCTGGGTTTTGGAGCTGCAGACCCGAACAACGCTCATGAGTCGTAACGGACTGTTGGAGCAGTTTCATTGCCATTCGTTTAAAGCCGTTAAACCACGGTGGGGTGAGTAACCCATTCTTCGTGCTGATTCTGGGAGCCGCCATCATTGGAACTGCTATTCCGAGGATGAATGCTAACCGAGTCCCTGATAGTCAGGTTACCTTACTGCCAGGTATTTTTGCCACAAAGCCCAAAAAAGACTACGTGACTGAGAAACAACAGGAGTAAACATACAGAATTATAATGGTCTTCAGAGGTTTAATACACATTCTATATATATTTTAAATGTTTGCCTTTATGGTATCCGGGGGTAGTATAAAAAAAAAATCTCCATGTGGGGTTTCAGTCCAGAATGCTCAGGTCCAACAACACCCACATCTCTGAATGTGTTTCAGGACCCTCCCTGCCCCTACCATGATACCCCCACCATTTTCCCCCCAACTCTGTAATATGATAGGAACACCTTCCCTTATACACCATGCTTGCTGTGTCTCCTAAAAGGCTTGTTGCTAACTTTAACCAGAACTCTTTATGGCTTCTCTAAATAAAAAAGAAGGAAACTTTAGTTTGTGGTCGTAAGGCGGTAAAATGCTAAAAGATCAACAGGTGCTAATACTTTCTGCAACACATTGTAATCTTAAGGCTTTATCTTTGTGAGGTGGCCATGTTCAGGAAGTGATGGAACTTCCCTTTTCAGTTTTCTGAGCAGTAACTGTGCCAGATGTTTTTTTTTTGTTTGTTTTTTTTTTTCAGTTTATATAAGTTAAACATCAGCCCAGCTCAGAATTGTCTCCACTTTGTAATAAGGAGCAGGGGACAGAAAAGTAGGTTGTCTTCTTTTCATCCTCTGCTCTGTTCATATAGAAAGGGAGAAAACAGAAATAAGGAAAGTAATAATAATATAAACATAACAGTTAGACAAGGAGTGCCCCTGTTTCTATTTGGGGGTTGCCCATAGCAATGCATAAGGAGAGCAGTGACTCCAATGCCGGGTTTGATCCCGCATTGGAGCTATTACTTTTATAGGGAATCAGACTTACGATGGCGATGTAAAAAGCGAAAAACGAGCCATATTTCCAACTGCCGAAACGCAGAGCATAACTGACAAAACTAGAGTGTAACTGACGCTTTTTTAGAGTGTGAGAAGCAGAGCGATTTTAGCATTAGCATTTTACCTTAAATAAGGTATTAGCTATGTCTAAAACTTATTAGCCATGTTTCGTGTACTGAATGGAGTAAGTCAATTACAGACAACATGCTAGTGATGCCCCTCATGCTACTGACAGTATTCAAGCTAACATTAGCATTTTGGCTAATTTTAGCGTATACACTTATTTTAACAGACTGAGTGGTGCAAGTCCATGTTAGTAAACATTTCTGTGATTTTTTTAGCCAAGCTTAGCATTGATGCTAATGTTTAGCATCAGCACACTGGGTCCAATCAGACGGGCACACTTTGGCAGGCCCTGGTTAAATTTCTTCAGGAATTTTCTAGTTGGGGCCTGCCCATAGCAATGCATAAGGAGAGCATAACAATAGGTGCCTCCATGCATTGCATGGCAGGCACCTATTGTTCTTCACCTAATAGAATGTCTCTGTTTTTTTGGGACCTGCCCATAGCAATGCATAAGGAGAGCAGTGGCTCACTGCCTCCATGCATTGCATGGCAGGCACCTATTGTTCTTCACCTAATAGAATATCTCTTTATTATATATACTTCTTCCGTGACCGTTAATGCGGCTCGTACCGCTGCGAGCCCACCCACAAAAGTGGTATCAAAACGTGCGGCTCGATCCCGGCATTGGAGCTATTACTTTTGGTGGGATTCGGAGTTACGATGGCGACGTAAAAAGCAAAAAACGTTCAAAAATTTTTGTCAGTTTGAAACGGCTGAAACTAGAGTGTAACTGACGTCTCGTTAGAGTGTGGGAAGCAGAGCGATTTTGACCAAAAAAAATTTTTGAAATCGCCGTCACGCCCACAAATATCGCCCTATCGGTATCAAACTCGGTCATGACATCGATACGAGTGCCTGCTCCGGTAAAATGTTTTCGAAATTTTCCTAGGGTTTACGGCTTTCTGTCAAGGTGCTTTAGAGCGAAGTCATGCGACAGGATTTCCACACGTTCAGCCACATTGACTTCCATGTATTTCTCAAAAATGTCAAACCTCAGCGCAAAACCATTTTTATCTCGTCGCTGTTATTACTGTGAGTGATGTACAGATATGAATCGCGGTACTATCGGAGACGAAAGATAGCCCTCTCATACGCTTCAAACCGTTTTTCGATACGTGTCACGGTTCCCGAACGGGAAGGAGTTGTTCGGACTGCTTTTTTCATTCAAACTGACTGGGTGTCTACAAAGATAGAATTCTTTCTCCACCTTTCTGTCTCACACATGGCAGTTGGCAGAGGATCCATTCCCATAGCAACGGAACACAGCAGGGCCGAGCAGCTGATTAGGACTACAAATTCTCCATATTTGTAGTTTTAAATAAAAATCAGTTAAAACAGAGGGCAGAACTAACATGTAGAACAACTTGCTGTTTTGGCCAATATATAACTGATTTATCCCAAACACTGTTACTCATAGGATTAGTGTAGCCCTTTAAAATAAAGCCTACTGAAAATTTCAAAATAAAAGCCTGAATATTCCTCTCAGGGCTTTCACAAAAACTAACTGCTTCAAACAGCTGGAATTATGTGTCATTCACATGACAGTTGAGCTGCTCTTTAGAAGTACAATGACTGAATTTAAGAACTACAACATGGCGGAACTGTCACTTTCTACTGAGGCGGACTAAGCTGTCCTTTACAACTACTTGTTGTAAAGGACAGTTTAAAAACTGTTTTGGAAGTTTTATAACTGATTTTAACCAACCGTTGTTACACATGGGATTACTGAAGCATTTTAAAATAAAGCCTACTGAAAATTTCAAAATAAAAGACCTGAAAATTTTTAAATCAGATAATTGCTCTTTGGAGCAAAATATAACTGATTAAACCCAATTACTGTTACACATGGGATTAGTTGGGCCGCTTGAAATGATGATTACTGAAAATTTCAAAATAAAAGCCCTGAAACTTTTACATCAGTTTATTTTGTTTTGGGCATTTTATAACTCATTTAACCCAATGAATGTTAATCATGGGATTAGTTTGGACATTTACAATGAAGCTTACTGAAAATTTCAAAATAAAAGCCTTAAGATTCATCTGTGGCTAGGGCAGCGCCGCAGGCGCTGCAATGATACTATCTTTCATTATCTTTTTCTCTCAGGTTAGGGCACTTTCTTGCGCAGCAACACAGAGCATTAGCATTAGCATTTTACCTTAAATAAGGTATTAGCTATGTCTAAAACGTATTAGCCATGTTTCGTGTACTGAATGGAGCAAGTCAATTACAGACAACATGCTAGTGATGCCCCACATGCTACTGACAGTATTCAAGCTAACATTAGCATTTTGGCTAATTTTAGCATATACACTTATTTTAACATACTGAATGGTGAAAGTCCATGTTAGTCAACATTTTTGTGATTCTCCACATGATACTTTGTAATTTTTTAGACAAGCTTTGCGTTGATGCTAATGTTTAGCATCAGAATCCGACGGGCACACTTTGGCAGGCCCCGATTAAATTTCTCCAGGAATTTTTTTTCTAGTTTATTATTCTTCCGTAGACCGGAATGCGGCTCGCACCACTGCGAGCCCACCCACAAAAGTGGTATCAAAACTTGCGGCTTGATCCCGGCATTGGAGCTATTACTTTTATTGGGAATCGGACTTACGACGGTGACGTAAAAAGCGAAAAATGAGCCAAATTTCCAACTGCCGAAACGCTGCCAAAACTAGAGTGTAACTGACGTTTCATTAGAGTGTGAGAAGCAGAGCGATTTTGACCCCAAATAAATTTTGAAATCGCCATCACGCCCACAAATATCGCCCTATCGGTATCAAACTCGGTCATGACATTGATACGAGTCTGCTCCGGTAAAATGTTTTCGAAATTTTGCTAGGGCTTACGGTTTTCTGTCAAGGTGCTTCAGAGCGAAGTCATGCGACAGGATTTCCACACGCTCAGCCACATTGACTTCAATGTATTTCTCAAAAATGTCAAACCTCAGTGCACACCATTTTTATCTCGTCGCTGTTATTACTGTGAGTGATGTACAGATATGATTCGCGGTACTATCGGAGACGAAAGATAGCCCTCTCATACGCTTCAAACGGTTTTCCGATACGTGTCACGGTTCCCGAATGGGAAGGAGTTGTTCGGACTGCTTTTTTCATTCAAACTGACTGGGTGTCTACAAAGATAGAATTCTTTCTCCACCTTTCTGTCTCACACATGGCAGTTGGCAGAGGATCCATTCCCATAGCAACGGAACACAGAAGGGCCGAGCAGCTGATTAGGACTACAAATTCTCCATATTTGTAGTTTTAAATAAAAATCAGTTAAAACAGAGGGCAGAACTAACATGTAGAACAACTTGCTGTTTTGGCCAATATATAACTGATTTATCCCAAACACTGTTACTCATAGGATTAGTGTAGCCCTTTAAAATAAAGCCTACTGAAAATTTCAAAATAAAAGCCTGAATATTCCTCTCAGGCCTTTCACAAAAACTAACTGCTTCAAACAGTTACAATTATGTCTCTCCTTGTGTGTCTCACTCACATGACATTTGAGCTGCTCTTTAGAACTACAATGACTGAATTTAAGAACTACAACATGGCGGAACTGTCACTTTATACTGTGGAGGACTAAGCTGTCATTTAGAACTTTCTTTGTGTTTTGGGAGTTTTATAACTTGATTTTAACCAACCGTTGTTACACATGGGATTATTGAGGCAATTTCAAATGAAGCTTCCTGAAAATTTCAAAATAAAAGCCTTTACATTTTTACATCAGATAAGTGTTATTTTTGCAATTACAAAACTGATTTAACCCAATCACTGTTACACATGGGATTAGTTGGGCCCTTTGAAATTATGATTACTGAAAATTTCAAAATAAAAGACTTGACAATTTTTGAATCAGGTAATTGCTGTCTTGGGCATTATGTGACATCTTTAACAAACCCACTATTACACTTTGGATTAGTTTGGCCCTTTGAAATGAAGCTCACTGAAAATTTCAAAATAAAAGTCTTGACATTTTTAAAATAAGCTGATTGCTGCTTTGGCCTTTCTGTGAATGGTTTCATGAAACCACTGTTACACATTTGATATGTGTGGCCATTTTAAATGAAGCATACTGAAAATTTCAAAATAAAAGCTTCCAAATTGCCCTGAGGTTAGTGCACTGCAATAAGATCATCCTGCATTTTCTTTGTGTCTCAGGCTAGGGCTCTGCCTTGCATTAGCATTAGCATTGTACCTTAAATAAGGTATTAGCTATGTCTAAAACTTATTAGCCATGTTTCGTGTACTGAATGGAGTAAGTCAATTACAGACAACATGCTAGTGATGTCCCACATGCTACTGACAGTACTCAAGCTAACATTAGCATTTTGGCTAATTTTAACGTATACACTTATTTTAACAGACTGAGTGGTGCAAGTCCATGTTAGTAAACATTCCTGTGATTTTTTTAGCCAAGCTTAGCATTGATGCTAATGTTTAGCATCAGCACGCTGGGTCCAATCAGACGGGCACACTTTGGCAGGCCACGGTTAAATTTCTTCAGGAATTTTTTTATATTTGTGTTATTTATTTGACTAAATTTAGATATATTCTTTTCTTATATTTGGTCCTTGAAGATAATATGTTTTTATGTTTCTAAGTTTCTTTTTAAGTGGATTTCTTGCAGACAGCAAAGTAAGTTTTTATTAGACAAAAAATGTGTTTTCACTGTGCTTATGAGAAGTAAATGTTAAACTTCAACTTTAACATTTAAACCACACTCATAAATTATTCAGAGGGTGTGACACTGCGAGGTTATATTGTTTATTTAACACAAGATCAACCATTTATTTTCTTACCTTGCTTTTCTTGACCTAGAAAGCTGTGATAGACATAAAATGTACTAAGCTGTTTGTGCAAGAACTCAATCATTTCTGGTCAATTCTTCCACCCAAAGCATTACTTTGCATTACTTTGGGTAATGCAAGTATTGCACTGCTTGTTAAATGGAATTTCCATGTTAAATAGCCAGAAATCAAAAACAACCGAACAGCTTTGGAAAATGCAATCACTGAGCTAATAAATGAAATAAAACATTTCTAAGGATGTTTTGCCCTGAGCAGCAGGTGAAAGTATTCAGAACCTGTACTGAAACTCATCTGCTGAACAAGTTGGGGCTTGTGCAGTTTCTACAATAGGAAACAAAGTATAAAAAATGAGGTCAATGCACACCACACACACATGCACCCGCACACGTTTGTGTGACTATCTTTATGGAGAGTTTCCATTGACTTCCATTCATTTCTAATGCCTACACCTTACCCTTATCCTAATTCTAATCCTCACAATTACATACCTAGCCCTAACCCCTTGTAGGGACCAGGTTTCGATTCCCACAAGGAGCAGTCGGTCCTGTATATTGGTATGTGTTAGGAAAATGGTCCCCACAAGGTTTTACAAACTCTCTCACACACACACAACCTGCAGGTCATATTTTGTAAGAGCAGTCTGGTGCATAGAATGTACCTTTCTTACCAAACAGGCATTATATTACTTCTGTTTAACAAACATCAGTCAGAGCTTCCCTTTTCCTGTAGGAGCCTGCAAATAGAGAAAAAAACACTTCTCACCAATTGATGACACATTATCATCAGCTGCTGATGCTCTTCTTCGATGACCTGTATACCTAAAAGAGAGAAAATAAATCTGAATCATAAAACAAATCTTTAATGTTAGCATTCACTAGTTGGAAATTGAAGGGCACACCTGCAGAAGGCTGTTCCATTCTGATCCATCACTGCCACCTGGTGGTTACATCCTGAAACTTCATGTTTATTTGTAGTTCTATTAAAAATTGGGTATTTTATATGTTAAATGTCTACATATACACAAAACAGGAATATAATATTTATTCAGGATTTTAAAGTCATTAGGTAAAGTAATAAAGATCTTCCAGTATTTTTTATTGGTGAAAAATTAAAAGGAGTTAATAAGTCTTGTTCTTCACACAAAAAGAAAAAATTACATATGGGTTATGGTTTCTCCGTAAAGGGGTCACACTCTTAAGCCTCTATTGGATAGAAGAGCAGTGTGGTTTTCTACCTGGTCGTGGAACACTGGACCAGATCTACATCCTCAGCAAGTTTCTGAAGGGTGTGTGGGAGTTCGCCCAACCAGTCCACGTGTTTTGTGGACTTGGAGAAGCTGTTCGACCGTGTCCCTGGGGGTGCTTCTGGAGTATTGGATACAGAGCTCTTTGATATGGGCTGTTAGGTCCCTGTATGACTGGTATCAGAGTCTGTTCACATTGCCAACAGTAAGTCAGGCTTGTTTTCAGTGAGAATTGTACTCTCACTGAAAATAAGTCTGCCCTTTGTCACAGATTCTGTTAATTATTTTTGTGGACAGAAATTACATAAATAATGTAATGTAATGTAATTTTATTTTATCAACGCTATGACAAGGTGCTGATTAGATCCATCTTGGTGGCCTTAGTGTGGCATCTCTGCTGTTTGAAGATGATGTGATCCTACTGACTTCACTGGGTAGTGATCTACAGCTTTCACTGGAGTGGTTCACAGCCGAGTGTGAGGCGGCCAGGATGGGGATCAGTGCCTCCAAATCCAAGGCCATGATCTTGAGCCGGAAAAGGGTAGAGAGCCTTCTTCAGGCCAGAGAGGATGTCCTGCCCCAAGTGGAGGAGTTCAAGTATCTTGGGATCTCATGAATGAATGAGAGAAAAATTGAGCAGGAGCTCAACAGGCGGATTGGTGCAGGATCTGTAGTGAAGTGGATGCTGTACTGGTCTGACATGGGGAAGAGAGAGCTGAGTCAAAATGCAAAGCTCTTGATTTAGTGGTCAATCTACATTCCTAACATCATCCTTGGTCATGACCCACAGCCTTGGGTCATGACCAAAAGAACTAATTCTTGCATATAAGATACACTGTAAGGACTATTTTTCTAATGAATACTGCATTGTGGGGATCGAGTGCTAACACAGCTTATCACTGATTATCACCCATGATAAGCGGTGATATTTTTTTGCAAAGTTAGGGTAAGAAGTTGCAGGTTAGGATGACAAAAAGGGAAGCCCAGCTGCGAGTGTTCCAATTTATTATGGTTAAAATGGCTCTATTGCAACCATTGAATATAAATTGTCATTAAAAAAATAAGCTTTTGCCATCTAATTCACTCAGAGTATGGTTTATCTGACACATTACAAATACATCACTAGTCCCTCCCCCCAACCTGAAAATGTTCTAAAATCACGCTGCGCGGAGAAAACAACTAACATGGTGGAGAGTTTGAAGCGAGAGGGTGAATGAGACGGTAACTGAAGGAATCAGTCTAGTTCCAAAGAGAAATAGCACTTGCTTTATAATTTGGCAGTGGTTTGGATTTTATATGGAGAATGTCAAACAAAATGAGGCAATTTGCGAAACATTTTATAAAACTGTTGCCACAAGAGGTTGTACCACAAATTTAATTCACCACCTAATCAGACTGTGCTTTTACATGTTGTTCATAGCCGCACTGCCGCGGTAGAACTATTCCATGAAAGGGAAACCTGGAGATGTTGGTAGGATTTATTTAGCGTTATGCAATGGGAACAATAACTCAAAACCGCTCATTAATTTTTCTCGCTCTCCAGGCTTTATGTAAACTTGTTGCCATAGCAACTGACAACAACACAAGTTTATACATAAGGATTCAGCACTAAAAACACTCAAACATAGACCAGAACATTCAATTACAGTTTTGAGTTTTTAGGCTTGATGTGTATTTTGTGAATATTAGTAAGTGATTGCTGTGGTAGATTAGCCACCGCTGCTATTAGCCAATCTAACACAGCGATAGTTGATTAGCTAATTTAAAGACCTGCTCTGCTGAGGCCTGGCAGTGTGTGTGTTTGTGTGTTATGTTAAGTTTGTCCAGAACTCAAGGCATATGCAAACTAAGCAGCCGCTTAGGGCCCCAAGACCACTAAGGGGGCCCCTCAGTGGAGCTGATTTATTTATTTTTTTGTAATAATTCTATGTCATAATATCAAAAACACATAATTTCACTATGAAGTGATTTGTTTTTACAACAATATTTATGTTTGATTATGTATGTAGAAATTATTATTTTATGGATAAAATGAAAAAATATTAATTGCTCTTGGCGGCCCCTCGTGGCCGCGACAGGTACTGCACGCTTCGCTGGTAACATGAACTGCACTGTGAAGGGCGCATCCAAACGTCCAAAGCTCCAGTCAGAAGTTAAGTTAGCAAAACTATGTCTCACAAAAGGACTTATCGTTCAGGGAGGGAGAAAAGAAAGAGGAGGAATAGAAAAAAAGCCAAGATAAAGTTTGTTTTAATGTGTGTTGGTAATGTAATGTAAAAGATTAGTAAAGCTACTAATGGAAAATTAGCTTGATAGCGACCTAGAACGGTCCAGTTCAACAGCCAAACATTTATGCTAGGGTCTTTGTGTTTTAACAAATGGAGCTGGACGACATTATCATGGAAGACGTAGGCCCCGGTTAAATTTCTTCAGGAATTTTCTAGTTATTTTTTTGTTCTTTGCCTATAGTAAAAGATTATTAAGGCATCTAAAAAGGCATACTTTATTAGCCTAAAGTATACACTGATATGTAATTGAAAACATACTGAAATTAATAATTTAAAGTAAGCATTAAGTTAATTTTAAAAATTTGATTTGAGCATTTATTTTAATGCTTCTAGTATACTTTGTATATATTTATAGGTAGTTCACATAAAATGTACTTACACAAATGCAAGTATACTTGAAATATACTAAAGTATATATATTTTTCCACTAGGGAAAATCCAGCTCAAATTTAATTGTTTGGCTTGTCTCAGGAGGTGAATATGTCCTTACTCCTGTATTCTGAACCATTTAGATGTACTGTGACATAATTTGCAAACACAACTGAAAATCAATCAACCAATCAAATTTTATTTGTATAGCACATTTCAGCAGCAAGGCATTTCAAAGTGCTTTACATCTAACAAACATAAAAACACAAAGTCATGTAACATAGCATAAACAATCAAAACATTAATTTAGACGGCCGTCAAATTTATAACTTGTTATCCATTTATCTAAATGTTTTACTTTGTGCGGATCCTGATCTTTGACATACTTCCAGTCGTTTGATTTTAGACTGTCTATTGGCTAATTTTTACTTACTTATCCCTTTCCTTGTCACGTCACGGAATTTAAGTGCCTGTTTTCACCGGACTCCGCCGTCCGTTTTACCACGGGTATTAGCCGGGCCCCACTGCCCACAACAGGACAAGGTCTCAAAGCATGCCTTTGCCAAAAAAGTTGTGGATTACTGATAAAAACCTGCTCCCTACTAAACTAAATAATATAGTGGAACTCTCAGGGAGCGGGGGCAAGCCAAGAACAAGGGAGGAAGTGAGCTTCATTACAAAATCTGGCTGTCTGTTGTGGGCATGCCCAGTAGAGCTCGCTTTGCAGCCTGACATCCACCCTCTAAATTTGAACAGGAGGGAGAGGAGATGACGGAGCAGACCTTGGTTGCTGCTGCTGCTCTCTGGCACAGTTTTATCTTACACATGTGAAAAGGTGTAATTTTTTTATTTTTTTCTTAATGAGGAATTTTTTTAATAATCAAAAGAGGATATTGGGGGACAAAAAGAGAAAAAAACTTTCTCTCCGCCATACCTGCTTTGTCAAGCACTTTTACCTCCAGGAGAGCAGAGGGACAACACTGAAAATGCAGCCAGCAGGAAGCTGGCGAGTGAAATGTGAAGAGGAGGAAGAAAGAGAGGCAGAGCTCTGCTTCGATTCCTGCACTGCACAGGTCAGTACCCAGGAAAAACCTCAACAACTGCTAAGTCTTCCTTTGTCCTCTTTCAACCCTGCTTTTACTTGAACTTTTTACAAGCTTCTATAATTTTTCAGAATATTTTTGTTCATGCTTCACAAATGCTGTGTGCTCTGTTGGGAGGCTGGATATAAAAGGTTGAGTAGCTGCCTGACAAGCAGTCTCCTCACAGCACCAGCCGACCACTGGCGTCCTCTGCGGGGGGAGAAAGGCTTCGCTGCCCCCTGCTGTGCTTCACATTGGAGCTGTTTCAACAGATATTCTTATGGATGCATGCGCTGAGGCAGGATAAACTCTCAGAGCCATGTGGTTAAACAACACAAAGATGGAGCTGGTGTGTTTTGGAGGCTGGGAATTGCTCTCAAGTTTTGGTAGAGTAAAGCAAACTTTCTTCCAATAGGAATTAGGAGCATCTTTCTGAGAGATGCTCCATTTGGAATTGTGTTTTCTGGTCAGATGTAAAGAAACACAGTTGATTATAATTTCATGTATTGTTTTATTTTAATAATTAATAGGCATGCTATTTTTTCAAAATATGTTTCCACTTTACAAAGAAACATATCAATTTTAAGTTAAGTCTCATCAACCCTCTCTCTTACTGATGGCTCCTCAAGTTAATCTAGAATTCAATCTGGATAGACTCACAGAGAAAAATAGCAGTTACAAGATTTAATGGTACAAAGTTTTTTGGTGCTCGAACCTGGTAGAAGACTTCTGAGCTGAGGATCACCAGGTGCAGGTGGTGGGCTCGGCGAAGCTCAGGCAGTCTTCTCCCCCCAAAAGGAGGACCAGGTTGAGGCCTAGCTGGCCTGCAGTCTGCGAGAATTGCAGGCACAGCTACATTGGTGGGGGTCTGAAAGGCGCATGCCGCGTGATGAGCTGTGGAAAATGAGATAGCTGTGCTGAGCTGAAAGGCCGAGGACCGCTGGTCCGGCCGGATCTCTAGGAAAACATAGGTGTTAAAGATGGACAGTGCTCCTTCACCAGGCACATGAATAAATGCTCACCTGCTGATATGGAGCGTTGAGCTTCTAGCACAGCTGAAAGATGAGAAGGTTGATGATGACCAGCGGCTGAGCTGGAGGAGAGAAGCTGGGAAGACGCCTTGAAGGGCAGCGGGTGTGGCAGCACCTATTCTAAAGGCATGGCCTGAGAAATGGCAAGGGGAAAGACCGCAAGCTGCTAGAGTCAGTCTAAGGTGGTAGATAAACCAGGCAGCGGTCATAGGGAACCTTTTGGGGGTGAGAAACAGGGGTTTTAATTCATGGTCTAGTCTATGTGTCAAACTCGGGACATGTGGCCCGCCACGTCATTTTATGTAGCCCTCCCCCCACCACCACCGTTTTATAGGCCAATGATTGACTTAAAATTGGTTTTGAGCACGAATTGAATACAAACTACACCTCCCATAATGCATTCTGATTGTTACCAGCCAACATTACAGCTTCTCTCCACTAGAGTGCAGCAGAGTCACCTCAAGCTCATTATTAATTTTCCCAGCGAATAAAACTGAGACATCGACAAGCTAACATCAAAATGTTTAAGAAAAGAAAAATCGATTTACAAGGAAGACTGTTTCATGAACGATGGGAAAACGAATACCTGTTTGTACTTCAAGGTTAAAAACCAGTGTGTCTTTTGTGTTCAGGGACCGTGTCCGTCGTGAAAGAAAACAATATACGTCGGCATTTTGAAACCAAACACGGAGCTAAGTTCACCAAATGTAGCCTTCAAGAAGAATAAAGGAAACCCTTGTCTGAACTGTCCGATCCGAAATGGCTGTGACTTTGCAACGTTATGTGACGTCACCGAGCATCTTGCTAAGCTAAATCAGAAACTACAAGGACGTAAACAAATCATCACCCAGATGTCCGACATGATCACAGCTTTCCAGCGTAAACTCGACCTATGGAAGCGCCAGATGGTACAAAACAATCTCCTTCACTTTCCTGCTTGTCAGATCATCTCGGCCTCCCGGTGCTTTTTCATGTGCTCGGTTAACTACCAAACTAACTGTTAATAAACGAGTTTGATCGGCGCTTTTCTGACTTTAAATCGCAGCACTCTGATTTTGACACCTTTACCAATCCTTTCACCGCCGATGTCTGCAGTGCGCCCCACCGCCTTCAGATGGAGCTATTGAGCTTCAAAGCCACAGCGGCCTGAGAGCGAAGTTCCGTGATGTTTCAATCGAGGACTTTTACCATCTACTGCCCCCTGATTTGATGCCACAGCTCCGACTCCATGCAGCTCGTGTTTGTCCATGTTTGGAAGCACCTATCTGTGCGAACAGATGTTTTCAATAATGAATTTAAACAAGACCAAACACAGATCGCGCATTACTGACGAAAACCTGCACGCCGTTTTGCGGATTGCCACAGCACAAGAATAAAACCAGACATGGACGAACTGACCAAGGGAAAACGGTGCCAGACATCCGGCCATAAAACATCGGTAAGCACGAACTGAATTAAAATAGAATGAATGTAAAACTAAGACTAAGTATACTAGAATATGCATATAGTTCATTGATTTTGCTTGTGTTTTGTGTTTATTTACAGAACAGGACCGATGAATGAGGATGTGTGTGAGTTGGTGTCAGGGTGAAGAGGACAGGCAACATCACCTAATTGTTTTGTTCTTATGTGAAAATACATGTTGGTTGTGTAATAACAAAAAGTTTTGTGAATGAAGTTGAGAGTTAATTCAAAACTTGTTTTTATTATTTGCTTGCTTACCTTTAAACACTGATTTAAGTATTGTAAGTTTTAAACTGAGCAGTAACTTTACATCCATGTAAACTCAAATGTAATATTTAAAACTTGAATACATAAAATGAGTTATTTGACAATATGAGGTGTTGTTTAATTTATTTTTAACATTGTATTTTCATACATTTATGCTCTGGGTGCCCAAGTCTAGTTTTCCAGACCTACCCACTCTGCAACTTTAGATGCGTTCCTGGATCATTGATTCATCACTAGGCCTCTACAGAACTGAGTTGCTGCTAATGAGGGAAGTCAACCTTTAGTCTGGGATGTGTTTTAGCAGGGATGCACCTAAAAGTTGCAGTCTGGAGGACTGCACTTGGGCACTCCTGATTTATACTGTCATTGTGGCCCATTCAGGGTGGCCAATATGCTGAAGTGGCCCTTGGTGAAATTGAGTTTGACACCCCTGGTCTAGTCGGTGTCTTTTACATGCGAATTTTAACATCGCATGGAAAGGACAAAACGGACCGTCTATGTGTGCAATAGAGATAGTGCATGGGCCTTTCATTTTTGTATGCTTAATGAAAAGGTCGAAGTGATCAGGGAAGTATTTAAGATCAAAGACAAATCTCTTAACGGATTGAATACTTTAGATGCAGAAGTAAACTCACTCAGTCTGAGGAAACCGTAGAAAGCTAAGAGAAAAGTGCTCGAGAGGAGCGCTTTGATGTAAGGGGAGAAGGCTCCAGATTGGAGCGCGGTTATGAGTTTCCTAAGTAAAGGGAGTGTGATAGGTTTCCGGCTGTCGGGGTTGGAGGAGCTATGTTTAGCAATTCCTTTGAGAAGGAGTTTGTCGGTAGGGTTGGAGAAGAGGCTTGGCGATGTGCTAGGTTGTTGGAGCTTTGCGTAAAAATTTATCCCAGCAAGCAAGCTGCGGATGTATAAAAGTTTGTAACGACAGTGGTCAAAACAGTGAGTGATGAATGCAGGGACAGAGGGTATACCTTATCCAGTATAGAGACTGGATAAGGAGGAGAATCAATCGCTGAGCAGAACTTAGTAAAGGTTTGTCATGCGAACGAATACGAGGAAAGAGTAGATGGGGCGAGACCCTATCAGGGGTTTTCAAAGTATGAAAGGGTGAGCCCCCCTCCAAGGAGCACAATGCCTGCTGCGCCCCCTGCCCCCCAATAATCAACCCACACACAAACAAATGCCACAACAAAACACCTTCCAATTGCTTTTATTTTAGAACCATCTCATCTTTTAAAATGACACTTTATCTGAATGAAATTTAACACATGAACATTTTAAAACATTTCCTCCCATTTTAATTATTTTATCAGGGCCTTTGTATGACAACCCCAAACTCATTTTTCAACCGTTTTCTCAAACAAACGTTACATCTGAGATTCTGAGTTTAATGTTTGAGATACCAACAGTGTTTTCACATCTTAACAAAAACATTTTGATCAGATCTTTGGAACACATCTGTAAATGTTGCACATTTTCTTGAAATTAAAAAATAAATCAAGTTGCAAAATTGTGGAGCTCTTTTTGTGGCTCATCTAAACAATTTATCTCGAGCTAAAAGAGAGTGCTGTATGAAAGAGCGGAGGCATACAAAGGAAAAAACAATTACGCACGCTATGCGCACCCTTTCTTTTTCTATCACGGTCCTGAATCATGTGTAACTCATTTTATTTATGATTTTAACTAAATTGGCAACATGGCAACACATTGGCAACATTACTGTTCAGCTCACCTTAGTTTTAGGAAGGAGTAAAGTTTCACCGATGTTGTGGGGTTTCCCCGTCTTTGCAATGCGTAAGGCCACCCGATAAGATGCTTCGGTTGCCTTAGCATTATCAGTACTGAACGTCTCTATTGTTTTTTTCTGTGTACACAGCTCCTTCAGCTTCCTCTCAAAAAACTCCCGTGGCTTGGTCACTAAACCTGGGTGCTTTGTTTCAATGTGACGCCGGAGCTTACAGGGTCTCATGCTATCATTAGCCAGAACCTCCTTGTAGATTACACATTGCGGCCTTGGAGCATCATCGGGAGCAGTCCAGGAAAATCCAAACTTTAAGTAGTCGTGGTCATACTTCCTCTTTTTTCTACTTACGCCAGAGCTTGTCTCCCTTGCCTTTTTCTTTACTAAAAATTTGTCCATTTTTTCTCTCACATCATTTTTTCCCTCGCACCGTGCCTCCCCTAAAGTGCTCTGGCGCCCCCTCGGGGAGGCGCGCCGCACACTTTGAAAACCGCCGCCCTATTTGATGTAATAACGAGCTGAACATATGAGGGAGTGAAAGGACCCGCTAAATTGAGCATCAGGTCTTCAAAGGCTGGAATGGGTTCAGGGCGAGCGTCGGCTGTGGGACATAAGACGGCAAAAGACCTGAAATTTAGAAAGATACAGGGCGTCTGCGATTGCGTTATAATGACCGGGGACATGCTGTGCTGAGATAATGAAATTGTTATTAACGGCCTGCCATGTGATACAGCGAATGAAAGGCATGATGGAACTGGTGGATGAACAGCCTTTTTAAGGGCCTGAACCATGGCTGCGTTGTCGCAGCGCGCTAATATACGTAGCCTGTTCCAATGATATCCCCAGAGGCAACATGCAATGGCTATGGGGACTATTTCGTAAAAGGCGGAGGATTCGGACTGGGGAAAAGAGGGAGGCCACTTTCCTGTGAACCATTTTTCTTTAAAAAAAGCCCCCAAACCGGAGGATGGGGCAGCGTTTGTAAAGAACTGGAGCGAGTCAGCCGAGAGGCTGGCGTCATGGTAAAAGAAAGAAATGCCGTTCCAGTTAGAGAGCAGCTTCGACCAGAAGGCGAGATCGGAGCGGCAGCCATCATCCAGGCTGACGCGGTCGAGAAGCGAGGGAACCGAGTTGGCCAGATTGAGCAGGCGGGATATAAAAGATCGACCCTGAGGGATAATCCACATGGCGAAGTTAAGATGGCCCAGAAGCGAGAGGAGCTGGCGTTTCGAGACCGTAGCTTCAAGAGCGAAGGAGCAAGAGACTTCACGGATTCGGGACAGCTTATCTGCCGGCAGTGAGGTGACCATTGAGACTGAATCGAGTTTGATTCCCAGGAATTCGAGAGCTGTCGCAGGGCCAAGAGTTTTTTCAACTGAAAGAGGCACGTCCACACGGAGAAAAAGCTGACAGAGTTTCGATAGAGCAGAGCTGGGTGAGGGACAGTGGGGGTCCACGAGAAGAAAATTATCAAGCAGATGGAGAACCGCAGGAAGCCTGTCGACGTTGAGGAGAATCCAGCATAGAGCCTCAGATAGATGGTTGAACAGGCTGGGACTACTCCTGCAGCCGAAAGTGAGTCTGACAGCGAAATAAAGGGAACCGTCCTGCTTAAGCTCGTAGCAGATACCAGTCGGAGGGATGGACCGGGATTATTTTAAAAGCGTCAGCGATATCAGCCTTGGAAAGCCAAGCACCATGCCCTGCCGCTTTAATGAGGGATATAGCGTGGTCGACTGAGGCGTAGCAGAGAGAGAGGGGTCTTTTGGAATGAGGCTGTTAATGCTGGGGATCGGACTGCCGTGGGGAGCGGAAAGATCAAGAATAAAACGTTTTTTGCCTGAGTACTTGCGGATAGCTATGCCTAGAGGGTTAACTCGAAACGGGAAGAACGGGGAGGAACGGAAAGGCCCAATCATGAAGCCCTTTGATACTTCACGGGAGAGGAGGCGGGCCACGGTAATCCGGGTCGGCGAGGGCGGACCTGAGGTTCGGACAAACAAAAGTAGAAACGGGATAGGACTGAAAGCCTATGTGGAAGCCCTGTGAAAGGCCAGAGAGGAGAAAGTTCACGAAGGTGGGATCATGGTGGGACCGAAGGAAGAGGGCCAATTCGTGAGCGATGACAGGGGTAGAGAATGACCTAGAAATCAAGGCTTGGATAGCCGAGCATATGGCAGGGGAGGCAGGCGCCGAGGACAGGTGAATTTGGGATGGGGGTCTTTGCAATAGCTGCACACATGAAGGAAACGACAATCAGAAGAAACAGAGATGCCTTCATTTAAGTTGTTACAGAGAGGCTGGTTGTTAAATACCTCAATCTTTTGGCCCCTGCGATCGAGCGTTGGGCTGGCCGGACGGGGGAGAATAAGGGGAGGAGGGGGAGCGAATGGGAGCGTGGGGCAGAGGGCGCTCTGATGGCCGACTGGGCGCTCTGATGGCCGACTGTGGAGCAGGTGAGACAAGTAGAAGCCTCGGTGATCATAATGAGGAGTTCAGTATCTAAAACTGACCAATCCACACAAATGCCGGACTGAGCGAGAATAGTTGCGGCTTTAGCAGCGAACGCTTTATGATATTGATAAAACAGCGATCTACCGTATTTGAGGTTGAGGCCTGCAATAAGGGAAAGATAAGAATCGAGTTCGACTCTGCGGTCTGGATAGACCGAGCATATGATGTCACGGTAAATGCTAAAGGCTGCTAGAAATTCTCATATGGAGAGATTTTTCGACAGGTGGGGATCGGTAGATTTGAGGACAGCTGTGAGTCCAGCCTTCGAGGCGACATGCTGGTCCACTTCCGGGGACGGACCGATCAAAGAGATGATTCACGTACTGTCCCTGGAGAATCTTAGCTTGAAGTTTAGGGGAGATGAGGGCGTACGTGGAAACGTAGGACCCACCTGAATAGGGGATGGAGGTTCAGCGGCGAATTTAGCAAGAATGGAAGACTGAGAATGAGGAACAAATATACATCTTACCTTTAGCTCATCCTGGATGGGCATTAGAAAGAGTGAATGCGGCCAGGGCAAGCTGAGGGTAAGAGCACTAGCGGGAGCCGAGGCTTGGGCCAGCGCGGTGGATGTACGATCCTGGAGCTGGGCTAAGAGCGAAGACACCGTCTGCTGGAGGAGGTTTACGAACAATGTAAGAGTAGAGGTAAGATGCTGCATGTCCTTGAAAGGTTGATCCGAATCTGCAGGACGAGGCGGGAGGCTGGCTGATGTAGAGGGAACCGGGGCCGAAGCGGAAGCTAGGGGCGCAAGGGAGATAAGCGGGCTTGAGGAGCGGAAGGGCCCGGGGAGGCTGGCTCGGGAGCACAGGCAGAAGGCGGTCGGCCCCCGGCGTCGCTTAGATGGAGGGGGAGAGGATTTCCGGGACCTTTTATGGGGAGGGAATGTGGGGGAGACTGAAACAGTGGAGAGGGAGAGGAGTCACCATGAGGGAGGAGGGCGGCGAGAGAAGCCAGTTGAGAAGGTTCCAAACTCGGGCCGGGGGAAATGCCGCAGGAAGCCAGAGTGACAGCGAAGGGGGTTGAGTGGCTAGACAGGCGCTCCTGCACGAGGGGCCTGGAGGAGAATGGACTAGATCGGAAGGAATGAGGTTGAAGTCTAGGGAAAGAGAGGGATCATCTGAGTCGAAATCTGACATGTTCACAAGCGAATCAGCTGACTTTCGAAGCACGGCTGACGAGCAGGAAGACGTCGTTTTGGAGGGATCCGAGCACGGTGATTGGCTCGAGCGGAGCAGCACGCCGGACCTGATTGGCAGCAGCAAGGGCATGGAGGTTGATGAAGAGGATCAGCTGTGTTCCGTCTCCCAGCTTGAATTTTCGCCGAGGCTTCATTTCTGAAATGTCAAATTCAAATTCAGAAATACTTTATTGATCGCAAAGGGAAATTATATAATAATAATGTCCTCAAAGACCATCATGATCACAATGCCTTTCTGTAAAAGAAAGTATTTACAATACAAACCAAGTAACAAACTATTACAATGTTATAGCGTTCTCCGAATTAGATTTCTAAAATGAAATATTTTATTTATTTATTTATTTCCTTTATTTAACCAGGTAAACCCCGATGAGATCTAGATCTCTTTTTCAAGAGGGACCTGGACAGAAGTCTGCAATACACAACAACCTGGTTACAAAATAACATTAATTAATGCATATGCACAAGTGTAAAACAATAGAAAACAATTTAAAAGCAGTGACACAATTTAATAGAATCTCATTGCCTGTTTTTATGAACCGCTTGAAATAAATCCAATTAAGTAAATTCTGACAGCTTGAGTTCAGACTGGAGCTGATTCTAGGCTGTAGGAGCAACATACTGAATGCTTGCCTTCCCTTTTCAGTTCAAACATGTGGAACATGCAAAAGAAAAATGTTATTAGAGCGTAAAGAATGAGAAATAACAGATCTATGTAAGAGAGAGTTTAAGTATGCTGGAGCGAAGCCGAGTAGAGATTTATAAATCAGGATCATCAGGTGATTGTTTCTTCGTACACTTAAAGGAGACCATTAAGCTTTTGCATAAAACTCACAATGATGTGTAAGACGTCTGCTACCAGTTACAAACCTTAAAGCACAATGATACACAGTATTCAATGATAGAAGGCATTTGGTCAAAGCATTCATATATAAAATATTTCCATAATCCAGGAGTGGCAGGAATATCACTGCTACCAATTTACTTCTAGTTTTGAGAGAGAAACAAGATCCATTTTGGTAATAAAACTTAATCTTCATTTTCAATGTTGGTAACAAATTTGCTATGTGATTTTTAAAAGAAAGCTTTTTATCTAGAATAAAACCAGATATTTAGAATTATTGACAAACTCTGAACCTACAGCAGTTGTATGCAATAGACCAGGAGTGTCAAACTCAATTTCACCAAGGGCCACTTCAGCATATTGGCCACCCTGAATGGGCCACAATGACAGTATAAATCAGGAGTGCCCAAGTGCAGTCCTCCAGACTGCAACTTTTAGGTGCATCCCTGCTAAAACACATCCCAGACTAAAGGTTGACTTCCCTCATTAGCAGCAACTCAGTTCTGTAGAGGCCTAGTGATGAGTCAATGATCCAGGAACGCATCTAAAGTTGCAGAGTGGGAGGTCTGGAAAACTAGACTTGGGCACCCAGAGCATAAATGTATGAAAATACAATGTTAAAAATAAATTAAACAACACCTCATATTGTCAAATAACTCATTTTATGTATTCAAGTTTTAAATATTACATTTGAGTTTACATGGATGTAAAGTTACTGCTCAGTTTAAAACTTACAATACTTAAATCAGTGTTTAAAGGTAAGCAAGCAAATAATAAAAACAAGTTTTGATATTAACTCTCAACTTCATTCACAAAACTTTTTTGTTATTACACAACCAACATGTATTTTCACATAAGAACAAAACAATTAGGTGATGTTGCCTGTCCTCTTCACCCTGACACCAACTCACACACATCCTCATTCATCGGTCCTGTTCTGTAAATAAACACAAAACACAAGCAAAATCAATGAACTACATGCATATTCTAGAATACTTAGTCTTAGTTTTACATTCATTCTATTTTAATTCAGTTCGTGCTTACAGATGTTTTATGGTCGGATGTCTGGCACCGTTTTCCCTTGGTCAGTTCGTCGATGTCTGGTTTTAGTTCTTGTGCTGTGGGAATCCGCAAAACGGCGTGCAGGTTTTCGTCAGTAATGCGCGAAAAATTAAAATAGAATGAATGTAAAACTAAGACTAAGTATTCTAGAAATGCATGTAGTTCATTGATTTTGCTTGTGTTTTGTGTTTATTTACAGAACAGGACCGATGAATGAGGATGTGTGTGAGTTGGTGTGGGTGAAGAGGACAGGCAACATCACCTAATTGTTTTGTTCTTATGTGAAAATACATGTTGGTTGTGTAATAACAAAAAAGTTTTGTGAATGAAGTTGAGAGTTAATATCAAAACTTGTTTTTATTATTTGCTTGCTTACCTTTAAACACTGATTTAAGTATTGTAAGTTTTAAACTGAGCAGTAACTTTACATCCATGTAAACTCAAATGTAATATTTAAAACTTGAATACAAAAATGAGTTATTTGACAATATGAGGTGTTGTTTAATTTTTTTTAACATTGTATTTTCATACATTTATGCTCTGGGTGCCCAAGTCTAGTTTTCCAGACCTCCCACTCTGCAACTTTAGATGCGTTCCTGGATCATTGACTCATCACTAGGCCTCTACAGAACTGAGTTGCTGCTAATGAGGGAAGTCAACCTTTAGTCGGGGTGTGTTTTAGCAGGGATGCACCTAAAAGTTGCAGTCTGGAGGACTGCACTTGGGCACTCCTGATTTATACTGTCATTGTGGCCCATTCAGGGTGGCCAATATGCTGAAGTGGCCCTTGGTGAAATTGAGTTTGACACTCCTGGTCTATTGCATAAACTGCTGTAGGTTCAGAGTTTGTCAATAATTCTAAATATCTGGTTTTATTAGATAAAAGCTTTCTTTTAAAAATCACATAGCAAATTTGTTACCAACATTGAAAATGAAGATTAAGTTTTATTACCAAAATGGATCTTGTTTCTCTCTCAAACTAGAAGTAAATTGGTAGCAGTGATATTCCTGCCACTCCTGGATTATGGAAATATTTTATATATGAATGCTTTGACCAAATGCCTTCTATCATTGAATACTGGTATCATTGTGTTTAAGGTTTGTAACTGGTAGCAGACGTCTTACACATCATTGTGAGTTTTAGCAAAAGCTTAATGGTCTCCTTTAAGTGTACGAAGAAACAATCACCTGATGATCCTGATTTATAAATCTCTACTCGGCTTCGCTCCAGCATACTTAAACTCTCTTTACATAGATCTGTTATTTCTCATTCTTTACGCTCTAAAACATTTTTTCTTTGCATGTTCCACATGTTTGAACTGAAAAGGGAAGGCAAGCATTCAGTATGTTGCTCCTACAGCCTAGAATCAGCTCCAGTCTGAACTCAAGCTGTCAGAATTTACTTAATTGGATTTATTTCAAGCGGTTCATAAAAACAGGCAATGAGATTCTATTAAATTGTGTCACTGCTTTTAAATGTTTCTATTGTTTTACACTTGTGCATATGCTTAATTAATGTTATTTTGTAACCAGGTTGTTGTGTATTGCAGACTTCTGTCCAGGTCCCTCTTGAAAAAGAGATCTAGATCTCATCGGGGTTTACCTGGTTAAATAAAGGAAATAAATAAATAAATAAAATATTTCATTTTAGAAATCTAATTCGGAGAACGCTATAACATTGTAATAGTTTGTTACTTGGTTGTATTGTAAATACTTTCTTTTACAGAAAGGCATTGTGATCATGATGGTCTTTGAGGACATTATTATTATATAATTTCCCTTTGCGATCAATAAAGTATTCTGAATTTGAATTTGACATTTCAGAAATGAAGCCTCGGCGAAAATTCAAGCTGGGAGACGGAACACAGCTGATCCTCTTCATCAACCTCCATGCCCTTGCTGCTGCCAATCAGGTCCGGCGTGCTGCCCGCTCGAGCCAATCAGTGCTCGGATCCCTCCAAAACGACGTCTTCCTGCTCGTCAGCCGTGCTTCGAAAGTCAGCTGATTCCTTGTGAACATGTCAGATTTCGACTCAGATGATCCCTCTCTTTCCCTAGACTTCAACCTCATTCCTTCCGATCTAGTCCATTCTCCTCCAGGCCCCTCGTGCAGGAGCGCCTGTCTAGCCACTCAACCCCTTCGCTGTCGCTCTGGCTTCCTGCGGCATTTCCCCCGGCCCGAGTTTGGAACCTTCTCAACTGGCTTCTCTCGCCGCCCTCCTCCCTTATGGTGACTCCTCTCCCTCTCCACTGTTTCAGTCTCCCCCACATTCCCTCCCCATAAAAGGTCCCGGAAATCCTCTCCCCCTCCATCTAAGCGACGCCGGGGGCCGACCGCCTTCTGCCTGTGCTCCCGAGCCAGCCTCCCCGGGCCCTTCCGCTCCTCAAGCCCGCTTATCTCCCTTGCGTCCCTAGCTTCCGCTTCGGCCCCGGTTCCCTCTACATCAGCCAGCCTCCCGCTCGTCCTGCAGATTCGGATCAACCTTTCAAGGACATGCAGCATCTTACCTCTACTCTTACATTGTTCGTAAACCTCCTCCAGCAGACGGTGTCTTCGCTCTTAGCCCAGCTCCAGGATCGTACATCCACCGCACTGGCCCAAGCCTCAGCTCCCGCTAGTGCTCTTACCCTCAGCTTGCCCTGGCTGCATTCACTCTTTCTAATGCCCATCCAGGATGAGCTTCAGGTAAGATGTATATTTGTTCCTCATTCTCAGTCTTCCATTCTTGCTAAATTCGCCGCTGAACCTCCATCCCCTATTCAGGTGGGTCCTACGTTTCCACGTACGCCCTCATCTCCCCTAAACTTCAAGCTAAGATTCTCCAGGGACAGTACGTGAATCATCTCTTTGATCGGTCCGTCCCCGGAAGTGGACCAGCATGTCGCCTCGAAGGCTGGACTCACAGCTGTCCTCAAATCTACCGATCCCCACCTGTCGAAAAATCTCTCCATATGAGAATTTCTAGCAGCCTTTAGCATTTACCGTGACATCATATGCTCGGTCTATCCAGACCGCAGAGTCGAACTCGATTCTTATCTTTCCCTTATTGCAGGCCTCAACCTCAAATACGGTAGATCGCTGTTTTATCAATATCATAAAGCGTTCGCTGCTAAAGCCGCAACTATTCTCGCTCAGTCCGGCATTTGTGTGGATTGGTCAGTTTTAGATACTGAACTCCTCATTATGATCACCGAGGCTTCTACTTGTCTCACCTGCTCCACAGTCGGCCATCAGAGCGCCCAGTCGGCCATCAGAGCGCCCTCTGCCCCACGCTCCCATTCGCTCCCCCCCCCCTTATTTCCCCCGTCCGGCCAGCCCAACGCTCGATCGCAGGGGCCAAAAGATTGAGGTATTTAACAACCAGCCTCTCTGTAACAACTTAAATGAAGGCATCTCTGTTTCTTCTGATTGTCGTTTCCTTCATGTGTGAGCTATTGCAAAGACCCCCATCCCAAATTCACCTGTCCTCGGCGCCTGCCTCCCTGCCATATGCTCGGCTATCCAAGCCTTGATTTCTAGGTCATTCTCTACCCCTGTCATCGCTCACGAATTGGCCCTCTTCCTTCGGTCCCACCATGATCCCACCTTCGTGAACTTTTCCTCTCTGGCCTTTCACAGGGCTTCCACATAGGCTTTCAGTCCTATCCCGTTTCTACTTTTGTTTGTCCGAACCTCAGGTCCGCCCTCGCCGACCCGGATTACCGTGGCCCGCCTCCCTTCCCGTGAAGTATCAAAGGGCTTCATGATTGGGCCTTTCCGTTCCTCCCCGTTCTTCCCGTTTCGAGTTAACCTCTAGGCATAGCTATCCGCAAGTACTCAGGCAAAAAAGTCTTATTCTTGATCTTTCCGCTCCCCACGGCAGTCCGATCCCCAGCATTAAAGCCTCATTCCAAAAGACCCCTCTCTCTCTGCTACGCCTCAGTCGACCACGCTATATCCCTCATTAAAGCGGCAGGGCATGGTGCTTGGCTTTCCAAGGCTGATATCGCTGACGCTTTTAAAATAATCCCGGTCCATCCCTCCGTGGTATCTGCTACGAGCTTAAGCAGGACGGTTCCCTTTATTTCGCTGTCAGACTCACTTTCGGCTGCAGGAGTAGTCCCGCCTGTTCAACCATCTATCTGAGGCTCTATGCTGGATTCTCCTCAACGTCGACAGGCTTCCTGCGGTTCTCCATCTGCTTGAAATTTTCTTCTCGTGGACCCCCACTGTCCCTCACCCAGCTTGCTCTATTGAAACTCTGTCAGCTTTTTCTCCGTGTGGACGTGCCTCTTTCAGTTGAAAAAACTCTTGGCCCTGCGACAGCTCTCGAATTCCTGGGAATCAAACTCGATTCAGTCTCAATGGTCACCTCACTGCCGGCAGATAAGCTGTCCCGAATCCGTGAAGTCTCTTGCTCCTTCGCTCTTGAAGCTACGGTCTCGAAACGCCAGCTCCTCTCGCTTCTGGGCCATCTTAACTTCGCCATGTGGATTATCCCTCAGGGTCGATCTTTTATATCCCGCCTGCTCATCTGGCCAACTCGGTTCCCTCGCTTCTCGACCGCGTCAGCCTGGATGGGCTGCCGCTCCGATCTCGCCTTCTGGTCGAAGCTGCTCTCTAAGGAACGGCATTTCTTTCTTTTACCATGACGCCAGCCTCTCGGCTGACTCGCTCCAGTTCTTTACGAACGCTGCCCCATCCTCCGGTTTGGGGGCTTTTTTTAAAGAAAAATGGTTCACAGGAAAGTGGCCTCCCTCTTTTCCCCAGTCCGAATCCTCCGCCTTTTACGAAATAGTCCCCATAGCCATTGCATGTTGCCTCTGGGGATATCATTGGAACAGGCTACGTATTAGCGCGCTGCGACAACGCAGCCATGGTTCAGGCCCTTAAAAAGGCTGTTCATCCACCAGTTCCATCATGCCTTTCATTCGCTGTATCACATGGCAGGCCGTTAATAACAATTTCATTATCTCAGCACAGCATGTCCCCGGTCATTATAACGCAATCGCAGACGCCCTGTATCTTTCTAAATTTCAGGTCTTTTGCCGTCTTATGTCCCACAGCCGACGCTCGCCCTGAACCCCCAGCCTTTGAAGACCTGATGCCAATTTAGCGGTCCTTTCACTCCCCAAGTTCACTCTTATTACATCAAATAGGGCGGCGGTTTTCAAAGTGTGCGGCGCGCCTCCCCGAGGGGGCGCCAGAGCACTTTAGGGGAGGCACGGTGCGAGGGAAAAAATGAGTGAGAGAAAAAATGGACAAATTTTTTAGTAAAGAAAAAGGCAAGGGAGACAAGCTTGGCGTAAGTAGAAAAAAGAGGAAGTATGACCACGACTACTTAAAGTTTGGATTTTCCTGGACTGCTCCCGATGATGCTCCAAGGCCGCAATGTGTAATCTACAAGGAGGTTCTGGCAATGATAGCATGAGACCTGTAAGCTCCGGCGTCACATTGAAACAAAGCACCCAGGTTTAGTGACCAAGCCACGGGAGTTTTTTGAGAGGAAGCGAAGGAGCTGTGTACACAGAAAAAAACAATAGAGACGTTCAGTATGATAATGCTAAGGCAACCGAAGCATCTTATCGGGTGGCCTTACGCATTGCAAAGAGGGGAAACCCCACAACATCGGTGAAACTTTACTCCTTCCTAAACTAAGGTGAGCTGAACAGTAATGTTGCCAATGTGTTGCCATGTTGCCAATTTAGTTAAAATATAAATAAAATGAGTTACACATGATTCAGGACCGTGATAGAAAAAGAAAGGGTGCGCATAGCGTGCGTAATTGTTTTTTTCCTTTGTATGCCTCCGCTCTTTCATACAGCACTCTCTTTTAGCTCGAGATAAATTGTTTAGATGAGCCACAAAAAGAGCTCCACATTTTGCAACTTGATTATTTTTTAATTCAAGAAAATGTGCAACATTTACAGATGTGTTCCAAAGATCTGATCAAAATGTTTTTGTTAAGATGTGAAAACACTGTTGGTATCTCAAACATTAAACTCAGAATCTCAGATGTAAGTTTGTTTGAGAAAACGGTTGAAAAATGAGTTTGGGGTTGTCATACAAAGGCCCTGATAAAATAATTAAAATGGGAGGAAATGTTTTAAAATGTTCATGTGTTAAATTTCATTCAGATAAAGTGTCATTTTAAAAGATGAGATGGTTCTAAAATAAAAGCAATTGGAAGGTGTTTTGTTGTGGCATTTGTGTGTGTGGGTTGATTATTGGGGGGCAGGGGGCGCAGCAGGCATTGTGCTCCTTGGAGGGGGGCTCACCCTTTCATACTTTGAAAACCCCATAGGTCTCGCCCCATCTACTCTTTCCTCGTATTCGTTCGCATGACAAACCTTTACTAAGTTCTGCTCAGCGATTGATTCCTCCTAATCCAGTCTCTATACTGAAGAAGGTTTACCCTCTGTCCCTGCATTCATCAGTCAGTTTTGACCACTGTCGTTACAATTTTATACATCCGTACTCTTAGGAGACCATTAAGCTTTTGCATAAAACTCACAACTGATGTGTAAGACGTCTGCTCACCCACGTTACAAACCTTAAAGCACAATGATAACAGTATCTCAATCCGATAGAAGGCATTTGGTCAAAGCATTCATATATAGAAATATTTCCATCAATCCAGGAGCTGGCAGGAATATCAACTGCTACCAATTTACTTTCTTAGGTTTCTGAGAGAGAAACAAGATCCATTTTGGTAATAAAACTTAATCTTCATTTTCAATGTTGGTAACAATTCTGCTATGTGACTTTTAAAGAAAGCTTTTTATCTAGAAATAAAGCCCAGATATTTAGAATTATTGACAAACGTCTTTGAACCTACAGCAGTTAATTGATGAAACACATAGACCAGGAGTGTCAAACTCAATTTCACCAAGGGCCACTTCAGCATATTGGCCACCCTGAATGGGCCACAATGACAGTATAAATCAGGAGTGCCCAAGTGCAGTCCTCCAGACTGCAACTTTTAGGTGCATCCCTGCTAAAACACATCCCAGACTAAAGGTTGACTTCCCTCATTAGCAGCAACTCAGTTCTGTAGAGGCCTAGTGATGAGTCAATGATCCAGGAACGCATCTAAAGTTGCAGAGTGGGAGGTCTGGAAAACTAGACTTGGGCACCCAGAGCATAAATGTATGAAAATACAATGTTAAAAATAAATTAAACAACACCTCATATTGTCAAATAACTCATTTTATGTATTCAAGTTTTAAATATTACATTTGAGTTTACATGGATGTAAAGTTACTGCTCAGTTTAAAACTTACAATACTTAAATCAGTGTTTAAAGGTAAGCAAGCAAATAATAAAAACAAGTTTTGATATTAACTCTCAACTTCATTCACAAAACTTTTTTGTTATTACACAACCAACATGTATTTTCACATAAGAACAAAACAATTAGGTGATGTTGCCTGTCCTCTTCACCCTGACACCAACTCACACACATCCTCATTCATCGGTCCTGTTCTGTAAATAAACACAAAACACAAGCAAAATCAATGAACTATATGCATATTCTAGTATACTTAGTCTTAGTTTTACATTCATTCTATTTTAATTCAGTTCGTGCTTACAGATGTTTTATGGTCGGGTGTCTGGCACCGTTTTCCCTTGGTCAGTTCGTCCATGTCTGGTTTTAGTTCTTGTGCTGTGGCAATCCGCAAAACGGCGTGCAGGTTTTCGTCAGTAATGCGCGATCTGTGTTTGGTCTTGTTTAAATTCATTATTGAAAACATCTGTTCGCACAGATAGGTGCTTCCAAACATGGACAAAACACGAGCTGCATGGAGTCGGAGCTGTGGCATCAAATCAGGGGGCAGTAGATGGTAAAAGTCCTCGATTGAAACATCACGGAACTTCGCTCTCAGGCCGCTGTGGCTTTGAAGCTCAATAGCTCCATCTGAAGGCGGTGGGGCGCACTGCAGACATCGGCGGTGAAAGGATTGGTAAAGGTGTCAAAATCAGAGTGCTGCGATTTAAAGTCAGAAAAGCGCCGATCAAACTCGTTTATTAACAGTTAGTTTGGTAGTTAACCGAGCACATGAAAAAGCACCGGGAGCCGAGATGATCTGACAAGCAGGAAAGTGAACGAGATTGTTTTGTACCACCTGGCACTTCCATAGGTCGAGTTTACGCTGGAAAGCTGTGATCATGTCGGACATCTGGGTGATGATTTGTTTACGTCCTTGTAGTTTCTGATTTAGCTGAGCAAGATGCTCGGTGACGTCACATAACGTTGCAAAGTCACAGCCATTTCGGATCGGACAGTTCAGACAAGGGTTTTCCTTTATTCTTCTTGAAGGCTACATTTGGCGTACTTAGCTCCGTGTTTGGTTTCAAAATGCCGACGTATATTGTTTTCTTTCACGACGGACACGGTCCCTGAACACAAAAGACACACTGGTTTTTAACCTTGAAGTACAAACAGGTATTCGTTTCCCCATCGTTCATGAAACAGTCTTCCTTGTAAATCGATTTTTCTTTTCTTAAACATTTTGATGTTAGCTTGTCGATGTCTCAGTTTTATTCGCTGGGAAAATTAATAATGAGCTTGAGGTGACTCTGCTGCACTCTAGTGGAGAGAAGCTGTAATGTTGGCTGGTAACAATCGGAATGCATTATGGGAGGTGTAGTTTGTATTCAATTCGTGCTCAAAACCAATTTTAAGTCAATCATTGGCCTATAAAACAGTGGTGGTGGGGGGAGGGCTACATAAAATGACGTGGCGGGCCACATGTGGCCCACGGGCCTTGAGTTTGACACATGTGCAATAGAGGGATTTCTGGTAGTTTTCTAGAGTTTGAAAAATCCATTGCTTTGTCTTATCAACATTCAAAACCAGCTTCAGAGTTTGTAAGCGTATTTGAACTAGATTGAAAGCAGACTGTAAATACCGTATTGCCTGTGTATTACCACTAATGAACAGTGGTAAATAACTAAATCATCTGCATAAAAATGATAAAAAAGCATTTGACAAATTTTCACACAAGTTATTTATATAGAAGGAGAATAAAAGTGGACCAAGAACTGAGCCCTGTGGTACACCATTTATAATAGCAAAATAGAAGAAGTGAAGCCAGCCAATTGAACTCTCTGGGTTCTGTTTGACAAGTAATCAGCTACCCACATGGTAGCTTGATGTGAGAGCCCAATCCTTTGTAGAACTTCTTTTCACGATTATTTGCAGTTTGGTCCAATGCAAATAACAGATGATTTGTTTTGACTGTAAAAACAATATTTAGACACACAACTGTTATCTTTAAGTTCAATTAATGTAGCCCTCCAGAGTCTAGAGGGCCACATATATAGCTATGGTGAGCCAAATATAGGTCAGACATTCAGAGCATCATAAAGTACTAAAAGCAGCATATGTGTTCCTTTGTCTTTAAACAGAGGGCAGATGCTTGGATTGCATTAGGCAATTTATTAATCAATTCACCTTAACTATTAAGGTGAATTAATTTTAGTAAAATCAAGTTGCTAAAGTTGTGCAACTTGATTTTGATGAGATGATGTTTTTTGGCTGAAAAAAGGTATACAAGAAACATTACAGAGAACCCAAAATGTCTTTCGACAATTTAAAAGTGTATTTTAACATTTATTTTTTAGAGTTAGAGGTTCTTCAGACAATAGGAAATTTACCCAATGGGTGCATTGTTGGGTGTCAAAAGCTCTTCTTTATGGTTGTATCTTGTGCAACTCAGAAAGCTGACTAAGCAGATTCTATCTCAGCCTTCTGGAATTCATTTATCCTAGCGGCAGGATGACTGCCTTCATTCTTAAAAACCGGGTTCCCATGTGTTTCCCAGGGCCAAACTCTCAGCCCTGATGGCCCATTTGAGGTTCCATGATCCATCACACAGCGGGCAGACATGTTTTACTGAAAGGGCTGTGAACCTGTTACCTCTGCTGGGCTGATGGCCATAATATCAAATTCATTTTTTTGTTTTCCTGTTCTCTTTATTTTTCCATCCCCTTCCCACCATAGCTGCTATATTTAAATAATTGGGTCACATTTAGCGCGACATGGGCTGCACTGGGTTGCCAGTGCAGCCCGTGAATAGAGCCATCCAGCTTGGTGCCATGATTTCCTGGTGCTGGCTTTCACAGTCTCCCTCAGAGGTCGTGATGGGTCATCATCATGAGTCCTGCTTCTCAGCACAATGACAGAACATCCACGGTACATTGTCTACAGTTGCTCAGCTGGCCCTGAGCTTGGACTATGGTCTATTGTTCCTCAGAATCTCTGGATGCAGTCTGTTCAGCATGGCTCACATTCAACATGGCAGCCTAAATGGGCTTTTATTCCTCCAGCAGAATTTAATCACTTGTCTTTCTTTCTGCCTGTCTGCTGAGTGATTCAGAGTTTAATGAGGGAGGTGAGATAAAGGCAAGCTTATGGTTTGCCGGATGACGGAGAGGCTGCCTTTTTTTGTTTCTGTTGGAGCAGGCACACAATGAGCGCTCATGTGAAATGTGTTTGGTGTTTTTTTTCTAAGCACAAAAGAAGGAAAAGGTGATTGAGATGTCTGAGAAAATGCCAGGCAGTCTCACAGAGAAGGGGTCATTAAAGTGTCAAAGGATAAAGCTCTTCAAATATTCCTTTTTATTTCAGAGACTTCCAGCAGGGAGCTGAAAAAAGAGAAGAGGGCAATGTTTTTGGCAGCATAACCTTCAAGCAAGGTTTTAGGATTATAAAACATTTATACTCTAATTTCATCATGCGCACTCATACCTGCAGCACTGTGCATTATTTCAATGGCAGGATGGGATAACCCTCTTACATAAACATTGCCATTGCTGGTGTAGGAGGGCATCAGACTGGAGGCAAGAAATTTCCTGGCTCACACCAGATCATGGGGTTGTTGTTTTGAGGTTCAAAGTCTACATTATATATCAACTGTCAGCTGATGTGTTTGCTGTGATTGTCAGCAGCAATGCAAGATTCTTCTGTCTGACATCACCAACAGCGGTCAGAGTGGAGAAGTTCATCTGCTTTAAACATGCTCTGCTTTGCATAGCGAGGCAGAGTATTAGCATTAGCCTTTTACTTTAAATGAGGTATTTCTCTTACTTATTAGCCATGTTTTGTGTACTGAATGGAGTAAGTACTGACAACATGTTAGTGATGCCCCACATGCTACTGACAGTATTCAAGCTAACATTAGCATTTTGGCTAATTTTAGTTATACACTCATTTTGACAGACTGAGGAGTGCAAGTCCATGTTAGTCAACATTCTTGTGATTCTCCACGATACTTTGTAATTTTTTAGCCAAGCTTAGGATTGATGCTAATTTTTAGCATCAGAACGCTGGGTCCAAACCGACGGGCACACTTTGGCAGGCCCCGGTTAAATTTCTTCAGGAATTTTCTAGTATTTTATTATTATTTTTCCAGTTACACGATGCATCAAACCATATCAAATGCTTTGTCCACTTAGACAGAGTTAATGTGTGCGGCTGTACGGAGATCTGAAAAAGTCATCCCATGAACTTGAGCAACAGTTTCTGTGGCCCTTATTAAAAACTCAACAGACCTTGAAATGGAAGAGCTACTAAAGCCATGTTAGCAGCATTTAATTAAATCTCCCATTTGTTCCACATCTCTGCACAGTGCAGCAGATTTAACTCATAATGCAGGGCCGGTCCAAGGCTATATGAGGCCTGGAGCAGAATTTGACTTGGGGGCTCCTTTTGTTGTTAAAAACATCAGCACCTCTAACAGGTTGGTAGATTTAGTGAATCTGGGAGAGAGGGGGAATTTTAATTGGCCAACCTAAAAAGCAATAAGATATGATCACATTTTATTGTGAACAAACAGAGCTCAAACTAAAAGATTAAACTCAAAGCATCAGATTGTTGCTATACTAACAAAAAAATGAATGAACTTTTACAAAGTAAACTTGCCATACTTAAAATCTTCCATATAAATGTTAATGGTTTCTGCATAAATTAAGAGATTTTCAATTGTTTAAGTCAAATTTAGCAGCATTGATATTCTCAATAAACAAATATTACATTTATGTATCTGTGGTCTGTGTTAACATAGTAGCATTTATGGGCTCCTGAAGCCCTGGGGACCTTATGAAGCTGCTGACTTAATTTGGATTAAACAGAAGTGCAAATAATTGATATTCATTTTAACTGTATTTTTGTTGTTTTTAAGACTAGTTGTGGGTTTAAATAGCATTTCACTGGCGATGTTACTGGGTAACATATAATTACCCAGTAACATTTTTACTTTTCCTGTCTACTTAACATCTTTTAATACAAAAACACGGCAAACCACCGGTGGACCACCTCGGTGCCCCAACCACCGGGCTTAGCAAGTTTTCTGGG
Source organism: Poeciliopsis retropinna (assembly GCA_010277075.1). NCBI lineage: Eukaryota > Metazoa > Chordata > Actinopteri > Cyprinodontiformes > Poeciliidae > Poeciliopsis > Poeciliopsis retropinna. The sequence continues at coordinate 287,442 of VMRM01000002.1, read as the reverse complement.
GGAAACCCTGAATAACAAAAACATGATTGTGTTAACAGTCTGGTGGTGCCTTCCTTCTCTCTGTCCTCTATTTGAAGTGTATGCAGATAGACTGCATTCCACTTTGTCTGTTGATTTGGTTATAGGTATTTTTAATTGTTGCAATAAATATCTCTATAAAACCACCTTAACACTTGAACCGTATATTTCCTAGGTTTGTGCAAGCTGTTACGGTAGGTGGGGTTAAAGAGTATGCTCTGTTGTTCTTGGGTGTGACTCTAAAGAAAATATTGCCAAACAACAGTTCATGTACCCTTCCTCTGACAAGCTGCATTCTCTTCCTCAACTTCTGTTCATCTTGCTTTGGTTCTTGTTCTGAGTTCATAATAACACTGAAACAAATCCTTTGTTTCAGTGTTTTTACTCGAAAGATAATTCCAGCTTCCATTCAGGAGACTCAACCAGAACAACTCTGTAAACGAAGGGCTTGAACTTAAAATTAAGATACGAGCCAGTATGGGAATCTAATGGGATTAACACAGTTACAAAGACTTTAAACAGAAATGTATTAGATCATTTAATTGTATTTGTTATAAAACAACAATAATACCAGCTGCAAAAATATTTATTTTAATTTTTTTTATATGTTTATTATGATAGTTATAATATTATTTGGGTTTTGATGAAAGTATAAAAGCACTTTTTATGATCAATTTGAAAAATCTTGACAACAAACTCATTATATTCTGCAGGTTTTCTCTGACAGAAAACAGAAAACCTTACATTTTTGGGGGATGATGAGCTCCAAGTGTTCAAGGTTGGGAAGCCTACTGTCCATCACCCTAATCTTTAGTGTCTGCCACATACTTGCTATTAAATTCAACTTGTGCTCAGTCGCTCCACATTATTATTTCCAACCATAACAAACATGTTTTGTTCTGGTTGTATTGTACATATAAATAAGATTTGTCTGCATCACCATGATCTCTTGCTTATTTGTTGAAAGCTACTCCACCTTTGGAGTAGCTTTCAAACCTCTTGTATTGTTTTAGACAAACTGATAGGAGAGAGAGGATGCAATTGACAGAAGGCAGTGCCAAAACTAAAAAACAAAACAACAACAAAACTGGAGCATAATAACAACAAGGTAAGGTGCTTTGATAGTTTGATACTTAAACTATCAAAGATGAGGATGTGCTCACATTCAGTGTAAAACACAATCCTTTTTGCAACCGCAGCTCAAGCTGCTCAGACAAAGGCCAGAGGTGAAACTGAATTCAGCTGCAGTTGCTCGATGAGTCTGGGCCTTGGCTTTAGATTGTAACCACAACAAAATTGATGGAAACAGTTCCATCACCATCATTAACCTCTTACTCCAGTACCGCACACTTAAATGGTTTGTGTTTAATTGCATATAATACTGCTCATTTTTGGTTTGCGCAAAGTCAAATTGGTTGGAGTTAATCTAGTAGGAGCAACTTTTCAATACATTTATTATACTGATTCCTGTTGCTGCTTCACAGGTTTATAGCCTAGTTCTGGTTGGAGAAACTGACCAGATGTCAGATGAAGTTATGTGCAGCCAACCTGTGTGTATTCTGGGATTAGGGTTGCCATCCATTCTGTGAAATACGTAACTGTCCCTTGGTTGGCTGTTAAATGTCATGTCCAGAACTGAACTGATACAGGATGTGATCTGTTCCATATTTTTATAAATGTCCAGTAGACACACTGATTACACATCTATCAACACTAAGTGTACCAATAATGACCAAAATAAAACCCAGCATACATTAAGGTCAGCTAAATCGTCTTGGTGGGAGCTACAAAGGATCCCCAGAATGCTATAGTTCGATGGTGCACTGTGCAGCCGTAGTGAGCTGCGATCAACCTGCATCTTTTTAAAATGTCCATCCCATACTCCCATCAAGTCATTAGGAGCAAAACTCTCGCAAAAGACATGAGAGGGAAGACATCTTAGTCTCACTAAGTTTGAAATCGGACAGAATGGATTATGAGAGGAACACTGTCAGAACCTAAACAACCAGACAACATCTCCTGAAGCCAATATGATACAGAACATTTTGCTATGATTAAGTTTCTTATTATGCTTTTAGTTGATTATTATGGTTTGATTATTTGCTTAGGCTTAGATGTTGACTTTGGATGAAATTGTATCCAAACTTCAAGAGCATCAGCCAAAATAATGTAAGTGGACATATAAGAGCAGATAATACTGACTGAGAGTTAATACTTTTAGTTACTACATTTAAAAAACATTGTTGGGACTTTCTGTGTGTTTTATTCAGAAATGTTGATATATTTTATGAATAATTTTTCAGTGGTCATTTAATGTATTATTTCACTAATATTTTATTAATGTGGTTCACCAGTTTGGATAACCTAACTTCCTATAAATGAAGAAAAAACATGCTAACCAAAATGCACCAGTCACAGACCTGCAGCAGCCCATGGGCAGTTCTAGACATGGGCTAACAGACGTGCTGAAGAAATGTATTTAACCTTCACAATATCAGTTTAACAATAAGTTAAAAAATTATAGTGCTGCACTTTTAGCTGCTGTATCGAGATAGGATCACACTTTCCATCAGCTAGATCAGGATCTGCAACCTGGATCTCTGTATCTCGGAACTTGTGAATGAGGGGAAAAGGGAGCGGGAGATCAACAAATGGTGAATTGGTGCAGCATTTGCAGTGAAGCTGGCGCTGTACCGGTCCGTTGGGAAAATAAGTACATAATTATTTGTCCTGGAAGAATATGCTCTAGTTCTACTTTACATTATGACATTTACGTAATGTAGATGATTAGTTTTTTGTGAGTTTTATATATCGCATTTATATAAAAGAATTTTAGGGATAAAATTGCTTGTTCTTAGAAAAATAGATCATCTGAATGGCTCTTTAAAGTAAACTAAACCTGAAGATTCTGTTCCCTTCAAAGGTCTTTAAGTCCCATTTCAGTCTGGAGAGACTCACACAGAGAAGAAAATGGCAGTTAAAGGATTTAATGGTACAAGATCTTTGGCACTTGGACCCGGCAGAAGACTGTGTGCCGAGAATCACTGCGAGCAGGAGATCGGCTCGGGCGAGCTCGGGATAGTCTCTCCTGGGACCGAAAACTGGTGGTTGAGCAGAGCCTGGAGATGGAGGAGTACGGAGGGCTCGTGGAGGAGGTCCGTCAGGATGAAGGTGGAGATGGGGAGGGGCAGGGTCAAAGCACGATTGACGAGCAGGTAGACCCAAGGAAGCTTGAACTTTTGAAGGCGTCCTGGATCGATGTTTGGCTGTAGCGGCGCGGCAGTCCGGTCCTGGTTGGCTACAGCGGGGGCGTGGTGATTAGATGATGTGGAGAAGCTGGATCGAGTCTCCCAGCTTGAGTTTTCGCCTAGGCTCCATTACTAGTTAGCCATAATGCAAAGCAAGCTAACAATATAAATCAGCTCCATTTTTAAAATTCCATGAATGATGTTGTCTTTCAAAATGAAACCTTTCTTTTTGTGTCTCTTGCCAAAGTAACTGTAACATGACCTGCTGCTGTCAGAGTTCATCTGTGCATCAGTCTTTCCATCTGAAAACTTTTAGAAAATCCTGGGCAAATGTCAGTCAGTCAGTTGTCAAATGACAGTATGCTCTCGGCGACAAAAGTTCAAGCTTGTGACTCGACTGGAGACAACAAATCAGATCTGGCAATTGCTGTCAAATTGTGGTTTATCTGCTCTCTGTCTAACTGATTTCAGGAGTATTAATGCTGAAGCTCTTTAAATGAATTGATGATATTAAGGAGCACAGAGCCTGAAGTGTCAAGAACATGGAATATTGAGGGCAAAAACCTTTTTAGATTTGGATCTTTAAAAAGACTCCCACGTGTCTAAACGTAGTCTGCTGGTGAAGCAGACTTTGCTCCTCTGTGACAGAGTGTTTTTGGGGACAAATTGACTATTCAGTTCAAAAGCACAGACAGCCGGTTGTCTTCCTTCCTGCTGTGATTCACTGAAATGTCATACTGACTGATGCCAGGAGCAGTAATTCCCCTAATGACACAATAAAGACTAAATATTTACAGAGTTTTAGTCCTCACTGGCTCAATGTGATTCAAAGGGTGGTGGCTAATGTTAAAGCAGTGTGGAAATAAATCCAAATAAAAAAGCAAAACACAAATCAGATTCATTAATTGGTTGTTTTAATGACTCTAATAGTCGAGAGGCATAAAATCTGTTTTTGCAGCGCTGAACTGTATGACTAATAAGAGAAAACTTTTCAGATCATAATATTTGTCTTTTTAAAATCTGAAGTTTAATCTTTTTTCTTTTTTTTAGGATACCTACACCACATTGTTTTATTTTATTTTTTTCAGAATTTTCCAGATCTGAGTAAGTATGGGAAATAGAAAATAAAGTAATGGAAATGTTGAATTCTCCAAAGATTTTTTTTTTGTTGCTTCTTTTATGTTGTGAATTAATGTTTAATATATTCTAGTACAGACTGCTGGGAAGTGCAAGGATAAGTGTGGATGATAATGGATGAATAGATTGATAATGCAGTAGTTTTGATGACATCTCCTATCTTTATTTGTTGGGTAAAAGTTAGTTGGACTTTCCACTCGCAAAGTGGGAGAAATTCTCACTACCCCTGTTAGGATTTTTACAGGCAACTCCTCATGTCAACAGTAGGTGGAAAAATATTTATTTTATAAGCTACACATTTAAGAGTTGATCTAAAATTAATGTTAAATGTAGCAGCTACAACTCTGCTGGACAAGATAAAAGTGGTGTTTGCATGTAGAAAATACAGTTCAAAATAATGTTCCTAAGAGGTACTGAAACAAAATAGCTACTTGGGTATTGCCATGTTAGAATCCCAATTTCTCCAAATATGAGCTGAAATGCTGTACCTTGAACTTCATGCTAGTGCCATGCCTAGCATAGTACTGCTGAAAACAAATTACAAGCAGGGGCTGTTGCCATACTCCATAGCATGTTTTAATATGCTGCTAAGAGACTTATTTAGAATATACCAACAAAATTTTAAACCAAAAAGTATTATGCACTTACTTGTTCTCTTCCTATAAAATGTGCTAGTACTGATGGACGCCATTTTCTGAATGAGGAAAAGGCAGGTTCAAAAGCCCCTCCCCTTCACATTTGGTATTATTGAAAAGCCCTAAATGTTCTCTGTACATACCAAAAGGAATTAATTCTGTAGCATGCAGTGGGTGGGAGATTTTCAAGTTTACAAATGTCCTCTACAGAGGACAAATTTGAACTACTGGTAGTCAGGAATAAAATAGGATCATCATTGACTTATCAACCTGAAACTTTGCAAGACCTTTCCTGCAAAGTTATTCACAGTTTCCTCTCAAGCTGTTGCACTAATTTTTTTCCTTTCACGCTACACCGTTGTTTTATTTTTAAGCACTTATGAGGCACAGTGGCAAAACTTTAAATTGCTGCTGCGCAAGTAACTCAACAAGTTGTTGCTAGGTAACCAAAGTGAGTCAGCTACCAATTTTGCTTAGCCAGCCGTGAAAGGTTGAGCAGCTAAAGTCTTACTTCAGCCGACATCCCCCAGCGTGTGCGGGTCTGGATGAGAATACAGTGAAGTGATCAACATTCTATCTTATGTACTTTCTACTGATATGTCTATTGTGATAAATACTGTTATTGACTAATTGCCCAGCTATATGCCATGGTTATTCAGACACCTGGCGGAAGGGTACTGTACCCCTTTTTATGGATGTAGTTAACTTAGCATCTAAAACACAAAGCCTCCCAGACACTTTCTCCAGAGCTATAATTATAGTTATCTGTAAAAAAGACAGAAATGTCCTAAAATGTTCCTCTTTCTGACTAATCTCACTACAGTTTATATCCAAAAATTTTCAAACAGATAGAGTCATTGTTTACCTAAATTAATTATTTCTGACAGGCTAGATTTGTTTAAAATAGATTTTCAGCCAATAACTTCTGTAGGTTTCTGACCATAATTCAGAACATAATTCTTGAAGCAAATCCTGCAGTGTTGCCTCCTGTCTCCAGGACTTTTTGTATTGGATAATGAAACAAAATGTGGAGAAAAAGAGCAAAAAAGTGGACCAAATCTATAAAATCAGTGTTTTAGCAGATGACATAATCTTCTATTTATCAAACTCATCTGAGTCTCTTGCTAGACTACAGACAGCTTTATAGTCTTTTGGTTTAATCTGAAAATGTAAAGTTAGATGTGCAAAACATCGAGTTATTTTCTCAAATGTTGATTGTTGTCTTAGGTGACTGCCAAATGGAATAAATTGCCTTAGAACAATGATAGACTTAGGACTTACAAAGATTTTACCTATTACTTTAATTAGTAAAATAATACTACTCAGGCTCCAGGAGGTTTTTCAATCACCACCCATCCTAATACCTCATAATTTCTTTACAAATCACAATAGACAGTCAGAGCATTCATATAGAATGGTAAGACTCCAAGAGTCCCATTGGAAGAACTTCCTTGTAATTGTAAATTAAGTTACATAACCTACAAAAGTATTACTTGTCTGTACAAATATGAATTGTCTATTTATATTTTAAGAAAGATAATGTACCTTCCTAGATTTATCTGGGTTTGCATTACCTTAAAGAGATTTGGCCCGATTTTGTCTACAAGTGGACACCTGCAACTAATTCTACTAGAAAGGACAACTTTATTTTAATTCATTTGATTAACTCATAAAGCAATTGGACTAGAGAACATTATTTCACCTCTCTCATCCTTTTCAGTAGAATAGATTAATATCTACTTCATTCTGGAACAATGGCATCAAAAAGGCATTTATTACCCGGAGAGGTTATGGGGTAATAAACGCCTGGACCTGAAGAGCTAGGTCCTGATGTCCTTTCAGGACCTAGGGAATATGAATGATCTAGAAATGCTTTCTTTTATCTCAAGCTAAGATCCTTTCTTAACACTTTATATGATTACAAGCTGCCTGGTCATATTAATAGTAAAGACATGGAAGCGAAGCGACCCGTGTGATCCACAGAAAGAGGAGGATGTTGATTCCCAGGGTCAGGTGGTGTCCAGAGGAGGAGAAGGTGAAGCAACAATGTTTGCTTAATTTTTAGTCTATTGGTGAACGTTTCCACTAGATTATATTGTTTAACCCACAGTCTCAGGAAGAGCGCCAGATGTCCGCTAATGGGACCAGCCACTCTCCAGTTCAGGAAACACCAAAGAAGCTCATAAACCAGCGACCTGCCAGAACTGCACACGTTAAAGCTCAACCGGGATCCAAACCGCTCTTAGAACTACGAGAGGTTCAAACTCTGTTCATTCATTTTTAGCTTATGGAAAAAGCGCCAAGCCGACAAATAAACTAAAGTAAACTGACCAATAGGATTTAAGCTTTGGCGTACCCTTTGACCCTGACAGACTCAGATGTGCACTACGCACAAAATGTTTTGACACATAAGAAAAATGTCTTTTTTTCTCCACAATTGTGCTCATTGTAAAGAAGGTTCGATAAGAAAAACTTCAGAAATGATTATTTTCTTTTTTTACTTCAAGGAAAATCTCAAGGTAGGCAGAGTGGGTGCAGCCGTACACTGCAGGCGCTGCTGCCCTCCGATAACATCCTGCAGGCATCTGCGCATAATTCTGAACTTTAACCATAGAAAAGAGTTTTATGCATAAAGCAATTTATTTAAAAATTTTTTATAATTTACTTTTAAAAAAAATTCTAAATATAAACAATTGGTATTACTTCAATGTAAAAACATGTAATTAAATCATCTTTTTGGCAGTGCTCCCTAATGACGATGGCTATTTTTAGAAGTTGGGCCACAAACGACTGACAATGTCCCCCTGGGCGACCGGTTGACAATGGGCACCACGTTGGTGACCCCTGATCCAGGGCTTTCATTTCCATTAGATTAAAATGGGTCTAAAATGCAAACTAAGCACTAGAATGTAAGAGTGCATAGTGTCATTATGCCATTAAGTCACTGTAGAATTTACAGTAACTTACTGGCAGCAGGGTTGCCAGCCAGTTACTGTAATTTTTACGGTAAAGAAATTACAGTAACTTTACTGTAATTTTTTTCACAGTAGCCTAACTGTAATTCTATTACAGTTTTACTGTGATTTTATTGCCGAGTTACTTTAATTTTATTGCAGTTTTACTGAAATTTTTATTACAGTCTTACTGTAATTTGATTAGTTTAGCTGTAATTTCTTTAAAATAGCAAAGTAATTATATAAAATGGTTACTGTGATTTCATCACACTTGTATCATAATAAAATTACAGTAATTTGTAGAATTATAAAAAGTTGTCATTTTACAGTAGTTCATAAAACTTCATACTTTACTAGCTTTTAAAAGTTCAAATGTGAAATTGCAACTTAATTTACCAAACTCTCAAAAATGTTTTATTTTTCTAATTAAAAAAATAATTAGAAAAATATTCTAATTATATAATAAAGTGATTATATTTTAAAATTGCTATATATTATATATAAATATTATATATAAATATTGTCAATTTAAATCTGATAAACTGAAGCAAAACAAATTATAGTATTTTGCAGCAGCAATATTTGCTTGTTACATAGAAGTCAAAGTATTGCAATCAAAGTGAAAAATACTCTAATCTAAAAACATAATTGATACATTTACAATTATGGTAATATTACATTGAATACAATAAATTAAATAATCTTTACTAAAATAAAAGTGCCCAAACGTCAAAGTTCCTAAGCATGTCAAAGTCATAAAAACAATGTTTTACCAGCTTTTCATGTAAAACTTACAGTTGTTTTGTTCCTTTGAAGGAAGGGATCCTGCAATGTTTTTCAAAATATTACTGGAACCCCAACAGTACATCTTAAACATTTGGGCAAGTTTAAGACTGAGTGAACAGTCAAACAAAACCAGTCCTGAACGACTCCAGAAATCATCAAAGGGTTGCTAGAAGATAAAGAAAGAAAAACATGTTTATAGCATATTTAACTGCATTTACGTCAGTTAAAGACAGACAGGGTGAAAAGGACAGATTTAGTGCACAGACACTCTGACCTTCCTTCATTGAAGCTGTCTTCCTGTCTGTCTTTTAGAAATGGACATGACAAATACAGAGAGACAAACAGAGAAAAAGACAAGACAGGGAGAGAAATGGAGGGTAGGGTTTGATTGTGACTGTGTGCAATGTGGAATTTTACCATTTTAAAAGTTCCACTGGTAGTCACGGAAGGAGGAGAATGGAGACATGCAGGGTCACTGCTGTGTTTTGCATAAGTTGTCCTGTTGGTTTTGATGTCACTTTTCCATTTGCAGCTTTTGTTCTTCTTTCTGGGTTGAGGCTTATGAATCACCTAGAAACAGATGGGAGACTGTTCAAAGCTACCCTTTTGTTTTTTAAGTACATATACATTTTGATTAGATGCCTGTTCACTACCAAATATGTTTTGTACAGGCATTACTGAAATAGTTCTCAGCTATGAAAAAATATTTTAGGTGGCAAAATGCACTGCTGGACCCGCTCGTGGCCTTGATGCTGTTTCCTGAAAAATAACAATGTTCAGTGATATTAATTTTAACTTAACACTCAGGTACACAGAGACATTTTCATAGACAGATACATTCCTCTGTCTCTATACATATTTTATGTTTGCAGATAGAGACACCTTCTGTACCTTTATCTGTAGAACTAAGGATGGCAGATGCAGCGAGATGGCAATTATCTCATTCATTAGTCTATGGACAGAAGGATAGAAGTTACAAGTGAGACACAGACAATTGTAATGTCTGGCGGTGAGAGAGGTCGGTCTTGTTTTCTAGTTCTTGGATGCCCCCCTTTTATGATACCTCCATGGGCAACATGAAGCCCATATCAAACATGCATATTCTCAAAAAATGTTTTGTTGTCTCAAACCAACCATGTCTGAAGATTCTTATATCCAGGTTTTAAATTCAGGGAGATTTATAGAAAGTCAGTTTGTTTTAAACATTGATTTAGAAATGTTCCTCTCCATTCATTCCTGTGAAGAGGCGGCACCGTATTGTCCTCATCCAGCCGGTGAAGACCAGTGTTATTCGTGTACATGAAATTGCAGGCTAGTAAACTAGATGTGCACAACGTAGGCTAAAGACCCAACACAAGAAAGTTGAAACTGTTCAACTCTTGTTGCTATCTGCTGTTGGGGAAAAAGTATTTCGCTGTTCGTAGCTCTGTGTGTGTAACGTGCTGCTGTGAAATAGATAACCCTCCATGGGAGAGAGGCTCTGATGCCAAAATAGATGGTTCGATTGATCAGTGTTATGTAATATCAACACCTTAAAATGTTGAAGTTAATTGCGTGGGCTAACACGTTAACGTTGACAGTTCTATGTTCGAGAGAAAAAAAAAAGTTGAGGCATCCTACCCTCAAACAACTTCTGCAAGAAGACCAGAATATAGCCATCTGCATATTCTAGGTGAACTGAACCAAAAAGCACTTATGCTAGCTGAGAGATAACCGAAGTTAGCTTTAGGAAACAAGCGAGACTAGCTCAATATAGACACAAAATATATTTTTGTACACAAACACAAAACTGCAATACAATGTTTTTTAAAAAGTACTTACCCAGTGAAAGTCATTGTTGGCCCCACCCTCTAACCTGTGAACGTTTTCCTCTGCCGGTAAATATCCCACAATGCAACTGTACATTAAAAATTTACAGTCAGCGGAAAATTTCTGCATGTGATCCAGCAGTCCAGCCAGTCCCATATACTTTTCATATGCATTTCAGATCACAGTAAAGAGCTGAATTTTCAAAACTCAGCCACCTAACTACATCATTCTGTAGTTTTTACAGCCATTTGTTACGGTGCAGTAACTGTTAGCTAATATATTTTTAAGGCAAATAGTTCACGTTCTACATGTCAATATAATATTTAGCCAGAACATGTGCACACCTCACACTGATGTATTTAAATGCAGTGTCCAAAAGTGTCAAAGGTGATAAAGGCATAATTAATATTCAGAATCATCTTTATTTCCCAAGTTTCTGCACCAAAAAAGGAAACTGATTTTGCTTCTGCATTGTGCTCAATAAAGACATTTCGAACACAAATATATTAAACAAAAGAAAACAGCAATAAATAAATGAAAGTTTTTCCTTCCTTACACCTATAAGCTCTATAACTGCTATTTTGGTGATTTTTGTGAACAAAATAAAGCTTTCAAAGTTTTCAAAATAGAACACAGTTTTCCATATTTGACAAGCCCAAAGTCATGGAAGTCATGGAAAGAGCAGAACACCAGAAAAAAAGAAAAAGAAAAGAAATACATGCATACATAGAAATTGAGTTTAGAAAGCTTAGAAAGGTACAGAGCTGTGTAGTAAGATCAGAACCCTGTTTAGTTTAAGTTTTCAACAGGAGAGCTAGCGCCTCCTGGGTTTCCTGCCGTCGTGTAGTTTCTCTGGTGGTCCAGCAGATGGAGAAAGGAAGCATCTTTATGGGATGAGAGGAAGGGAAACACAGCGGCTCAGTCATGAATGATTTGGGAGCTTTAGGAAAGTGTGGGTTGCAATACTAAATGTTTACTGTTAATGTCAGAATTTATGTGACAGCATTTCAATATGGCACTTTCATTCTTTGCTGAACAATTTTGGCTACTGTTATGGGAAAATCACAATGGAAAATAAACAAATTAATTTAGTAAATATATACTTAATTCCTTATATTTAGGTTAACCTAAAAACAAATTAAATTGATTAAATTTGATAATGCAGCTAAATTATTCTAAAGCTATTTCATTTTGAACTTCAGTTGAATTGTTCCCGTGATTTTTTACTTTGTTTTAAAAGAAGTTAAAAATACTAGAAATTAGTCAACATTGCTTATCAAAATGACAGCAATAAATAATTGTTAATGATTTTTTAATATTAAAAGAGAAGACAATGAATGTTTTCAATAGATGAGGACCATCCAATTAAAACTCCTCAATTCATGTCATGTTTACAATATTCTGAAAGCTTTAAATTTAATAGAACTTTGAATCTGATTGGAAATATATTTCCTATTGCTGCTATTCTAAAGTTTTAGTTTGAAACAGAAACCATAAAATCTAAAACGTTTTAAAACTTTTTCAACTGTAAAACCTTCCCGAATAAGTTGAAAAAAAACCCTCTTTATTTTTCAGTTTGAATAATATATTAAAATTAGAAAATGTTTAAAATTGCCCCTGCTTCACTTCAGCGGGGGACATTTTTCAATTACAGCTACGCTTTTTGATTTTCCGTGAACCGCCATAGAAAGACGAGCTTCGGCTGTGGATTCATCATGTCGGCTGTGGGAGCAGAGGGGTGGCGGTGGGGAGAAATCATGTTACTCTGGTTTTTTAGAAATGAACCATGCAGCTACAGGATAGACACTTCACACACATGCATGCACACACACACATTCCCCCTCCATGACAGGCATGTCTTCGGAAATTATTTCTTTCCCCGCGTGCCGTCCCCCTTGCGCCCCCCCGAAACCCCCTCCTTCTCCTGCTCTCTGTTACGCAGTGTAAACATAGTGTTCCAGAGGAATGTTGGACTCCCTGACCTCCACTGCAGTTCACTGGGTTCATCCTGGCTGAGCTGTCCTCCGGCATCTTCATCATCATCATCATCAGCAGCAGCAGCAACAGCAGCAGTGGAACCTCCTCCTCCCTTAGAGCTGCTTTTATCTCCCTCTCTCCTGTCCCTTTGCCCTTGTTTCCAGGTTTTACTCATTTTATCATCTTGTCCTTGTCCCCTTTCTGCCCCCTACGGCCACCCCCGCTCTGCCTTCCCCACTCATATTTTCGCCTTGCACCCACTTCCACTTTACCTCAAAGCCATTTCACGACGCAGCGGCGGATTGTTCCTCTTTATTTTGTCTGCCGTGGTTCACCAGCCTGATGTCCCATTTCGAAAGGATGTGATTTTGAACGAAACCATCCTGTAGAGGAACACTCACAGTTCCAGTCAAAAAAAAAAGATCATAAAAGGTCAAAGGCGAACACATAGTTTGGTCGTTTGGACGCTGCTTTGCGTGAAGCTTCCTTCATATTCTGCACTTCCATTTGCTTAAAAACTTCTTTCTCCCCCCACACTACCACCCTTAGCCAACAGTGGAATTCAATTCCTAGAAACAGAATACCAGGAGGCAGGGGGCTTTAGTACCTCTGAGGCTTGAGGGTTTGTGGCTTTTGATGGAACAGAAAGCGAAGGGTTACTGGGGAATTTGGCAGTTTGGTGTTTTAATTAAAATGGTGACAAAACGACCCGTTCACAGTGGACTTTCCGGCGCGCCGAGGTTCATCGGGTTCGCTCCGTGCCTGACGGAGTGAGTTACAAATACATATAGATGCAAAATTGAGCAGTTTATGCTAAATATGAATGTGTGAGGCAATCAAAGACGGTTTGTTTATTTGTAATAAGGTTCTGCCTGTGCTGCAGGGGCCGTTGGATCAGGATCAGTCAGTATGTCTGTAAGCCGGCGAACCTCAGCAGCAGGGTCGGCATCAGCAGAACACTACAATATAGATAGATCAGAGGAGGAGTCTACGTTCAGGTCAGAGCTAAGTGGCCCAAATCCACACAAACCTAGATGTAGTGTGCAAACTTCATTTATTTCTCCAAAGCAACAGTTTTACAGCTAAACACTGAATCAAGGTAATGCTGACAGATCTAGACTTTTAAATTTGGGGGGCCAAAGGAGGGCCAGGGCTATGTCAGGGGGGCCACAAAAGAAAATGTGAGTGTATATATATATATATATATCAGTGACGTGCAGTGAGGTTCATGGCTGGTGAGGCACTGTCTTAATCAAAATCATAAGACCCCCTGCATATTACTGTTTACATACAGAAATTTTGTGCATGCGGACAACATTGAAGGGCAAAAAGACTATTCTTTCACATGCCATCCATTGCCTTTCTGCCATGGTACAATAATTATAGATATTATTAATTTAGTGCTATGCTGCACAGCAAAGGGAAACCCATTGAAGAACAACTCAAAACCACCTTTTTCTCACTCTCTGTTGACAAGCTACTCGTAGACTTGTTGCGTGAGGCTTCACTTATTTACTGTATGGCTAGCTCGCTGTTACTGTCTCTTACTCTGCAGTTGTGGAAGTCACAAATGGAATCCTCAGCGCCCCCTGCCATGAGGCAAGAAAACGGCTTGTCTCATCTTGAATCTGTTCTCTGCCATTTATGATCTCTTCTCCGCACGCAAAACAAGTTACACACACAGTTGGTGACAAAAAACATTGTACTATATAAATAAGCTAAATAGTGGAAAATGAGGTCATATATTAAATGTTTTTTAGCCATTTTATTGGCAATGTACAGATAGGAACATTTGAAAGGGAAAATGGAAAAATGCAAAAATTCTGCGATTTTGAAGAAAAAATAATCAAAATTAGTTAAGCTAAATGAAAAATAAATACTTTACAGCACAAACCTCATGGTGAACATAGCAATATAAATTATTTTGTTATTATATTTTTCCATTATAACAGGTGAGGCTTATAACTTGCCTCCCTTGACTACACCTCATCTCTCTCTATATATATATATATATATATATATATATATATATATACCTGTCACCTGTCGTCATGGAAGAATGATATAATGACAAGATAATTTATGTTTCTATTTTCATCCTGTGTTTTGTATTAAGAATTTATTTTTCATTTAGCTTTACCAATTTTGATTATTTTTTCTTCAAAATCGCTTCTCATTTGTTAAACCAATACCAACAATAACCTTACAAGACCCTCAGAACAGTGAACCCTCGTTCTTCGCGGGGGTTGCGTTCTGAAAAGAACTCATGATAGGCAAAATCCATGAAGCAGTTTTTTACAATTATTTTAAAGCATATTTAAATACTCTACTCGAAAGAACAAAATCTATTTTCAGGCCCAAGACTTTTTTTTAACAAATAAAATGCTTTCTTACAAATAACTACAGTAAAATAATCATTTTAATCATCGATATGAAGTATAATACAAATTGTGACTCGTGTATTTCACTGTGCCTCTGACTCCGCTCTCTGGTGTCTTTTTCTTCTGAAGCTTGTGGTGCAGGTGTGTTTTTTCGAGAGAAGAATATAGTTAAAGGTAGTTGTTGTCGCTCTTTTTTCTTCTGCGCAAAGATATCTACCATGATTTGCCAAGCTGGATTGCGTATATTTAAATGCCGTAACATTATTGGCACGTCCTACGCGAAAAAAACTGCATTTTTTTCACAAGACACTGTGAAAAAAAACTACACAAAAAAATCCGCGAAGCAGCGAGGCCGTGAAAGGTGAACCGTATTATAGTGAGGGTTCACTGTATTCCGCAATTTAGCGCAGTATGGTGAAAGGTTATCATGAAATTACGACTGTATTCTCGTCCAACTTTACTCGTATTTAAAACGAATCAAAAACTCAGGGCCTGGCTCTTATACGCCATCATAAGCAAGAAAAAGTCCAGGAAATAGAAGAAACCTATTTTTTATTGTTAATGCTAAATGTTATACACTTTTCATCTCTTCTCATCTGACAAAATAAAATATAAGCAATACTGCTGCAAATTTTTCCACAATAAATGTTAAAAACTATATATACCTTGTGGAAAACTAAACTGAAGAAGCTGACAATCAATGCTTATAGTTCTAAAAGGTTTTACTGTATTAAGTCTAAAAATACACATCTCAGTGAATCATTTGCACTTTTTTTTTAACTTCAAACTGAGTCTTGATTAAATGTTTCTGATTCACTTGTTAAACTGATTTTGGAAATTATTTTGAGACCTAGAACAATAAAACTGTCATGAGCTGTCATCTCAAAGGAACAGAAAGTAGGCCCAGTAGGTAGAAAATTAGACTTCTTTAACTAAATAGGAAACTAAATAAACAAAAACAACCACTGATGGCATAAATAGAAATATGCAGAGAATCCCACACCCACTAGGGATTACAGCAGAACTGAAATAGGCTGGGAACATAATCAATGAAGCAAAACACCTGCGCTAATTACCCCCAGGTGGCAGGGATAATGAGAAACAACTAACCAAAAAACACATCTTGACAAAAACAGCTTATGATAATGTCAAAAAATGTTGGAGCCAATGGTTTGTATAGATAAATTATTAAATAGGAACAGATTCATAACAGTAGGCTATTTCAATTCTGGGGAGAGAAGGTCACCAGGAGGTGGGAGTAGGCCTGTCACGATAACAAATTTTGCTGAGTAATTAATTGTTTTAAAAAATATTGCGATAAACGATAATATTGTTTCAAGACCTTTTTACACTGATTTAATGGAAATGATGTTGTAATGAAAGCAATTTCCTGCCAAAGATACACTTTATTTTCAAAAGAACACTTAATGCTGGAACTGATAAACAAAATAAACAAAACAACCAAAAATAAAATAAATGGATTCTCAGTCTCCATTAACAAAAAATGCACTTGAATAAAATCTAAACAACATAAAACCAAAGTAGAAATAAATGCTGCATTCAACCAAAAGAGTGCAGATTATGAAGTCTGAATACTAAATCACCTTTCAGTAATCATTAGATTTAAATAGAGAAGATGGGCACATCGACTACCTGATGCAATAGTTCAGACTACACAATTTTTTGCTCCAATTTTCCGCTTAGGACAATCTTAGAACGCTGGTTGTTCTAAGATTGTCGCTTGTGATTTTATAACCAGTCATCCTGTGGTGTGTGGTGTGTTACGGTAGAACATCGTGGCCGCTCCGATCTAAATCAGGGGTTTCCCCTACTGTTAACGCAGCCTGTTGAATGTGACAGGTAGCCAATCAGAAAGCACGGATTGTCCTCCTGCTTTCTGAGGGGAAACATGGAGATGAATCCCAAACAGCTGACACGGCACAACCCGAAGTCCAGCAGACATTGAAGATGATTTGTGGAAACGACATTAATATTTATTCAACATTTTGTGCACAGAAAATAAAAATAACAAGGGGAGGAGTTTATCAATTTCTACCGCAGTTGATAAACCCAGTAACTTTTCAGCTGTTCTTTGTTAAAGTGACATAAATAGTTTTATAATGATTTTCATTGAGTCAGGCCTGACACTAGCCACACGCATTTAAGGTAGATTGTAGTAAAGCATTGATTAATGCCTGGTTTTAAAATTAGCTAATTGGACTTATTATTTTGTGCCCATTGTTGGACACCACACGGTACGATTGATCCCGATCGAACCCTTATACTTAGAATTTCTGTCGGCTAATGTGTGTTCTCTCAGGTTTTGAAATGGGCCAACAATCTGCAGACAGCTCTAAGATCGTGTAGTGTGAACTGGGCATTACACTAAAGAAATGAGGAAAGGAGGGTCAGTGGAGAGCACTGGAGTTGAGCCTTTTTTCATTCAGTGTCAATAGAATGAGAAAAAGGCCGGAAGAAAAGATAAAGCTGATAATTAAAATGAGGTCGATAGTTTTAATTTATTGTGCGATTAATTGATTTATTGTTTATCGCGACAGGCCTAGGTGGGAGGTCTTGAAAATAATTATGCTCCTTAGTGGGAGGGCATAAAAGAAAATAATTGAGAAACACTGCTGTAAGGTAAGCAGCAGCTCTGCTAGCCTGGTGTAAAATATACAATAATATGAATAAAATGAATTACCAAACTATTTCTGTTTGCTCAGGTTGCCAATTAACTACTAATTAAACTATTTGTTTTGGTGATGTTTGATTATTTTACATAAAAAAAATAAAAAAACAGAAGAAGAACGGATGAATGCTAACAGTGTGCTTAAGAAGTCTGACTGGACAAAATAAATGGTCTCCCCACAACTCAGAACCCTCTGTCTGATGTCTCTGCTTCTACACGGGACACATCCTACCTTCACACAAAAAAACACAACGCAGGGTCCTACGGTGTCTTCCTCCAGCTGCAGGTCTGAAGAGGGAAAGCCTGGGTTACATCTGCAGATGGCCAAAAATGGCACCTGCAGCACTTCTGCTAACAAGATCAATCTAAGCACATACTATACAATAGCCAATATAGGTATATAATGCATATCCATGTAATGGGCAAAAGCTCATCTAAATACTAACCATATTTTCTACCTCAACAACACCCAGCTCCAACACTAATCAGCTTTATGAAAAAACATAACTGAAGTTAATTAGATGCTCAGGACCCACACCTGTTAAACACACTGCAACACAGTGCAACATGGTCCAACCCACACAAACTACCAATGAGATTTAAACCCAAGGTCTGCTGTTTCCAGCAATACTAGAATCAACATGCTATGTGCAAAACTCACTGAACCAGCAGCCAAAAAAGACAAAAAACAGCTAATTTCACAAAGCTAAAAACATAAATTTGCCGTGTCGTCTTCATAATCCATGTTAGAGAAAACATTTCAACTCTTGTCTTGTAATCCATTGTCCTTGTGTCACACTGACATGATTCATCACTATTTTCAACTTTACTGTCTCCATGGATACCGCCTATAAACTCAAAGGACTTCCTTCACTTTAGCTGCAGCTGGAGCTTTCCAGTCATTTACCAAAATGCATTTTCGCTAGTTGTGATTGGTGAATGGGGTTGCTATGGGGTTTGGTAATTCTGTACCTCCTATTGGCCAATATCTTTTTAATGAATGTGGACACAAAAATTCTTGCAAAAGCCCTGGACCACAGACTTGATCAAGTTCTCCCAAAAATTATCTCCAAGGAGCAGACTGGCTTCATCAAGGGCCGTCAACTGTATTACAATGTTCACACCTTGCTAAATGTCATTTATACGAGGGAGACTACAGTTGCACCCTAGGTTGTCATATCAATCGATGCTGAAAAGGCGTTTGATCAGGTTGAATGGAGTTACCTGTTTGCTGTTTTAACTAAATTTGGAATTGGGAAAAATTTTATATCTTGGATACGCCTTCTGTGTACACTGCCCTTTGCCAGTATTATTACCAATAACAACTGATCCAGATACTTCTTTTTAAATAGAGATTGTTGACAGGGCTGTCCCCTGTCGCCCCTCTTGTTTGCACCTGCAATAGAAACCTTCGAGTATTTTTCTGAGAACCTCTCCCAGTGTTAATGGAATCGTCAGGAGTCATGCAGAACTAAGGCTAACGTTAAATGCAGATGATTTGATTTTATATGTCACTGATCCAATAGGAACCTGCCCCGCTATTGTTAAGTTCTTTCACAGATTTGGTCGGTTCTCAGGGTATAAAGTTAATGTCGCCAAGAGCGAATGTTATCCAATTAGCGCTGCAGTTCTCCCAATCTGATATTGCTTTTAAGCTCTGCCCTTTGGGTTTTTGGTATCTTGGGGTCAACATAATTACAATAATAGATCATTCTTGGTTTCTTTTCAGAAAACCTATGTAATAACCCACATTATGATTACACCCAAAAGGGTGGATGAACCCTATAAAAGATGAGTGCAAAAGAGGAATCTTTGGTTGGATCCTCCAGGCAGCTTTGAGCCAAGATCGAGATGGACAAAGAACTCTGCAGCTGCAGAAGAGCCCAGGCCACAGAGCCAAAAACTGTCCTGCGCATGGGGACCAATCCGTCAGCCCTGCAACATGTGACTTCAAATCTCATTTCTCTCATCAGCTGGGTTCAGACCCCAAAGGCACCATCGATGCAGAGATGAAAGCTCATCAGACCAACAGAGATCCCTGTCTTCATCAATCAACCTCCTCCTCCTGCTGCAACATCATCTTCATCATCAAGCCAGTTCTGGGGTTCGAAATGCCATTCCCCCTCCGTCTCTCTCAGAGGTTTCCTTTATAGTTCTTAGTATCAGCGTTAGGGAAAGATAGGCTAGATGATTGATTTTACTTATCTGATTATTTCTGCTCCTGAATTAAGCTGTACTGACCCTTGCAAAAATGCTTTACTAATAAAATATTTAGCATAAAAATATCTAAAAGATCTTGTGGACATTCAATTAATGAGTCACCTCAAAGTTCTTTGATGGTAGTAAAATAGCTGTGATGTTTGATTCTGGGGAAGAAAAAGTAGGAAATGTTTTATAGGTTGCTGTAGCCCAAACATAAAACAACATCCTTGGGACTCGCCCGAGTCACTAAAACCAACCTGGTTCAATAACAAGTGCAAGTTGTAATGACCGTTAACAGATGTGCTCTGTGAAACTAGTTGGCTGTAGGCTGCTCAGTCTGGCTAATTCACAGGGGGAAGAAGGGTGGGGCAACTGGATGTAGATTGTCAGAAAAGCAGGCGAATCGTTCTCGATGCCAGCTTAAATAGAGTTCACTTCAGTTCTGGACAGGGTAAATTCCAACAGATTTAGGAAACTCAATTCACCCGTTACGTGGAGAGCTGGTAGCACATCTCTCCTCTCAGAAGACGAAGAAGAGACTGAGAGAGAAGAGAGTGAAGGGGGGTGTCGTGCAACACCTTTTAACATCAAAAAAATAAATGTATCTCTGCAATGCCCAACTTTCAAATGTATCGCTGAAATAACCAAATTTCAGACCATCACATGAACATATGTTAAACTTTTGTGAAAATAAATCATTTTTAAAATGTGATAATCCACCTCTCTTTGTTGTTCTGACATGGCGCAGCCTTTTTGTAAAAAAAAAAAAAAAAAAGCCAAATAGTTCTGGGGCTATAACCCCTGGCATTGTTCATAATATTTCATAATTAAAATTTCAGATGCTTGCTTATGTTACAATTATCTTCTTAGCAAATTTCTGTGGGGCTTGACTGCCCCACAGAACACGCAGCGTTGTTGAATATTGAAGACTGTTGTGACTTATCAGCCCAAATACCACATACTTTGCGATATTCTGGAGTTAAAATGAACTCTTAAGTTTGTCTTTCCTCACTCTCGTCAAACATTTTTTTATAGTCGTTTTGTTTATTGTTTTTTAACTGTCAGTGTGGCAGTGTAGTCACTTATTTCAAGTGTGTGGGACAAGGGACCCATCTAAAGGTTACAGAACACCAATGCTCAAGAAGTGCAGTTTGAAGCCACTACTTTTAGGTAATCCACAATAATATACTCAGAATGTACTATATGGAAACAGGTAATGTGGCTTCAGTATATTTTACAATTAGTTCAAATTATGTCCTCATAATAACTGTGCTTTATGCATCAGATCATGATACATTTGATGCCATAAGTGTCAACTTGTCAAGTCAAGATATACTTTAAATTATCCCTAACCAAAATAGAAATAACAACCAAAATTAGGATGAGAAATTAATGTCTTTAGAGAACTAAACTACAATTTAGTTTTTAATCCAGATTGGAGCTTTCCTTCATGTTCTAAATAAGTATGACCACATCATTGAAAATATTTACACTAAAAAGCTACTCAACTATAGGGGGTGCTGTAGAGCATGCAACCCATTTACAGAGGAATGGTCCTCAACACTGGCTTTGAGTCCTGGACTGATGACTTTTGCTGCATGTCTTCCCTCTGTCTGACAAGTCCCCTTCCTGACTGGCCACTCTCAAATAATGGCTGCAAGAGCTGATGAAACCTTCAAGAAAATACTCAACTATAAAAGAAGGAAATGGATATGTAAAGGTAATGCTTAGGACCAAAACAAAGCAACAAAAACCCCAGACTGTGAAATAAATTAAAACTTAACCACTCCCCAAATCAAGTTATTGTTATTGTTCATTAATTATATTGATTTCTAGATTGTTTTCATGCACATCATTCATCCTTAGTAATGCAAAGAACCCTGACCAGTCTTGACTGGTGAACAGTAAGAAAGTCAAAAATCATTGCATACACCTTTGCACAATCAGACTACCCTGATCGTAACACATTTTTCTGTGGAAGCTCTTGTTGTGTCAGGAAGACTGAAAGTCCAGTGCTCTCTTTAGCAGTAAGGCATTTCAAAGTAAGACCAGGAAGACTACTTAAAAGGAAATGACGCATTGTTTATTTACTTGGCAACAAAAAGGAAGAATTAACCAACTAAAGTGTTCAACATAACAAATAAATGCAACTTACTTTGTTGGAATTCCAGTGACCTTGTATACAAGGAAATATACATTCACCACTTTATTAGATACACCATCCATGGCATAGATTCAACAGGAACATTTCCTGGAGATGCCGGCCCATGCTGACATAACATCATACCATTGCTGAAGATGTTGACAGCACATCCATAATGAAAATCTCCTGTTTCACCAAATCTCAAAGGTGCTCTATTAGAATGCGATCTGTTGACTTTGATGGCATCAGGAGTCCAAAAACTGCTGTGTTTTTAAAATGTGCTAAAAGATTAATTATGCATAAGTTGGCTCTAATGAGTTTAGAATGAGGTTGTTAATCTTGAACCAGCTATTGTACTCTACACTCTGACACCAACAAGACATTTTGTTCCTGTAACCACTGATAAATGAACATGTGGTCTTTTTCTGTACATTCTTTATAACTCTGAGAGATGGCTGTGCAAGAAAATTTTGAAGTCCTCCACCCAACCTGTCTGGCATTAACAACCACACCACGTTCAAAATCACTTAAATCTCTTGATATGCGATTGGCTGATTTACTTTCTGTGTCAGCAAACTAATGACATCTGTACATAATAATGTGGCTGGTAATTGTGTGCACTGTCTAAACAGTCTGACTTTAAAATAATTATGTATAGTTAAAATGTCTGCTGACATACTATAGGTGGATACTTACTTATTCATATTCATAACTGGATGATTAGCAGTCTCTTATCTGGACCAACAGATGAAACCTCAGTGAAGGAGCATGTGGACACTTGGTTTGTTTTGCTGGCAGTAAAGAGGAACTTGGCTGACCTCTGCTGGCCTCTGACCGATAGTGTTGCAGATATTAGATGATGGTTATGAAGAGAGAAAATATGCATAGAAATTGTTCTTTTATTTTGTTTTTTATTTCTATTGCATTGCATGCTAGGGGTTGGTCTTGGAGCACGTGGTGAGTGGACTGAGAGATTGAGAATTTCTAACTTGGTTTTTCAATATCTTGTGGTTTTTTTCTGGGTATCGTTCATAGAATATTGTGGTTGTGGAGTTAGATTAAGTTAAATTGGTTACTTTTCTGTGTATAGTACTGGTATTTGGCCTTTTGGTACAAAATGCCGGAAATGAATTTGACCAAACTTACAAGACCACATGGTTTGAAGATCATACCCAATGGTCCCACTATGACAGTGGAAGAATGTAGTTTTCCAGTTGGAGAAGTTGTTGGTTGTAGTAGCATTAAATTTGCTGCTCGGAGGAACAGCGCTGTGGTGATTTTTGTTTAGGAGATTTGACCATCTCCTTCAGTGTGGAGAAGGCAAGCAAAGTGATTGAAAAAGGCATTGTTGTGAACGATGTTTATTTTTCTTTTGTCTGTTTCCTCGTTGAGTACTCCAGCTAAAAAAGTCATGATTGCAAATATACCATCAGTGATGGTGAGAGAATTGTTGCGTCATGGCAAAATTGTTTCAGCAATCAGGAAAATGCTGTCGTGTTGCAAGTCACCACAGTTAAAGCATGTTTTTTTCACAAAGAACACGGTCCTTATGATTCTGAATAAAAAGAATGAAGACCTTAACTTAGTTTTTAATGTGCAAGTGGATGAGTAAATGACAGGTCCTCTATTGATCACTCAAAAAAGTTTAAACTTTTGCATGTTGAATGGAAAATGTTTGTACAAAGGTCTGAATAACAAACAGTTTAGTGGAAGAACTGATACTGTTTGAACAGACAGGTTTAAAGTCAAAGAAAATCAAAAATCTGCATGGAAGGTCTTTTATAAACCTGTTAAATTATTACTCAAGGGATTGAGTAAGAGGGCAGGTGACCTACAATGGAGGATTTTGCACAGTGCTGTGAGTGTTAACAGTTTAAAAAAATACAAATGAATTATGTTCTTTTTGTGAAGAAACACATGTTTTTTGAATGTAAACAACTTTCACCATTGCTTATTTTGTTGGAAGATGGTTTTTTAAAAATGTGGTGTTTATTGGTCTGAAGTAGCTTTTATATTTGGTGCAGGTTATACAAAAAAGGAAGCTAGTAAGTGGAATTTGTTACATTTTCTTATTGGACAGGCGAAAGTTTCTATTTATATTAATAGAAGAAATAAATTAAATGGAGTTTTGGAGAAAAAAGGTCGACATGATGTTTATTCTGATGGTAAAAAAAACAGAATAAAAGCAGAATTTATGTGTTTTTTTCAATGATGAATAACTTAACTGAATTTTTATCTTTGTAGTACTTTAATAATGTTGTGTGCTCTGTGGTAGATGGAAGGCTAGTTTTCCATTCAATGTTTGCATGAATGTTGAAGTAAACTTGGTCAAAATGTATTTTTATTGAAAAATAAATATGTTGTTAAAAATAAAAAATTGTTCTTTCCTTCTTTCGCAATTCCTGCTGGGGTTGGTGGTGGAGCGTGTGGTGAGTGGACTGAGAAATTGAGAATTTCTAACTGTTTTTTCTCTATCTCTATTGGGTTTTTTTCTGGGTATTGTTCTTTAAACATTGTGCTTGTGGAGTTAGATTAAGTGTAATTGGTTAGTTTTCTGTGTATAATACTGGCATTTTGCCTTTTCGCACAAAAAGCCGATAATGGATTTGAGCAAACATACGAGTTCACATGGTTTGAAGATCAAACCCAGTAGTCCCACTATAACAGTGGAAGAATGTAGTTTAGTGGTGGGAAAAGTTGTAGGCTGTATCCTAAATCTGCTGCTAGGATGAACAGCGCTGTGGTCATTTTTGTTGACATCGTGGAGAAGGCAAGCAAAGAGACTGAAAAAGGCATTGTTGTGAATTCTATTTTTTTTGTCCGTTTCCCCATTAAGTACTCCAGCTAAAACTGTCACGATTGCAAATATATTTCCATTCATCAGTGATGAAGTGTTGATGAGAGTATTGTCATAGCATGGAGAAATTGTTTCTGTGATCAAGAAAATTCCGTCTGGTCTCAAGTCACCGCAGTTAGGGTGACCCCTAACCCTTCTCACATTGCTACCAAAGAAAGGTGATCTCCAGGACATTAAAAATTGGAGACCTGTTTCTCTATTGTGTACAGACTATAAACTGTTCTCAATGGTGCTGGCAAACAGACTGAAAAAGGTGATGGATCAGATGGTTCATCAAACACAAATGTACTGTGTCCCTGGCAGATCGATGTTTGATAATATTTTCCTTATTAGAGATATTGTGGAGGTCTCCAGGTCATTGGGATGTAATGCTGGTTTGGTTTGTTTGAACCAGGAAAAGGCTTTTGACAGAGTTGAGCACCATTACCTGTGGAAGAAGTTGGAAAGGTTTGGTCTCAAATCTGGATTTATTGCCAAGATTATAGTTCTATACGAAAACAGTGAGAGTGTACTGAAAATTAACGGCTTGTTTATGTAAACCTTTTGAAGTCACGAGAGGCATTCGACAAGGTTGTTATTTGTCTAGATTGTTATATGCCCTTGAACCACTATTAAAGAAAATCAGGTCACATATTAAGGGACTGGTTTTGCCAGGTTCTAATATGTCTTTTACTTTATCAGCTTATGCTGATGATGATGTCATTATTATTGTTAAAAATCAAGAAGAAGTGAATAATTTAGGTAGAATAGAGAATTTATTTTGTAAATTATCACCTGTGGCAATAGGAAGCTGGCTTATTGGGCTTCTTCAACTTCCAGGTGGTTTGAAAAGGAAAATAGGGGGTTTGAAATATTGGTGTATATTTGGGAGAGGGGGATGTAGAAAAAAAGAACTGAGACAGAGGGATGGAGAGAGTGGAGAGAAGGTTAGAGAAGTGGAGATGGTTGTTAACGCAGATGTCTTATTGTGGGAGAGTGCTCAAATAATTTAATTGCTTCTTTATTGTGGCACAAGTTAGTGTGTTTGGAATGACCTGCTGGAATACTTAACAGAATTCAATCTTGTATGATTAAGTTTTTTTGCGATGACAGATATTGGGTATCCCAGGCTGTGCTTTTCTTACCTAAAGAGGAAGGTGGACAAGGATTGGTTTATCTAGAGAGCTGCAGGATTCAGGTTACAGTTTATTCAGAAATATCTAAAGGGAAGAGGATGTTTTTTTGGTAACCAATATTGTTTTAAAAAGAGTAGGAGGTTTTGGTTTAGATCTTTCTTTGTTTTTGTTAAATTGTAAACTGTTATGTTTGTATGAAATGCTGATGTTTTATAAATGTTTGTTTACAACAGGGGAGCTCAAACCTTTTGAGACCAAGATCTACTTTTTCTCTCACCAGCCGGCTGAGATCTACCTCATGACACAAAGACATAAAAATTGTAAATTAAACTCTCTTGACTTATTTTATATGTGAATATGTATCAGTTATAGCAGAAATAATAAACTGATAGAAAACCTAGTGCAGTTTCTTCCTCAGTGAGATTCTGACACTGGGAGCAGGTTACTGGTTTCTCAGTCAGAAGCTGGTTGCAAACCTGAGGCCAGCAGGTGTCAGTCAGTTCTGGTAGATCTGAACTTTGGTTTGATGACGTCAATATGAGAAACTAGAGAGTGACTGGACTGGAGGAAGCAAAGAGCTCTGTAAAGGTAAAGGTAAATCTTCTGAAGTTGGGATATAACTAATTTCATTTCACATAATTATCTCAGTAGAAGCCATTTGTTTGTTAAAACTTAATCAAATATATTTGTCCTATTTTATGTTTGCTGTGAGTGACGTAAACTCAAAACAAACAAGGTAATTACAAGTTTGTCGTTCATTGATCGTTCAGAAACTACAGTGGCTGTAAAGCGCCACAGCAAAGATAAAACAACCCAAACAGGTGATCAACTCAAAACCACTCTTATTTTTACTCTGTCTCTCTTTATTGTTTAAGAACACCCGTTGCCATGGCAACGGCCTATGCCCCGTAAGCCCAGCAGAGATTACTTTAAAAACATTCAGTCCGTTACGATATCAGGTTTCCAGGCTTGATGTTTATTTCTCCATTATTAATAAGCCTCTTATTATTTGTATTAAGCAGAAAATACAAACTGAATCTTAAAGCCGTTTCTCGCTCAGAAGTTGCCTAATATCATCAGACATGAATACCAGCTTTACATCTGTGTCCTGAACTGAAACAAAGATGGTAAACCTTTTAGTGTTAGCATGAGAAATATTGTCACTTTTAGCTATTTTCATTCAAAGCTGAGCTAACAATGAAGCTAACATATTAACAGATATTCTTTGTGGTTATCTTTACCTTTTCCAATGTCTTAGCTAATTTAAACTCCTGCTCTGCTGGTCAGTCGGTCTTTAAGTCCCTTTATTTTTTTGTTAATGGAACCGAAACGCACGGAATTGTGCAACACCTTGTTGAAACAATAATTACTGATTATTAATTTTAACAGGTTTTGTTGATTTTATTATTATTTAATGAAGCTACAAACGTTTTGGACCTTAGTAAATATTTCTGATAAGCCTGTCAGAAGAGGAAGTGCTGGTCTCAGCATCCTGGTGGCCTTCAGTTTGTTACCTGCTGCTGAGATCGACTCAAAACCTTCCCACGATCTGGTTTAGAGCATGGACAGTTTTTGAGTGGAAAAGACTAGAACCAACTGTGTCTTTGTTTTGGCTTCTAGAAGAACCTTTAATTTTGGCTGTTCAGGATGGAGTTGGATTGTCAAGAAGACTGCTTCAGAATAAAGTTCTAAAATAACCCTAGGGCAGGAACTAACCCTACACATTGTGGAGACAGCTGGACCAGGTCTTCAAAACACAGTGGCGACAGCTTATTTGATTGGGTTAAAATTGGTTTGAGTCTTGAAGACATTTTTAGACCTGGGCTTGGAAAATTGACTTTGGATGACAATGACAAGCAGATGCTGGTGGACTTTTTTAATGAAGAAGTTTTCTGTTTCCAGAAATGGAATTGAATATTGATTTCTCAAAATTGACAGGTCTTCTTTTAATCACTCAAAAATTTCAAATTTTTGTATGTTGAATGAAAAATGTTTGTATAAATTCGTTGTTCACTGATTGAATAAGAAACAATTAACTGGAAGAACTGATGCTGTTTGGACAGACAGATTTAAAGTCGGAGAAAATCAGAACTCTATATGGAGGGTATTTTAGAAGCCTCCCTTGAGTAAGAGGGCAGGCGACTTTCATTGGAGGATTTTGCACGGTACTGTGAGTGTTAACAGTTTAAAAAAAATACAAATGAATTATGTTCTTTTTGTGAAGAAACACATGTTTTTTGGATGTGAACAACTTTTAGCAGTGTTTTTTTTGTTGTTGTTGTTGGAAGATGTTTTTTAAAAAATGTGGTGTTTATGGGTCTGAAGTAGTTTTTATATTTGGCGCGGGTTATACAAAAAAGGAAGCTAGTAAGTGGAATTTGTTACATTTTCTTATTGGACAGGCAAAAGTTTCCATTTGTATTAACAGAAGAAATAAATTGAATGGAGTTTTGGGGGAAAAGTCGACAGGATATTTATTCTTATGGTAAAAAATAGAGTAAAAGCAGATTTTATTATTTTTTTTCAATGATAAATAACAACTGAATTTTTATCTTTGTGATGCTTTAATAATGTTGTGTTTTCTGTGACTGATAGAAAGCTAGTTGTCCATTCAATGTTTGCATGAATGTTGAAGTAAACTTTGTCAAAATGTATTTTTATTGAAAAATAAATGTGTTGTTAAAATCAAATCTTCCTTTCTTTCTTTTATCCTCCCGTCCTTCTGGGCCATTTGAAAGCATGCAGCTTGTTGATGTTATTTGCAAAGCATCGTTTTAGCAACATCTACCAACCACTTTGTATTTTTTATGTTGAAAGATGCAGCATTACCATAAATGCATGTCTACCTGTATATATGTTTCAAGTTTAAGCATTTTATTCTTAGCATCAATATTACACATCAGCTCTCTAAGCAGAGGACTAGCAGGGTGAAACTGAAAAAAATTGGCACAGAAATAAGATTTTATTATTGGAAGCCCATAACTGTTAAGAAACATTAAGAAAAACTAGAATCAGATCCAGGGGTCTTCTCTGAGAAGTGAGCAGAATAGTGGAAGGAGAATGTAAGAGAGAGAGGGAGGGAAGCAGATGGCTGGAAATACAGCCTGCTAAATTATTCATCCTGGCTGGAGTCTGGAGATAGATAGATGGATAGGCGCTGGCATGGACATTTTTATTAGGATTCTGATAGCTGTGAGGAGAGTGGTTCAAAACTCTGTAATTGCATTTTGAGCCTATAAAAAATGGTTACAATGCAGCAGCTTTTTGCTGAAAGGATCAATCCTTAAGTATTTCACCAAACCAGGAATTAAGCATTAATGCTTAAATGTGAAACCTTTAAAGTAAAGTTAAACTTTGTCATTTTGGCCCTGTGTACTTCCAAAACAATCCAAGAGCTTCATACCTGGTTGTTTAAAATAAAGTAGTTGTTTGTGTTGTTGGTGTGGACTGAAAAAGCGTTCCCACACAGTTTAAGGTTTCAGAATAAGATGGTAGATTTGAAAAAAGAAGAAAAATCACTGCAGAGGGAAATGAAATGGTGCGTACAATGTGATTTGTGGTCAGAATATGAAGTGAGTGTTTATTGCTAGAAGTGCAATGATTCTTTAGTGAATCTCTGTCTGTGCCATAGAACCAATAGATGACTGCAATTCACTATGGAATTCTATGAGTATATTTTAAAAATGTTTTTCTAAGATGTTTGTATTAAAATAAAATGCCTTTGTTTGACTTTGGAGATAGACTCTGCTTGCATTCACATTCCAGTCTGCTTCAGTCAGCATGGTGAGGCAGCAGATATATCGATGCAGTGCCATGCATCATGTACAACTCTGGCAAATCTGAGCACATGCTCCTGAGTGGAGAGCTCCAGGGAAATAGAGCAGAGAGGAAGCTACGTGCCTTTGCCAAGGAACGACTGTCTGGTGTCATGGCAACCAGTCCGTACTGCCCCACCCTCCATCAGTCAGAGATGAGCAAGCGGAGGAAAGGAGATGCACACCATCACAAAGAGCAAAAGCAGAAATATACAAAGGCATCCACAATAGGATTTGAAATGATCTGCCAGTCCAAATATTCAGCTATTCAGCTTGAGTGGGATTTAGGAAGAGGAATATGGGCTCCAGCTATGACCTGAGAATTAAGACAACAACTTGGTGAGAGGCATGGATGTGCATAGGTAGAGATGAAGTGAGAAAGGAAACAGAATATGTGATAAACCTAAACTTATTGTGGGGAAATGCTGTGGTTAAAAGGTGCACCTTTATTCTACACGCAGCTTCACTGAAGACGTGGACAGCTGGAGGTGCGCGTTAGCATTTCATGCTGCCTCATTCCTCCTTTAGGGGATTTAGCAGGAGATCTTACTTTCTTTATATGCTGCTGCCAGCAAGCAGAGGCAGGATGCTGGGCGGGATGCAGAGCGGAAGCAGTGATGCACGACCAAACTGACAGGCAAAGAAAAAGCATGGAGCCTGCATGGCGGTATGAAAGGCTACATGGTGCTTTTCTGTGTCAGATGGGTGTGGAGGAGATAAATGGCACTAACATGAAGAGAAGAAAGAGAGAGAGAGGAGGGAGGCTGTTTAAGGGTATTTCCTCAAACGATAAGTTGACCGTGGCACTGCCATTGTCCATAGTTACATCAGAGCTTAGCTCAAACTCAGAATGAACCTCTCCTTCCCTCCCACCTCCTGTGTTGTCTGTGCCAAGATCTAAATGCTTCAGAGACTACTTCTGACTGGCAGCCAAACAAAGTAGACTGAGCATGTGTAACTCGATGTTTTAAAACTTTAGGCTGGCCAACAGGATTGCAAAAGAAAGTCTAAAAAAAGTTTTGTGTCGTTTTGTGATTGGTGCAAGTGACACTAACATAGATCTAGATGTGGTTGTGCAAATGGATGCAATGCAAACAGTTCAGGACTGATTCAGGATGCTGCACAGAGGAGTGCTGTCATTTCAAGCCAGTTAGAATCTCAGCCATGACTTCATGAACCGAGACAATGTGTTCAATCACCTGCTTAGACTGTTGAACTCAGGGTGCATTTACCTTTAAAAGAATCTTAGCTTAGTTTCAGGTGCCTTTTCACTTTTAGCATAAGTGAAGTAAAAACAAGAGAAGTAAAAAACACTCACCAACCACTGTATTAAATCTTAGGTTCGACCCTCTTTTGCCTAGTCTGGTAAGAACTATCCTCTACACTTTGTTTCTTCAAGTTGATCTGGACCCGTGGATATCAAGGAATGATTCCTTCCTAGAAGCATGAACTCTGTTGAAGTTTTAAATTTTACCCAAACGCTAATGTCTTAAACATTGCTCTCACTTCGTGTTTAATTGCTACATACTTGGAAGCATGGTCAATACGAACTGAATGGTTTCATTCACTATCTCCACTGCCATTGCTAAAACTACAACCACCAATTAGATGGATGACTAGAATTCTAAAGTAGTGCAGAAAATGAACTCCTCCTTCTGTTTGCTGATTGGCCCAGATGAGAAAAGGGAGTTGTGTAGGAAGGCAATGACCAAGCTAATTTGTGTCTTCAAAATTGCCTTAATTCTTCATGAGACCAATTCAACGAAGCGTCAGAAAAATTTCTCAGAGAGTTTTCGTTCATATTGACATCATGGAGTTGCAACAGATTTGTTGGCTGCACATCCATTATGTGCTGGTATAGCACATAATGGATGTACTATATCAGCAGGAATAGAAGGAATAGAAGCAAATAACAATACACTCTTAGGTGTTCAAACCAAAAGGAAACAGTGCATTGTGCTTGTGAATGACTTGATAAGAGTCAAGTCATTCACTTCTGATATTTTTCACTATCAGAAGTGAAAAATAAATAAATTTATTAATGCAGAAATTTGCATTAATAAATTTCACCCTTCACCCTTTATATATATATATATATATATATATATATATATATATATATATGGAGAATAAAAATAAGTAAAAAATGAAAGTCATAAATGATAAATGATAATGATAAATGAAGTTAATGGAAAATGAAGTAATAATGGTGCAAAACAGTTGAGAAACACAAAACATCAGTTTAGCTTCGCCATTAAATAAATGTTGAGAATATAAACATCACAGGAGTGTTTCAGCAAATGGTTTGTCCTTCGGTGACATTAAACAAAGCAGAAACCTAAAAGGAAAAAAGGATTCACACAGCTAAAAAATAGAAACAAAATAACTGTCAAAAGGAAGTATCAATTTACTTGTACTTGGGATAATGAGAAAATCTTGGACGCTGCAAAACAAACCCAAGCTCAACGTCAGGCGAGTTAGGGGATCCATGGAACTGGGCCACACCTGTAGTCAGTGACGAACCTGACACTGAACCAGAGACGGAGGACTGCACAGGATCATTATCCTCCATGCTCAACCGGGCATCAGTTGGCTGTAATGGCGCAATAGCAGTTGCTATTAAGCGATTTAACAGGGCCCTCAGACACGCAATGCAACAACTAAATAGCAATAGCAACGTGAGAGACACAGTGATCGAGATTAACATAGATTCTACGAGACCGCGGTACTTTCCAAACACAGACATCCAGTTACCCTATACAGACATATCAACCCCCGAGTGTTCTTTCAGCTTGTTGGATAAGGATCGCAAAATTAATTGGCAAAGATTCTCTGAATATTCTAGTGAGAGCTTTGTTTAAGAACACACAGATGCACACACACGAAATAACCAATAAATAAATTCTGTTTTAACAAAGTTGAATTTTTTGTTTTGTCGAATTGTATCACTTCCAAAAATAATATAACATCTTTTGACAATCTGGATGGAACAATTAGTCTATAATTAGGAGAATATAGAAACTAACTTTTTAAACACTTTAGCATCATATCTTAGTGATTTCAGCATCTATCAAACAGCTGCTAAGGGCTGTTTGAGCCCTGGATTTGAGCCCTGATTATCTTAATTACGTCATACCTTATTTATTAAAATTCCTTGAGGAAAATGTGATTTCCTCAAGTGATGGACAAATGAAACCTCATGAAGCAATGAAGCTTTCCAACCCTTTGCTTTGCAAACAGGTTCATTACTAGATGCTTCATTCATCACTCACTAGTGACATCTGCTGGTGAAACTGTAATAGCCTTGTCACTCCGTTGGATCATACTTCCAAAAATTAGTAAATGCAAAATTGTCACAAAGTTTTCATGAAACTCATGTTTAGTTAGGCCTGTCGTGATAAACAATAAATCAATTAATCGCACAATAAATTAAAACTATTGTCATCATTTTAATTATCGGCTTTATCGTTTCTTCCGGCCTTTTTCTCTTACTGTTGATGACACTGAATGAAAAAAGCCTCAACTCCGGTGCTCTCCACTGACCCTCCCTTCCACATTTCGTTAGTGTAATGCCCAGTTCACACTACACAATCTGTCGGCCCATTTTCAAAACTTGAGAGACCACACATTAGCCAAGAGAAATCCTAGGTATAACGGTTCGATCATACCATGTGGCTCTGACAGTGCGGTGAGAGGTTGGAGAAGGAGTTAGCAATGGTGGTTAGCCACTCTAATCCAAAACAGCAGGAAGCACTATTATAGTATTCCACACTTTCACTTTATTTGGCTTCGCCCATTTAAACCCAGATCTCAACCTGAGCGGTTATAATGTTAGCACCGATTATCTCCTCTATAACAAGAAGACAAGTTCTCACTCTGTACAATAGTACAACAAAGGAAAAAGGGAATAGGTGCCCCCTTGTGGTGATATCTACTCATCTCTAGGGACCAGCAGTATAATGACTGTTATGTGGTGTCCAACAATGGGCACAAAATAATGGCTACAAGTCCAATTAGCTAATTTTAAAACCAGGTATTAATCAATGCTTTACTACAATCTACCTTAAATGCGTGTGGCTAGTGTCAGGCCTGACTCAATGAAAATCATTATAAAACTATTTATGTCACTTTAACAAAGAACAGCTGAAAAGTTACTGGGTTTATCAACTGCGGTAGAAATTGATAAACTCCTCCCCATGTTATTTCTATATTCTTTGCAGAAATGTTGACTAAACATTAATGCTGTTTCCACAAACCATCTTCAATGTCTGCTGGACTTCCAGTTGCACCGTGTCAGCTGTTTGGGATTCTCCTCCGTGTTTGGATAAGGCTTCATATCAAGCCATAAGAATGATACAAAACATGGTAACAAAA
The DNA here is from genome assembly GCA_010277075.1 of Poeciliopsis retropinna. Taxonomy (NCBI): domain Eukaryota; kingdom Metazoa; phylum Chordata; class Actinopteri; order Cyprinodontiformes; family Poeciliidae; genus Poeciliopsis; species Poeciliopsis retropinna. The sequence goes on along the minus strand of VMRM01000002.1, from coordinate 253,302 downwards.
TGCCTCAGACCTGCAGGCCAGAGGCGGTTCTAGACACAGGCTAACAGAAGTGGCTCTTTGGCTCACTTACATATTAAATGATGAAATATTGCCCTGTTTTTTGTTTCATTCCATTTTAATTGCCCTGTACGCAGCAATTCATTCACATATATGTACATTTATTATTATTGATGCTTTAATTAAAGACGAGTTGCACAAGTTTATATCATTGGAGCGGGGCGCCGATGACATGTTCGTATGCACCTCAGAAAGTATGTAGTTGTGCCACTGCTGCAGTAGCTATTATAATTTTATTTTATTGTATACATTGATAAAGCAAATACATAGAGCACAAGAACAAAAGCACGCAGAGCATGCACTTTGCTCTTTGATTGTTTTTGTCACCTGTCATGTGGCAGATTTTACAGCACTGTGCTGCCTGGTTTCATGCAGTGGGAGAGAGGGTGAAAACAGTCACAGCTGGTTACTTCTTGCTTGTTGCTCCTTGGTCAGTATTCATAGTTGAGTGTTGTTTGCAGTTAGTACATTGCCTTAATAGCTATGTTTAATGGTGCAGATAGTGGTGGTTTCTATCATTTAGTGATATGGGCAACCACCCAGGGCATTATCTTGTTAGGGACAGCATGAAATCATCGCAGATTGTAGCACAGAGATGGAAGCAAAGCAGAACAAAAGTTTAAAAGCAGATTAAAGCAATATTAAAAGCAGAACAAACTTTTGTTCTGCTTTTAATATTGGTTAAATTTATTTCAGCTCTAAGTATTTAATATCTAGGTGTTTTTATGGGAATGTGAATCTTTCAGATCAATTTCATTAGCAATTGATCTGAAAATATTTCACATTTTATCGTGTCATGTACCACGGGGCGCTGGTCTTGGTCTTGACTTGGTCTCTGACCCTAAAAGTCTTGGTTTTGTCTTGGTCTCGGGTTAGATGGTCTTGACTACAACACTGCCAAATACCAGTAGAGAAGTGCAGAAGTTTCATTGACAGTTACAGGAATTGTTTCATTGGAGTGATTGTCTTAAAAGTTTGTGAACCAAATTATTAAGAGTACCATCATTTTTGCCCATGTCTGTTTCATGAGTTTATTTTTTCCAAATAATTTTGTTGAAACACATTTGAAAAGCAATGTCTGATTTTCATTTGTTTATTTGAATAGAATTTGTATTCATTAATACCTTTGTCAGATTCAAGTTATTTCTGCGACCATTGTGGATTTTTCTTTCATTATCTGTGAAAGAATAATCAAGTGGAATTCTTGATCTGTCTGCCTTAAAAATCAACTTTTTGAACTTTACATCTATTTTTTTTTGGTTTGTTGAAGTACTCTTTCTTTTAAAATGTCAGTATTAACATTAGGATGCTGCAGTCTGCAACACAGAGCTCTAAACATTAAGCTTCCCCTTTGCATCTCTACTTAGATATAGTGAATACTTATTGTTTATTTTCTTAAAGTATCACATTGTATTTTCTTCCCTTACAAAAAGTGCACCAGCCTTGTTGAAGTGTAACACTAAAGTTATTCTACAAAATTTTGATAAAGGTATGCAAAAACTAATAAGTACAAATGATATTTACTTTTTACTTACCTTTGTTTTGTTAGATATTTTGTGGAATTTGTATTGGCAAACCCAAAGTAGGACAGATTTTCCTCCTACAAAGAGCAAAAAAAGCAATCAACCCAGGTTCCTGACCTATTGTCTTCTTGCCTCCAGGAGCTGCCACAGCAACTGATCAGGGTGCAAAGGCAGTAACAGGTAAGTAACAATGTATCTTTTTAAATGGACTGAATTTATATAGCGCTTTTCCAGTCATTTTGACCACTCAAAGCACTTTACACTAGAATCACATTCACCCATTCGCACTCACAAACACATTTATACACTGATATGCAGACTGGTAGGCAATTTGGGGTTAAGTGCCTTGCCCAGAGGCACATCAACATATGTCAGGAGGAAGCTGGAATCGAACCTACCACCTTCTGATTGCAAGACGGCCACTCTGCCATACAGCCTCAGTCGCCTGCAGTGTGTGTATGTGTGTGATCAGAAGAGAGCATAATGGTCAAGGGGATAACATCAGTACTGTTCTGAAATTATCCATCACTTCGATGCGGTGGCACGCAAAGCAGTAAAAGGCCCAGACCAAGTGATACAAAAACATTTGCACAAATGCTTTTGGTATGACAAATCATGAAGTTAAAAAGTCAGTTTTAGAACCACTTACTTTGTGTCAGCTAGGTTAGAGGGATCTAAATTGCGTTTATTTGTGTGGTTTACAACATAAAAAACTCTCTGAATAAAACTGTAACGTGATTGCAAAGTGATGTTAAGAGTCACTATGTTTCCTCTGCTTTTTAAAAATGTTTTCAGTAAAGGCGTAAAGACTGGAGGCCAATCTATTGGCCACCGGTCATAATCGGCAGATTTCCGTGAAAAAGTGTGATTTCATTGGTTCTGAAGCAGCTCCCCAGCGCTTGAATTACTTTCTGCTGTCCCGACAAGTGATTTTCATTGTTTTGTTTATTTTCTTTAATGCAGATCATCACAGTCACCACAATCAACTAAAACTAAAACATACATAAACATTAGAATACAAAACAAACTTGCATTGAAAATAAAACAAAATGTGCCTCGCTGCTTTCACCAGGGAACACTAAGCATTGACTTCATATCTTGACAGATGTTCAAGTCATTCATTGATACAATAATGCTACCAGTTTATAAAAGGCCTACTGTCATTAGCTGCAGCAGCCCGTGAGGCACAAAAAACAAATAAACATTACAAAGTGCCTTTAAACCTTTAAACCAAACAAAATATAAACCACCAACACTGCTAATCAAAAACAAACATCCATGAACAATCTGCAACATTCCTAGTTTAGAAAATTCACTTTCAATAATTTACTAATTTACCTTGTTGGTTATTTTATTTATTGTATATATTTGACTTTTTGCACGGGAGTTGCAATGAAAATTTTGTTGAATCCTGTTCAATGACAATAAATGCTATCTATCTATATTAAATAATTTACAAAATGTATTTTAAATAGTTTACTATCCATTACAGGTTTCTAGCATTTACTGTATATTAGACAATGGAGTGTCTGACAAAGATGTCTAAAATTGTTAGACATCTTTGTCAGACAACCATCAAATATAAATTGTCATTAAAATAATAAACTTTCACCATCAAATTCACTGTGAGCATGGACTATCCCACACCTTATAAATACATCACTAAGCTGAACCAATAGAGCCATTTTAGCCATCATAAATTGAAAAAACCCGCAATACATCGAGTATACTTGATACATTGCCCAGCCCTCAGCTGGGCTTCCCTTTTTGTCATCCTAACCTGCAACTTCTTACCCTAACTTTTCACAAAAATATCACCGCTTATCATGGGGCCCAAGCTGTGTTGGCACTCGGTCCCCACAATGCGGTATTTTTATTTTTATTTTTAAATGCTCCTTACAATATATCTTGTATGCAAGAATTAGTTCTTTTGGTCATGACCCAAAGCTCATGATTATAGATGCTAACATGGAGGTCTACATGTGGCCTGAACATTAAAGTTAGGGCTGTTGCCCAGTGGACATAAGAGGAGTTAAGAAGGCATGTCTAAGGCAAATTGGGATTGAAATCTAAGATTTTTCTCCTGATCAAATAAGCATATTTACAGGCAGAAAAACAAAAAGATGGCCAGGAGTTCTTGATGGGCAGCCCTTCATTCCCTTCTTGCACCAAAGTTCTGTTTTTGGATTCTATTTTCATCTATGTGGCAGCTTCTGTGTTGTTGTGTATGCATACATTTCATGATTTCCCTCTTCACCTTCATCAAGTAACGCATTCCCCACCACTCTCACAGAAAGAATCTGAGCCTTTCCCTCTGCAGAAGAAAGGTGGCGTGCTGTGTGTGGCCTGCAGACGTTTCGGGGAAGTGATGAAAAACTAACACACACACTGAGGTCATGTGTGTGTGGGTGAGTGTTACTGTGTGTTATGCTGCTGGTCCTGACTGCCTGGAGGTCAAAGGCAGGTCAAATGCCACGCTCAGCTTCATACAGGGCAGATGGCTGCTGATACTGCTGCACTGTGGTTGTGGACTCCTCAAGCCCCCTGACCCCCAATGCAGGGCATTGACTAAGTGACACTGGCTGGCTAATACTAAAGCACTGAGACATGTGGAGGCTGGAGACAAACTGCCAGCTAGCGGATAAGTGATTTTTTTATTTTTTTTTAGCAAAAAACCCAAAAATCATTAAAAAGAAGTAGCATGGAGGAGTAGTGGTATGAATGATGAGATAGAGGTAGAAGGAAAAGCTGGTAAGATGAAAGCAGGATGAGATGAATGATAGAAGAATGTGAAAGAGGTGGATGTAGAAAGATAAAGGACCAAGAAAACAGGAGGAAGAGAGAAAAAATAGATAGCTTTTCAGACGGTGCAAGGACAAGTGGGCTGGAAAAAAACGGGTTACTGATTTTACATAAACGTGCATGCACACAAATATTTTGAGTCTTTTCACACTGCTTTAATGAAGCTGTCAAGATGAAAAATGAGCTAGTCATATCTAATAACGCAGGAAGTTAGGAAGCAAACTTTTCAAGCAGAACTGTAAAGGAAAGTGGATTGTGTGCTGATTAGAGAGAACAGAGGAGACATCCAGTGTTTGTCAGGAGTTCAGTCATGAATTTTGTTGCTGTAGTCCCCTGAAAAAACAAGAGATTTACCAAATTATTAAAAGATTTTATGTTATAAATAATGTAATGTCATACTTATTATATTACTTTGGTCACATTTCTGCTGCTATGGATACTAAATACATTGTGAAAGAAACATGTTTAAAGGTGTTGCATGTCAAAACCAATGATTTAATCTGAAAGAACATGAAGAGAACTTTCAAACAATACCAAAATGTGTAGCTTATTTGTTTTATTCATTGGCAATTTGGATGTGTGGTGCTGTTTTATGTTGGGGAGTTGAGTTGAAGCTGTGACGTGCAACCAGGTTCATGACTGATTGACGGAGACGATGGCCAAGGAGCAGAAAAGGTCCTGGATCTGTTCTATCCTCACTGTTTGTTCTGTTTGGTAATGTGAAGAACAAGGACAAATATGGCTGGTACACTGCCTTATTGTGTGTATTTTCACTACACATTTATAACTGATTAAAAAGACTAAAAAAGTCACACACTTCCATTTAATATATTAGAAAGAGTGCTTCATTCAACATTTGTGCCAGCTTTATGCATTTTTGCCTTATGTAAATTAAGTGTAGCCTGAAGAGCTTTTTAGTCGTGTTGAACTTTGCACACCTGAAAAGTCCAAAGTGCTCATTAAAACTCAGGAAGACAATTGTGAGTTAAAGCACCAGAGAAAAGTTAAAATCTTACCTTAATTTGGGGAATTTCATCTCACCCAACTTAACTGTCAACCATCAGAAGTGTGAATGCAGATTTTAGTCCTCCAGCCATGACTATATTTTATCAGGAGGTGAACCATCTCGTTGGTTTTTGAGGGTCGCTTTGTGAGAAACCTAATCTTTTAGATTTACGAGTCTGGTTTCATTCATTTCTGTGGATTAATCTTTTTTGAAACTTGGATATTCCTAGTTACCAGAGGACTACCTCCAATCTAAGCAAGCTAAAAGTACGGTGTACATTGAGTCGGGAATATCGGTGGTTAGGGAAATGACACAATCAAGCAAAGAATCTGAGAAGGGGACGCAAAGTTGTGAGATTAATTGTCAACACTATGATAGCAAGATAACAAGGTCTAAAGAGATCACATTTCACAGGTCAGTAAAAAGCTTTAATTAAAAAATATATGCAAAGAAAGTAGAGAGTATGTTAGTTATGCTAGCTTAACTTTTATCACCTAAACATGCACTCTTGCTGCGCAGTTCGGAGTATTTCATTTCAGTTTACACAAAAATAAGGAAGTGCAGCTAATCAATCACCGCTAATGTTCAGGCATCACTAATGATTGCAAAATGAAAATTCAAAAACATAAATCTGCAATGGACAGAATGTTCTGTCCATTTTGGTTTATGTCCTTTTTTGTGTGAGAAATGTTTTTGTGGGATTTTTTTGTGTGTGCATGTGTTAATTTCTGATGCACTTTAACACAATCTGCGCTCTGGGGCTGTTATTTATGGTTGCCATGGCAACAGGTCTGCGTGTGACCTGAAGCTGACACACTGAAAAAAAAATAATACAACCACCCGTTTTTCTACGTTTTTCCTGGGACAAATTGCATCATTTGTTCATAGAACGTGGCAATATTCAGGGCAATCATCAAATAGGATGAAATATTTTATAAAGCATAAAGAGCCAAAGTTTTTTAAAATTTTAAATCATGGCTCCTATTAAGTAAAATTAAATTATAGGCCATTATAAATAGAAATTCACTTTGTTCTCTTGTTTCTATAACTGACAGAAACCAAACTATAGATTTATTAGCAGAGAGATTATGTATTTTGCATGTCCAAACATCAGCATCTCAGCTTTCAGCAACATTTTATAGAATCCAGTAACAACTCTATTCACCAACACCCCAACCAGACCCAATAAAGGTTTTGCGTCTTTAATATTTGCCATATTAAAGACACATTATATCTGCTATGTGTAATTCAGCAGGACAAAGGTTTTGCCAACCAACTGAGGGACAGCTGTAATCACATAATTGAAAAATACAAAGTTTGCACTGACAAGGATTCATTAGGTTTACACAGAAGTTACTTGTTCTGTTTTTGAAATGTTTAATAACATTTTAATTGCCACAGAATCTCATGTTGTTGATGTTTTTAGCACTTGATAAAATCAGACAATAAAGGGCAACTATGTGATAATTATTCACAAAGAATATTACTAAATTGTAGGTAAGCATTCAGCAAATACAGGCTAATTCCATAAATTAGAATATGACTGAAAGGTTCCTTTGTCAGCAGTTCCATCACCAAATGAAAGTTGTTATGTTCGATTACATATGTTTTAATATGTTTATATTTTGTAGTATGTTACAAAATATGAACATACTATATTTCGTATAGTAACATAGTGCATGGTATAGTTTAATACCTGGTGAAAGATTATTTTCAAAAGGTGTTATTAATCTGACAGGCCTGATCAGGACGTATATCAGGATGTATATCCTAATTTATTGAATAAGACTGTAAGTTTTAGCATTATTCTTAGCACCAGAAAAGAAAAGGCCTTCCAGTAACTGTGGGCGCATCATCACCCGAGCCCCCTACACCTCATCCCCACTCATCTTTGTCCTCACCAACTTGGAACACAAAGTTACACCCTTGCATTATCCAATCTATATTATTAGCAATACCTTGGAGGCATGGTTGTGCTCTTCTGATATGCCAACAGAGGGTAAAAGCCCCAGTTATTTGACTGTAAATTTAAAAGCCTCTCCTTATTCCTCCAGTGGTTTGAAGAATCACTTAGAAAATAGATTTCCAGACATTTCTGCTTGCAAGACTTCTAAAATCTTAGTTCCAGTCTTTGGCACTTTTCATTGCTGCTGTTAGCTATATAATTAAGTTAATTGAAGTGTGATGTTCACATGGTGCTCTGTATTTTTTGTTTGAGCCAATCCATGTCACGCCCCTCATTCCCATTATTCCTCGCACCTGTGCTACTCCGTTTGTTTTCTTCCTAAGCGTCTCTCAGCCACACCATGCTGCCAGATTATGGAACGCTTTCAGCTAGTAGTTTTCCAGCACTCTCATCTCGACCTCATCATTTCTACCACGCTTTGTTCTTTGGATTTGCCCTTTTTGCCTCGCCCTTGTCGGACTGTTGCTGATCTCTCATCTGGTTCTTGACCCACGCCTGCCTGGATTACTCTGCTCTCGCCCAGCCCCTCGGAATCTGCTCTGGCCCCATCGTGTATGACCTCGGCCCGTCTGACCAGGAATCTGGATTTGTTACTTCTGCTGGACCTCTGTTGCTTCACGGAGCTAGTGCGCTGCATCAGCGCTTCCCCTCCCCAGGCGCTTCCTCCTGAGCCCTGTGTCAGTGCAGCATCTGCTCTCCATCTCATCCCTCAGCTGATCACACGACCGCCAAGCCAGGTCAGTGTTTCCCTCCTACACACTACCTGATCCCATCATTATCATTTATTCAGTTACCAATCTCTCCTCTCCGCCCCCCTTCGCAGTGCAGCAGCTGACGCTCCTGTGTGCCCGGTTTTGAGCTGCTTTTTAATAAATTTGAGTTTTCTGCTCACTCCTTTGTTGTGTCTGATTACTGGGTCCGTCTAGTGAATCAGTACATGAAGGTGCCATCGTCAATTAGTATGCTTCATAATCTGACTTATTTGCCAAACAAAAGCAGAGTACATTACTTACAATAAAAGAAAAACATTTTATTCATAACTCATTTTACATTTTATTCCAAAGGACCCAGGCAGCTTCCTGAGTTTTTAGTGTGTCTTAAACTGCTGGACTTTAGTAGCACAAACAGAGATAAAGTGAAAGGAAGCAGCTTAAAGTCAAATATTTCATCATGTAGGACAGTACAATATGAGAATACCATCTCTTGAGGCACTCAAGTATTGCCCATTGATCCACAGGTACTTTTTTGCACTGCATGTTGTTTCGTTCTGGAAGTCTGTGATGGAAGAACCGTCACGAGCTGAGATCTAATTAAAGAGTCCGTGCTAGCAAGCCCGCACACATGCACAATCGCAACTTACTTTTTTTTGGTGCTTGAACTGATGCGATTCATCGTGGGTGCACACGCGGTGTTCTTGTTTCAGTTGGCGTTCATTCTAATCTGTTTTCAAACATTTTCCCTGCTTTCTTTTTGAGTGGAGCTGTTTCCGGCTTGTAGCGCACCGGGAGCGAATTACGTGATGTGGTGCCGTCATCACAATGTGCTGGTTGTTTTCTATTTGAGTGTATTTTGATTATACATTTTTTTTTTCTTTTGTATATTTTAAGAGTTTATTTGAGTTAGAAGTAACTGCTTAGTTTTTGTTTTGCTTTCTGTGGGCGGAGCCTGTGGCTTTAAAAGCAGGGCTCCGTTCCACAGGGAGGCAGTCTGCACCTAGACTCTGGAGATGCCACACTGGAGGTGATGCCCTTTGACTTTGAAGGTACTGCTGTGTTGTTGTGATTTTAACCTGCCTTGGACATCTTTTTGTAAATATGCTGAACCTGCCATCTTTGATTCACTGCACTGATAGAGAATAAATTTCACTAAAGTATTTTTCGGCCTTGGCCAGTCATTTTTTGTGTGTGGTTTCCCAAGTCATAAGAGAACCCCGTCACAAAGTCACTTGACGGTAAGGACTCCCACATATTTCATCCGAATATGTGTGAAACAGTCACAGCGCAGGAGTCCATTTCCACCCTGGAGTTGGTATCCATTTGACAGTTTTATTATTATCATTTGTACTAAGAATTGTACATAATTTCTTAGTGCATCAATTAAAAGTTCCTCAAATGTATTCATCTCTCATGCTTTTACAAAAACTGGATAGTAGAAGTTGGCCAACTGAAGAAAAATGTCAACATTTCTGCATAAGACATGGCAACAAACTTCTGTCCAGTTAGACCATGCTTTGCAGTATTTCACACAGAGCTCTGTTGAAATACTTCTACCCAGGTCTGGTGCTGAGATCAGCATGCCTCTCTGTGAACAAAATGACACAATTTTTGCCCGTACTTCCATCAATTTTGGCACTTTGGATGAAGCATGTGGGAACCTTAATGCAAGGAATTTCTCAAACTCTTAGGGTTAAGCCCAGTTCACACTACATGATTTTAGAATCGTCGGCCGATTCTCAAAACGTGAGAGACCACACACTAGCCAATTAAAAATCGTAAGTATAATAACTTCGATTGTAGAGTGTGAGGTTTCACTCCAAGACATTCCAATTTCAGATAAGAAATTTCTCAAAATTCTGCACTACCACATCTGAACTTAGAGTGCGGGTCCATGCGGGTAACCCGCATGGGGAGTTAATTGTAATTATTCTATCATCGCTCCTGAGGCTGCGTAGTATTTTTGCAGCACTCTGTGCTTGTCAGTTTTCTGCACTTATATATTTTTTTCTCTATTTGCTACAAATAGATTAACTCAGCATAACATTTTCTGTATTTTTCCTCCGTTGTTATGACTACAGAATGAAATCAAATGCGCCACTTCAAAAAAAGGTTAGAATGCGCTTCTAAACCAGATGTACTCTGCGCAATAATTTTATAATTTTTCTGTCATTTCTTAACAAACCGATCCAATAGCATGCCGTTTCGAATAAGGATAAAGCTTTACTTCTGGTTTTATGAGATCTAATTACCTCTACAGCAAATTTCATTCATCGTAGCATTGAGAGTAGCAGAAGAGTTTCCAGGTTCATCAATTTCGCTCCAGCTTCTTTCTTTGTCATTTCTGTTGTGATACTCTTTAGACGAAATGTCAAATAAACATTCGCGTTGTTTCCACATTTGGACCAAACAATCTTCCAGGTCAGAAGTCCAGCGGACTCTCGGTTGTGCCATGCCAGCTGTTCTTGGGATTCCCACCGTGCTTGCGTCACATCGCTTTCTGATTGGCTACCTGTCACATTCAACAGGCTGCCTTCTCGCTCCCAGTTGGGGGAACACCACAGACACTGTGATAAACGAGCCAAGACGATCAAACATGTTGAATATCCTTGATTTTAGATCAAAGCGGTCCTGACGTTCTACCGACTGGACCCGATCAGTCGTAACACACCACACACTACAGGATGATCGGTTACGATTGTCGCAAGTGACAATCTTAGAACTCAGAACGTTCTTACATTTAGAACTTTCACACTTCATCACAACTAACAACTGCATTTTTGCTCAGGCTACTGATTCTACTCGGCTTCTGTTGGAAGGGGACACGGGGTCTTTCAGCAGCCTATTCTTCATATTTTTGATGCCTAAAAGTTGGAGATCATCCAGCAATGGAAAAGATTATATTTATATATAAAACAAAAGAAGCTGTAAAAATGAGTACTTGGGTTTAGTGGTTCTGCTGTTGGCAGAAACATAGCGCAAAGTCCACAAATTCCTAGAACACCCAGCTGCATGTACGAGCTTCCTGACGTGGGACCTGGAAAGCTCAACTCAAATGGTCAAATACCTTTATGTTTTCAAGGTAGACAAAATGTTAAATATGCTCACCAAGACACTGCTATTTACCTCACCAGGGGGCTTATCTGCTTAAATGGATTGTTAAAGTAGCAGCATGGATAGAAAGAAGGCAAAAGGATGACCTGGGTTTAGATTGAGGGATTCTGTATTTTCTGCAGAATCCACTGATATGGTCACAGTTACACAAAACACTAGAGTGTTTGAGAGAGAAACTACATAAAGGTGTAGCTTCCAGACTGTCTGCTTTCCTAAAGGAATCCTCTCATTGCCCAACAATCCCACCTCCTGACAGGAGCAGCTTTAGAGACCTGACAGGCTCACAAGATGCATTTGAAGTCTCCAGTCTTTGCCTGAATGACGAGGCTGATGTGAAAACCGGGATGCTTGCACAGGAGGTTGCTCTGAGGAACTGTCCTCCCCTCAAACACAAATAAACATTAGATGCTACATCTAGACTTCCAGCAGTCCCCGAAAGCCTTGAGCCTGTCTGCTTTGTCTGCTGTATATTTTATCAGGAAACATATTGAAAGTGTGTGGATGTGTGTGTGTGCTGCTGTAATAGAACAAAGGAATCTCTTTTGCAGAAGCCTGTGGCACCAAGTTTCTGCTCCACAAACGCTGTGAACTGCATGTATTTTTCATGCATTCTTGTACATGCTTCACGTGTGTGTGTGTGCGGGTGTGTGTGTGTATCCTTGCACAGTGCTGCACATGAGAGAGTAGACCTCCACTTCGGTGTGTTTGCGTCCCCACGGGGCAACACTTTCGCCATGGGCTTGGCTGACTTTGGGCCTCCTTCTTTTCGTCAGACCTCTCCTACTTTTCTTTCCTCTGGCTTCAATCTCCTGGAATCCTGCTATGTGAATCCTGTGCCACAAATGTCCTTGCTACATACTTTTTAAAGTTTGATTCTAATAGTCAGTGATGGTCATGAAGGAAGGATGCTACAAGATAAAGATAGCAGCTGAGACAGTGCATGAGTAATGTTGTATTGCATTTTTAACTATCTTCTTTGATAGTCTGTATCTTGTAGAGGTTTGAAAATAATTGTTAGCTATTATGATCATGTACTGTAATTTTCAATCAGTTCAATCAGTTTCAATCAAAAACAAGTATGATTATGAGAACTAATGTAGTGTAAAGCTTGGCTCACAGTTTTCTGGATGGGCTTGTAAATTTTTCAGTGGCTTTGACAGAAAATCATCTCTTCATTTTGCATCATCTCTTTCTTTGTTCAGCTTTTCTTTTTATACATATCTAGACTTCAATGTAACAGCTGGGTGTCAACAGCAGCACTCAGATGTCATCAGCCATTGGCCAATGTGTTTGCTGAGACAGCTTAGGGTTGAGAATTTATCGTATCACTTGTCATTTGTTATAATAAATTATGATAAATGATCATTTAAGTATGACTTTTATCATACTTACCATACACTTATCATTTGTCATGATAAATGACACATTATAAGTGTGATAAGAATCCTGATTTATTGTTGTCATGACAAAGTATAGTTAATTAAAAAAAACGACAACAAAGAAAACTGTCCTCATTGTTGGAATTGTTAGTTTTACTATATTCGTCACAATTTTGTCAATGAAAGTATAAATAAATATTAATTAATTTGAAAATGATTGAATGCAGTTACTATGTGCAGTTTATTCATATAAATCCCACTTTGTTTTGTGACTGGTGTCGTAAAGAAGCGTATTGCATATGAATATGTTTTTCAAGAGTAGTGCTTGTGTTTGTGGAGTTACACCGTGTCACGCCGTCACTGCCATACAAGAAAAGTAATAAATAGTTCACCGTATTACCACAAAATATTGTGATGAAACTTTAATCTCATATCACCTGTAGGATGCTTACAGTTTTATTTCTCAAAACTGTGAACAGTGTACACTGTCTGATGCAGACACACTGTTTGCCCAGCCTGTGTAACCCCATCGTCTGTGCCAGTCCATCTCTGCATCCTGTGTTTGTTTGTGTTGTATCCAGTTCCCAGTGTGATATGCCATCTGCAGCTTCAATATCACAGCCTATGCTAGGTCCTCACTGGCCTGCTGTTCTCAGGGCCTAACAAAGACCTCACTGACAAACACAGTCAAGTATTAGAGTTCACGATGAACGTTTCAGAGCAGAGACTTGGATATTGTTTTACTTATCCACTTTCAGGGTGGCTATTCTTCTCCATCGCAGTGCCCTTAAACTCTGTCCAGAGCTTTTCAAAGGAAAAGCTTCTTTGATATCAAAGTACTGATGCTGCTTTGCTGTTGCACATCTTAAAGCACACTGAGGCAAACAAAGGGATGCAACAATAAAATGCAGCAGACAAGACCTTGCTTGATCCTGATTGTGTCTATTCACAACCTAAGAGCAGCACATGATGTACAAATAGTGAAGCAAAAAGCAAATAGTGAAGCAAAAAGCAAATAGTGAAGCAAAGCTCATTTTTATTTTTGCTTTTATTTATTGTTGTATTTTGTTTTTATTTATTAGTAAGTTACTAACTTACTAATTTTGTAAGTTAGTAAGTTTTGAGAAACTTATTACTGAGAAACTTTTTTGCCTGATACATTTGGGTCCCTCTACAAACATACAACATGACACTTGTATCATGTCGTCCTTTCAGGGTCACCAGTCTCTAGCGGGGAGAGACTTGGATGAACCCTGGAAAGTCCATCAAAGGCCAATGCAGGAACAATAACCAACCAATAATAAGCACACAAACACTCAAATTTAAGGGGGCAATTTAGAGCGATAAACATGTTCATCGAACATGTTTTTATGTTTGTGAGAATTCTGGAGTACCCAGACAGAACCCATACCTGTCCAGGGAGAACATGCAAACTCCACGCAGAAAAACTCAAGTTGATTGAACCCCAGGACCCTGATGCTACAAGATAACAGTGCTACCGATATGCTCCACACATGGTGTTTATAGTTGTATTTAACTGTTAAACCAGATTATAGTGACACCTTGAGGCATCGAGAAATTGTACCCAAAGGTTAACCAGGCTTGTAGGGACCCTTGGTTTTCTTCTGCATGTCGAGGCATCCTTAGACTCTTCCATGAGGTGACTGTTTGAGGTCTTGCTTTGCCTAATTTGTATTATTATTTCTATGAGTTTTGATTAAAAAAAAAAAAAATATAATATAATATATATATATATATATATATATATATATATATATATATATATATATATATATATATATATATATATAAATTAGGACACTCACAGTAGATTGAAGAGCCTGCAGCTGTAGAGATGTCACTGTACTTCTGCCAGCAGAAATGTTCCCTTTAGGTAAATCTCTCTTTCTAAATTGCACCAAGAAAAGGCTTTTTGCCTTTTTTGTTTTTTTTTTTTTTGACATCTCGTAAAAATTCTCTGCCTGGCATTGCCTAGACTCTACCACTAGTTAAATATTAAATCAAGTCTACAAATTAAATCTGTTAAAAATCTGACCTTTTCTTTTGTGACAATTTGATTGGCAGTGTTGCTATTTTTCACTCTCTGTTCTCTCAAAGGTCCATGGCAATTCTAATGATTGCCCAGAAACCAAACTGTAATCATTCCATGCACTGCACTTCTGCAGAAATATAGATACTGCTTCCTATTTCTGTCCTAAAAACAATTCTACAAGCTTCTTTGTGAATTCTGTTTGAAGCTGCAACTTGACAGCTTCATTTGTGAAGCATCTCAATTAAGTAGAATATTCCTGCCAACATATCTTGACTCCCAGACTGTCTCACTAGAACATGAAAGCCAAAGCTTAAGGAAGTCATCACACACCTTGAGAGAAAGAAACCAACACATATGCATGCACACGCACAGATGCAAAACTAAAAATAGAGGCAGCTGTCCTATTAACACTGGTTAATGCTCTTCACCCAGACAGTTTGATTTGCATGTCTTTAATGTACCTTTTTCTCCTTTCTGCTACCCCCTTTGAGTTTCTCCTTTTTTCACTCCCAATCTTTCTGTCTTGTGCAAAACTGTCTACTTTCTCATTGGAATTCTCAGGAGGGCTTGCAGTCAATATAGAGAATGAGCTTTTTGTATTTGAAAAGAGAAAAAAACAGGCTAAAAAGATTCAAACAACTGTGGTAATTAGAGATTTTGGATGGGTGAGACAATCTCAGCACCACCCACTCCACTCCCACTGTCTGTCCCTCTCAGGTCTTTCAGGGCATTGTAATGGCCTCCATCTGGCCTGGAAGATGAGGGGGAGATGGAAAGAGGGAGAGGGGCCGGAGAAAAGCATTGAGTTGCTGTGTGGCAACTTTTAGCCATCTGGGACTAACCACTCTCTATCTCTTTAAGACCACTTCTGAACTGTCCCAACCAACCAGCAGAAAATCAGGTTGGATGCATGCTATGAACATGTCAGTAGTGGGGAAAAAAAAGCTCTGGTCTGCTTGTTCCATAAAATCTGTTTGGACATTAAACAAAGATATCTAGAATTGTGATTTTGAATTAAGTAATATTCCAGTCACTGTCTGTCAAGGCACAATACATTCTTCTTGCCTCTTACAGTACAATCCAGCTTCCACCACAATTGAAGTATGAGAAGAAATAACAAGCCAATCCAGGGTTTTTTGTATCGTAACCAAACATCCATAACAGAAGAGTGAGTTAGGGTGGGGGTGGGTCAGGTCTGGTTTTTCTTATGTAAGTGGAAAACCACAATCAAGAGCATACGTTTGCCATAATCCTGAACCAGGGTACAATACACAGCACAAAAGGCACTTGCATGTGATAGATACATCTAGTCCACAGGGATTAATAATTTTACATAGTTAGTCCATTTAGACCAGATACTGAAGAATGATTCCCTTCGACCTCGAACAGAAAAAGACAACTTCTCCTGAATGTAAATGTCCTGTAAAATATTGACCCAGGCCTCAACTGTAGGTGCTTCAGGCTTTAACCATTTAGTGATTGTCTTTTTGCTTGCAGCCAGAAGCACTAACAGCAGTTTTTTATCTTCCAGAGTCCAGTTATCAAATGAGATGTTTCCTAAGTATAGAGATTCACATTTACATGGGATTTTTCCAGTGAAGATGTTATTTAGGTGGGAACACATTTGCTCCCAAAAAACTTTAATCACCGGACAACCCCAGAAGATGTGATGATGATTTGCTCCGTTTGTTCCACAGAGTCTCCAACATGTGTCTCTGCTGCCCCAATGCTTTTTCTGAACTGGAGTTACAAAATATCAAAAAGTGTTTTTCCAACAGAACAGCCTCCATGTATTGGAGCTCGAGGTCATCCAGTGTAATTCGTTAATCCGTTCCCAGACTTCAGTTGAGATAGATAAATTTCCTTCATTTACCCACTTGTTTTTTATGTAGTTTGTATCACCTTGTCATCTATTATGGTCTAGTGGAACACAAACCTGGACATAACTTTGTAAAGTAAAGACCATCTGACCGAGTCAAAAGCCTTCTCCGCATCCAGATTCAGTACAAGAGTCTCTATTTTTTGTTGAACTGCATGATTTAAAATATGCAAGGTTTTTCTGATGTTATCCTGTGTCTGTCTGTGTCTGATGAAGCCTGTTTGTTCCTTATGGATTATCACTGGCATGATGTTTTCCAATCTCTGTGTGATTCTGACAGTAAATAATTTGTAATCAATATTTAGCACACTTATTGGGCGGTAGTTGCTGCATTCCTACTTATCCTTTCCATCCTTGGGAATTAGCGAAATAACTGCACCTCTCCATGAGGGAGGGGTTATTTTCTTTTCCAGTATATTGTTGAAAACTCTTAGTAAAACAGGGACTAACTGATCTTGCATTTCTCTGTACCACTCAGATGTAAACCCATCCGTTCCTGGAGATTTCCCTCCTTTCAACTTTCTAATCACTGATCTTAGTTCTGCTTCAGTTATCTGATATTAATTCTTCGTTTTGATCGCCTGTAATGTTGGGCAGAGAGAGTTGGGAAAGGAATGTAGCTATTTGCTGATCTTTATTTAATTTGGGTTGGGAGTATAAAGTTTGGAAAAAATCACCAAAGCATTTATGAATCTTTTCTAGGTTTGTTTCAACCCTATTTGTATATATATTCTTTATTTTATTAATACTTCTATCAGCTTGATGTTTTCATAATTTAAATGCTAGGAGCTTCAGAGATTTTGTCCCTGCTTTGTAATATTTTTGTTTAGTAAAGAGAAGTTTCTTTAGTATCTCTTGCATGTTTAAATCATCCAGTTCTTTTCTCGCCATCTCAATTTTAGTTCTTGTTGCCCTTTCTGAAGGGCCTAGAACTTTACAGAGGGCCTAACCCAGCTAATTAGACTCCTACCAGGTCTAATTAGGAGGTGGAGACCACATTTATTTTTTCAGATAGGAAATGCACATTCATACTAAACTATAGTCCTAGAAAAATATTTACATAATTAAAACTACGCCAACAAATTCAAAACAAAAACAAAAACAATTTGGGCCCAAACAAAATCCAAAAAGCAACTCTCCCTAACCTTAACCCTCTCCTCCGTCTCAAACAATGGATTTTCCCAGGAGGCTGATTGAAAACACCAGGTCCTTGTCAGCACTGCTCATGGGCCGCTTCAATGACAACAGGTGAAGAGACCAAGAAAGAGAATGATTAAAACAAAAATATTAAATAAAGCAAATTACTTCCTCCAAACAGAAACAATATGTTTACCAGATAAATTACAATATAGAAAGTACAAAAAATAACACCTGATAGGGAGGGGGTAAGTCTCTCACAGGACTTGGCCACATTTAGTCTCAGTCTTGTTTTAGTCTCAGACATTGAGGAATTTTATTTCAAGGCCACAATTGTGGAAATGTCACTACATTACCAGGATATTGTCCAGTTTATTTGTCAACATCCTTGTTTTTACTGGATGCAAAACATACCGATTTAAATCCAAGCCATAAAGTGACTTACTAATTATGTGTTTATGTTACCACTGCCACATATCACCTCCCCCTTTAACTCGCACCAAGACATGCACAGTGTTTTCCTTTGAGTGGGAGAAGATGTCTTATTATTGCTGGTAATAAGTGATAAGTATCAGTGAGTAAACAACAGAAAGTATACTTTGAATGTAAACCAGATGTACCTGACGCTCAAAATACGTTTGGTGTGAATGCACCATTTACCTCCAGTGGGCAGCAGCAGGAGGAACTGTCCTACTGCTACAAGTGAAGGTCCAAAGTGTACGAAGTAGCTCAAGGATGTTAGGCAGCAAAAATCCAGTCATCATTCAATAAAGGTTTTGACCAGGTTTGGCTTTCAGAGGGGAAATACTCACGCTTACTCTATGAGTTTGATAAGGAAATAAACCTGATAGAGAGAAAGATACAGTTGATAGAAAGAGAGGATAAATAAATACAGTACATAGAGAATGAATATAAAACATTGTCACATTTTTCTTCCTTAGGAATGTTCTGTCAAATATGTACACATATTCAAGACATTCAAATACCTCTTTAATAACTACTAAATATAGTTTGTTTGTAATTATGGTCTTTACATTAATTAATCAACCGTTCTGCAGACAGATCAAAAACAAAGGAACAGTGCACTGATTGCAATCTTCTAACCGATCACTGATCTTTATAAACACCTGATTTGCTGATTTTTATTTTATTGCGTGTGTGCAAAATACAGCGAAAAAGTCATTAACTTGGGTTGACCATTGTAACTGTGCAAATGGAGAGTTGACCTGGTTAGCCCTCTCTCATGGCAGAGCAATAGGAAATAGTGGCTGATTACTGATTATAGGGCCCGCACAGGGGGCCATGCCCTCCTAAGTCTGGTCCTGTGTGAACTAACTGTTCTGTTACAAAGTTGTAGCTATTATGTTTTCAGTAATTAAGTTTATTTATGTAGGTGAAAAGGGGGAAAGCCTGCTCTCATGTATTCTTCTCAGAACACATGCAATCTAGCAGTCTTTTATTGTTTTGAAATAAACTTTATGAGCAAAGGCTGAGGCAGCCAAATCCCATTTTAGTTTTGCAGCTAAAGAAATTAACTTAAAAGTAGAAAAAGCAAAAGTAGAGGCATCTGTTGAATTTCTACAAGAAAAGGATGTCAATCCAGCCATTGCTGAAGCAGAGGCATTAGAAGCAGCTGTTGCCTAACAGATCCCTTGTCCTTCTCTAACAGCTGAACGTACGAAACAATATATCATTAGTCAAGCTAAATTGGTGAAAGAGGAGGAAAATGCTGCTTTCAGCCAACGCAAGTTGAAAATGCACTTCAAAATAAACCAGAGGTCAATGAGTAATTACAAAAAGATGATGACCCACAGCAAACTCCCCTCTGTCCTCCCAATTACCTCAACAACTATCAAAAGCCTCCAGTCACTAAAGCATCTAAACATACTCCCAATTGGTCAAACCACATAACAGCATCTAGTTTTTAGAATGCCAGACCTTCATGCCAGGAGTCTAGAGACTCCAATGTAAGTGACTTTATTAGGTATTTTGGTAGTCGTGAAATAGTAACAACAGGACTGCTCCAGTACAATGACAAGCTCCAAACCTTCAGAGCTTGAAAACGTTCCTTTGACAATGCAATAAGGGGTTTGGATCTAACATCAAGTGAGAAGATCAACTTGATGTTAAAGTGGCTTGGCAAAGAATCTGCTGAGCAGGTGGAGCAAATCAGGGCTATACACATTAATAACCCAGTCAATGGCTTCAACATGATGTGGAACAGACTTGAACAATGTTACGGCTCAGCTGAAGTGATCAAAGATGCACTTTTCAAAAGAATCGATCCATTTCCAAAAATCACATCGAAAGATTACACAAAACTGACAAAGTTTAGTGACCTGCTCATGGAAATGCAGCGTGCTCAAGAGGAAGGAGATCTCCCTGCAAGACAGCAAGAGGGAGTTTCCTATTGTCCAGAAACTCAAATAACATCAAATCAAATCAAATTTTATTTGTATAGCACATTTCAGCAGCAAGGCATTTCAAAGTGCTTTACATCTAACAAACATAAAAACACAAAGTCATGCAACATAGAATAAACAATCAAAACATTAATTTAGACGGCCGTCAAATTTATAACTTGTTATCCATTTATCTAAATGTTTTACTTTGTGCAGATCCTGATCTTTGACATACTTCAGTCGTTTGAATTTAGACTGTCTATTGGCTAATTTTTACTTATCCCTTTCCTTGTCACGTCACGGAATTTAAGTGCCTGTTTTCGCCGGACTCCGCCGTCCATTTTACCACGGGTATTAGCCGGGCCCCACTGCCCACAACAGGACAAGGTCTCAAACCTTGCAGCACCAGGCTCCGTACACCTTTACACGAAATTTTGCGCTAGGACTTTGCCGTCCTACACGGATTTTGTGCACTATTTTTACCTGTTAAAGTCTAGAATGTACAGGGTTTTCAGTACGCACAATGACCCTCAGTCACTCGCCACTTTTTAAAGAAGACATTAAGTCAAGTTCCATCATTAAATTTTTTTAATTGATTAAGTTTCAAATCCAACTCTAAACAGGTGGGTTTTTAGTCGAGATTTAAAGGAACTCAGTGTTTCAGCTGTTTTACAGTTTTCTGGAAGTTTGTTCCAAATGTTGGGTGCATAGATGCTAAATGTTGCTTCTCCTCGTTTGGTTCTGGTTCTGGGGATGCAGAGCAGACCAGAACCAGAAGACCTGAGGGGTCTGGAAGGTTGATACAACATCAGCAGCTCTTTAATTTATTGAGGCGCGAAACTGTTCCGTGATTTGTAAACTAACAACAGTATTTTAAAGTCTATTCTTTGAGCTACAGGGAGCCAGTAGAGGGACTTTAAAACTGGTGTTATGTCTCTATCTTCCTGGTTTTAGTCAGAACGCCAGCAGCAGCGTTCTGGATCAGCTGCAGCTGTTTGATTGATTTGTTAGACAGGCCTGTGAAGACACTGTTGCAGTAATCAATGCGACTAAAGATAAACACATGGATGAGTTTCTCTAGATCTGACTGAGACATTAGTCCTCTAATCCTGGAGATGTTCTTCAGGTGATAGAAGGCCGACTTTGTGACTGTCTTTATGTGGCTCTGAAGGTTCAGGTCAGAGGTCATCACTACTCCCAGGTTTCGGGCCTGATTGTTAGTTTTTGGTTGTAATAACTGAAGCTGTGCATTGACTCTAGAACTCCTCTTTCACTTGCAAGAAAAATGGATTACTGTAGGAATTAACTGCAAACGTGAACACAAACATAATTTGTGAACACAAAGGAACACTTTGTGACTTTCATGGACACTGTGTTAAATGGTGTCCATTTACCATGTTTGTGGATTTTATTGCACAAGAAGCAGAGTCTAAAAACTACCCAGTTCTAACTTCACATCATTTCCTGATGTTTCCAAATCAGACAAGCCACCTTGAAGAACAACTCTTCAGACAGAAAGAGATTTCAGTGCACAAAACTGATGTCGTCTCTCGCTCCGGTACAGACGTACATGGATCTGTGAACAAAACTGTGGAGAGTGACAGGATTTGACCCATTCACAAAACACCTCACTCTTTTGCAAAATGCAAAACATTTCGTATAAAAACACTGGACAACAGCAAAATATTCTTAAAGGAGAACAATTTTTGCTTCAAATACTGTGCCTCATCTTCACACATCGCAAAAGACTGTAAATTCAAGGCACAGCGTTCTGGGTGCAAATATGAAAAACACTACACTGCTCCCCTTACAAAAAAATCCCATGAAAATCACATCTGAATGTCACGTGACCTCAGATGTGCCACATGAAAACCACACGTGGTTCACACAACTTTCCACATGAGAATGATGTGTGAATACACAGGAGAATCCCATGTATGTTACATGTGCATTACGTTTCATATGTGTATCACATGTGATACACATTGATACATAAGATATGTGAAACCCATGTGGATCACATGGTATACACATTTGCAACACATGCAAAAGGTGTGAAATTCTTAAAAATATATACAATTATGAAATAATGGGACCACTTTTTTTACCATGAAAATTTCCAATTTCTTCATATTATTCACTTTTCACGATGAATATGAGGTCACATGTCAACCTCATATAATTTTATAAGCTATAACTGTAAGCTATTATATATTATAAGTTTGACTAAACTTGTAGCTATGAATCAAAACAAAAGACAGGTATATATGTACACAAAACAACAATTTATTTACTTCTATTTGAAACTGTTGAGAACCAGAAACAACTTTTAACATCTGAGGATGACACCATACAGATTTGCCCCAAATTAGGCCCAGACAATAAACGTGTGGAAACCAGATGTGTAGAAATGGGTTTCATACCATTGTTGCCAGTCCAGAGAGGGAAAACAAAACCTCAGGTAAAACCTCAGCGACTGGTCCTTCAAGTTGTTTCAGGAGAGACTGTAGCATTCAACTGTGAACCCTCTGAGACTCCTTAATGTCTTCAAGGAGGGTTAGAACACACACACACATGTTGGCATTGGTGGCTTGTATCGGGGTCTTCTTATATGTGCCAATAACCACAGGTGAAGGTGTTGGGGGTGGTGATGCTCAGGTGGGGAGTTAGGGTTAGTGCTGAAGGTGATGAGGTCTCTGGCTGTTCTAATATGTTGCCCCATTCATTCCTCGTCTGAGTTTCACTGGACCACAGGCTCAACATTTAGAATGAGACATGACAACAAGCATTGGACTGAGAAATAGTTCCCTGTGATGAGACTCAGCAGACATTCAGTTGCACCAGGTGTTTGCTAATTCCTGCTGCTGTTAGTCTGGGGAGCTGGTGATGGGAGGGGAGGTCCTGTGGGGAGTGGCCTCACCTGGAGACTACAGCTCCAAAGAAAGAGCTTTAGGTAAACAGGTAGCACTTAGCTCGGGCAAGTGTTTAAGAACAACAAATGGTTGCCACGGGAGATTTAATTATCCGTCAAACATTCATGACAGAATCAAAGCAACACTCCAAAGCAATAGGTATGTTTTTGATGAGGGAACAACAGGACATACAGATGAAAAAAAAGTTGACTTGACATAACTGTTAAGGTAAACTGCCTGACTGTTTTTGATTGGAACTTGGCATCAGGAAATTATCATTTTTAACTGACTGATTCAGAATGAGGACTAAAATTCCATCCTTCTTACATAGCAACACAGCACTGTATCATCATTGAAAGGGCAACACAATTTCAGATGAAAAAATAAACATATTTTTTGTTTTAATTATAAACTTTTTATTTATTTATTTAATTTATTTATGTTAAATGACCTATTTAGATGGTCGTTAAAGGAGCAGGCTGACTATCAAGATGATTGATGAAAAAGTTGATCATACTCTGTTGTGTGCGTTGATCGATCAAAACAACTGTCAGATATTATTTTCCAATAAGTACATGGCTTTCAGTCCAATCTTTTTTATTTGCTGACACAAATTGTGCAGCTTTTCAGCTGCAGACTGTACTCCACGGCCTTGAAAGAATGCCTGCGTCTCACTGCTTTTCGTTTTTTGTGCTCCTCTCCCTGGTTTAATACTAGCCTTTCTACTGGCTCTGTGGAATTTTTGTGGGTATTGTATTTCATGATGAATGTCAGTACCTCTGAATGTGAGTAGAAGATTTTCTTTTTATTTCTCTACTGTAAGTTTGGTTTGTAGCATGCACGGTGTTTAGAGTGCACACTACATTAATTCCTCTTTCTCTTTCTTTTATTTCACTCCTCTGCAACAACAATACCCAGATACTGAATTACAAATACATGATGGGTACTGGTGTGGCAGGAGAGTGGTGGGGGATGGGGATGGCAAAAATATCGACTGGCAGAGTAACGAATGGCAGGCGGCCAGCTCGTTCGCTTGGAGCAGCTGTCCTTCGCTTGGGGATTGATAAATGGAAATAACAGGACGAGAGAAAAAGAGGAGGAGAGGAAAACAGGAAGGACAAAAAGAGGACATGTTTATGTCAAGTTTATGTCCCAAAGCAGGGAATCTTGCTTTGTTTTCTTTTTTTCTTTTATTTTATTTTAAATTTTCAAAGTTTAGAACATACAGATAAGCAAACAAACAGAGCCCAGATTCACAGGTCAAAGCATAAAACATGACAGTTGACATGGTGTACACACACAGCAAATGACATACAAGAGAATACGTACATACACTAGGGGGCGACCGAGGGGAGAGTCCATGGAAGAGTCTGTTCAGCCTAGTCTGGCCTTTGAAAAGTGTTGCAGGAAGGGATTCCAGTAGCATAAAAACGTGTCTTTGTAACCTTTACAAAGTCTTTCCATCTGTATTATGGACATCATGTCCGTCAACTATAGGTGGAAGAAAGGAGGAACAGAGGACTTCCAGTCTCTCAATTAGTCTCTTGGCAACAATCAATCGCAGTTCCAGTGGCTGCCGCATTGCAGCAGGTATAGTCCCCTGCACCGAGGGCATCCAAAGATTATAAGTCCTGGTTCAGGATGTAAGGGAGTCTTGTATGCCTTGGAATACCAATTGAAATTTTTAGACCAAAGACCAGTTAGTGAAGGGCAAGACCAAAAAGCATGAGACAGTGTGCCTTCAGACATATTACACCTGTCACAGATTGGGGAGACCGAGGGGGAAAACTTGTGCAATCTGACCTTTGAATAGTATAACCTCTGTGTGATTTTAAATTGAATTAACTGATGCCTGCTGTTTATTGAACAAGAGCGGATTTTAGAAAGGCACGTATTCCACAAAGGTTCAGGGATTGTTATCCCCAGTTCGTTTCCCCAGGCCTCCCTAATTTTTGTGGTGTGTGCGGCAGTGCGGTCACCAAATAGATGTATAATTCTTGTAATAAGATGCCTAGAGTCGGGGGGGCTCCGTAGGATGTCAAAAACACAGTGCTCCAGTGGAATCTTTGACTTAATATAATGCCTGACCAGCAGATATCGAAAGAAGTGTGAATGGGACAGATTGTATTTTACTTTCAATAGGCTGAATGATGTAAACTTGTTGAAAAATATACATGTCCTTAATTGACACCAATCCCCTTTCCCTCCAGTCCTGATAGCTTTGTCCTGCAAAGGATGCAAAAAAATTGTGGTCAAAACATAACGGTGTCTGTGCTGATGTATTTGGCAGTGCAAGGAAGCTCCTGATCTGATTTAGAATTCTTACTTCATGTTTTAACACAAAGCTCAAATTTTGATAGGCTTCCAATTTTTCAAAGCAGGCAAACAGCATAGCTGGTAGGGAGGAATTATTCACCAGTTTGGATTCCATCTTGAGCCATAAAGGTGCATCAATCGCTGGGTTAGCCGGGAGCTGCTGAGAGAACATTCGTGCTCTTATGTTGGCGGCCCAATAACAGTGTTTAAATACAGGTAGGCCTGGACCTCCCTCTTCCCTCAGCCTCTGTAAATGCATTTTAGAAATCCTAGCATTTTTCCCATTCCATATGTAGGATTGAATGATTGAATCCAAGTCCTTAAAGAAGGCTGCTGTAAGATAAATAGGGAGATTTTGACATAAATACAAGAACCTAGGTAGGGAAATCATTTTAATTGAATTAATGTTTCCAATCATGGACAGGGGCAAAGTTTTCCAGTACTCAATATTTTTGCTGTAATCCTGACATAAACTCTGCAAAGTTTAGTTTGAATATAAGTTTCGGGTCTTTAGGTATGGTAAGACCTAGACAGGTAAGATGGCTCTCAACTACTTTGAATGGAACTTTTTATAAAAATCCAGATGGGAACGTATTGGAAAGAGGCATCAACTCGCTCTTTGACCAATTGATTGTATACCCAGAAATTTTACTGAAAGATGTAATCAGTCTGAGGAAGGGAACAGATTTTACTGTGTCATGTAAATATAATATCACATTGTTGGCATATAAACTAATAAGTGTTTCAACTCCACCGACTTGAAAGCCTTCAATGTGTAGGTGCTCCCTTATTGCCACAGCAAGTGGCTCAGGGGCAATAGCAAATAGCGCTGGTGACAGCGGGCAGCCCTGCTGAACTGAGCGCTGCAGGTGAAATGGAGCTGATCGATCATTATTTGTCAGGACGGAGCATATGGGTTCTTGATAAATCAGTTTCACCCAGGAGATGAAAGTCTCGCTGAACCCAAACTTGTGCAATGATTCAAACATATACGGCCAGTCGACCTGGTCAAAGGCTTTATGTGCATCAAGGGCCAGAATAGAAGCATTGGTGTTTTTATGGTCAAGGTATACAGTATTAAGTAATCGTCTTACATTGAGAAAAAAGACTGTCTGCCAGGGATGAATCCTGTTTGATCAGGATGGATAATAGATGCCAAGCATTTATTCAGTCTAGTGGCCAAAATTTTGTTATCTTGCGATCAACATTTTGCAGTGCAACTGGCCTAAAGCTAGCAGTTTTATCCCTCCCCTTTTTAGGAAAAATAGAAATGTTAGCCTTTCCATCCTTTTTAGAAACAGACATCATTCTAAACAAGAGAGGTGCAAGAAGGTTACAAAATTTCTTATAGAAATCCGAGCCAAAGCTGTCCTTTACCAGATGAAAGGGACTTTATAGCTTCTGTGACCTCTTGAAGCATCGAGTCAGACTCAAGATAGTCCCTGTCAGATTAATTCAGCTTCGGCAGCGAGAGCTATTCAAAGAAATCATAGAAATCAGATTCTGTTGCCTTGTTCTCGGAAGGTTACAGGTTGTCCTAAAACTCTGAATCTAGAATTTATGTCAGCAGGGTTGGTTAAGAGCGTGCCGTTTTTTTTTTTCTTTTTTATATATTATTTTTTATATATATATATATATATATATACACTGCTCAAAAAAATAAAGGGAACACTTAAACAACACAATATAACTCCAAGTAAATCAAACTTCTGTGAAATCAAACTGTCCATCTCGGATGTGTTATTTGAGTGTTCCCTTTATTTTTTTGAGCAGTGTATTTATTAAGTTTTCAAAATACAGTATACACAGATCATACACAAGAGTATGAACCATATTATATATATATATATATATATATATATATATATATATATAAATTCCCTTCTCACCCATCGTGGGTGGTTCTTATCCTCTGAGCTCAGGTCCTCTACCAGAGGCCTGGGAGCTTGAGGGTTCTGCGCAGTATCTTTGTATATTTTATTGTTACTTTGAACATTTTAAAACATGGCATTGTACAGTTATACAGAAATGTTTACTCTTTTAATAAATACAATTTGTCAATTACATTAAACTAAAAGAAGATAAGATCAAGAATATTAAAACAGTTTGGAGCCGTCCCGATCTTCCAAGCAGTGCTGGTGCTCAGAGGGGATTCCTGCCCTGAAGCTCCTTCCCGCTTGCCTCACTCGTAGAGTCAGGCTGCCGCTGCCAGGACCTCCATCCGTGGAGCGCCAGCTCCCCCGTCCAAGGAGGCGCAGGCGATTCTTCTTTATGGTTGTGTCCTTGGCGCGCCACCGGCAGCTACGGATGTTTCTCTTCTCTCTGCCGCCATTCGGATCACAGCCACGGGGGGCATCTGCCTGTGCCTGCTTACCAGCAAGTTTCTGGAGGTCCATATGGCGTCTTTGATGGTGGCAAGGATGAGCCACATCTCTGCAAAATCTGTTTTTGCTATTTTCCAGTGACTCATCCCGAACAGCACTAGCTGCAGATTGAGGACGTCCCTTGCTGGAAAGTATGGAAATTGCAAGGATCCGGCCTTCGCCCACAGGACCACAGCAGCGCTGCCTCCCAAAGCAGGTGCCTCACTGACTCTGGTGTACCACAACTGGGTCAGGGGCAGATGGACGCCACCAACGTGCATAACTGCTCTGACCGGGAGGATCCCATGAGCCACCATCTATGACAGGTCCTTGAGTCCGTTTGGAAGGACAGGATGGCTCACGTTGCGCCAAACTGTGGAGGTGTCTCCGTACTTGAGGCCGCGCACTGGAGTCACTGGTTCCCGGTCCTGCACAACAGAAATAATAAAACGATGGTTAGTTAAAATCCTGCTCGCCTCTTCTTCCAGTTTAACATGTTCTAAAAATTTCTGTATAAAAGCATATCCCGGAGGGAGGTTAAAATGTACCGTGGTTCTAAAATCTCTTTTTATCAGTTTCAGTTTTCTCAGGTAGGATCCTAGCCAGAATCTGTTCATTGTGTTTGTCTTTTGGTTGCTGGAGATGTTCATGGCATGTTGAGTGTGAACAGGATATTTTCCTCTGGCTTCCTTAACTGTCAATTGCATTAAAATGAACATTGGCCTTCACACAAGAGTCATATTAGTCTAACACACTTCCATCTCACTCACGGTGCAACACAGAATACAAAAACATGCCTCTAAGCACACTGGGAAATAGTTCTCACGCCTGTCTTTTTCATTCAGTTTTTTAAAGTGCTAACCTTAAAACTCCAGTTCATTCAAAGTTAACATAACTGTAAGTTTATCTTTCACAGACTCACACATTTAGGTCCAACATTTAAAACTCATCGGTAAATAAGTAAATATTTACCTTTATGTGGATGGGGCAGATGATAATGTAAGATAATGCAAGAATTGGGCACCAGGACAATTTCTGTATATCTGTCATAACTGACTCAGAAAACGAGTAAATAAAATAATATAGATTTGAATCAGCCATATTCTGTTCTGTTGTAGACAAGTTGATTTTGTTTTTTATGACATACTAATTTTTCACAAGTTGGATAGCCTGTTCTGTTTAGTTCAAGGCAAATGAACTAAACAGAACTGTACCTTGTTTTCTTTCAACAACGACATTAAATTAAACATTGTAATTGAAGATGAACATCTGGAAGTAAGCCTGTCAGAGGCTACAGAGAGGAGGCCAGTCTTCAAGCAAGGCCAAACCTTCAACAAACAGCCACAGCTACGTTGGAATGATTTTGACCAAGCTCCAAATCTCATTGAAAGGTCCAGATCCGGTGTGAGTGAGCTTGAGGGAATGGGCAGAAAATTCAACAAGTAAAAGTGCAACAATGAGAGAAGTGTTTCCAGAAAGTATTTACTAGACCTGGCTGTAAATGAATATATCATATTCATAACTAACTAATGTTGAATTACAAAAATTATTCAATGATAATGAGAGCCTTTTAAATATTGGTATCAGTAATGATGATATTAGCCTTGTATTCAATTTTGGTATCAAACCAAAATTCCAAATATTGCACACACTAGTTTTTACTCAGCAGGGTTGGACAAAAAAAAAATACTGTTATCAGGGGTGAAAGCAGTTTTAAATTCTTGGGGGTACTATGACAAAAGTGTATATATTAAAAAAAAAAAAAAATTCCCTTCCCACCCACCACGGGTGGTTCTTATCCTCTGAGCTCGGGTCCTCTACCAGAGGCCTGGGAGCTTGAGGGTTCTGCAGTATCTTTGCTGTGCCTAGAACTGCACATTTCTGGACTGAGATGTCTGATGTTGTTCCTGGGATCTGTTGTAGCCACTGCTCCAGTTTGGGGGTGACTGCCCCGAGGGCCCCGATGACCACAGGCACCACTGTGGTCTTCACCTTCCAGGCCCTCTCCAGTTCCTCCCTGAGGCCCTGGTATTTCTCCAGTTTCTCCTTTTTCCTGATGTTGCAGTCACTCGGTATTGCTACATCCACCACAACAGCTTTCCTCTGTTGTTTATCCACTACGACAATGTCCGGTTGGTTCAACCTTACCATTTTGTCTGTCTGGATCTGGAAGTCCCACAGGATCTTAGCTCAGCCATTCTCCACCACCTTTGGGGGTGTTTCCCACTTTGATCTCGGGGCTTCCAGTCCATATTCTGCCTCCTTCCACAGATGTTAAGATACGAAAATTACTAACAATGCATGGAGGGTTCCACCCCAAATCCAGCACCCTGAGACTGTACACGAGCCGCAAGGAAGGAGGCAGAGGACTAGTGAGTGTGAGAACCACTGTCCAGGACGAAACATCCAAGATCCATAGATACATCAGGGACAAAGCCTCAACAGACAATATGCTCAGTGAATGTCTCAGACAATGGGGAACAGAAGTTGAGGTGCTGGAGGTACCATCATGGGAGGACAAACCCCTACATGGGATGTACCACCGGCAAATAACTGAAGTGGCTGATATCAGAAAGTCCTACCAATGGCTGGAAAAAGCTGGACTCAAGGACAGCACAGAGGCCCTCATCCTGGCCGCCCAGGAACAGGCCATAAACACCAGAGCAATAGAGGCCCAGATCTACCACACCAGACAAGACCCAAGGTGTAGGTTGTGCAAGGAGGCCCCTGAGACAGTCCAGCACATAACAACAGGATGCAAGATACTGGCAGGGAAAGAGAACATGGAACGACATAACCAAGTGGCAGGCATAGTGTACAGAAACATCTGTGCAGAATATGGACTGGAAGCCCCGAGATCAAAGTGGGGAACACCCCCAAAGGTGGTGGAGAATGGCTGAGCTAAGATCCTGTGGGACTTCCAGATCCAGACAGACAAAATGGTAAGGTCGAACCAACCGGACATTGTAGTGGATAAACAACAGAGGAAAGCCGTTGTGGTGGATGTAGCAATACCGAGTGACTGCAACATCAGGAAAAAGGAGCAGGAGAAACTGGAGAAATACCAGGGCCTCAGGGAGGAACTGGAGAGGGCCTGGAAGGTGAAGACCACAGTGGTGCCTGTGGTCATCGGGGCCCTTGGGGCAGTCACCCCCAAACTGGAGCAGTGGCTACAACAGATCCCAGGAACAACATCAGACATCTCAGTCCAGAAATGTGCAGTTCTAGGCACAGCAAAGATACTGCAGAACCCTCAAGCTCCCAGGCCTCTGGTAGAGGACCCGAGCTCAGAGGATAAGAACCACCCGCGAAGGGAATTTCTTTTTCATATGAATTGCTTGTTTGTGTGCTTTGGAGTTTCTGTGTCGATAAATTTTTTCGTGAAGCAATAAAAGCTGGATCGCTCTTGGAATTGCTAGAAAATGGAGCTGTATTGCCCTCAGCCCACTAGCTGCAATGTTGACACCTCGAGATGCCATGAGACCTAAATTATGAATGTCATGGCATGGAGTACACCAGTTTTCCATATCTGGCATATAACCATTCATTCTAGCTTTTAAACTGGTTATATTGGCCCTGTGTCCAGACAGAGGGATAATCAGTAGACCGAGGATGTGTTTGTTTTGAAGATCCTGCTGCTTCCACTTCATCTTCCTAACATGGTGCCTTCTCACCCTAATTCTCATACTGAGAAACCACAGAGCTCTGTCAGGTTAAAGCTACGTCTTCTTAAGTTGGGATATTTTTCCTCCAACAGGTTTCAGAGGAGTCGCCTCAAACCAGATGTTGGACTGGATTTTATTTCAATGTCATTTGTGAATGTCAGAGCTTCATTTTTGACAGTGAAGCTATGAAGGTTGAAAAGTTTATCATTTAAGTCTAATCAACATCAATATTTCCACTAAATAAGAGGCAAAAAAAGAAAATTGTTTGATAGAGGAAAGGCCTCTCAGACTCTGAGCTTAAAACAAGATGGCAGAGAGCATCTTTTTTAAAATATTAGACAACTTAATTTCATATAATTATCGTGGTAGAAGCCATTTGTTTGTTAAATGCTTAATGAAACATATTTACTGTGTTTGATGTTTGTTGTTAATGACATAAACCAGGCACGTGCAGATGGGGGCGAACGGGGCTTGAGCCTCCGCCCCTTTTAAATTTGATGCCTCTAGTGCCCTTTTTGAGTTTTTTAAAATTTTTATTATAGACCAAAAAAGCTCAAAGGGGTTAACTCTAATAATTTTTTGATGTTAGCACCAGGGGCCCTCCAGACATTCAGGGGCCCCTAGAAATGGTTTCATTGTAACACAGATCATAGATCTAAACCTGTAGCATCATTAATAGAGAATGATAATGTTATTAAACTGTATTTAATGGATTCAGCTGAGAAAAAAAATTACACTTAGGATTTAATTAGGAAGTTTACTTTGTAAAAATTTAAAGACTCGTCTTGATAGTTTGATTGTTGTGTGGGGGCCCTGTATTACCTTGGGCCGGCCCTGCATGAACAGCTGCTGAGATGCGCATCTCTGGAATCTACCGGGAATCCAGGGGTGACCCCTTTATCAGTCCACCGATGCTTTGGGGACATTTTGATTCATTTAATTGTGGCATGTTTGGCTTTAAGCTTTGGTTCTAATTATACTCCAGTATTTTCTCTCATGTTTATTTTGTGAACTCTAAATGCTCTGTCCCGAATCTTCCTTTAACACTTGAGGTTCTGCAGTAACTTCTTTTTACAGCCGCGAACCTCCAGCCCAGATCCCATCAGCAGCGGCTTTAGCCCGCCTGGAGAAGCAGAGTGAACAGCGAGCCGGTGGTACCGGGTGGTACCAGAGCTTTGAGCTGCGTTGCAACTCGCGGTGACGGTCGCAGTACTGTGTCTTATATCAGGATGTCTGATATAAAGACATTATTTCTATCTGTCGGTGGGACTGACTCAGACTGCCTGTAGCAAACCGGGCTTTTAGCAGAATGATTAAGTTAAAGTCAAAAGTTTCTCTGCAGCCGAACCATTTCTGGGTTTAGGGTTTAGGCGAGGCGGGTTTTTTCCGCTATTGCGAGGACAATTATGAAAATATAAATAGAAACGTTTTTTCTAACGTCAACATCAGACCTACGTTTTTATTCACAAACCAGTGCATGAAAAAATATTTGGTAGTTAGAGGGTACAGATCCGCCCCCCTCCTCCTCACCAGGACCCGGTGTCTGAACAACATGGAGGCAGAAACTGAGAGTCATTAGACCAGACAAATTTGTTTAGCTAAATTATTAAATGTAGCTAAATATTATTTCTGAAGGGCATAAACAGGCCTTCTGACGTAAAGATTAAAATAAATAAATAAATAATAATAAAAAAAACTCAAAAAGGGCACTCAGGGCATCAAAGATAAAAGGGGCACTCCCCTTTGTCTTTTTCTGAAAATTTTGATTTTCAGTCATAAAAAAGACACAATAATTATGCTCTATGATCTCAATAAACCCTTTAAATATTTTGTGTGACAACCATAACAGTTGATCTTTACACTTGACTTTAAAATGCACAGGAGATCAACACAGATACTTCAAAACAGGACTGACGTGGCTTCATTCTGTGTCATTTGAATTTTAAAATTATTTTAGATGAATTTCAGTTCCCTCTGGAAGACCAGAACGCCGAAGATTGTGAGAATCAGTTTGCAAGTGATGAAAGCCTGTACAGGAGTGAGCAGTTATTTTCTCTAACAGACTAACAGACAGTAACAGTGACAGTGAGGGTTAGAACATTGGCTGAACCTAGCTTTTCTAAACATTCCTTTTAACTATAAAACTAAATATATTTCATTTCTTGTTGGCAACAGCACAGACTGTAGCTGTGTGGATGACAAAAGGGAACTCAACATTCTGCCGAATTAAACTTTCCATTTACATTACACAAATAATCACCAATATTGTAAACAAAAGTTTGCACCATGTTTATTCTGACTATTCAAATTTACGTTTGGAGTTTGCATGTTCTCTGTGGAGTTCCATGCATAACTTGCTGACATGGGCAAAAAGGCATGACATTAAGAGGAAGCAACATTCGTGTTGTCTTAATATACAAGGAGAGTTCCAGTGATTCTGAAGGAAAAGAGTGAGGTCAGTTCTATGGAGGTTGTGCTTGAGGTAACAATGTTTTTTCAGATTCATTTTACACATACGGTCCTTCACACTTCTATAACCTCTGTTTATTGGTTCTATTCATCTTATGACTTATCAGATAAAAAAAATATTGTTAGAAAACTACTGCCCTCACAAATTCAAGGACCAGTTCAGGGGAATAGAATCTTTTTAACATATCAATAAGTCAATCTTTCTAAGCCTCTCTTGAGATTTAGTGCACCCTTCACTGACTTTGACATTACTCACTCCAGAACAATTTGTGGCACATAGATATCTTCCAAAACGTTTTCCTCAAAGAACAGAAAAAGATATATGCCTTAAATTCAAAATAGAGCCACAGTAATCTGTCTGTGATGAAATTTTACTGTGTCAAGCCTTAAGCCTCAGTCAGGGTTTATGAGATGTGTTGCCTGCACTGCTTGTAATCCCCTCAGATAGCTTTCCATGCAGAAATGAAATTTGCACGATACCTTCTTCTAGATCAGGGATTATGAATTGTGAGTCAGAGGTACCTGATGAAACTGGGTTTGATTTGTTAGGAGTTTATTATGAGGAGACAAGTGTGGAAGCTTTCAGAAGACTGTTCCCATTCTGCTGTAGATGGCTGAAATGGTTTAAGAGTTTTAACTTTACACTCTTCACTCAAAAGTCACTCCACTATGTGGATG
Source organism: Poeciliopsis retropinna (assembly GCA_010277075.1). Lineage (NCBI taxonomy): Eukaryota > Metazoa > Chordata > Actinopteri > Cyprinodontiformes > Poeciliidae > Poeciliopsis > Poeciliopsis retropinna. The sequence goes on along the minus strand of VMRM01000002.1, from coordinate 218,868 downwards.
ACGCCTTACCCTTTAATCAAAGTTTATTGTCTCTGGTGTTGTAACACACAGAGCCTATCACCTCTTTCTAAAATGTCTCTGTCAGCACCCTTTCCATCTTCTTTTCTCTGTCCTCTACCTCCGTCCGATATTCTGCTCATGCACAACTGCGGTAGCCCTCCTCCAATCGTTGGCAATAACCCACACCTCGGATCCCCCAGACACACTGTCTGCTCTCCCACAATGCACCTCCGCTCCCAAACTTTCCCATACACATTTGGCCTTTTCATTGTGCCCCTACTTCTCCATTCCTCTAACGTCCTATTTCTTTCACTCATTCTCCTGTGGCATTCCATTGGCTAGTTTTCATTCACCCTGTGTAGTTTTCAAGTTATCCAAATGTCCTTTTATTTTCTTCTCCATTCAGCTGAGACCCATCTGGTTGAAACAGCGGCGAGAATTTCCCAGAGTTTATCTGATGTAAAATGATGATCGCCATACTTTGAATGTATGTTCTTACATTGGCCATAGACAAATTTATAGATTATACACCTACATATTTGACATTGAAAAGAGTGCCCAGATAACCAAGTCGCATAAAAGAGTAAAATATGGCTTTTTATTTATTCATTTTACAAACATCCTAATACCTGGTTCACATGGCAAGATTGTACCATTATTGGCCGATTTTCAAAACCTGAGAGTACGACATGCATGACAATAAAAATTCAAGGTGGAACAAATTTGATCATACAGGGCAGGAGCAACACACCACACACGAACCGATTTCACTACAGTGGGATGGGGTGAGGGTGGTAATTTTTTGTTGTTTCTTCTTGTTCAAAAAAATATTTTACGGATTTCAATACACTGTCAGGCTAACTCACGAGTGCACTGAGGCCTTCTGTCGTAAAATTTCTATGTGTCATAACGCATCATTACAAGGCGGTGGCATAACTTTTACCAGTTGGAACGTCAAGGGTTTGGGGCATGTCCTAAAAAGGGCTGAAGTATTTTCTCACTTAAAGTCCTTATCAGCGGACATTGTATGCCTTCAAGAAACACACATAAGACCAGGCAGGGAGGGATTACTGAGCTGCAGTTGGACAAATCAAATTTTTCAGTCTACTTTTTCAGGTAAAGCTCGAGGAGTGGCAATTCTGATTCATAGAACAGTTTCATTTAGACATATTTCCACTGTGACTGACCCAAATGGCAGATTTATATTGGTAACGGGCTATTTATATTCCTTTCATGTCACGCTTCTTAATGTTTATGGTCCTAGTTTTGATGACCCAGACTTCTTTAGAAAAATATTTAATTTGCTTCCAGACCTGGTTGATACACATCTAATTTTGGGAGGGGATTTTAACTGCGTGCTTGACCCCTACCTGGACAGGTCAGCCCCAACAAGACAGCCACCCTCCTCCTCCTCTGTGGTTTTGAACACCCTTATGACCTCAACAAATCTGGTTGATGTCTGGAGACTCCGGTGGAGAGAGACTATCCCTTTTTTTTAAATATGCAAAAGTCCTACTCAATAATAGATCATTTTCTCCTGGCTTCTAAGTTAATATCAAATGTACTATCTTCCAAGTACCATACGCTTTTAATCTCAGACCACTCTCCAGTCTCACTGACACTCAATCTTAACCATAAGAAACAACAATATTTCTGACGTTTGACCAATTCAGAGGAGACATTCTGTAAATTCTTCGACAACAAAATTTCTGAATTTTTAGACACTAACGATACAAAAGATGTTACAGATTCTACTTTGTGGGAAACTTTTAAAGTTATGATCAGGGGCCATATTATTTCTTTTGAAAAGTTCCTGAAAAACAAAAGGTGGAAACGTCAGCGGCTCGTCTAACTACAAGTCCTCTTCCAACCCCTTGAATTTACAAAACATTCTTGTATTAAAATATGAATATAACACTCTTCTGTCCAGGCAGGTGCTTGATCAGCTGTTTAAAATTAAGCAGAAGCTCTTTGAGCTGAGTGATGAGCCCCATGAATTATTGGCTCATCAGCTGCGGGGTTTACAGGCCAACAGGACAATACATAAAATTAAGTCCAGGGCAGGGAAAATTATAATTGAACCAAAAAGCATAAATGACTCTAAGGAATATTATGAACAACTATACATGTCTAAAGCAAAAGAAAATATCTCAAACTGCCTCAAAGATCTAAATCTCCCGAAGATGAGTGAAGCCACACGAGAGGCTCTCAACGCAGACATCACTGTGGAAGAGATCCTTGAGGTAATCAAATCATGTCCCAGCGCCAAGGCCGCAGGTCCAGATGGTTTTGTAACTGAGCTCTATAAAAGATATGCCAAGGAAATCGCTCCTCTCCTCCGTAGGATGTTCGCTCACTCTCTTGATTCAGGTAAATTTCCTCCTACTATGTATGAAGCTAATGTAGCATTATTACACAAAGAAGGCAGGGAGGAGACAGAGCTTTCTTCATATCGTCCTATTTCATTATTGAATTTGGACATTAAAATATTCGCAAAAATACTGGCAAATAAGCTAAATAAACATATTTCCTCTGTTGTTTACCAGGACTAAACAGGCTTTGTCCCTAAAAAGTTTTCATTTTTTAATATCAAACGGTTAAGGGCTGCTCAGTGGTGCACTTGGTACCACTGTTGTCTTACAGCAAGACGGTCCTGGGTTTGATTCCCGGCCCGGGGTCTTTCTGCACGGAGTTTGCATGTGTGTGTTCTCTCCGGGTTCTCCGGCTTCCTCCCACAGTCCAAAAATATGACTGTCAGGTTAATTGGTCTTCCAAATTCTCCCTAGGTGTGAGTGTGTGTGTGCATGGTTGTTTGTCCTGTCTGATTCTGTGTTGACCTGCGACAGACTGGCGACCTGTCCAGGGTGTACCCCAACCTCTCGCCTGGAACGCAGCTGGAGATAGGCACCAGAAACTCCAGACCCCACTAGGGACAAGGGGGAACAGAAAATGGATCGATGGATATTAGATGGTTAATGAACATTATGTATCATAAATATGACAGTAAGTTTAAGAGAGCTGTTCTTTGCTTGGATGCTGAAAAGGCATTTGACCAATTGGAGTGACCTTACATCCTGACTGTACTTGAGGAGTTTGGGTTTGGTCATAAATTTGTGTCTTGGATTAAAACAATGTATGCTCTGTCCTCACAAACCAGGACAAGTCAGAGCCCTTTCTACTACATTGGGGAACCCGTCAGGGTTGCCCCCTTAGTCCTCTGCTTTTTGTGGTCACTATGGAGACCCTCACCATTAGTATGATAAAACACTCCCTAATTAAACCAATTCAATTGGGAAACATTGACAATTACATTTCATTGTATGCTGATGATGTTGTTTTTGTATCACATGCTGAACAGTCAGTGCCAATTCTCCTAGACCTTATTCAGTCATTTGGTGAGATTTCAGGTTATACTATTAACTGGCAGAAGAGTGAATTTATGTCATTAGGTGCAAGCCTTACTTCTGAATGCTTAGATAACCTAGTATTTAAGATAACTGACAAACTGAAATATCTTGGAGTTATTTTGCCAAAAGACCCCAAACAAATTTTCAAATTGAACCTTTTAGAAAAAGTGGATATTCTTGGGAAAGATCTTGATAAATGGAGAACACTCCAACTCTCAATGATGGGCTGCATAAATGCTATTAAAATGTTGTCCTTGCCTAAATTTTTTATATCTTTTTCAGGGTCTGCCAATCTTTTTAATAAAGGCCATTTTCAAATCGTTGGACTCAATAATTTTGCCTTTTGTCTGGGGCTTTAAAGTCCATAGAATATCAAAAATTCACTTACAGAAACCAAGAGAGATGGGGGGATTAGGATTAACCTGCTTTCAGCACTATTACTGGGCAGCGAATGCAAGGGCCTTGGTATACTGGCAGGAAGGTGATGCTCAAGAACTGTCTGCAAATTCCCCCTCTTGGGTGGCTATTGAAAGAAGTAATGTTATAAACAGTTTTCTTCTGGCACTTCTTTTCTCAGCATCAATATCTGTGGATATGCAGTATTGTTTACTGTATAGTGGAGTAAACAATTTGATTGTTTTAAATTGTTTGAAAATATGGAAACAAATTAAGTTACACTGTAGCTTACCGGAGACCTCACTTCATGCCCCAATTTACCATAACCATGCATTTCCCCCCATCTCTATCGAATATATCATTTACAAATTGGAGACTGAAAGGCCTAACTACATTGAAAAATAGGTATATCAACAAGAAGTTTGCTTCCTTTGCAATATTGAGGGACTGTTTCTTATTGCAGATGCAGATTTATTTCAGATATTTGCAAATTAGAAATTATGTTCGAATTAACATCCCAAATTTTGTATCTCTTCCAGAAGAAAATAAGATATGCAAAATGCTGTTGGGCTCTCCAGAATCAAAACAACTAATTTCAAGTTTTGTTGACATCTTTGCAGAGCGAATTAATTTTGCAACAACCTCCTTGAGGGCTGCATGGGAGGAGGAGCTGGGTTTGCAGATTGGGAGTGAGGTCTGGGAGGAGGGTCTTGGTATAATTCGGTCATGTTCTATCAATGTAAAGCTCCAATCAATTCAGTTCAAGGTGTTTCATAGACTCCACTATTCTAAAATTAAATTGCACAGAATGTTCCCTCAATATCTTCAAAATGTGATAAATGTAAATCCGCTGATGGCTCCCTGTCTCATCTGTTCTGGTCATGCCCCAAACTCTTCCAGTATTGGTGTGACATTTTCAACTTGTTTTCTGAAGTATATAAAAGCACGTTGGTTCCAGACCCCCAGATTGCATTGTTTGGATATTCTCCTTCACTTAGCAAACAACTGTGGTGTATGGAATGGTAATAGCTAAGAAAGTAATACTAAGATTGTGGAAACCTGACAAGGTTCCTCAGTTTAAAATGTGGTAAAGTGTTTTTACTGAGATTCTTCATTTGGAAAAACTGTGGTATGATGTTTTGGGCTCCACTAATAAATTCTGTGGTATCTGGCAGCCATTTTTGGACCATCTTTCTCAGTCTAAGGTTGACCCCGATGCTTGCTCAACCTCACATCAGCTGACAGGATAGCTCAATGTTTTCACTCGGAAAACCCGGGTTCGAATCCAGGCCGAAACCGGCAAAAATTGCGCTATCCCGTCTGGGTCCTTAGGCAAGACCCTTAGAGCTACTGCCTACCTCAGACCATGAGAGACATTGAGAAGCAAGGAAACATGCCGGCTCAGAAGGAACAATAGCAGGCATAGAGGACAGTTACAAGTACCTGGGAATACCAACCTTGATGAGGTCACGAGGAAAAGAGCCACAGCCAAATACCTCCAAAGAATAAGGCAAGTCCTGAGAAGCCAGCTCAATGGCAAGAACAAGATCCAGGCAATAAACAGCTACGCCTTGCCAGTAATCAGATACCCTGCAGGAATAATTAGCCGGCCAAAGGAGGAGATACAGGCCACAGATGTTAAGACACGAAAATTACTAACAATGCATGGAGGGTTCCACCCCAAATCCAGCACCCTGAGACTGTACATGAGCCGCAAGGAAGGAGGCAGAGGACTAGTGAGTGTGAGAACCACTGTCCAGGACGAAACATCCAAGATCCATAGATACATCAGGGACAAAGCCTCAACAGACAATCTGCTCAGTGAATGTCTCAAACAATGGGGAACAGAAGTTGAGGTGCTGGAGGTGCCATCATGGGAGGACAAACCCCTACATGGGATGTACCACCGGCAAATAACTGAAGTGGCTGATATCAGAAAGTCCTACCAATGGCTGGAAAAAGCTGGACTCAAGGACAGCACAGAGGCCCTCATCCTGGCCGCCCAGGAACAGGCCATAAACACCAGAGCAATAGAGGCCCAGATCTACCACACCAGACAAGACCCAAGGTGTAGGTTGTGCAAGGAGGCCCCTGAGACAGTCCAGCACATAACAACAGGATGCAAGATACTGGCAGGGAAAGCGTACATGGAACGACATAACCAAGTGGCAGGCATAGTGTACAGAAATATCTGTGCAGAATATGGACTGGAAGCCCCGAGATCAAAGTGGGGAACACCCCCAAAGGTGGTGGAGAATGGCTGAGCTAAGATCCTGTGGGACTTCCAGATCCAGACAGACAAAATGGTAAGGTCGAACCAACCGGACATTGTAGTGGATAAACCATAGAGGAAAGCTGTTGTGGTGGATGTAGCAATACCAAGTGACTGCAACATCAGGAAAAAGGAGAAACTGGAGAAATACCAGGGCCTCAGGGAGGAACTGGAGAGGGCCTGGAAGGTGAAGACCACAGTGGTGCCTGTGGTCATCGGGGCCCTTGGGGCAGTCACCCCCAAACTGGAGCAGTGGCTACAACAGATCCCAGGAACAACATCAGACATCTCAGTCCAGAAATGTGCAGTTCTAGGCACAGCAAAGATACTGCAGAACCCTCAAGCTCCCAGGCCTCTGGTAGAGGACCCGAGCTCAGAGGATAAGAACCACCCGCGGTGGGTGAGAAGGGAATTTTTTTTTTTTTTTAATATATACACTTTTGTCATAGTACCCCCAAGAATTTAAAACTGCTTTCACCCCTGATAACAGTATTTTTTTTTGTCCAACCCTGCTGAGTAAAAACTAGTGTGTGCAATATTTGGAATTTTGGTTTGATACCAAAATTGAATACAAGGCTAATATCATCATTACTGATACCAATATTTAAAAGGCTCTCATTATCATTGAATAATTTTTGTAATTCAACATTAGTTAGTTATGAATATGATATATTCATTTACAGCCAGGTCTAGTAAATACTTTCTGGAAACACTTCTCTCATTGTTGCACTTTTACTTGTTGAATTTTCTGCCCATTCCCTCAAGCTCACTCACACCGGATCTGGACCTTTCAATGAGATTTGGAGCTTGGTCAAAATCATTCCAACGTAGCTGTGGCTGTTTGTTGAAGGTTTGGCCTTGCTTGAAGACTGGCCTCCTCTCTGTAGCCTCTGACAGGCTTACTTCCAGATGTTCATCTTCAATTACAATGTTTAATTTAATGTCGTTGTTGAAAGAAAACAAGGTACAGTTCTGTTTAGTTCATTTCCTTGAACTAAACAGAACAGGCTATCCAACTTGTGAAAAATTAGTATGTCATAAAAAACAAAATCAACTTGTCTACAACAGAACAGAATATGGCTGATTCAAATCTATATTATTTTATTTACTCGTTTTCTGAGTCAGTTATGACAGATATACAGAAATTGTCCTGGTGCCCAATTCTTGCATTATCTTACATTATCATCTGCCCCATCCACATAAAGGTAAATATTTACTTATTTACCGATGAGTTTTAAATGTTGGACCTAAATGTGTGAGTCTGTGAAAGATAAACTTACAGTTATGTTAACTTTGAATGAACTGGAGTTTTAAGGTTAGCACTTTAAAAAACTGAATGAAAAAGACAGGCGTGAGAACTATTTCCCAGTGTGCTTAGAGGCATGTTTTTGTATTCTGTGTTGCACCGTGAGTGAGATGGAAGTGTGTTAGACTAATATGACTCTTGTGTGAAGGCCAATGTTCATTTTAATGCAATTGACAGTTAAGGAAGCCAGAGGAAAATATCCTGTTCACACTCAACATGCCATGAACATCTCCAGCAACCAAAAGACAAACACAATGAACAGATTCTGGCTAGGATCCTACCTGAGAAAACTGAAACTGATAAAAAGAGATTTTAGAACCACGGTACATTTTAACCTCCCCCCGGGATATGCTTTTATACAGAAATTTTTAGAACATGTTAAACTGGAAGAAGAGGCGAGCAGGATTTTAACTAACCATCGTTTTATTATTTCTGTTGTGCAGGACCGGGAACCAGTGACTCCAGTGCGCGGCCTCAAGTACGGAGACACCTCCACAGTTTGGCGCAACGTGAGCCATCCTGTCCTTCCAAACGGACTCAAGGACCTGTCATAGATGGTGGCTCATGGGATCCTCCCGGTCAGAGCAGTTATGCACGTTGGTGGCGTCCATCTGCCCCTGACCCAGTTGTGGTACACCAGAGTCAGTGAGGCACCTGCTTTGGGAGGCAGCGCTGCTGTGGTCCTGCGGGCGAAGGCCGGATCCTTGCAATTTCCATACTTTCCAGCAAGGGACGTCCTCAATCTGCAGCTAGTGCTGTTCGGGATGAGTCACTGGAAAATAGCAAAAACAGATTTTGCAGAGATGTGGCTCATCCTTGCCACCATCAAAGACGCCATATGGACCTCCAGAAACTTGCTGGTAAGCAGGCACAGGCAGATGCCCCCCGTGGCTGTGATCCGAATGGCGGCAGAGAGAAGAGAAACATCCGTAGCTGCCGGTGGCGCCCAAGGACACAACCATAAAGAAGAATCGCCTGCGCCTCCTTGGACGGGGGAGCTGGCGCTCCACGGATGGAGGTCCTGGCAGCGGCAGCCTGACTCTACGAGTGAGGCAAGCGGGAAGGAGCTTCAGGGCAGGAATCCCCTCTGAGCACCAGCACTGCTTGGAAGATCGGGACGGCTCCAAACTGTTTTAATATTCTTGATCTTATCTTCTTTTAGTTTAATGTAATTGACAAATTGTATTTATTAAAAGAGTAAACATTTCTGTATAACTGTACAATGCCATGTTTTAAAATGTTCAAAGTAACAATAAAATATTTCAAAAGAAAAAAACTGTCCTGTTCACACTAGCTGTTATTGAGCAGCATTCCTTGTGATGTTTAATTAAATTCAATTTCAGATCAGAATTTTAGTTCATGCACTTCAAAACAATGGCTTAAATTCTTCTAAATTAAAATAAGTAGTTAATTTAACTTAATATTGTGAGTAAAAATAATAGAGAAATATGTGCTCTTTAACTAGGTGAGGGCAGTTTTTTCTTGCATATTGTGAAATAATTATTTAGTGTAAATTGCAGCATTAAGTTAAAACGCACAATACAATATTAATGAACTTAAAAAACAATGTTTAGACAACTTATCTCTTGCTAAATAAACTTCATGAACTTTAATTACTGAGTGAAATACAATACAATTTTCTTGTTGACTTAAATTACATTCTCAAGGCAGCAGGTGGACTTTTATTTTCAAGTTAAATCACCTTCAAATGTTTTACAGTGTATGAACATTTTTTCTAGGGTTGCCACTGGGAGATGCTGTATGAAGTTCTCCACAGAAATTGTTATTGCAATTTGGATGCATCAACTCCCTTCAAGTAAATACCCACAATTCCTGTAGTGTGTTGTCAGGATGAGGTTCTCATCTCTTTAGCCATGTAGCCAGTCTAAGTTGGCCCTAACAAAGAAATGAGTTTTACATTTTAATATAACTTTAACTGTGTTTTAATTTTTACAGTCCTTCACTGCTGTTTGAGCTGAGAGGGTCCATGTTGGAACCAGATTTAACTCCTAAGAGGAATCACATTCTTCTGCTCCAATTAGTTTGTATAAACTTGTCGTGCCTCTATGGAACGGAGCTAAAACAGTCTCATAATTCACAAATGCACAGAACAAGATTCACACTTGTATTTTTGATGCAAACACAAACATATCTTGATTTACAAGCTGCTTCTGGCCTGAGTTGCACTTCATTTGTGTGTGAATTTTGAGACTCCTCTGCATCTCAATCCACAAATGTATTTTTAAATAAATGATCTATCTGGATAATCAGCAACCAATCAGATAGTTTCCTTGTTTGAGCCAGTCATATGAATGGGCCCCCACTTTGGGGTAACCTGTGTTTCAACCAATCACATTAACCCATTCCAAAAGTACAGACAGTTTAGAACTCAACCTGGCTCCTGGCATCGACAGAAGAGCAGTAAGTGAAATATTTATATTAACATATTTAGCTAGTTATCTCCATGTTATGATTATTAATGTTAAGTGATTTAATTATGCAACTATCAACACAAGCTAGTGATGTGAGTAAACTCTGCTGCCGAGCTCTGCTGCCGAGCTCTGCTGCCGAGCTCTGCTGCCGAGCTCTGCTGCCGAGCTCTGCTGCCGAGCTATGCTGCCGAGCTCTGCTGCCGAGCTATGCTGCCGAGCTATGCTGCCGAGCTCTGCTGCCGAGCTATGCTGGCGCTTCTGCAAGCTATTAGCGTAAGGCTAGTGTCTTTCTCTCTCTCTCTCTCTCTTTCTCTCTCTCTCTCTCTATATATATATATATATATATATATATATAGTTGAATTTATTCAAGATTATAATAGCCTTTGTATATTATGAATTATTACAAAGCTGTGGTCCTTAAATGATAAATTATCTTAGCAACATAATAAATCACTTAAGTCATGCTTTTCAGAAACACAAAGTGATTTTTTTTATTTATTTATTTTTTTTACTTAACCTACAAGGCTGAATATGCAATCTGCCAAAATATGTATCCATCTCCAAAATACACATTGATGTGCATTTCTTCAACTTGCAGGCCACAAGCAGCTTGTAATCAAGATATATTCATGTTTGCATCAGAAATACAAGCGTGAATCTTGTTCTGTGCATTTGTGAAAAATGATACTGTTTTAGCTCCATACTATGGTGCATGTGAGTCTTAATTCAAAGACCTCGCCCCTGCCTCTGAATGTTGTATTGATCTGGTAGGCATGGACCTATGTCCTAGAATAGAGCAGAGATTGTGCATTGTCACATGTATTTGGAGAACCCTGAACAGCAGCATATGGACGACTGGTCCGTATCCGAGCCTCCATAAACCAGAGCCAGTCCCGGAATGACTTCTTTCTATTCGCAGCTGAGGCTAACTAAAGATTGGTATTTGTTTTTTGGTGCAGGGCAGCCTTCCAAGAAATGCATGTGTTGGCATGTGTATGTGTGTGTGGTCTGTACACACACTTTTGTCTGGGATTTCCACGAGTGTGTAAGTTCAAGCTGGTCAGTGTGCTTCTGGCTGTGTGAGATGTTGTGGGGGGCTGTGGGGACAAGTGTGTGTGAGCTGCATTTTGGGAAGAGAAGCACTCAGTGAGGAGAAGCTATACCTGGACTCCACTGTCGCTGTTGTGCTGAGAGGGGAGGCGGAGGGAGAAGAGAGTTCTGTGAGGCGGAGAAGGAGAAAAAGAAGGAGGGGGAAGGACTGGCGAGGAGGGGAAAGAAAAGGGGAGAGGTTCAGGGGTGACAAGAAGACGGCTTCCTAGCTGCATTTTCCATTTGCTGAGTCTCCACACTCCCCTCTCTCTGTTGTGTGTTTTGCCTCATTGTGCTTAGCGAAGGAGAGAGTCAAAGAAACAAGGAGAGTTTTAGAATTTAATACTGAAAAGGGAGAAAAACCAAGCCAATTTTCGCTTTTTTTTTCCTCCTCGTTTTGGACTGCGATCCTGGCTGTGTTGCAAACAGATATTGCTTGTCATTTGCTCGCAATGCGGCAAAGCAGCTTGTACAATTAACAGGCTGAACAATTACTGCACCTTTTGTTTCTTTTTTGGGTAGTTGTGATAATTACTGGCATGCGGTTAAATTGTCTGAAAAATAGTACGATTTTCTGTCTTTCCACCTTTCTTTCTCCCTTTACAGTTTCTGTTCTTCCTCGCTTTGCTTTCTTTTATTTGTCTCTTTCTTTCCTCACCCCTTTGCTGCCTGAGCTGCTTTTTTGGGGCAGTTTATTGTTTGTAGTCTTTAAATCTTTTTTTATTTGATGGGCCACAGTGGACGTGACAGCCTCTAACTTCTGCTACAGCGGCGTAGGCCTCTCAGAGTAGAATCCTTGGAAGCTAAACATGAAGGCAAATTGGTAAGTTACTACCTTGCGAATGCGCTCCAGTGCTCTGTTTTGTCCAGCTTTGCTGTTTGGTGACTGATGGTGCTCCTGAATGGGGCATGGTGCCGCTTTCCGCTGATGTTTGCTGTGTATGAGCAAAGTTGAGACAGTAAATATTACTTGCTGGCTTGGCGGTGGCTGTCTTTTTAAACTGTGTGATATTATGAAGGGGTAATGACATGCTACTTCCTCACCTCTTAGCTCTTCAACTCCTCTGACCCCCCATTCCTTCTTGACTCTGTTGCTTGGTAGACTGTGCAATGCTGGGTTCGGCTGGTGTCGCCACTCAGCGCTGAACAATGCAGGTTTTGGCCTTTAGATGGTCTTCATTTTGTCAGTGGAGTCCCTCCTCATACACACACACGTACACGCACACTGAGACTCGCTAACACATATACTGAAGAGGTTTGGAGGCGTGGGCCGCTGCAGTCCCACAGACCCCAGCAAACTCTTTGTTCATCCGATCTCAAGGTGTCTTTCAGCTCCCTGGCAAAGACCCTCTGACATACTTTCAGGAACTATGCAACAGCTTCAAAGTCAGATGTCTCATTTAAATTCAGACAGATGGAAAAGTGCAGAAGGAGTCTGCAAGTTGAAGTTTGACCACTTACTTTCTTTTTCATTTGCGTTTTAAAGGTTTTACCGTCTTGGGGTGCTCAGTTTGTCTGGTTTGAACCGGGGTGTGTGGAGGACACGGCATCTTTTTGTGCTCTCAAGATTCAATTAGAAAACAGAAATTACACAAATTTATTTATAACTTGATTATTTTGTATGTCTTTTATTTTACAACAAAAAAACAAAATCGGCTTGTTCTTTTTCCACAAGCCGTTTTTGTTGTACATCAAGATTTTTGCTTGTAATTTTGCTAATTTTTATAGACATTTTTTAACATAGGTCACTAGTTTTATGAAGTACTTTATAGAAACAAATATAAAAATGTCTGCCTAGTTTTTGTTTACATTTCAACAAATTTTCCAACTAATTATTTTCAGAATTGTGGGGGGGTTTTGTCAGTCACTGAACTCTCAAAAACCCTTCAGCACACAGATGTTTAGAAAGCAGCATTGCTTTATGAAAATCATTTTCTTTCAAATTTCCTTTCAGAACATTTTGCTTTCCTTTAATCTGTGTTGAGCTCAGCCCCAAGCCTCTCTGATTGCTTCTGGATTTTTTCCACCTATTCCTCAGTGAGGGATACAGTTAGAGAAAAGTGATGTGCAAAAGCTGGCAAAACAAGCAACATTCAGTTAACGTTACTGGTTGTGGTCATGATGTAGGGCTTCAATCTGTAATTTTGCGTGTCAGAGGCTGTGAACTAGGAAAAAGTTCTGCTTAGTTCAGCTATTTTTAAACAAATAAACATAAAGAACATCTTGAAATAAAACTGTGATGCAGAAAATCCCCCAGTTGTCTGCTGAATACAAGCTCATTTTAGTAGTAGTTGTTGTTGACATCTTGGCGATAGGAACATTGAACAAATTATTTTTTTCAACATTAAAAATCAGTTAAATTATTTTTCCAGCACAGGCACACACAGAGGAGGACATTTGCTCACAGTCCTGAACCCGTAGATCCGAACTTGTGTTAACTGACACCACAAGCTTGCAACTACAGGTTCCCGTCTGTGCAGCTCCAACATCTCGGAGCAACATCAGCTGAACACAGCTGGGGCCGATCACAAACTCCTACTAACTTTAACTGTTTCCCTGCAGCCAACAGCGACTGCTGGTTCACAACTACAACCCTCAGTTCCTTTCAACATAACCTATCCCAGCTTTCATTGTCTTCTGAGGTGCTTAGTATTGTCCATGTTTTCTCTCCATGAACATTATGGTTTTAAACAGTTAAACGAAATGGTGCAGAGGAGTGGACTAATCCATAAAATGTTCTCACTGTGTTGTCCTTTGTGTTTCCCATGTCAGATGGAAACCTTCCCATAAATTTCTTTCAGAGAGTAGTCAACTAGCTACAGCAACACTGTTGATATTGGTGAAGAAGACATCAGTATAGCGCATCTTATTAAAGGAGAGTTGGAGGAGATATAAAAGAGTTGGATCTCCCATTACCAAAACAAGCAAGCATTTGGATTTTTAGTGATTTACAAAACTTTAATGGGATCATTGACTGGCAAAGAAATGTATCTAAAAAAAGGCCATCTCTCTCTTCCAAGAAATCTAAATGTCTTTTTTTCAGTAAAAACTCAAACACTGATGGAACAGAGTCTAAAAATGGTTACTATCATGCCATTACTCTGGTGTGTTATGTGTGTCTAAATGTCCAGTACATGTGTCACTTTTAATACTCTTTCCCAGCCATATAGTATATGTATACTAATAGTGTGAAATTCACAGTGCTCACCTTACTACTTTTACTTTTCAATGTGTTCTACAGGTTTCCAATTAAAGAGCTGGGGGCACTCAAAGCAAGAAGTGCTACAATTTTTAGCCAAACTTAAAAAAATTACGCTTTGAGGTCAGTTTTACTTTTCAGTTCTAGACAGCTTTCATGTCAAAACGAGTAAAGCATCTTTAGTTGAAACCAAGTTCAATTATTCTTTAAATATTGATGCAATATTCACAAATTTATTCAAATTTGTGTCTCAATTGTGAGGTTTGCATAGCAGTTTAGAGCAACAAATTGTTTTAGCCTAATTTCTGATATGTACGAGCATTTTGAATAGCGTCTGGCTGAACGGTGCTATATAAATAAAGTTGCCTTACCTTGGCTTAATATTGATTTTTTTTTTTTTATCAATATTAAGCCACTTGCAGATGGTTCCACTTGCCATGACATGAAAATGTCTCGTTATAAGTGAAATAATTAGCAAGTGCAAAAAGTACATTAATAAATGTTATTTATTTATTTCTACCAAGTTTAAGGAATTAGGTCCTATATCCTCCTGCAACTAACTTGCAAGTTATTTTTTTTACTTCAAGAGTACAAATATATTTGCATAGAAACTATAATATTTGGTAATATTTTGTTTTGCAGTGTGTTGATGTGCTTCCACACATACAAAACTTAACTTTTCCATTTTGATGGGTCTAATATGACAAAAACAGATCAAATTCTTACATATTTGACTTGCTTATCGATGGTTGGACTTAATCAAAGAAGAGTTACCTCACAGTAATCACTGACCAACTGAATGGTGCATATTTCTAAATAACAGGACGTTTCCTGAGGTACATAAATAACATGCAACCTCTAGCTTTTGCGGTTGCCTACTGTCAGGGACCAGACTGTACAGAATGGAGAACACAGGTGTTGAATTCAAAAAGTGGGTTTTTATTTACCCCAAAGTATGAGCAATGAGTAACATAACAATTAGACAGGCATGCCAATAAAAGAGGTCAATGCAAAATACTAAACTCAAAGACATAACGGACATAAGACGGACTGACCTAACCTGAAATGACACATAAGGCTTAGCTAAGCCATGTTGACACAATAAGGGAAAACAAAATGGTTGCCACATGACAACTAACACAAACCAAAACACCTCCCAGCATGAAGCATGTGGCTCAGTCCAATGAACTGGAATGATTGGAGGGCCAAGTACCAACGGGTAATTCGCCCATTTGTGTCCTTCATCTTCTTAAGTCACTGTAGTGGTTCATGATCTGTCTCCAATGTGAAGTGTCTTCCCAGCAGGTAGTAACAGAAGGATTCCAGAGTCCACTTGATTGCTAATGTCTCCTTTTCACTGTGGAATGGCAAACCTCCCGTGGAAACAGCTTCCAGCTGATGTATGCCACTGGATGACAGCTGCCAGACCTCGATCTGAAGCATCAATCCGTAATATGAACTCTTCATCAAAGTTAGGACTGTACAATAAAGGTTGCTTACTTATGTCATAAAATGCAGCCACTGTCTTCTTGGTCCATTGTATGTGATTAGGAGAGCGGGATCCCGTCAGATCTTTACTTCTTTTATTACTTTTTTTAGCGCTAAAAAAAGGAGACGCTTCCCCTCACAGACTAGAAGTGAATGTGACCGAGTCTATACAGCATCTGATCAAAAACGGGAAGATTCGTTGCTTATGATCTAAGAACACACCCAGTGTTCGTCCGATGGTCTGCGTCACCTAAGTTTCTATTTCTACAAAGGCCTTTGTGTGAAAGTATTAGAATGTCCTTGAAGATGGGAGAAAAGACGATCTGTAACGAATATAGGGGCCCCTGTGTGATAGCACGAGAATGCAATGTGTATACAAGCATATGTGTGTGCGTGACCTCGATAAGCGTCTCCACACTTACTTAGTGACTGCCGGATGTCATAAAATGCAGCCACTGTCTTCTTGGTCCATTGTATGTGATTAGGAGAGCGGGATCCCATCAGATCTGTGAGCAGAGCTGCCCTACTGGAAAACTGGGGGATAAAACGAAGGTAGAACCCAGCTATCCCCAGAAATGATCTAAGTTGCTTCCTTGTTTGGGGCAGAGGACATGATTCCATCGCCTTCGTTTTATAATTTGTGACCTGATAACCCCCTTGCAGATGACATACCCTAGGTATTCTCTCAGCAGCAGCAAAAATGCACTTTCATGAGCTCTCAGTCAGCCCAGCTGATTGAAGGCAATGCGCAGATGTTCCATGTGCTCCTCCCATGTGGTACTGTGAATGACAATATCATCCAAGTAAGCAGCAGCAAAGTCAGAGCAGTTGTGCAACACCTGATCCAGACATTGGAAAGTGGTTGGACCTCCAAGCAACACAAATGGTAAGACTGTAAAGTGAAACAGCCCCCATGGTGTCCTGAAGGCAGAGAACTCTCTGGATCATTCAGTGAGGGTGACCTTCCAATAGCCCTTACACAAATCCACTCTAGTCAAATATGTTGCTTTTCCCAGACATTCGAGCAGGTCATCAATTCTGGGTGTTGGATAGGAGTCAAACAAGGATATAGAATTTAGGTATCTCTTCAGCCACCCTCCAAATGAGCAGTGCATCTGCCTTGTGTTCAACACGCTGCACCCACTCAGATTTATGTGCAAAACCTTGCTGGGGCGCAACTGCCTGGGGTGGATACTTCATATCTGATAATCTGAGCTTCCTCATAACTTCATATGGCCCCTGCCACTTAGCCAGCATTTTGCTGTTATCGCTGGTGAGCAGCACTAGTACCTTTTGTCCTGGATCAAATGAGCGCTGCCGAGCAGCTTTATCATACCATGTGTTCTTTTGCTGCTGGTCTTTTGACATGTGCAATTGGGCCAGCTCGCTCATTTTCTCCAAATGCTCTCTCATCTGAATGACATAAGATAAAATGTTATTGGGTCCCTCCCCCATCTCCCTTAACAGAGAGAGAGGACCACAAACTTCATACCCATGCAACAGCTCAAACCAGTGGAGACTTGGGGCACTTCCCTAAAGGCGAAAAGAAGATAGGGCAGCCTCTGATCCCAATCTGTGCCACAGTCGTTGACAAATTTTCTAAGCATTTGCTTGAGGGTCTGGTTAAAGACCCTCTATTAGCCAATCGGTTTGAGGGTGGTATGGGGAAGTCCGCAGGCTATCGATGCCCAACAACTGATATACTTTTTTCAATAGAGAAGACATGCAGTTTTTTCCTTTCCTTGATCTGTTAAAATCTCTCAAGGAAATCCAACCCTTGCAAATAACTTCACCAGGCAAGATGCAATGGGTCTGGTCTTTATAGATCTTAAAGGGAACACCTCAGGGTATTTTGTTGCATAATCTGTTACAAGCATGTAGCGATTGTCCGCTTTACTCCTCTCCACAGATCCTGAAATGTCCATTGCAAGATGCTCAAAAGGGACACCGATGGCCGGGAGGGGTTGGAGTGGAGCTCTGCGAGGAATTTTAGCAGAGGTCATCTGACACTCTGGACAACTTTTGCAAAACTGAGCTACTGTACATCTTTGCTCAGACCAGGCCACATTGAAATTGGTGTTGAATGTGAGCTGTGGTTTTGTGCTTACCTAGGGCAGATAGGAGAAGGTAGCTGAAGATGATGCCCTGGGCTGGGCACAAAACCACAGCCTAGGAAATTCCCAGCCCAGGGAATTGGGGCTGGACACCAATTCCCTGGGTGATGATGGCAAGGTGATGATGGCATTTCTCACCTGTTGGGGAACCACTTGCTGCAACACAGATCCCTGCTGATGATAGAGAATGTCATTTTGCAAGATGTACTCCTCACCCTTAAGGTCCTTAAAAGACTGATCAGCTTTGTGGAGTTCAGCAATATCACTTGGAATATCAAACCCAAATGGTGGCAATGTAGTCCATTTGTGCTTCCACGGGTGAAAATTCAGATTTCTCCCATCTCTTGTCTGCGGGTCTTCCGTGGCTTCACAGAAGTAGTTTCTAACTCCTCGTTGAAAAAGGGCAAAGCACTCAGCATGTCGGCGTGGGTGTTGGCTTGCATAGCCTTGGCACTGGTAACAACTATGTGACTCTACTGAATCTGATCAGACTCCATCAAATCAGAAAGCACAGGGAGGTCGCACCCAAGCACAACAGAATAAGAATAACTAACCACACCCACATTTAGAAGATACATCTGGTCCTTAACCTTAATGTGAATATCAGCTGTTGGATAGATTTTCTCATCTCCATGGACACAGGAGATTGAAATGGTGTCATTTGTGCAAACACTATTAGTTGGGGCAAAGTATGACGAACAAGTGACCAAGAACTCCCAGAATGAAGAAGGGCCATGAGTACAACCCCATTCACTTAATTCTGACTCATTTTGATTGTCTTGCAAGCTCAAGCTCAGTATTATCTTTAGACCGAGGGCCAAAACACATTTGGATCATTTTAGCAGAATTCCTTGGGTACCTAGGTTTCATATGACCTTCTAATCCACAGAGGTAAAAGGCAATCTTCTTACCAGGGGCTAACCACCAGGTTAGTGGAAGGATGATCTTGCAGCTGCGGGGTCATACTAGCAGTTGTGTTTGCTGTCTCCAGGTGGTGTTATTGAGAAATCCTCCGAAAGACCGGTGATGTTTTCCATGCATTATGGCTCCAGGCCTGTCCCTTCTTTCTGGCAGGCACAAAAACATCTGTCAATTCAGCTGCTCTCATCGAGGATCCAGGATTATGCTCTCTGATCCAAGCCTGAAGCTCAGGAGACAACATCATCAGAAACTACACCAAGATTATAATTTCACCAATATAATGAATGTTGAATCCATTTTCCGTAGAGGTCCTTCGGCCTTGCATATAACTCATAAGGGCTTCATCTGGTTTGACCTCCAGAGACCAAAATTTTTGTCTATGGGATTCTATGGGAATATCATATTTTAAGAGAATGGCAGATTTGACTTTATCATAATCTAACGAGTCATCGATGTCCTCATGTACGTAGGCATGAGGACATGCCTATATCCTGCCAGTGAGTAGGGGTATCGGACAAAAAACCCAATCTTATTTCTGGCACCGATAAGCTGTAGCCATAGGTTCAAATGTAACCAGAAAATGTTCAATATCATCATCTTCAGCTGCCTTCTCCTGTCTGCCCTTCATTTGTGGAGAGAACCGAATAGCAGATGACGTAGATGGATTAGACCTAGCTGGCATTGCCTCAGCCTGGGCCTGCTGAGCAGAGGTAGAAGGCCGATTATCAGCATCTAAAAGATCAAAACTAGATGCAGGAGAGTCTGATTGTGATGATAATCAGATTCTGCAGAAGTTTAAATTGATGTTGAAGAGCTTTAAATCGTTGTTCTTGTGCATTTAACTCACTCTGTTTGGTATCTTGGGCGTCCTGTTGCCCCATGTGATGTTATTGAACAACATCTGTTCAACTATTAGACAAGCAGACAAATAAAAGAGGTCAATGCAAAATACTAAACTCAAAGACATAACTGATCTAACCTGAAATGACACATAAGGTTTATCTAAACCCTGTTGACACAATAGGGGAAAACAAAATAGCTGCCACATGACAACTAACACAAACCGATAAAATAAATCCCAAAACCCCCCAGCATGAAGCATGTGGTTCAATCTAATGAGGCCATCAGCAGTACTTCAGGAACCTCAGCCCTTTGCCATGCCTTTTTCACACCACGGAGAGGGAACCAAATACCAACCACCCAGGTAACGCAAACAAAGAAAATAGTACAAACATAACTGAATTTTGACCTTGCAGTGTTAATATGTGTGCACAGGGCTGGCCCAAGGCATAAGCAAACTAAGCGGTTTGCTTATGCCCCAGGACTGCTCGGGGGGGTGGGCCCTAAGTGGAACTAATTTTTTTTTTTTTTTTTTTTTTTTAGTACTGACTTCTATGTGATTACATTAACAAAAGCACATAAATTCATTATAAAGTTGTGATTTTTTTTACAATAATATATATTTGACAATGTACGTAGAAATCTTTCTTATATGAGCAAAAATAAAAATAAATAAATATATTGATCTTGGGGGCCCCCTTGTGGTCGCGGTACATACCGCACTGAACAGTAATGAGACCTACTGTGCAAAGCACATAACTTATCTTTTACCAAAGCATTGGTAAAAGATAAGTTAATAAAACAATGTGACAAAAAATTATGTATTCTTCAGGGAGAGAGAAAAGAAAGAGGAAGAATAGAAAAAAAGTCAAGATAAATATATTTTTTATTAGTAATTTTTATCAGAAAGATTTGTGGAGCTGCTAATTGAAAATTAGCTTGATAGTGACCTTGAACGGTCCAGTTCAACAGCCATTTATGCGAGAATGTTTTTATTTGTGTGAAGCTGAGTTTTAACTTAGAATGAGTTGATTCTCATGGTTGGCTCTGTATATTTCTGAGTTTTTTTGCTTTCAAAATGTGTTTGTAACAATGTGAGCTACTCTAAGCTGTAGTTGGCGATATGTTGTTTGCTGTATGTATTCCGTCTTAAGTTGGGCTGCACCAACTGCAGTCTTCTGGCCATTCGCCGATTACCAATCTTTAAGAAGCCTGACATGCCGATTTTGGCTGATTCCAATTTTTTTGTTTGAAATGTTGCCAAATGTAGCAAGAAAGTCATTGAGACTTTTAACTGTAGAGCAGAAGAGGACAGAGGCTGATTTTTAAACCTTTGTTGATGCAGATAAGATCAGTGGATAAGATTGGCTTTATGTAAGTATCGGCCGATCACTGTTCCTGATTTCCCTAGCTTTCTCAAAGTTAGGGAAATCGGCGGCAATAAATTGGCCAATAAATGTATTTTTTATATGTATATATAATATACGCGTGCATATAGACTATAATGTAAACATCACTGTCAGAGATGCAGTAAGTTTATAGCAGATGTGTGAATGATCTAATATTCTGACTGTGATTGCAGCCAGTCCACATTATTAGCAGAACCCGAGGGCCCCCAAACCAAATTTTGCTTAGGGCCCCATGGACACATGGGCCAGCCCTGTGTGTGAACTACCTATAAACATTGTAAGGTATTAGAAAATAATATAATAAAGGAATACTTAAATAACTACAAAGCAAATTAAAGTGAAATGAACTCATGATGAGGTGTGGGTCTTACCCCTGACTGCCTCGCCATCACACCAACCAAAGGTCTTAGATGAACCTTTTTCTTTCAGCAACGGAGTGAAAAACACTTCTCACCCCCCAGTGGCCGAGTGTTCCCAGAAGACAAACTTGTTTCTGACTGTAGGATGACTATAAGTAGAACATTCAATCAGCAGTGGAACCTGCTCTGAGGCCTCTGAGGGTAACACATAGTTCAACACATGGAACGATGGAGTATAACATGTTTAGTGTATCTGCTGTGTGTGTGGAGACTGTAGCTAAGACACAGAGCTGCACTGCAAGGACAGATTAGATTTAGATTAGAACGATGTTATGAGGAAAGACTTTCACTTTTTGCATGGAAAATGCCGTCAGACTCTGAGTGGCTTATGTGGCCCATGAAACCACAGAGCCCTGCGTGGTGTCAAGGTCTGCTTGCTCCCAGGTTGAGGTAGTAGGTTGTATAGTTTAGAATTACATCCTGGGAGATAACTGTACAACCTCCTAGCTTTCCCTGAGGTACGCATGGCACTCTTCTCAGCCAGATTGATACGGTCCGCTGTTATTATTTAGCTGTCTGCCACAGCCAAATCATGGCCCCTCACCAGGTCCAATAAGAGTCCAGGCTGCTTTTCTGATGGGGTAGCACTTTCTGCTGCCATGGGCCTGCACTGTTCCTGAGCTTTGATGCATATTGGGTTTGGCAGCTTTTGCAGTTGCAGATTTATTTTGGATATCACAACAACTATTTCCCCACATTAAATAAAAGCTCGTCTCTCTATTGTAAATTTCAAACATAACAAATCAGAAGAATCAATCAGGGCAAATCAGAGGCAAATCACAAAGCTTCAAGTTTTTGATATGACCAGATTTTTTTTTTTAAAACCAAAATATTACTTTTAATATATTATTTATTGTCACATAATTGTACATAAAATATAATATTTATGGACTCTGTCCAAAATGACAGTTAATCAGAATGATTCATCTTTATGTTTAATATCTCTCCTGTTTTGGTTGGTGAACATTGTTGGTCTGAGCCATTCCAGAGCCGATGGGCTCGATGTGCAGCAGCTTCCAACCACAATGAAATGTCAGCACACTGTTTTATTTACTAGCTGATAACCTCATTAAAACTGAGTGTGTGGAAGAAGGCAGGCCGCCTCTGTAATTTAGCTCATGTGCTGACAGATCAGTAAGAGATATCAAGGGGAGAGAGGAGCAAAAGATGGAGACGGCAGCGGCAGCATCTCCATCCCTTAAACAGCTGTCACTCAGAACAATTATTGTCACAATATTTCCAATTGCCAGACTCAGTGCGTGTGGAAAGGGCCACTGTCATAATATCCTGACATCCAAAATGTTGTGACTGTAAGGGAGGAAGTGAAAATGGGAGGATAATTCCTGCCATTGCACCAGCAGACAGAATCCTATTTCTGGACTTTCTTCTTCTCCGTCACAGGGTTTTCTTTTATGTCTAAGATTGAAATCAGAAAGGTGTCTCTGAGCTGAAATCCTGCTGAAACCAAACACACCAAAATCTGTCTGGTCTTAGCAGTGTTGCCAGGACGCCTCTCGTTTTCCACTCTCTTCCTCCAGCGGATTGAATGTCATTCCCAGCCTCTAGTCCTCTCCATGCAGCAGTGGGCATGACAGCACCTTGAAGTCTTACAGTCCTGGAATGGAGTTCTGTTCCAGCAGCTAAGGCATTGAGAAGATGAGCAAAAGACTGCCCCCTGTTGGTTTAATGTGTGAAATGACTTTCAGTGACAAGAACAGCAGATTTGACAAAGGGAAAATGAAATACAGCATGTGTGAATGTGTGTGAATGTGACTGGGAGTGTGTAAGTTGAAAATATTGAGGTTATGTTTACTTTGTTTTGTCTAGTCTGCACCATTCAAAATATGAGCCCTATTAAAGTGCATATGAAGCTTTATACCTGGCATTTAAGCAGTTTGTATGAGCATGAGTGCAGGTTTGAGGTGTGCATGCAGCAGATAGGTGGTGAAACACTTCAGCAGTGGCTTAGCAGTAGTCATGATAACAAACAGAAAAGTTACAGAGTTTCTGCTTGTTTCAGCATAGAGTGACAAGAGATCTTTGATATCTAGACTCTACAACTGAACTGAGCTCGGATTCACTCTGCAAACCTGAGGACAGCAAGGGAGTTCACTGAAACACCAATTGTGCTCCTGCCATAACCGAGTAATTTCTTTTACATCACTAACACCATCAATAGTAGTTGGTAGGGATGTTTTGCAGTTATTTATTTTTTAAATTTCTTTCCAAAGGTCCTTAACATTATTATTTCCTAACTTCCTTGCAAGACAGTCAAACCTCACAGTATTTTAATTTATCTTTATAAATCTGAAAGGATATTTAAAATGAGCATTTTCCTGTTTTTATACTAAACAAGGAGCCATGTCTCTGTTTACCTGAATCAACCCATGCTTTAAGAGACCTTCTAGCCTCTGCATGAAGCTGTCTTACATTATCATTCCAACTTGGCTTGGTACTATGTGAGCTGGTTTTATACAGTGGCTTACAAAGTACATAACTTTGTATGACCCATATCGTGGGTCCTTACAGTTCATATCATGGTATGAGATTGCTCCCTGTATTGCTAAACATATAGTTTGTACGATCACAATAATCTAATAGATCTTTTTCAGTCAAGTAATCCCATGCTATTTAACGTTGATTTAACAAGAGTTGTCGAAACATTGCTTTTTAAGGTCATTAATATTGTATTGTGAGTTTTAACTTAATGTTGCAATTTAAACCAAATAATTATGCAAGAAAAAAACTTCCCTCACCTAATCAAACAGCACAAATGTCGCTATTATTTTCACTCACAATATCAAGTTAAAATAACTATTTTACTGTAGAATAACTTAAATTATTGTTTTAGATTGCATAAACTAAATTTTTGATCTGAAAATGAATTTTAAACATCACAATTCATTTGGCTCAAAAACATTTGGTGTTAACAGGATGTAACAGGACGTTATCCTCAAGCATTAAAATATACATTTGTCTTAATGACGCACAAGTCAGATTAATGTAACACACTTCCATCGTACTTGCAGTGCAACACAGGATAGAAAAACATGCCGCTAAGCACACTGGGAAACAGTTCCCACTCCTGTCTTTTTCTTTCAGTTTTTGTTTTAAGTGCTAACCTAAAAAGTCAATACCCAACTTACTACTGTAAGTTTATCTTTCACAAAGTCACACATTTAGGTTCAAACCCTAAAACTCACCACATTTATTTGACTTAAAGAATAGAATACATTTAGTAGAAACAACTAAATGTGACTAAAGTATTTTACAGTGCATAACTATGCTGATGACCTGTTTACATATCTACTTTGCAACGTCACCAGAACCTATCTGAGCACTGAACATATGTTTAGAACAGATAAAAGTTGGATTTGCCACAACTTTCTCCAGCTGAACAGAAACAAAAGTTATATTTGGCCCTAAAGAGGAAGAATCTAGATTCAAGACACAACTTCAGTTATTACAACTAGAAACTACAGATCAGACCCAGAACCTGGGAGTAGTGATGGACTCAAACCTGAACCTTCAGAGCCACTAGACAGTTACAAAGTCAGCCTTTTATCAACTGAAGAACATTTCCATGATGAGAGGGGTAACAAGACCTAGAGACACTCATCCATGTGTTTATCTTCAGTCGCATTGATTTATACAACGTCTTCAGCTGCAGTTGATCCAGAACGCTGCTGCTGGCGTTCTCACTAAAATCAGAAGGATAGAACACATCACCCAGTTCTAAAGTCCTTCATCTGACTCCTTGTAGCTCAGAGAATAGACTTTAAAATACTGCTGGTTTATAAATCACTGAACGGCTTAGCACCACAATACATTAAAGATCTGTATCAACAGATTTGTAACAACCTTCCAGAACTCACAGGTCTTCTGGTTCTGCTCTGCATCCAGAACCAAACATGAAGAAGTAGCATTCAGCTTCTATGCTCCTCCTTGCAATCTGGAACAAACTTTCCAAAAATTGCAAATCAGCCGAAACACTGAGTTCCTTTAAATCCTGACTTAAGATAACAACTTCGGAGTTGTTTTGAAACATTATAAATGAAATATTGATAAATATTCTGACGTATAACATTGCCACCAGACAAAACGTTATGTTTCAATTGTTAGCTATGTGCTCTATGGCTATTTTTGTGATTTTATGATGAAAAGCACTTTGAACTGCCTTGTTGCTGAAATGTGCTATACAAATAAACTTGATGGATTGGTTGATTGATGTCGGATCCCCAGCAAACTTGGAAAGGAAGAAGCTCTGGCAGATCAACACAAAAAGCTGGCCTATATGCAAAATGCATTTTCCTAACAGTACAGCCAGTAGGGGACATCAAAGCACTTGTTAGAACAGTCCAGAGCTAAGTGAAATTTAGAACTTTCTCAGACTTGAAGATTAATGTTCACATTTTTAGAATCTGAAGGTGCATTGACATCAGCCTTGTTTGGTACCATTTGAATCCATATCCAATTTGTTGGCCTAGTAAGTCCCTTTCATTTGGGGGAGGTATAAATGTATAATTGCATAAAGCAAACTCTAGTCCACCTATAAACCTCGGTCTGGGTTCTGCACCAGAGTTGAAGTGAACTCTGGTGCAGATTGAATGCATGTAAATGTCAAGCGAACAGAAGACCACTCAAAAAACAGGAAGCAGACTACAGAGCATGGCATTCTGGGTAACCAAAACAATACTCTTCCTTTGGGGAGAAATGGTTTGTGGTCTTTTACCAAACACAAACAAGAAATCCTTCAACAACTAAAACCTGGCACTACTCAATATTTGTTTACATTCCGTGAAGAAAGAAGTTGCGGCCAGTGTCTCCTTCAGAGTCTTTTTCAGGTTTTTGTTGCAGCATCACCACAGGTGATGAGGTAAGCAGGTATTTCAAAAGGTTTGGTTTGTTTGATACAGTGTGGTGTGAAAGAGAACCGCAGCAGCTGAAATCGGAACAAATGTTGAAATTTTGGTTTACATTTTGTGAAGATGGAAGTTGTGCTGCTCTTCTTCAGATGTTTTGTGTAGATTCCTTTAGTAGTTCTCGGTACAGCCCCACCTCAGGCAACAAGGGAAACCAGTTTTCCAGTTTGGATCATTTGACACAGTGCAGAGTGGAAGAGAACCTCAGCAGCTTAAACTGGAATAAATGTTGAAATTTCTTTCCCCAATCAAACTGAGTCTAACAGATGTGAATTCACTCTGAAATATCTACCAGTCCATCTTTAAAAAAGAAGAAGCTCAAACTAACTCAGTTTCTGAGATGCTCAAAGCTCAAGAGCAACTGCTGTAAAATGTGGTTGTACAATGTCTTGACTCAGAAGAGCCAAATATAAATGCAAATCACACCATTTCAATTTTTTTCTGTATAAATCCTTTTAAATTCATGTCACAATTCTGCACATCACATGAACCTAGATAAAACACATTAGTGTTTTGTGGTTCTAACCTGATAACATTTGAACATTTTTTTCTTTAGAAAAACACCAGATAGATCTCACTGTGAGCCATTAGTCTGAAGAACATTCTGTATGAGGAGTAGTACCCAATGGCCCTTGTCTTGCACATTTGTACTTTCAGTTTTGCAGAACTGCATCTCAGCCCCACTGTTAAGCCTCCATCTAATCACCTCCTGTTGTCCTCCTCTGTCCTCCATGTGACAGTCGGACGTGACAGCTGTCATTCAATATCTGCAACCACAACCTGTCTCCAGAGTGTGTGTTCTGCCTCTTCGCTAAGCATGTAGAGAATCAGAAATCAAACCAGAGTTGCATGTTTCTGTTGCCGTGCCGCGGCCATGTGCAACGTTTTCCCAAGGATGTGTAGGCCACGGCATGACAGATCTGGGTCCCTCTTGATGTGCCGCTTAGGCTGGTTGGCTGCTGCTTCCTCCTATCCATATGCAGCAGATTACAAAGTGAGAGCAAATTAGGACTGATAATTAACGACCCACTTTGCTCTCACTTACCTAGAAATATTGTTTTGAACTACACAGATGAAATCAGTTTTATGACCTCTGAAGGAAAATGAATCCAAATATTTGCATAAATCATGAAAGCCCTTCTCCTCTCTCTTTCTCTCATTCTGCATGCTGTGTTGCAAACACACACGTAAGCCTTTGTCTTTCACCCTCAAAGCGGGCTAATATTAGCCCCATGCTGAGGGCTGACTCTGTCTGGACACAAACAGTGATAAATGGGCCTGGATGCACTGTGTGTGTGCAGGGGAATTTTAAAATGAATGCTGCCATCGTGTTTCAGAGAGGTGTCTGTGAAGAGATGCAGGATGTTGTAGATCCAGATGTGCAGTGTTCTACAGCTGTGCAAAGATAAAATAGAAAAAAGCCATAATGCAAAGCCTGGCAGACAGCAGTCAAAGAGGATTGGGGATTAGCCGGGTGCAGACTCAGTCGGTCGATCAGTTCATAAGAGAGAGAGAGAAAGAAGGAAAGCAGAGGGCAGTGTGGTCCTGGGGATTTTCTATTTTTTTCCCTCTTCATCCAGTCTTTCAGGCCCCGTCGCTTATTTGAGCTCCTGGCCGGCTGCACGTCGTCGCTCTCCTTTGCTTCCCTCCATCTGTCCCTCCCCCATCATCTCTTCTCTTTTTCACCCTCCTCCCACTCTCTCTCTCTCGTCCTCCCTTTCTCTTTCTCTCCATACCAAAGCCGGGGGGAGCTGGCGGAGATTAAATGTAGTCTCTATAAGCCAAAGCACATCACGTAGCAATGTTTCTGTGGCCCCGTCCCTCTGCTGCTCCTCGGAGGACGGGGGGAATGATAAGAGGACGTAGAGAAAGATCAGGCCGCAAATGTGGAATTTTGAAAAGTCCACTTTGTTTTCTTTTTTGCACGCAAGCAGAAGGATAGAGATAAATGGTTCCTTGAAGGCACACGGACAGCAGCAAGGTGAACTACTCTTCCTCCCAAGCTCACCTTCCTCTCCCTCTATCTCCCTCTTTCTCACTGTTCTGGCCTGATGCAGAGGAAAAGAGGCCTCAGGCTGTAAGTGATCACAGCTGTGAGGCAAATTAAATGATGATCTTTCACTCTCCTCTTTCTCTGCTTTTCAAATGCCTCCCTCCACCGTTCACCCCATCCTGTCACCCTCCGGAAGGCGTGGAATGGAGGGGGTGAGAAAGGTAAAAGTAGAAAGCTTGAGAGAGAAAGGTAGAATGTGAGTGAGGCAGGGGGAGGAGATGAAGAGGGTGGAGAGTGTGTGTTTTTTTTCCTCCAGTCTTCCCTCCTTCCACCTCTGCATGTGATTGAGGAAGAAAACAATGCGAGGGAAAAGGGTGAGGAGGAGAGAAAGCAGAGCAAGACAAGAGATCAGCAGGCACAGTGGGTTTTTTTCCCTTTAACTTGGAGGTGTGTGCGCGCGTGTTTGCATGTGTGTGTCCATGCATGGGTTTTTGTTATCCTCTCTCTTGCCCACCTGCCTTGGACCTGCAGGTCTGGATGAAAAGTGAGTGGAGGATCTGCTGCAAGGAATAGCAAATGAGTAAAAGGCTGTTTTATGTATGCTGTGCATTCGTGTGTGTATGCGTGTGCATGCCCACCCGAGCACTCTTTTCGCCTTTTCCTCCCCCCTCCTTTCTCATGTTGGTGAGGCAGCTTACTGGTATGCTCCACTGGCACTGTTACCCCAGCTGAAAGTATGGACTCCGTCTCTGCCCTCTCTTTTTTTTCCCTTTTCATCCATCCGTCTTCTCACGCAGTTCTCGATCCCACCCACTTCTCTATATCCTCTGGAATACCGGCTCTTTCTGAACTGTAATCTTTACTCACCTTCAATTTTTTTGTTTTCTGCTAAGTTGCAGCAAATCTGTCGTCTCCTAGGACAGCTTGCTTTCGCTCTAATTGTGTGCGGATGTGTGTGTGTGTGTGAAAAATAGAGGGAGGGAAAAAAGAAAGAGAGAAAGAGAGGGTGCACATGGTTCGTTCCAGCTCCGTCCTGCCATCCATCCTCATCCTTCTTGGCTCAGCCTGTCGCTGTCGCTCTGCTTGTTTAGCCTGACTTGGAGCGGCTCGCCCGGGAGGAATAGTCTCCTTTGTATTGAATCCACTTTTTGCAACAAAATAACCTTAGAAATGCTCTTCTTTTTTTTTCTCACTATCAGAGGAATCGTGCTGGCATGCTGTAAGCTTTCTCTTTCTATGTGTGTGTTTTTTTTAATCTTCCAATTCCCAAGCAGGCAGTGAGCAAAAGGAGCACTGGGCGGTGAGGGCATCCTGGACCCAAAAGGGAGGGTGAGTCGACACCGACAAACGCTCTTCCTCTTACTGCTTCCCTCTCAGCTCCCCCCATTTGCTTCCTAAGCATTCAGACCACCGTGGCAGCTTGGAGAAACCTTGGAGCTTTGTTACCTTTTTTTTCTTCTGCAAAGCCACACCAAGATTCAGAACCTCACGCTGATCAGGGACTTGCTCTTGCAACCATTGAGCGTGCAACTGAGAGGTTTCACCGCAGGGTGGAAGATGCATCTATCGGACAAGCATGAGAGTCCTGGTGTCAGATGAATTGTGTGACACTGGGCATGTCTGGCTTTGGATTTTGATGCAATAATTGATTTGTCCACACTTGGCTTTTGTCTTGTGCACCGTAAATAATTAGCCGATTAAGACTTTCCCACCCACCCCAGGACGTCTTTAGGCATACTGTACAGCAGCAGGCTCTCTACCTGATAGCAGGAGACATTTTTCAGATGTTGTATTGTTCTCTTTAGCTGAGGAGTACAGTGAGGAGGCTTCAGTGGGGGGTCAGGGAGGAGTTGGGATGAAGTGTGGGGCTGGGGGCAGAGGGTGACAGCAGTTGGAGAGTTTCAGAAAAGGCTGCTCAGTTTTGTGTCTGGTGGTCATTTGCACTTGTAAGATTCTAGTCATGCAGTGGTATTTCAATAAATGCAGATTGTTTTGGAGTGTTTTTACTGTGTGGGATGCAGGATTATGATCACATGTCCAGTGCTGATTTTAAAGATGGAAGACCAGAAACCCACTGGACTTCTGAGGAGCCAACATCCCATCAGCTGCTGGTGGTAGAGCTGTCTGTTCTGTGTCTCTCTCTGTCCCTGAGACCCTAACTTGTGACGTTGTGTTTTCATGTCCACGGGTTAGGCTCTCGGGAGCTGAGAGGGATGCCAGGCCAACACAATGTCCAGCACATTCCTGCCTCCAACAACTGCGATCAGGGGTAGTGTTGGGATGGGGAGGGGGGTGAGAGGGTGGCATGGTGTAATGAAGCTCAGGCTCTATTGTGTGCTCTCCATGTACACCTTGCTATAATGCCCCTCATCAAGTTTTATCTTGAAGTTTAGCCAAGGTGCTCATTGGTACGCTAGCATTGGTATGCTAGCAGAAGACTACATCAGGTTAGCATGTAGTCTTCTAGCACATTAGGGTGTGCTAGTGGAACGTGTCAAATGTGGAAGACGAGAGTGAATTTGTGTGAATTCTGCTTTTAAGCTGATTCAGGCAGGACAGTCTGCAGACTTGACAAAATCTTTCTGGTATTAGCATTGACCCTTGGCATACAAGCAAAGAGTCAATTGCAGGAAGTAATTATTTGCCTATGTTTGGGTATTTGGAATTAGGGACAGTCAAGAGGTTCCCAGCAATCAAGGTATGTTGAGGTTTTTAAAAATTTCTGATTTGCAGCTGCTTCATTTTTTTTTCATCATACCTTTTCAGAGTTTAAAGTCTCCTTAAGGTGTTGCCAGGCAAAGTGCCGGACTCACCAGAGTTGTCTCTGATTGTGGTCAAAGAGAACTGAAAGCTATTGCAAGCTACAGTTAGCTAAATTTAGCGCAAATCTCTTTGATTTTTTTGCTTAATTCTATGTTTAAAAATCAAAATAATAACAAAAAATGGCAACTATTGTCTAACATCATTTTAAACTAAATAATCGGTTAGCAATAGCATTGTTGTCTTTTGGTTTGAATGAATCTAGTTTTTACTCATTTTAATTTCTGCATCAATACTTTTTTGCAAGAATTTCCCATGCTTACCTAATAACTTATTTTTTGCTTTCTAGTACATTTGAAAGAAAAATAGCATAAATAATAAAAATATCTTAAGCGTACCAGCACTGACTTAAACAGTTCAAGAATATAACAAGGAAAGTAAATTATTATGCAGAGTAGCTCAGGATGACAGTAGCAGAACAATAACTTAAATAGGAATGCTAAACTTTTACCTGTGTACATCATTAGTTATTCTTCTATCTGAGTAGCACTAGAAGCTAACAAAGACTAACACTGAGCATGCCTGCTCACCAGTGCTTGTGCTTCCTGACTTGAGAGCAGCACAGAGTAATGTTGAGAGCGTGACCATGACTGCTCTGTACATTATGTGCTTGACCTCAGCAAACTCTCTGCGATGTTAAAACTTACTCACTCATGGTAACAAAAGGTAAAGGTGACACTAGCATGGCATAATCACCTTGTTGAAAACATGCACAGCTTTGTTCTTTTTGATGCCAGTGTTGTCCATGTCTGCTGTTAATGTCTTACATAGGGTTGTGAATTTACTGATGTGAGTTTTATGTATGCTTCTTGTTGCAGTTGGTATGATTTTCCCTTGATAAAAAAGGGACTCTGCTTTCATAGCAGTTCACTAAATGGCAAGTCTTTTACTTGGTACCTTTAGTCTCAGTTTGATTTTGGGACATCATTTATTTTGGGACAATTTCTAATCTCCAGTTTTTGATAAAGATATAGAAGTAGCATTAAAAAATATCTTATTTGGCTTTCCTGCTTTGAATGGTCATTATTATCGGTTGATAATTATTTATGTTGGAAGCAGAGGTAACATCAAACTGTGTGTTGGAGACACGAGTCAGTATCTGGCCTTTGACTATAGTGTTATAGTGCAAATTGGAATTACAAGAATAAACAGAAAATTAATTTTGAAAATATGAGATTTTTGGTAAAAGGTTTTTTGCGCTAGAAAGAGGTGGTATTTTGGCTATTTTGAAATTTATGTGTTTATTGCAATGTAAACATTATTTTGCATCACACAAATTATGTAATCAAAAACCAGATGTTACTACTGCCAAAAGGATGGTAAAAAGCAGTAGTTTCCTTTAGGATAATGCACAGCTGGCTCTACCAGAGGTAACACAGCGTCGAACAATTCATCCAAAGTTGAGTTTGTCATTCTAAAGAGTTGAATCTATAGCTCCTCTGTAATTTCCCAAAAGCACGTCACTCCACTGTCTCAATAATGGTTGAGGATGAGTGCTAGTGCCATAGCTGAATTATAGATATATCTCATGTAAATGTTGCCACCCTCCTTTTGAATTACTTTTTGAGCGAACAAACTTATTCACATGTCATTTTAATAATTTTAATGGAAAGACTGTTTTCAAAATTTAGGGGGATTTTTGTTTAGTTTTTTTTTTACATAACTAGAATATCGACAAAGTTTTGCTTATTTGTAATGGAAACACAGCTACCATCATTGGTTTTAAAATTTTACAATACAGACGAAATTGATTTGACATTATAAACTGTCTTTAGACTCTTATATTAGCACCATGAGCATTACTAACTTGAAATGGCAGTTACCTAAAGGGTGCTGGCAATTTCAAATGTAACATTTTCTATGACAAACATTGAAAGCTAAAGAAAATAAAGCCTTTGCTTCACTTCATTCAGCCTTTCTGTTGTCACTGATACTAGAAATAGCTAGCATTGAATCGTTTTCACTCAGAATCAACATCCACTCTAAATAGTGTTACCAACCTGCTACTTTGATCTCTTTTCTACATGGTAAATGATTGGATGTTGGATGTAACTAGCCAGTTACCTGTCAGGCCTGGCCATTTCTTGATCAGATCCAATACCAGCGTATTTTAAACAGCTGCACTTTATTTACAGCATGATTCTTAGCTATTTGTCACCTCTGATCTATATAGTGATTGATGATAATCTATCTTCACTGATAGTTGTCTTTCTGTGAAAGAAGGGTGTTAGATGTGTGTGTTTGTAGGGTTTTATCAGATGCAAATCCCTTATATTGTATTTGTAGCAATGCCTTCCAGCTTTTATTTTCCCAGATATCCAGTTATCTGTTATTCCAGTGACTGAAGAAATAACAGTTAACCGGCTCCTACATATCTGTGGTGATTAAAGTTAATTTATTTTAAAACCCACTATTTTTTGCTTTTAAATGTTATCTACAGAACCGTAGGTTACAGCAACAACAGTTAGACGTAAAACGCTAATGTGTTCAAACTGCAAGCTTTAATCAGGAGTGGCAATCATGTTGCTAGTCAACCAGTATAGATTTTGATTTGAATCTCATCTGCACCGCTAATCTGCCGTTATAGTACTTTTCTCATTTTCCTTTCATCTTAAGACCATTTCTTATAGGCCCAGCCCAAGCAAACAGTTACTTGCAGTGATAAAACGTCTATCCGGTGTTCTCCATTGTTCTGCTCCTTCAAATGCTGTTGGTACACTGTGTCCCCATAGCTTAGTCAGACACGAAAGACTGCCACACAGAAAGCCAGGCTGACTGGTGGGCATGCACCCACTCTGATAAGCTGCTTGATTACCCCTGCATTGCCTGAACCCTTTCTCTGCTAGGTAAATTGGGTGGCGTAGAAAAAAGCTTGAGCAGCAGAGCCGTCCCAGACCAAAGCCAGCCCACAGTTCAGCTGTTACAGTGTTTTCAGTCAAAAGGCATCTTTGTGCCGCTAAATATCAGCTACCCCACGATCAGTGCTTTTGAATGAAAGCAGAGAGGAGTTTAAGCTCAGGCTGATGTGTGTGGCAGTGTGTTTTCATAGAAAAACCTTCTGTGCATATCTGTATGGCAGTGAATTAACTGACCAGATTATTCAATAAATAGTGTGGTCTGGTCAGGATGACACTATGCTTTTTGTCAGGTTGAGTTTGCACTCACCATTCTGCTGTGTTTTTTCTGTCAGTCCCTTTAGCAGGCTGTCTGCTGTCGGCTGAAACGGGACAGCCTTAAACATCAATACCCAGAAGTGGTCAGTGGGTAACTGTCTGATTTCTATAATATCTTTCAACATATCAGGGGCTTTTTGTGTGTATTTGTGGTACAGTTTTTGCTGCAGAATGATTTCCAGTCCCTTCTTCTTAGTCTTTCACTGAAACAAGATGGCGCCATGCTTCCACATGGGTCTTTCCTCTCCAAATAATGCCCACTACACGTGCCTCTAGTTGCTGCTGCTGCAGAGGTCATGTTTTTTATAATGCATTCTTACCTCGGGCCTATTTACTTAACACATACCTGAAATTGCAGAAGCTCTTCAGCTCTGAGCTTGGTCAGTGAGAGGAGAAATTAGAGTAGATCGAACACTTTTATTGTTCTCCTTTACCATGCTCACTGCCCATGAGCTGCCAAATAAGTTTTTTTTATTTTTTTTTTATCTTGTGTGTGGCAATGTTAGCAGAATTAACAATCGCACACACAGACACACACACACATACAGGTAATAACTGTTGCTGATGTTTTTATGCCACAAAACCAGGTAATGCTGATTGAATGCTCAGACAGAAACTCTGGGACTATGACAAAAAGATTAGCATTGCTGCAACCAGTGTTGTAGTACTCGAGACCGGTCTTGGTCTTGAGACCGTTTTTTCATGGTCTTGGTCTTGTCTCAGTCTCTTATTTCAAGACCAGTCAAGACCGCAACTGTCTGGTTGTTTGATACCAGACAGAATGGCTCAGGGGAGGAACACCACGACCCGTCAGAACCTAAAGAACCAGACATCAGTCTCTTCATCCCTCAGTCATCTCCTGAGGCCGAAAAATATAAATGGCAATTTAAAGAACAAATCATACTAATATATTAATGGTAAATAAATAAATAGTGTGAAGAGAAACCATTTATTTTTTTCTACATTAGTTTGTTAGGTCTTTCTGTGTAGAAAAAACGTTGAAATATTTTATAAATACAGTGTTTTATGGTCAATATTACTTCACTATTTTATTAATATGGGTTGCCAGTTTGGATAAGGCTTCATATCAAGCCATAAGAATGATACAAAACATGGTAACAAAATGCCTCAGACCTGCAGGCCAGAGGCGGTTCTAGACACAGGCTAACAGAAGTGGCTCTTTGGCTCACTTACATATTAAATGATGAAATATTGCCCTGTTTTTTGTTTCATTCCATTTTAATTGCCCTGTACGCAGCAATTTATTCACACATACGTACATTTATTATTATTGATGCTTTAATTAAAGATAAGTTTCACAAGTTTATGTAATTTGGTGGGAGGGAGGTGGCGCCGATGACATGTTTGCATACACCTCAGAAAGTATGTAGTTGCACCCCTGTTTGTTTTCACTGGATGCAAAACACACTGATTAAAATCCAAGAAATAACGTAACTTACCAATTACGTGTTTGTTTTTCTCCCACTCCCCACCTTTCACTGGCACACGGCGCTCCAAGACATGTGCAGTGTCTTGGAGTGGCAGAGGATGTTAAAGTACAACTCAAAACCACTTCGTTCTAGCGCTCTGTATCAGCAAAGCCACGCGACTCGTTGCCATAGCAACTGACAACAATGCCACAAAATAAAACACTCAGATATTTCCCACACAAAGAAATATCTGCAACATTCATCCTGTTGCAGTAGTATGGTTTTAGGCTTAATGTTTATTTTGCGAATACTAATATGTGATTGCTGTGGTAACAGGAGAAAACTATAAATATATCGCTGCACTTGACTTTATTGTATGGCTCGCTCACTGTTACTGTCTGCAGAACTCTGCAGTTGTGAAGTCACAATGTCTGGGATCATCAGCGCCCCCTGCCATGAGGCAAGAGAACTGACTTGTCACCTCAAATCTGTTCTCTACCATTTCTGATCGCTCCTCAGCACATGAAGCACGTTATACACACAGTTGGTGACAAAAAAAACACTGTACATTATATAAATAAGCAAAATTATGTAAAATCACTTCATATATTAAATCTATTTTATTAAGCATGCTCTCATAGAATGGCAGCCAGTGCAGTTAGCCAGAGGTTGATCAATGCCAGGTGAGGCTCGGCTCACTGCTGCCTCACCGGCTTCGCTTCCAAGCATTTCAAGGTGAAAATGCGAACATTCAGCAATTTTGAAGAAAAAAAAATATATTTCTATTTTCACCCTGTAGTTTGTACTATAAAGAACCTATTTTTCATTTAGCTTAACCAATTTTGATTATTGTATCATTTTATATTATGTTTCCATGATAACAGCTGAGGCTCTGCCTCCCCTGACTGTACGTCACTGCTAAGAAGAAGGACTGGGGCCTCTCTGAGAAGCCATTCTTTATTTTTGTAATGCTCTGCATACACTGCAGTAGCTATCATTATTTTATTTAATTATACACATTGATATTTATTTAATTAGCAAATAAATAAAACAAGAATGAAAGACCACGCACATTCAGTGTGCATTGCCTATTGATTGTTTTCGTTCAAAGTGGCAGCTATAATGTCTGCCATGATGGTAGACATTACAGCATTGTGCTGCCTGGCTTCATGCAGTGGGAGAGGGTGAGAACAGTCATGGTGAGCACCTTGTGCTTGGTTACTTCTTGCTTGTTGCTCTTTGGTCAGTGTTCATAGTTGAGCGTTGTTTACTTTCAGGACATTGTCTCAATTGCTGTTTAATGGTGCAGACAGTGGTGATTTCTGACATGAATGATATGGGCAAATGCCCAGGGCGTTATCTTTTTAGATGAGCAGAACAAGAGTTTGTTCTGCTTTTAATATTGTCTAAATTTATTTCAGCTCCAAGTATTTAGTATCAAGGTGTTTTTATGGGAATGTGAATCTATCAGATCCATTTGATTAGCAATTTTGAACATATTTCACATTTTATTGTGTCATGTAGCGCGTGGTGCTGGTCTTGGTCTTGACCTGATCTTGGACCCTAAAAGTCTTGGTCTTGTCTTGGTCTCGATACACTCTGGTCTCGTGTTAGGTGGTCTTGACTACAACACTGGCTGCAACATCAACTGCCAGCTAGCTAGTCTGATAAAAAGAAAAAAATGACATTTTCAAACATTTGAAGGAAAATGAACATGTAGTGTGATGTGGTTGTTCAGAGAGCAGGAAGCTGAGCTGATGTGTGTTGATACAGGCTGAGTAGATTTTGGGGTTCAAGTGGGCTTCTCTTTGTTTTCCAACTGAGCTGACATGCTTTGAAGTAACTTTCATCAATCTGTAGTCTAAAGGCATGAAACTCACACACTGAGAGGGGCTTAAAGGCACCAGCAGTGCAGTCATTTCTACATGAATATTTGTTTGAAGATATTGCTGATTAAAATATATTTTTGTTTATTTTGATGCATTCAGTAAAAATTATCTTGAAAAAAAAATTTTTTTTCAAGATAAATGTTTAAAGCTCATACTGGAATTTCAGTTTGTTTAGTTGTATAAATAAAGTTTAAATGTGTTGCAGCATTTGAGAATTAAAACAGTGCCAAACTGGAGCACTAAGGCAGATGAAAAACCTTGGCTGAGTAATTGAACTCTGAGATGATGAAACACAACAATAGGTTGTGATTTGTCAGTCAGTTCAGTGATGCAGTCCTGCTAATAGGTATCAGGGGGGCCCAAAGTCGGTCCTGGGGGGCCGGCATCCTGCATGTTGGAGTTCTCTCCCTGCTTTAACGCAGCTGGATCCAATGATGTCTCGTTAGAAGGACTAAGAAGAACATTGACAGCCTGTATTTTTATTCAAGCCTTTTTAAGATGCATTGTGACAAAATGTGTAGAGTGGGCACAGATAAGGACAAGTACATTTATTATTCTTTTTCTAGGTCTTGAAAAAAGCTGATTCATTTTACTTTGGATCTAAATCTAGAAATTTTACTTTTGGAAAAAGGATGGCACTTAGAAATAAGAAATGTGGCTCCCTGAAATACAAACACAATATAAATAGAAGGTATAATGTTAAATAATATGCTTTTTTGCTCCTAATATAGTTGTAATCTGGGAGCACTGAGGCGCTCTCATCAGAAGGCTTTTGTTGGGATGGAGATATTTTACTGATGTGTCTAAAATAAACTTTGCTGCTGTAATTCACAATTCCTTTGACCTTATTATATTAGATGTGGGGTATTTTGTGAAACCAAATCTGTTACCACTTAGATGGTTTCAGGCAGACTGTTTAAGAACAGATTAATTCATTACTGCGTGCGTGCATGCAAGTGTATGCATGTGTGGGTGTGTTGTGCGTGTGCAGGCGCGCATGTGCGTGTGTGTGACAGGATGTATTAAAGTTTACTTTCTGCATGAAGATATGAGCAGTGGACATGAAAATCTCAAATTTTTCGCTGCTTGCTATATTTTTCACCTGATTTAAAATGGGAGGTTTTAATTTGAAATTTATTTTGCATAGTTAGTTTACAAAATAATACAAACAATACAAATATAAGAGTCACAAGTAGCACAAGTAATTTTGAGGGGTTGCAGTGAATTTAATATTGTTTTGATATTGTTTTATACTCTGAAATGAAGAAATAGTGGATGCAAGCATCTGTACAGTTCCAGTGTAGCTCTGTTCATTCTCTGAACCAACTGTATATTGAATATCTGCAGTACACTCAACAGGTTTTGTCTTTCTCTCTGTTTCAGATGATTAAACCAGATCATAACATGTTTAAACAGGCCAGGTACCTGAGATGGATTAAAAAGTGTTAGCTGCCCCTATGAATGCACACACACACACACACACACACACCCCCCACACACACACACACTTGTGTGTATGGGATGTCATTTCTAGAATGACCATTTAAATATTCCTGCATGTCTCCTAGAATGTCTCTGTGAAATACTGTAATGACAATAAAATGCATCTGAAGTTTATGTGTCGTATTTTCTTGACTATATCCATAAGGTTTTATGCTGTGTCATTAAGTTTATACTACTCTATTAATATTTACTTAAACAGTTATTATTCATTAGATTTACTAATTTTTGTCTTTATTTTAAAATTACTTATATAGCTTTTTTGCTATTTTGTTTTTATCTTTAAAACTACTGCTTTATGTGCTATAATAACATGTTGCATACAAGTTACTTTGAGTTGTCAACATTTTTTATGTTTGCTATACTTTATAACTGTGAAGATTGTGATTGTCCATCTGAAAGGAATGTTCATGAAAGCCCATCAAACAACCTGTTTTGTACCAATGTTGTCAGTATATACAGATTTATTGCTGTCATTTTAGCACAGCCTTAAGTTAGCATGCTCCAGCTAGAACTCCATACCTGTGTCCAAATTCAGGGTCTGCAACCTTCAAAGGATAGATTTTTAGGCTGATAACATCATAGCGCGGTGACAAGACCTGTCCAAATTGGAAGATTCCTTCAAATGTGTCTTTCTTTTCCACCGGATGGGTCCGGTGTATTCCTCACAGCCCACCATATCCCATTACTCATTGCGGGTCCAAACCGAGCATTCAGGCAAAGCGCACTTTAAGTGACAACGTAATTTTTTACAATGTTTGTAGGCAACAATGTGACTTTGTAAGTCTCAAATATTTACTCAGTTCATTCATGCATCACCTAATCTTAATATTGCTCCAACATTTTTGGAGATGTTTTCTCCCGCTGCAACCTCGCCAGCTGTCAGCTCCAGGTTTGGTAGGCCGGGGAAAACACCTGAGTCCCGGCACATTGTTTTAAAAACTCCCAGTAGCTTTCCCCAATTAGTCGTCGTTAAACACAGATATTATTAGGTTGGGGAAAATATAGTTGTAAAATGTTCTTTCTTTCTTTCTTTATTTATTTGTTTTACTAAAGTATTTAATTTATTCCAGAACAAATTGGTGTGAATGATTAAAGTTAAGCCTTCAAACATCTTATCTGAGATCTGGAGAGCATTATATTTAAAAATTAATAATTTGCTAATATTTATTCCTGGTAGAAATCTGCAGTACAAGTTTGAATATTTTAGAATCAAACTAACATATTTATTTTTTTACTATAAATGGTGGAGAATTATACAGAACTCAGGAGTAACACAAGACTGAAAAACAAACTTCGGCTCTGTTGTTTTTTTTCTTCTCTGCTCTCTGCTTTGTGCTTTCACGATTGTTAGATAACATCAGTTACACTGAGGTTGAGGCAGGGACAGTTGGTGAAGGCTAGACCTGTCCGAATGCACAACTTTTCTCTTCCCCTCTTTGTTTATTCACATCCTTCAAAGAATGCAGACCCCGAATTCAGATGTGCATGTATACACTCGTCAGATCTGAGAACTACTGCTACATTTCAACATTTCATTAAACCAAGTGAATCAACAACCATATTTTTTTGCATTTAAGTACAAGTTTTAATGTTATGGAGGATTTTCATGGGAATTCCAGTTTTTCTGACTATATTGCGCAATGCTGCCAACCTTTTTTTTTTTTTTTCAAACAAATGTTGAATTTCTTTTCAGTATTTATTGAACTTTGATTTGAATCTACAATTGTTGTGACTGACTCCAATACCAGAGAGCCTCACATGTGAAGCGTTTCCTCCCAGTCAGGTTTTGGTTAAAGGTTTGGCACGCAGTAAGCAGCAGAGGAATGTTTGCCATTAAGATTTTACTGCTGCAAAAGCTTGAAAAGAAAATACAACTGGATATTTTAAAATAATCAGATGAGAAATGAGTCATTAATTGAAAAACGTTTTTCTTTAATTCAGAAATGCTTTAATGTAGTTTTTACTTCCTAGGGGTTTGGACATGTTTTTCAACTATGCAAATATGTAATTAACATCAGTATCATGATGTGTAGCATTTTTTGTTACCTGAATAAAACTGCATTTTTTAAAATTTACCTTCCAAAAATAA
The DNA here is from genome assembly GCA_010277075.1 of Poeciliopsis retropinna. Lineage (NCBI taxonomy): Eukaryota > Metazoa > Chordata > Actinopteri > Cyprinodontiformes > Poeciliidae > Poeciliopsis > Poeciliopsis retropinna. The sequence goes on along the minus strand of VMRM01000002.1, from coordinate 177,756 downwards.
TTATTCTCAGGTTTTATTATTCAGCGAGACTATTGCAGAATGTGCAAATATAATCAAACTAAAAACAAATGCCTTATTTAATTAGAAGATAAATCAATTTGTTCTGATGCTAAAAATGTGAGTTAACATTCTGAGTAAGCAGAGCCTTGTAATGAATATTAGAGAAATTAAATTATAGTCAGAAGACATAAAAGCTCATCTTAAGTTGGGAATTGTGATTTTTATTTTTTTGTTTATGTGAAAATAATATTGGTGCTTTTATTTTATGATTGATTTCATTTCCCAGATTTTCATGCAGCTTGTTACCTAATTATGTAGCAACACTGAGCAACAGAAAGAACCACCACTGGTAAATACTAAAACCTTTTTATAAAGCCAAATTAGCAGGAAGAACAAATGTGCATTTTTTTTTTTGATAAAGTTGGAAGATTACTTCAGCCTGATTTAAATTCTCCTTTTTGGGAAGATTATATTTCTTTTGTCCTCAAAAAGCTTTACTTCAGTTTGTAATAAGCTGACTGCTTCAACACATTCCTTTTTCCAAGTTTACTTGCTTTCCAACAAATGCACAGTTATGGGAAATAGAAAACAATATGCATATTCTTTATATATAGTGAATGATGTGTTGCAAATACAGAAAATGTTACTCAGATGAACTTCGCTCCAGACAACAGAAATGTGTTGATGGATTTTTCTGCTCATTTGTATTTTTAAGAGTTAATATAGATAGTTGGCCAAAAGGGAAACCTAAAAGAAATACACAGAGAAGCAGTGTGTGTATGTTTGGCATTTTGTCTCTGCTTTTTGCTGTGCCTTGCCTCCTCATCGCTCACACACTCTGCCTTAAAATCCACGCTGAGGTTTGACTCATACGCTTTAGCTCTCTGCTGCTCAAGGTAGGTCAAAAGTAATCTGAGGACAGGGCTCAGGCAGAGTCAAAGAGCTACTGATGGGTGTAGTAAGAAAAATGCGACGTCATTTAGAAATGGCTTTCATTTCTGGAAATCCGGTTCATAGTTTAAGCTTTGGCTTTTTTCTAAAGGAATTATTTCTGACACTTTCTGACATATCTGCAGCTGTAAGTTTTCTTCAGACACAATTTTACAGAGATAAACTGAGTTGTCAATTTGACTTTTGATTAAAATATTGACCAACAAATAAAAGGAGAGTTTTGAAGGTTGATGACAACGAAAACTGTGCTTGGATTCTGTAAAACAGTATGAATTGAAGAAAACAGTTAATTCAGTGTCTGTGCTTTTTCAAATAAGTCCACAAAGCTACAGCAAAACAGTGTATTAAACTCTGCTGTATATTTTATGCCATTTTTATGAAGAGTTTAAAAGATTTTTTAGTTTAATGAATTCTTGAAACAATCTGCAAACTCTCCAATCAATCCATGCATTCCTGAATGGCCACTGTTTTCCAAAGACTTCAAAGAGAAACGTAAAAGGAAGTTAATTATTTGTTTCTTATTATGTATGCTCAGCCACATTTATTCACTTCCTCAAGGCTGCATTCATAAACTTCATCTGGAGAATTTATCCCCATCAAACTCTTCCTCTGTGACAAACTGTTTTTGGACGTCTCTGTCTTCTTGCCTCCAGCTGTAAAAATGTTGCAGATCAGTCATGAGCAGCTCTATAACCTTATTATGTAATAGGTTTGTGCTACAATGTATATTTATCTCACATAGCACACAAATCGTATGGGAAAATAAAGAAAACACATGTAATGCATTATTTGAAAAGTTCTTGTTGGTGAACTGCTGACATGTAGTACATGTCTGACCTTGCTGAATGCATGCCAATTTAAAAGAATGTGAAATGTTCCCAGGTTGCAGAAGCAATTGTAAAACTGTTTTTTAATTAAATGTTTGATATAATGAGAAACAAGTTAAACCATCATAGACCTTCAGACACTTTCTTCATGATGTGAAAGGTCTGTAAATAAAATGATCTAGTAAGTGATTTCCTGAGCTTGTTGCATTTAATCATCACAATATTTTTAATCAGTGTCATATTTTGCCTATTTAAGCCTGGAGCAATTATTTTATGTGTTGTATTTCAGTTTAAAGTTTCTACAGAAAACATAATTTCCCTAAACCTTTCATGGATAAAAACATGGAAAATAACAAAGTTAAGTCTTTTAGATGTTTTTGTAGGAAATCTCTGAAAATGAAAATATATTTTCAGATTTGTTTAGTTTGCCAGTTCAATACCATTCAAATGTTACATTTTCTTGCAATTCATTAACTCAGATTCTTCAGAGTTACTTTTGTAAAGTTTTTGAAAGTTTGTAGCTAACATGAATAAAATATGCCCTACCATGCATTTTGTACAAGGGTTGCACAAACATTACATATATAGACATGTTCTGGACATTTTAGTGAGCAAAGAAATTTGAAAATACATTTTACTTCTATATGAATAATCTGATACAGTGATTACAGGTTACAGGTTTATCAAGTTGTGGTAATTTGTGATTTGTCACTTATGAGCAAATTTCCTTTCCAGTAGTATTCCAAGACAACACTAAGAAGCAATCTCTAATTTTAAGTAAGAAAAACAGGAGAAAAGTCAACATTTGTATTTTGTTTGTTTGAAATAGAGATGAAACTTTGTGACACATATTCTGGGTTAAAGGGTTCTATTTTTTGAAAACAGTGTGATTAACAACCTTTGTAGTTTTATAATTTGATAATTAGGCATGGCAATTATCATGCCATGCCTAAAGGATACATGCTAGTTTATAAAAATGAAAACGTTTCTTAGAGTATTAAGTTATAAACTTGAGCTAAAGCTTACTTCAAAGGGCTTGAACAAGTGAATATACAGTGAATAGCTTATCTATATTATCATACATACACACTAAATCTTCTCTAATTTTGGTTTCACAGACTGCTGCAAAAACAATTGATTTGGAAATATAGTTTTGCAACAAGACGTTACCATTTTCTCATTTCTTTTTTTTTCTCTAAGATACCAGAATTTCAACATAACCTTATATTTTGTACATGTAGCATATGTACAAAATTCTTACTTGAGAATATTTTGCATAACCACCTTCTACTTCTGCTTGAGTAAAAGATGTTGGAGTAATTCTACTCATACAGTAATAAGATTTTTGGCTACTATTCACATTAACCAAACATTTGAGCCATATTTAGTTGTGTGTCTTTAAGTCAAATTTTCTGAGTTTTAGATTTTGAACCATTAATCCATTGTGAGTTTGTGAAAGATACTTACAGTAGTAAGTTGTGTTAGCTTTTTCTTAATTTTGTCAAACCTCCAAGAGTTGAATAAACTAGAGTTTTTAGGTTAGCACTTTTAAGGAAAAAAAGACAGGAGTAGGAACTATTTCCCAGTGTGTTTAGCGGCCTATTTTTGTATCCTGTGTTGCTCTCCTGTCCAGTGTGTCTCGCCCAAAATGTTTGCTGGAAATATACACCGACACCCCTCCCAACCCCATTAGGGACAAGGATGTACAGAAAATGGATGGATGGAAATGGAAATAAATATTTTAAATAAAATCTAATTAAAAACACAAATAAGTGATAAGTTCCTTACTGTTTTGGTCTCACAGTTTATTCCTCTGTATTTCGTTTAGTTTCTTAGTTAATTCTTTCATTTTGTTCTAGGTACATTTCTATTTAGTTTCCTTTGATTGGTTTATTGTTATGTCCTCTTCAGTTTCTCTCCTATTATTAGTTTGCTTCTCTGTTTTCATATCCTGATTCAAGTCTAGTTCATCACTCCATTTTATGTCCTGGTTTACCTGTTTCTGAGTTTTGCGCAATGTGTGCGTCCTTTTTTTTTACCCCCTATGGTGCGATGCTGACGGGGAGCATGTGGCTGGAGAAAGGCAGACTGACATAAACTTGTTACAACAACGGAAAAGATCCTGTTAAACTGAGGTTTGGCTGGACGGGGAATGCCCTGGGGTTCACCTGGAGGAGCTGGTCCAAATGGCTGAGGAGAGAGATGTCTGGGCCTTCTTTACTTAGGTTGCTAACCCCACGCATCAACCCCAGATAAGCGGAAGAAGATGGATAGATGGATGGATTATTTTTTTGTTTGTTTAATTCAGTTAGTGTTAGTTTTAAGAGTGTGTTTTCTAGTTTTTATTAGTTATTAGTCAAATATTGTTTAGTTTGTTTATTTATTTTTTATTAATTTTAGGTTTTTCATACTTGCTTAACTTTCAGGTGCAGAATTCAGAAAGGTCAAAATATTGTATTGTGCTCATTACCCAATTGGGTACATAGATATAATTCATCATATCTATGTATGATGAATTACTGTTGAACAATAATTTGACTCTGGTTTTCTCCTAACTTTTGCTGTTATCTTGCAGACTAAGTGCTGTCAGGAGGATTATGGAATATTGTAATTTATCGACAGCTGATGTTCATTGCTTGTTGGGGGGGTGGAGCAAAGCCCCATACTAAATATATTAATGAAAGCAAAAACAAAGGTTATTACATCTACAGTATAATTTTAGTATGTTTTACTTAGGTTTCTAAACGCACTATATAATACCAGTTAGTTATAGATTTTCCCTATTACCATTTTTATTTATTTCAGTTAATGAAAATGATTTCTCAATTTCAGTTTTTATTATTTTATTAGTTTCGGTTAACTATAACAACCTTGCTTGGTACCACTTTTTATTCCCATTCAATTTGGTTTTTATCCTTAACTTAATTCCTATGAAATATGATTAAAACTCCAAATCAAACCCATGTAATATTGATTCCAGAGTAAGCCAGTGTTTTTAAAAAGTATTTTTGTGAGGATTTGGGTTTTGTGTCAATTTAGTTCCCGTGTCTTTTTGTTCACCCCTTGATTGATCCCAACTGTGTAGATAAGCAGAAGAATTATTTATTAGTGGATGAATTGCATACAATGTGTCCGAACTAAATTGTAAGTGCTGGAATAAACTGACTTGTGTGATTTCATAGACTGTCAGAATCTTGACACTTATCCAAATTCATAGTAAAATGCACACCAACTTAAAGATAAAAGAACAAAAGCATTCGGGTGTGACTTATACATTTAGGTTGGCTTAAACACTGTAATATCAGTGGCTTTTAACTAAAAGATGTCTCCAACATTTCCTTAAAGTGATCCAGGCTTATTTGAAAATGTTGGCCTGAATATGTTGTAATTTTCTTATAAACTAAAATATTGCTGTTTGTTGTATGGCAAAACTCATAATTACTTCAAAAATGTACATCTTTTGTAATATTTTTCACCCATGGAGGTTGCCATTTTTCACCGATGGATTGATGACATTAGTAGGTTCATTCTGTACTAGAGTCCACAGGGTAGACACAGGAAGGTTAACCGGAGTAGTCATTTATTATATTGTATTGACTGGTCTAAGTCTTAGATATGCCACACTGTGTCACTATCTAAATTAAAAATTTTAGATAGTGTCACACTAAAACAATTAAAATAAAGAAAAAAAAGTGATGTAAATCTGGATAATTTCCCACATAAAAGAAAGAAGAGCGCAGTTCGAGAGAGCCGAGTGGAACATAACGAAGGTTTTAATCTGTGCCCTGGAACTTTGTCCAGAACACTTAGTGTCATTTGTGCCAGCAGAACTGATGAAGGCTCTAACAAGTCATCGGAACCTTATCGAGCTGAAAAGAAATGCTGTGCTGCCTGAGACAGGCAGAGCTGGAAGCTATTTGAATACTAATGGGGCTATACTGCCTCCGGTACTGACACCACCAATCCGACCGGACCCATAAAATCATGGAGGTCCGGTGTCGGTGGTAACAGTGACACCAGACTCTAAACAGCACAGCTGTTTAATGTGGCATATCGGCTGTACTATTTTAAAGCTCAGTTAAATAAATTATTCCCAAATCTTTCTAGTGCCTGTGACAGATGTGAACACCCTAATGCTACCATTGGACATCAGTTCTGGTATTGGTGTATTTTAACAGCTGTTTGGTTTTTATCGAACTGCATACAAACAGCAGATATCTTCAAATTGTCTTACTGCCATCTTTGGGGGCATCTGACTCCTGCTCTGCTCTTCGTTTGCCTGTACAACAGGAATGGTCGTGGCTAAACGCATCATTCTCACACAAAGGAAGTCTGCCTCACTTCCCTCTTTTAAGTGTTGACTGAATAACATGGCTTCTTGTTTACATCTCAAAAAAATATGTTACACTCTCAATAATAATGGCCATTCCTCAAACATTGGAGTGGTTCTATTGGGGTGGGTCACAGGTAGTGACAGCTTTGCTCCAACTCTAGCTCTGTTCCTTCCCTGCCTGTCAGAATTGCTGTAGGTTGGCCTACCAGTCTGGGCACAAGTGAGTTAGTATACTTTGATACTTTTAAATTCACAACGGTCTGTGCAGGAGCTGAATATTTTGTTTCATTTATTGTATAATTACTGTTTTTGGCCTCCCAACCCCACATCTATCTGTTGTTTTAATATTCTGGGGTGGGTGGGTTGGTTTGGGGTGTCACTTTTCCTTTCTGTGGACAATGGCTGTTTATTTTGGGCAGTTGTAATGTGGAACCTGTTTACAGCTGTGATTTTGCTTGGATTCATCAACAGATGAAGATAATGTAGAAGTTCCCAGTGTTGTCAGCATCAACTCACACTAACTGGTCTTAGGAGACTGATCAACATTTTACATGTCAGTGTATCCTGATAACTGTCCTATTGTTTTGTTATATATTTATTGTTTTCAACAAATTTTAAAAAAGGCTTAATAACGTTACTCATTGCTGTTTTGGCTGGAGGAACCAGGCAGTTGGACCATTTGATGTAATTTACTCAGAATGCATTGCAGTGTGAACAACAACACATTCCTGTGACAATATTTTATTAAAATTGATAAAAACAAAGTAACCTACTGTATTATTACTGTATTGTTTATACATTTAAAACAAATATTTCACAAATAAAGTTTGTTTCTTACAACTAATCATGGTTGATTAGTTGACCTGGGGATTTGTGTGTTAACTTATAAAAAGGGTAAAATGCCACCGTTCAAGGAAACTTATTGGCCTGAATATGGCAGATATCTATAGATCGCAATTAGCCTGGCCATTGCCTTCAGTGCTTCATTTTAGAGTTCTCCCATTGAACTCGATTTCTCCTGTTGCGTTTCAACCAGGTCAATCATTGAACAGAAGAAGTTGTGAACAGTAATGTTGCCAATGTGTTGCCATGTTGCCAATTTAGTTAAAATCATAAATAAAATGAGTTACACATGATTCAGGACCGTGATAGAAAAAGAAAGGGTGCGCATAGCGTGCGTAATTGTTTTTTCCTTTGTATGCCTCCGCTCTTTCATACAGCACTCTCTTTTAGCTCGAGATAAATTGTTTAGATGAGCCACAAAAAGAGCTCCACAATTTTGCAACTTGATTTATTTTTTAATTTCAAGGAAATGTGCAACATTTACAGATGTGTTCCAAAGATCTGATCAAAATGTTTTTGTTAAGATGTGAAAACACTGTTGGTATCTCAAACATTAAACTCAGAATCTCAGATGTAACGTTTGTTTGAGAAAACGGTTGAAAAATGAGTTTGGGGTTGTCATACAAAGGCCCTGATAAAATAATTAAAATGGGAGGAAATGTTTTAAAATGTTCATGTGTTAAATTTCATTCAGATAAAGTGTCATTTTAAAAGATGAGATGGTTCTAAAATAAAAGCAATTGGAAGGTGTTTTGTTGTGGCATTTGTTTGTGTGTGGGTTGATTATTGGGGGGCAGGGGGCGCAGCAGGCATTGTGCTCCTTGGAGGGGGGCTCACCCTTTCATACTTTGAAAACCCCTGTTTTATTGTAAATAAGTATTTTTTTTTAGAAGTTTGTATGTTTTATAGCTTAATTGGCCACTTTGGAATTTATGCAAATGAGGTGTGCTGTGCTGGAGCGTTAATAAAGGAAAGAGAGTAGAGAAGGGAAGGCGCTGCTAGTAGATTGACAGAGCCACACAGTTTTTCAACCGTAGTTTGTTTTGTGGAGGTTAGCCAAGACCAAATTGCTCTTGTAAAAGGATTATACAAATTGTGGAATAAATTTTTGTTTTGCATCTTTACATCAGAGTGCTGTGGAAATTTTTATTTTTCCTCCTTAAACATACCAGTGAAATCTGAGAAATTAACTTTTCTTATTGGTGTAAGTTGTTGTTACTTCCACCAATAATGGAGTAACAGCAGCTCCATCATATATCCTTAAATCATTCTGACAGATTCCAATTCTGCTGATCTGGCAAATTAAATGATGAGGCCGACAGTAAGTTAGTGCCAATCAGTACTAACTTACTGGTTAATACTGAGAAAGAAATTTTGAACCATTTTCTTTTTTTTCTGAATAAATGTAGTTAAATTTTTGGTTGGATTTTTCTGAAATGTTTCAGATGAACTAATTTTTATATTTTTTTATACATCTAGTGGTGTTCTGTGCCTCTGCATTTTCTTCTTTCTTTTTGTCACTTTCTCAAACTTTTACATGAACTGAAAGCCAGCTGGTTAATTTTATTGTTCTTGGAGAATGAACACCTGCTACAAATATTTGTTTTCTCTTTGAGGTCACCATTTAGAAGTATACAGTAGAAAAAAAAATACTATTCTGTTTGAACTCATTAATTTCTGTGGCTTTACCATGTATGAGCTAGCATCAGCCATGAGAGCCTCTCTGGGTACTACAAAGCTTCAGTGTCCCCTGCAGCCATAAGCAGCTAATGGATAGTGGTATAGTTTCAGTTCCGCCAGACCCCCCCTCGCCCGCCCCACACACACCCAGACAATGCTGCTCCGCTTGGCTAGCATATTGTTCAGTCTGTGGGAACCAACTTCCTATATTAAGAACCAGAGAGAGCAAACCTCCTGCCTGTTCCTCAACTTTCCACAGACATAATAGCATTCTTAGAGCGGGAGAGTGATGAGGGACAAAGTTGCACACTCTTCACACTTCAGTGGTCCTCACCTTTTCCTTCCCAGTCCAGCCCCTCACCCCCAACCATTGCTTTCTCCTTCTTCTTCTTTTCCCCCACCTTTTTCTCCTTCCCCTGCAGCATATACTTTTCCTCTTAGAGAATTCTTTTGAAAAAGGACAAGGGGATAGGGTGAGATCAAAGCAGGCCAAGTGTATAGCGGCACACACAAATGTTTAAAACATTTGCTGCAATTAAATTTTGTCAGCTCAAGATACTGTCGATACATTTTATGATTGTTTTAAAAAGTGATTTAGGTGTAATTAAATGTTCAAATAGGAAATACTTTTAATCTGTGTCTAACCACCTCAGTTAGAGCACCGAAGATGGGTCGTGGCTGCATCTTCCAACATAACAATGACCTGAAGCACACAGCCAGGATAACCAAGGAGTCCAAAATGACCTTAACCCCACGTCAAGGTTCTTACAGAGGAATGGTCTAGCCTGTCTCCAGACTTAAGCCCTATAGAAAGTATTTGTAGGGATCTTTAACTCTGTGTTTCTCATCAACAGCCCAGAAACCTGGCTGATCTAGAGAAGATCTGTGTGGAGGAATGTGTCAAAATCTCTGCTGCAGTGTGTGCAAACCTGGAACCAGCAGTAACACACAGTTTAATTATTTGAAAAATTATACATTGTACAGTTCAAAATTCTGAATCGTTTATATTGGACACCAGTTAAATTATTTAGAGCTAGGATAAGTAACTCTGAAATTTGCTGGCGATGTAAAAAAAATTCTGGGAAACTTGCTTCACATGTTCCTCATGTGCCCGAACCCAACTTCTTACTGGCAGGAGATTATGGGTAAAATTCAAACTTATTCTTGACAGCTACATTGGGACTTCTTAATTTCTTAGACTACAAGGTCAAAATTGAAAGAAAAAAGAAAAACAATGGTTAAAAATGGCCCTCACCACAGCAAGGCGAGTTATATTAAAACACTAAAAAGGTCAAAATACCCCTACCTATACAGAATGGTATGCAGCACTCTTAGAGACCGCCTCTTACGAAAGACTCATCCACAAAATAAACGACCAGTTTGAGGCATATCAGAGTATGTGAGAACCGTTCTTAAAACCAGAGAGGAAAGACCCAAATACCACTGGTCCAAAATAAAAAGACACAGTGTGTGTGAACCTTTTATTTATATGATTTAATTTTTTAAAATTTTTATTTATTTTCTTTTGCTTTAGCTTATTCTGTTGGCTGAGAAGGGGGGAGAACAGGAGGATTGGAAGGGGCTCAGGGGAGAAAATGTTAAAAATCAAATCCTTCTAAGTATAATTACTTAATGTTGTATACTTTACAGTACTGATATTGTCAATATTGATTTCACTGTATGTTTAATTGTTGAAGGATTCAATAAACATTGAAAATTGAAAAAAAAAATTATACATTGTGATTTCAAGATTTTGTTTTTATATTATGTTTTATATTATGTCTCTCATATGCCTAAGATAAACATTACAGACTCCTCTGTGATTTCTAAGTGGGAGAACCTGCAAAGTCGCAGGTTGTTCAAATACTTACTTTTTTCTTGCTGTGTGTTTTTGATGAGATGCTGACATTATAAGATGATATAAAGCTAAAAAAAAAAAGGTTGATTAATTATCCCCTATCCCACTTTAAACTGCACATTGTGAAAATAGGAAGCAGGACTAAAGATGAATTATGTCTCCTGACAGACGTAATTCTACATCACATAATTCTACGAGAATTACATCTCAAGTCCTATTAAACTCCTTTTAAATCTTATTCCTTCTTATTCCTTAAAGCTGCTACATTAAAATGTGCACATACTGTCCCTTCCTTTAAGCCTGGACTCTATTTCTCTGCCTATGACAGTCTCATTCAGATGACACCTGAAGCCACTGCACCGCTGTACTATTGACAGTACCATGCCTGGCCTGTCAATGCTTTACCCCTGATGTGGTCCTTTAACATCCTAATTGATTTTACCCAGGGGCAAAAACTCTGCCTCAAAGAATCTGAGGAGAGAGTTAAAAATTAGGGTCATGGCAAGTAGGATTTCCAACTTTAAAAACCTGGAGTTCATGGAAAGCAGACTTTTATATCAGCAAATATCAGTGGAAATATCAGTGACTGTTTTTCAATACAATCTAAAAAAAAAACGTAAACCATATTTTTCATAACTGCTACTTTTCCTTTTCTTATTAGAGATCCAAGTCCTGGTTCCAATTAGTAACAAGCTTCTTGGCTGACAAAGCCCTAAGTCTCCCAGGATTATGGGGCATTTTAGGCTTAACACCTGTAATTTGGAGGGTTTAATCAGTATGTTTGAACAAATTTCAAAGAATTTAAACTAAAAAGAAAAGAAAACAAAAATATTTCCATTAAAAATTCATGCATTGGAGTATTTCTGTATAGTATTAACTTTTTAGGCTCCGACATGGGTCAGTGACTGGTAGCACCACATTTTTTTAATCTATCCTGTTTTTTTCTGCAGTCAAATTTTACAAAACTGTTCTTAACTTCCCAAAACCTTCTGTAAAGACATTTCATTCCTCTTTAGGTAATATTTGCATAATATTTTAATAGAAAATATTTTTAAGTACTTTCATGATGTTATCATTTAGGTCTTTAAAGGAGAGTATGATTTTGTAGCGCTATCTAAAAAATACTTAAAAATACAAAAAGTAATTGCCTACATTCATTCATTTCATAAAATGAATGAATGAATTAGAATTATTGATGTTATATAGTGAAATGTGTCAATGATTGGCAACAACATTGATTTTGATCATTATTATTATTATTTATCACATTGTATTTGCAGATTAAATATACACACACATATCTGAGCACTTGCTCAGCACTCCTGAGTGCTGAGCAAATATTGCACAAACCTATGCAGGTCTTGTCCCGAAAATGATATAGTGTACGTCCGCTAGGCTCTTTAGCTTCCAATGTTGTATTTATTTGTATTCAACAGTTAATATTAATTTCACATCTCTCTGGATTGTAGAGGTGGGCGGATTGATCCAAAATATTGATAATATCAATACCAAGTCTGTGCCGGATCAATACTAGATTGATACTTTGGTTTCAGATTCTTTTTGAAATTTTGTTTTATATGTCTGTTTGTCATGTTAACATTGTCTAAAGTGATCGGTGGATCCCAGGGTTCTGTGGGAGTGTCATTGTTGGTATGGTGGGTCTGAATCTGATTTACAGAAGCAGACAAATGGGAGTCATCGCTTATTCTCACAAGTGTAACTGACTGTGCTGTGCCTATGACAGCTCTTTTTGTTAGTGTAATGTCACAATCAGTGGGGTTTTGTACACTAAGGATGACATTGGGCTGTGCACCTCTGCGTACCCAAAATAGTGTGTCACAAAACTGAAGTCCCTCTGGCCACAGTGGGTTTTCATCTGGCTCAAACACTAGAGTGGTTTCCTCTTTGAAAGCTCGGGCATTTATCCTGCATTTTACTTTGGACGGTACTACGGCTTGGTACAGTCATTCTCTGACATGCTGTTTTAACTTGGTACTCAATTGTTCTCTCCACACTCACTGCTTTAATAAAAGCTTTTTCATTTCCTTTTTTTAGATTTGGGAAAGCCATATTCACTGTTTTTAAAAGTTCTTCTTTCTCTTCATAGTTCATTTGTTTCTGTCCGTTAATAATAATGCGTTCAATAACATTAAAACCTATTATGGGACGGGGAAGATGGCCGCCTCTCATAACAAGGATTGGAACGTAGAACTCTTCAGGAGCATAGATGTATGTTTTCAGAAGTCGTTTCAGTGTTTGTGGGTGGCTTACAGGTCTCTCTATGGCCAATGACTCTCCTGGCACTCCTTGGAACAGTAAACTACTCTTTTGTACACTGAACACTGTCCAAACATTTGGCATCCTTCCATTCCTCCACAACTGGCACATTTTTGGGACGTTTTGGTGCATATGGTTACTCCCTGTCCCTCGGGGGCAACCTTCCTTCGTTTAAAGGGTCTTCTCTTGCAGTGGTGGGCTTGTGGCGTTAACTTCTACATCCAGCTTGGAAATGTTCGCTGCTTCCACACCTGTAGCAGCGCTGGCAGAAATTTTCTCCCTGCTGCTGACATGCAAGGCACCTTGGTCGGGGGCGCAGCACTGGGTATCTTGGTGGTGCAAATCTCTGTTGAAATTGAGTAGTTCCTCTAATTGACCTCGGATCATAGGTACCTTGATATTCCTGCAGAGGTCCTCTCTGATGGTGAACAGCTGCACCCTCTGTGCTCCAGGGAACAAGCTGTGGAGTAGAGTAAGTCAAGTGGTGGGGAAAACTATATTCCGTTTCTTGACACACAGCAGGTTGCAATTTAGTTTTATCTTCTTTGTTGTAAATAGATTCTCTGATTTGTGCAACTTCAGTTTTGAGATCTTTGAGCAAAACCATATTTGCCCCTGATTTCTTTCAGATCAGACAACACATCTGAGGGAAGTGCAGCAACATTTTGGTGTCCCCCATGTCTCCTTTCATTATTTGTATCATTAGACTGAACTGCGTGCACACCGGTGGACCTTTGTGTTGAGTTCCTCTTCTTATCCTGTCTCTCTGTGTCATTAGCGGAGGCAATATTGAGAACCTCAAGGAGCAGCTCATCTGAAAGTATCTGATTTCAACAAGTGAGGTTGGAGATCAGTCTTTATGTTATCACTCTGAAGGCCTGTGAGAACCGTGTGCATGAACATGCTTTGCACTAATGCAGGATCGTACTTAAGGCCAGACTCAGCCGCTTGTGAAATGAACAATACTTTTTGCCGTAAGTCCATTGCTCTTATCACAAAATTCTGTGATGTCTCTCTGCTGTTCTGCACTTCTGTGGTAAGTTGTTTATATAATTCAGTTGTGCTTCTCTCTTGATAATGTGAACGGAGGATTCTCCTAAGGGTGGGAAGGGACAGATCACTCTTTCCTTCTAAGTAGCTGCGCAGTTGTAGACCAGGTACTATTGCTCTAATGACAGCATCCACTATCTCTGAATTAGGGTAACCGTTGCTAAGACCGTTGTCTATTTGGCGGGCCAAACTGGAAAATGTTAACCTGTCCTTTTGTCCAGGGCCGCCAATTTGACCTGAGATCTTAAATTCTTTTCTCCATGGCGGGTTGTTTTCATGGACATTGGGAAGCCTGGGCAAACACTGTTCTAATGTCCTTTGTATTTTTGTTTGCCAGGGTTTTCATTTCAGTTTCTTTCTATTGAACTATGAGTTTTAGTTGTTCCAGTTCTCTGCTTAATTTCTCCTCCTCATTTTCTTTTTCTGCTGTGCTGTTTTTGACAACTGTCTGCACTGATTTTATCATGTCCATTAAACTCAGCAAAGCTGACATTCCTTCATCCTCTGTCTCAGTTCGTCACTTGCTGATCAGTGAAACAAGAATATTACAACTTTTGCCTGTAATACTGTCTTTACTTGTTCCTGAAATTCCCAGGAAATCACATATTTCGATCAGCTGGTCACTGGTAAGTTGGAAGAGGGTTCATTTAATCTCAAACTGTAGATTCTCCATTTCTGAATCCATTTTTTCATATATATTTTTCTTCTGGGTCAGTGGTAAAGTGTGCTGAAGAACAGTGTTTGCCAGTTACCGCAGAAGTGTTGTTTCCTAGTAGCATTTCTGCACCTCAGAATAGCTGAGGTGCAGCTATTGGTTGACACCCAACCAAGGTGCCTTGTTGTAGCTGCACTCTCCACTACCTGGGTTTTGATAATGGGATGGTTGAAATGGGGTGTTCTCCTCTGGTGTAGTATTCCAGCGCCTCAACATCAACATCCGAGCGGTGCCTCCAAATGTAAATGCCCTGAAGAAGGGGAGTAGTTTAGTAAAAGAGCCAGACACTGTGTTTCTGCTCCAATGGTTATTATTATCTAAATTTTAGATGAAATTTAGATAATTTTATCTAAAAAAATATTTTTTTAGATAAAAAAATTATTTTTTTAGACAGTTTAGACAGTCTAAACTGTCTAAACTATCAGTTTAGACAGACAGCAACCTAACCCTAACCCTAACCCTAACCCTAAACTGATAGACAGTTTGCTGTCTAAACTGATATCAATGTTTAGACATCTTAGCAACGGCACTAACGGTGGATTAATCGTAGCAATACATGAAGTTGCCTTTAAGTTAATGGAACACAAAAAAGTAAGTTGTCATCACTAAACCAAATGAATTAAGTTCAGCTAATGTAAATAAGTAAAGTCCATAAAATGAACTACAGCCAAAAAAACACTTTTTAGAGCTCTAGAAATCTGTCTGTGTCCAACTCAGTAGTTGCATTTCCAATAAAAAATAAAATTGCTCAAATTGAAATTGCAAATGTAAATTTTGCTAATGGAGACATGCAAATTTTGAGAAAAAAAAGTTATTTTTGATAAAGATAACTTCATCATAGTCTCTGTTTATGATGAGGTGATGTTTCCACTGTCTCAAATTACATGTATTTCATAAAACTGCAATACAAGCACTTTTTAAGCATCACAAGAGTCATGTGAGCCTCACGTTACTACTGGCAAAAACCACCAAAGAGATGACAGGAAGTGGAATAATAAACACAAGGGAACTGAAAAGACAAAGCTATAAGGGGGGGAACTATTAAAGATTGCGACAGCCTAGCTGACAGGATAGCTCAATGGATAAGTCATCAGTCTTTCACTCGGAAGACCCGGGTTCGAATCCAGGCCGAAACCGGCAAAAATTGCCCTATCCCGTCTGGGTCCTTAGGCAAGACCCTTAGAGCTACTGCCTACCTCAGACCATGAGAGACATTGAGAAGCAAGAAAACATGCCGGCTCAGACGTCGCCCGGCCAAACAAGGTCTGCGTCAGGTGTTGGGGAACCAGAGCACCTTGACGATAAATGGGCTACTGGAACAAGACGGAAATGGGCGAGAGGTGAAAACTTGGTGAAAACTTGGATCTGTTGGAATGCTACTACTCAAGTAGCCCTAATCGGAGAGGCTATATGCAAAGACTGAGGGACCAATGGTTACTTCGACATCCCCAGTCTACACTAAGTGCTAAACAACTAGTGGCTCAGTGTTCCAACTGAGGTACAACACAAATTGTGGCAAAGAGGAGGAACCTGGATGTCAGGATGGGCGGGGCTTAACTACGAGTCCCCGCCCAGACAGGGAGTATGCAGCCACAATGAAGGAATCGGAGCAGGATAAAGCTGCAGCTGACCTGAGAGATAGGATCATGGCACGAATGACAACCAGACCTCCTCGGCGCCAATTACAACGGCCGAGTGAAGAACCATCAGAAAGCCTCATTGAAGATGTGAATGCAGCATTGAGAACGATCCCTAGCAACACCATAACGGAAACCAATGAGCTGATTTACAACTCAGCATCAGTGATCCTTGAGCTGCTTGGCTATAAGAGCAACCATGAGACAGTACCCACCATGGAAAAGACGGCTAGAGACCAAAATCAAGGTTACAAGGAGGGAAGTGAGCCAACTATCAGAGCTCCATAGTGGTGCAATGAAAGGACCAGTATCCAGGAAGTACAGCCAGATGCCCATACCTGAAGCACTCGAAACTACCAAACAGAGGATCCAAGCCTTGGCCAGTTGCCTAAAGAGATACACAAGGGAAAATGAAGCCAGAAGGATAAACCGGCTCTTCTCCACCCAACCAGCTAAAGTGTACTCTCAATGGCAGGGTAATAACAACAGACCCACCAAGGTTGGAGACTGAACAATACTGGAAAGGCATATGGGGAAGGGAGGCGTCCCACAACAGCAATGCACAGTGGCTGATATCTCTACGAGACGACCATAGCAACCTCCCTGAGCAAGCCCCGGTAACCATCACTGTGGCAAATGTCCAAGAAAGAGTCACAGGTATGAAAAACTGGACAGCACCAGGGCCTGACATGATCCATGCCTACTGGCTAAAGAAGCTCACTGCCCTCCATGAGTGACTGGCAGCCCAAATGAACCAGCTGCTACAAAATGGGACTCACCCTGAATGGTTAACTGAAGGGCGCACAATCCTGATCCAGAAGGACCCATCAAAGGGCTCAGTCCCACCCAAGTACCGACCAATAACCTGTCTCTCCACAAGCTGGAAGCTCATGTCAGACATCATAGCGGCTAAGATAAGCAGACACATGGATAAATACATGAGCACGGCACAGAAGGGCATTGGCATAAATAGCAGAGGAGCCAAACACCAACTCCTTGTAGACCACACAGTTGCCCGAGACTGCAAAACCCGACACACCAACCTGTGCACAGCTTGGATAGATTACAAGAAAGCCTATGACTCAATGCCACACACTTGGATCATTGAATGCTTAGAGATGTACAACATCAACAGGACCCTGAGAGCCTTCATTGCAAACTCAGTGGGGCTGTGGAAAACCAACCTGGAAGCCAACTGCAAACCACTTGCACAAGTGTCCATCAAATGTGGCATATACCAAGGAGATGCTCTGTATCCACTGTTGTTCTGCATAGGCCTGAACCCCCTCAGCCAAATCATCAACAAGACTGGCTACGGATACCGACTAAAGAATGGAGCCAACATCAGTAACCTCCTCTACATGGATGACATCAAGCTGTACGCCAAGAGTGAGCGAGACATTGACTCACTGATCCACACCACCAGGATCTACAGCATAGACATTGGGATGTCATTCTGACTAGAGAAGTGTGGTCGGATGGTCACAAAGAGAGGGAAGGTCATTTGCACGGAAGGGGTCTCACTCCCAGAAGGAAAAATAGCAGACATAGAGGACAGTTACAAGTACCTGGGAATACCACAAGCAAATGGCAACCTCGATGAGGTCACAAGGAAAACAGCCACAGCCAAATACCTCCAAAGAATAAGGCAAGTCCTGAGAAGCCAGCTCAATGGCAAGAACAAGATCCAGGCAATAAACAGCTATGCCTTGCCAGCAATCAGATACCCTGCAGGAATAATTAGCTGGCCAAAGGAGGAGATACAGGCCACAGATGTTAAGACACGAAAATTACTAACAATGCATGGAGGGTTCCACCCCAAATCCAGCACCCTGAGACTGTACACGAGCCGCAAGGAAGGAGGCAGAGGACTAGTGAGTGTGAGAACCACTGTCCAGGACGAAACATCCAAGATCCATAGATACATCAGGGACAAAGCCTCAACAGACAATCTGCTCAGTGAATGTCTCAAACAATGGGGAACAGAAGTTGAGGTGCTGGAGGTACCATCATGGGAGGACAAACCCCTACATAGGATGTACCACCGGCAAATAACTGAAGTGGCTGATATCAGAAAGTCCTACCAATGGCTGGAAAAAGCTGGACTCAAGGACAGCACAGAGGCCCTCATCCTGGCCGCCCAGGAACAGGCCATAAACACCAGAGCAATAGAGGCCCAGATCTACCACACCAGACAAGACCCAAGGTGTAGGTTGTGCAAGGAGACCCCTGAGACAGTCCAGCACATAACAGCAGGATGCAAGATACTGGCAGGGAAAGCGTACATGGAACGACATAACCAAGTGGCAGGCATAGTGTACAGAAACATCTGTGCACAATATGGACTGGAAGCCCCGAGATCAAAGTGGGGAACACCCCAAAGGTGGTGGAGAATGGCCGAGCTAAGATCCTGTGGGACTTCCAGATCCAGACAGACAAAATGGTAAGGTCGAACCAACCGGACATTGTAGTGGATAAACAAGAGAGGAAAGCTGTTGTGGTGGATGTAGCAATACAGAGTGACTGCAACATCAGGAAAAAGGAGAAACTGGAGAAATACCAGGGCCTCAGGGAGGAACTGGAGAGGGCCTGGAAGGTGAAGACCACAGTGGTGCCTGTGGTCATCGGGGCCCTCGGGGCAGTCACCCCCAAACTGGAGCAGTGGCTACAACAGATCCCAGGAACAACATCAGACATCTCAGTCCAGAAATGTGCAGTTCTAGGCACAGCAAAGATACTGCAGAACCCTCAAGCTCCCAGGCCTCTGGTAGAGGACCCGAGCTCAGAGGATAAGAACCACCCGCGGTGGGTGAGAAGGGAATTTTTTTTTTATATATACAAATGCGTACGGCTGCAGGTGCTACTACACGTATGCACTATTAGGAAATTACTCAGCTGCCAATTACCAGTGCAAAATGAGTACAATACAGCTATGCTGAGGATGCATAGATTTGACAAAAGTCATGACTGGTCAAATATTTGTAAGATTAAAAAAATAAATAAAATAGATGACAAATATCCTCCAGCACAGCCAGCGCTGAATCTGAAGCCAAAAGGCAACTCAAATTATATCTGCTGTTCCACAAATTGTGCGGGCGAAATATGTCTGAGTGGGACAGATAACAAGCCAGATTATAAGGTATTTTTGCAATAAAATCAAAAGGAAAAACATCATGAATAAACTTTAATGTGTTTGTCATTTCACAAACAAAAACTAATTTTAACAGCCACCGTGAACTGAAAACCATCAGTAGCAATCAATATAGAAGATAAAACGAATAAAATTTTTTTTTACAAGAATCAATTTCCCCATGACTTCCCCAAAAAAATCTCCATGGACCTTATATAGGAGTTGTTCAAAATATTTTGTCCATCATGCCTTCTTGCATGGCTGGCTTTTGGACAAGCAGAATGTAAGAGAAAAAAAAAAAAATTTGTGCAATTATTTTTATATCTGACAGCAAAATGATCTGCTCTGGGCAAAATACCCAGAGCAGATCTATACCTGGACCAAATCAGTGCCAAAGGCTTTTTTTCCCAAACCAATCCAGAGCTGCCGCATGTGCATAAACTTTTGGGTGACTGTTATGTGATCTGGAGTCTTTACGGATTTGATCCAGATCTCAGTGCTGTAGGTTTTGTCTGTACATCTGTCTGTATGTAGACACATACACAGATGTTAGTCACAGATTGTCAGAGTTGCAAGCAGTCTGTGTAAATGTCTTTTGGGGTTCTAGCTAAGGGGCAGAGCAGTGCCGTAAAGTGGGAGTGGAGGGCAGTGGCCTATACCGGTGCCACTGGGCTCATTACTCCACTGTTTGAATAAGACGCCGACATTTCTCTGATGGCTGACAGATGATGCCATTTTTCATCAAGTAAGTACCAGCATCATGAAGTTTAAAACCAGAAAATGTATGTGCTCATTTGAAATTATTTGCATACAGCACTGTGTGACAAAATTTGAATGAATACAAAAGTCTTCCTGTGTTATGTACTCTTAGCTGTTTGTACCTAACTGTGAACTTAAAAGACATGTCAAAATAATGAAAACTTGTCCATGAGTGACAGTCGTGATTCATCACCTGGGAACCAGATCTGTGTTAGATTATTGAGCCTTACTCAGGATTTATGCAAAGATGCTGTCATAAGAAAGAGATTATGAAGGTCCTCCTACAAAGCAGAGATGAATGTGGGCTATATATTCACAGAGATTCTAAGATTCTAGGAGGAATCTTAGGACACAATCTGGGTTGATGCTCGTCAATCATGCCAACTTCAAGTCTTTATGGTGATAGGAAGAGACACATCAAATTCCACAGCTGCTAGCATAACAGCTGAACTAATATTATTTTTTTAAAAAACACATGCAAATTACAAATAAAGATATGATGTCTTCAATCTTTCCTGGACGAGAAATCGTAAATTGGCTGCTTTAGCCATGTGTGTCTAAAGCTTTGAGCTTTCATCATTCAGAGTAGTTCAGAAGATAACTAAGTGTTAGCTGGAGGTATTGGTATTAAAGCACAGGAAGAGCCATCTCAACAGTCTACACATACAGACCAACAGAAAAGCCTGCGGTACACACAGGCTTCTGCAGGAAGTCATTTGAAAAAAACATTGCACCCTCAGTATAAATACCCTGTACAGGGCATGTGTACCAACAGATTAAACCATCTTTGAAGTCTGCCATGCACCAGTTGAAAACTCCCTCCCCCTGCTCTGTAAGCTAATAAGCTTAAATCTTCCAACAGCCTAAGCTGTTTCTCGACAGAGAGAAAAAAAAGACAGAACGAGGGAAAAAAGTTTTAATCCTGGCTTTGATGACACATTATGTGCAGTCAGGGAAAACAGTCAAAGTTCTCCCCAGAAACATAAAAATGGCATGATCCCGATCAGGATCTCCTGGAAGTAGGAATCTGACGAAACAACCGAACAGGTGGAGAATTGGGGTTAGTGATGGGGTGTGTATGCCAGGTTTTTCTGCCCCACCCTATTCCTTAGTTCTGGCGGAAACAGGCAATATGCAAACACAAGCATAAACTCTATGTGACCCTGTTTTCTGCGTGTGTAGCACAACTTATGTGGGAAAGATTAAGCTTTAAAGAGGAGCAGCGTTGAGGTGCTGGTGGTGGGAAGCTAGGATGGTGGTGGTAGGGTGGTGGCGAGGGGCAGATTTCAAACTCACTGTCATTTTCCATCAGAGATGAATAGACAAAAGGGAAGCGAAAACAGCAAAGTGCAAATATCCGGTTTCTATAGCAACAGCAATCTATTATCCACAAACATTGTTTATTATAAAGACAATGACTTCAGAGGAGGTAGAAGAGATGGAAAAACAGCGTGCACAGAGAGACAGAGGTCAGGTCTGTCGTTCACCTCTAGGAGCTTCCTCCGTTTGTCAGTAGGAAGAATTTGGTGAAAAGATGATTTTTTTCAAATCACACCAACATCTGGACTCTGCATGTCAGCTACTTTTGTGCAGAAAAAATGTTTACTCACTTTAAAACAAAAAAAAGACACATAAAACCTCTCCTAAAACTTTTTTCGCAATGTTTTATGTAGTCCATGTCACAACGCTCCTCTTTGGAGGTGCAGTCTCCAGTCAAGCCTCTGCCTCACAGAGCACTCCTCCCCCGCACTTCCCCCACTGAGCTCCTCAGACTAGTGGTAGGAACAAGTGGCAAACCCCAAGTGGAACTGGAAGTCTGCTGAGAGCATCATACAAATTATTTCTCAGTCCAACCCTCCTAAGAGATGGCATGATGGACTATTGTGATTATATTCATGGATGCAGCTGGGGAGTGTGTGGCATGATGATGGCTTGATCATCATGATCCCAACCCAAAACTCAGAGTCTTGACAATGATGGCATTGTCAAGACTCTGACTTTTGGGTTGGGATTTTGTTTTTGTGCTTTTCTGTTTAATCAGCTATTTTCTAGTTCACTTTTGTTTAGCCTTTCTTGGTCACTCTAGCTCCATTATTTGATTCATCATGTTCTTATTTTCTTTATTTCAGTCCCTCATAGTGTTTCTAGTATGTTTTCTTTCATTACTCTCGGTCTAGCTATTATTTAGTGTCAGAGTTTACTTCTATACTTTCTTAGTGATTGTAGTTAGGTTTATTTCTCTGTATAGTGCTTTTGGTTTAGTTTGTGTTCCTCCCTTCTTATTAAATTTGTCTTGTTCCTGTTCTATGTTTTCTCCTTATGTCTCTGTTCATCATGTTTGTTTATTTTTAGTGTTAGGATTATTTCATGCTCTCCTGCTCACAGCAATTCAAAAGTGTTAAATGTTTTGGTCTTAGTAAACTTTGTGCAAAAGCAGAGTTAAACGTACTCTAATAAGAGTCATATTTTGTTTATGTAACTGGGGTGCATATCATTAGGAGTTCAAATCCAGTGTTAAAGCAAAGTGTTTCCGTATCAAATCTGGAGACTTCTTAACTCTGAACTCTTACAGCTATAACACTAAAAAAAGAAAAGAGTAAATTTACTGACTCCGCCCCAGAATCACAGGTTCCCTCCGAAGAAAGCCACAAAGCCACGTCATTTCAGAAGAATTTACTTTCCACATGTCTGAGTTGTTCACCACAGTTGGTAATTCATTTTTTCTGAGATGGTTTATATAACTATTATTTTGAGTTATAGATCTCACGTTCGCCAAATTGCTCGGTGAAAGCACGTAGAAATTCATTGTTTGCGGGGTATAAATGTTGGAGAAAATAAAATCGAGCACGAGAGCATTCAGGGATTTTTAAACTGTAAAAGGTTTTTTCGTGTTGAAAGCACTGATACAGGCATCTTCGTCACTTCCCCCACAGGATGTTCTGGGACATCCTTACAAGGCACAAAGCTGACTAGTCTAAGACAGGCAGTTTGATAACATCAGAAGAGTGAGTAAGTGTTTCTAATCTTCAAGCAAACATCCAAAGAACAATTAATAATGTACCAGAAAAGAAAAGGAGCCATGAAAGCCTAATATTATGAAAATATAACCTTTCAGATGAACTCATAATTTAAATGAACTTAGATATTAATTTTCCCAACATTTCCCTCCTGTTTTTCATATTGTTTATAGAGTCTAACACAAACATCAGGAGCAGATTTCTTGCTGGCGCATTTTCAATGCATCCTTCACAACATTAGACATTCGAATCCCCATTGGAGATGGAGTCAACAAGTTGGTACTGATATGTAACATTTCCAACAGTTTTAGCTATCATTGATTTTTAAACAAGAGATTATGCAGGCAGTAAAAATACAAAACAATGAAAGAATAACAATTAAAGGCATCATTATTTTCAACAGGAGATGCCAACATGGTCCAGATATAAGCCAACAAAGAAAGTCTTCTCGTGGGGGAACAAGAATTAATTGCATGTCGTGTGGTTTCTTTCTCAATATTTTAATCCATACTTAAGATGTCAAGCAAGAAAAGAAAGTGGTCGGACGAATATGTACAACATGGATTCACGGGAAGTTAAGCAACTCTAGTCTCGCACCAGCAAAACTAAGGGAACACTTCTTGAAGCTGCATGAAGATGGGGGAAAGTAAAAAAGTATTTTGTGGATTCAAAATGACAAAAAACAAATAATTTAAAAAAAGTTATTAAAAAATGTTCCATTCTTTAAAAAAATCTAAATTTATTTTTAATTAGTAAAACAGGAAAAAAATATTTTTTGGGGCTGAAATCATTTTTTTGGGGCCAGAATAAAGTAATACCATAATTTGTTGTGAGTTCATGCACTGTGTTGGTTTTGTTCTCTGAGCAAGATGATGTTCATGCATGACTCATTTTGAACACCAGTACAAAAAGCATATACCTATGTGTTGAATTTGGGGAAAAAAAAAATATTTTATTTATCACTAAAGAATGCGCAAATGAAACTGGAGGGTTTGGTACCTCAAAAAAGGTTAAGAACCATTGTGTTAGAGCGAAGGTTGTTGGCTGAGGTCCACTCTGCACAAAGGATCCGGTCATTCCAGCTGTCTGCTTTTAATCCACTGTGTCAGCTCGTGTTAATGTTGCAGCATGAAATCTGAGGGCACAAAGCGGTGGGGAATATCTACAAGAAAAAAATAAAAATGACAAGATATTCCTCTGCAAAACGCCACCTTGCTTCTAACAGTGAGAGCTAGCTCTCACGTTTACTTAGCCAGAGGACTAAGTATGGAGTGAAAATAGTCTCAAAACACCTTTGCTTGTGTAATGCTGGATTTGTAACTCATGTAAGCATCTTTGTGCGTAACTTTGGATAGTTACATCTGTGAAACATGATTTGTAAACCGTTTTTAAAAAATCTGCTTGTAAATATGTGGTCACAAATGAAGAAATTACAAATACAAAATAAAAGTACACACAACTGCAATTTCTACAAACATATTTTTACACTTTTTAACTACAAACTCACAAATCTGATTATTATGAATTCAAACTTTCTCCTACGCCTTCAAATGTTAAATAAGTACGCACAAGTCGCATGGTACACACACACACAAACCTGCATTTATGCACAGATCTGGTTACGAGTGCACAAGGAGTTTTGAGACTCATTTCACGATTTAGCACAACACAGATTTTTGTGGAAGTAGTGTGTTTAAATGCCGGAGAAAAACTGGGTCATATGATTTTTGTTTGGACTCCAGTGTTTTCACCCTCTGCACGTTTCTCACTGTGCTTGTGCCAAAGTGGCAAAGACGTTATTTAGTTGGAAAACGGAATATTTCAGTACTTCTTTGTAATACTCCAAAATTGTTTATAGACATATTGTGCATTTTTGAGTGGTATAGATAAGATTACATGGTCTGAAAAACAACCATTGGGTAGTGGAATGGTACGCTGGCTGAAAAAACAGGCTGTACTTACTTCACTCTCAGACGTAAGTACAAGTTAAACCTGCACGCTTTGCTCTCCAATTATAATGAGACATCGAGGAATTATAAATCACGTCAGATTACATTTTATATATCTAGTAGTTTGAAACTCTCAGGGTTTCCGTTCGGTAGTAAAAGGTAAAAAATTAAATGATCTACAATTAAGATCAGTAAAAGGTAGTAAAAGGAAACACATAGAATTTGACTTCTAGTAAATTAAAAAAAAAATTTTTAGGACCCCGTCAATATATCTAGAATTTTACATTGATGCTGACTTTTTGATTTAAGTTTAAGTTTAAGTTTTGATTTAAGATCTAAAAAATCTATTAAAAATTATAACTATTTCCAGGACCTGAGCTAACGTTGACAGACTCGATTGGTTCTGCTGTCCTATCTGTTGTGTGCATGCGTAGTGTTGGAAGCCTCTAACGTGTTGAAACTTGAGAGTCATTTTATGCTTCACCATGAGAAAATATACATTTTTATGACTTTAGCTGAGAGAGAAGTGCTTTGCTAAGTATTCAGGAAAAAATATAAATACGACCTTGTGACTGTGATCAAACCATGTTAAGTGGTAAGTAGCATACTGCGCACGTGTTGAATGTGAGGTAATAGGAGGTGGGGCTAGAACTGTAGTTTTTCATTCTGTTGTGAGAGGAGCACATGTTGTTAACTATGTTAATGGCAACCATAAAAGTGTAGATGCTAACATCAGTAGTGTGATTATTGAGACAACACTGGTAGCAGAGGATGGCCGCTGCTGGAAATTACAAAGTGTTCCCCCAGCGTTCGATGAAAAGACGTCTTACGAAAGTTGGAAAAATGAGATTGAAATCTGGAAACTTCTTACTGACTTAGACAAAAAGAAGCAGGCCCTAGTGGTTACCCTGTCGCTATCAGAAAAAAACAGTGGGAAACACAAAAACTGGTATAACTTAGAATACACTGAGCCAGAGGAAATTGCTGGATCCACAGGGTCAGTTAATATGGGAAAAATAAAAAAGTTCAAAGTGGTTGAAAATGTCAAGACCAATACTGACAACAGAGATAAAATATTGGTGGTGAACGAGGCTATTTTCTCACACGCTAAACAAACTGAACTTGAGAATTGGAAAAGAAACAATATATTTGTGGAGGAAAAAGATGAAGGCCTGAAGGTCAGAAATGCATATCAACGAGGTGGGTGTGGACACTCGAGAAAACACAAGCATAGTATTTCTGTGTTTAGTTGAGTCTCCATAATGTCCCGCCTACCCCTTGATTGTCTCCAGCTGTCTCTTGTTTCCCCATCATTGTGTATTTAGTCCCACCTGTGTTTGTTTTCCCTGTCAGCACCTGGTCTGTTTTCAGTTGTCTTCAGCCTGTTGCTACCAGGGTGAGAGTTCATTGCTGTTGCTTGCCTGTTCTGCCTGGGAAATATTAACCAGTTGCTACCAGTGTCTGAGCTCCTAACCTGTGCTACCTGGTTTGTATATTTTGTCACTTATCATTAAATTATCAACTCTCTCATTTGTACCTAGATCCACCGCGTTTACCCCATCTCTTAAATTGTCTCTGTCTACTTTTTAAAATTTTAATAAACCACTGATTCTGAAAAGAAATTTGGTTGAGTATGCAGTCAGAAGTCTCCTGGTATCTTGTCGTTCAATGAAGAAAACTGTCTTCTCTTGACACATGCAAAGGTACGTTTTATCAAATATCATTGGAAGTATGTGTAATAAAGTCATATTTTTTGTTTTTAAACAAGTAAGCAACGTTGTTGATTGCTTCTTCATTCAGTTCTGGAAAAAATGGGTAAGATATGCCATTATAGGCCTGAAATTAACATGACGCTCCTGGCCATTCTATAGGCATGCTAATCATGTCTTACACTTGTGATAAAGAAAGTGGGCTCATCAAGCTAACAAGAGGCTATGTCACCCTGAAAGGTAGAGTAACAAAATGGTAAATCATAAGTATTATTAGGACAGTGCCATTAAGAGCACAACCGCTAAGTGCTTGTAAGGAATGTGTTGCCATGGCAGCACAAAGCTTCTTCCTGCTGTCAAGGCTTAAGTGCAAATATCCTTCAATGGTTGCAGCTTATCATTTCACCCCTGTAACAATCTGAGTATTGAAGTGCGTGCTGCCAATTTTTCTATTAGCACCAATTTGAAGCTTTTGTCTGCAGGATATATGATACAAGCTGTACAGAAAAGTAAAAAGGACCCTTAGAAAAAAATAATTCAAACTAAGCATAAAGCATATTAATGCGTTTTACTTCTGTTTACTTATTGGCTAATGTTAGCCTCTGAGTTCCATCCACTTTCCTTCCACCGGCTTTGCTTTGCATTCTACGTGTTGGGTAAACAGACTCAAAACTGTTCTTAGAGCATCTGCTATCTGATCTTTACTCTAGTTGCGGACTCTAATGCAAGCCTACCTGCACAAGACAAAAAAGAGGGAGAAGGGGGAAGAGGGAAGAGGAGATGGAGAAAAAGAGGCAGACAGGACAAATCTGGGGAGTGGGCAGAAATGGAACACAGTGTCTGTTGTATGTATGAGGGGGGACTTGGCTCAAACACTGGTCAGTCTGTAAGAGTATCCTCTGCTCCCTGCACCATGGCTCCCACCTCAATACTGTCTTTGTCTTCCAACTGTGCTTAGTGACACTGAGAATCAACACGCAGCAACACCTGGCCTCTGGAACCCCCCTACACTCTACTGCAGCAGGAAAAGGACTGAGTGGAGGACAACACTAAATACAAGATGAAAAGGAACTGACTGTAAAATGACTGTAATGTTACATTTTCATAATAAATTCTCTCTGAGACCATATAAATTTAAACTGTCAGAAATAGCATCAAGCACAACAGAAAGGTGTAGCAGTGTAAAAAAAACACTGACAACAATCAGATGAGCTGAAATGGGGGGACTGAAGACAAGACACCAGCATTGCACCCCTGATTGGTCACCAGTGGCGGTGCCGGGCAGTCCTAGGGGGTGCTATAGCACCCTCTCAAAAAGTCTTAGCACCCCCAAGAAAATATCTAATCACTATTTTGATTGTCAATTATATTGATATTTGGTTACTGTAATATTTTCCTCACAAAACACAACTAATTTCAACAAGCAGTCATGATTATATTTTGACTAAAGAAAAATCCCATCTGTCAAGAGAAGTGGAGTTTTGATGACTGTATTGAGCCCTTTGTGACAACTGTGGATGAAGACTCTGCATCTTCACATCCTACACAAACCTCTTCTTCTCTCCAGGAGATTAGGATGCAGAACTGCAGGAGGGTGTTGGACTCCTAGCATGCCTTTTCCCCATGCTGGAGATTTTAGTTTAAGAGTAACAATAAATAAAGTTACCTTTAAAATTAATCACACAAGTGAC
Source organism: Poeciliopsis retropinna (assembly GCA_010277075.1). Taxonomy (NCBI): domain Eukaryota; kingdom Metazoa; phylum Chordata; class Actinopteri; order Cyprinodontiformes; family Poeciliidae; genus Poeciliopsis; species Poeciliopsis retropinna. The sequence continues at coordinate 149,330 of VMRM01000002.1, read as the reverse complement.
ATCCACTCCCAACAGTAGACATACACTTCAATAAAATAAATCTGGTTGTGTGTGTTGTTTTTGAGTCCTGCAAACTTTGCTTTAATTATACTTCTTTTTTCTATCTAATCATACGAAATCATAGTCAGAGAGAGAGAGATGAGACAGGAAGAGCAGGTGTCCTTAAAAAAAGAGGAAGTAAGCTTCCAGCCTGCAGATGTATAAAAATAGAAGACTATTCCTTGTTTCAAAGTATGAAAGTTTTAAAGGATGAAATCTAAACATTTTGAGTAATTAAATAACATTTAAAGTAAAGTACTTATATTAATATTGGTTTACTTATAACAGTATTTACACTTACACTTGTGGGAACACAAGTAAAACAAGTAACTGTAACTTTGGTATCAACTAATTACAATAATAGATTATTCTTGGTTTCTTTTCAGAAAACATCTGTAATAACCTACATTATGATTACAATAAGAGTAATAAGTTATGGTTATAAAATTATAAATGAATGCAAAGTCAAAACTAAAAGGGATATGAATGTGATTTTGACATTGAACTTGAAATTGTGTAAAACATGTAACTGCAATTAAAGATCACTGATGATGTGTTGGAGGTAGATAGTAGGTGAAAGGTTAGGGGTATAAAGGCGAACTAACGAGACAGCAGAGATGATTTGGAGATAGATTGTTGAGCAACTTAAATGTTTCAAATAAAAGATTCTGCAGGCAATAGAGTTAGGAGAACCATTGAGTAACCCTGAGACATTAGCACAGACGTCAGGACATAATGTCTCTAAGACAGTGATGGATATGAGATCATCTGTCCAAGCAGTCAGCCAATGAAATAAGCATAGCAACAGTGCCAGCCAATGCAAACGCAAAAAAAGGGTGGATGAATCCTATAAAAGGTGAGCACAAAAGAGGAATCTTTGGTTGGATCCTCCAGGCAGCTTCGAGCCAAGATCGAGATGGACAAAGAGCTCTGCAGCTGAAGAAGAGCCGGGGCCACAGAGCCGAAGACTGTCCTGCGCATGGGGACCAATCCGTCAGCCCCGCAACATGTGGCTTCAAATCGCACTTCTCTCATCAGCTGGGTTTAGACCCCAAAGACAAAGAAAAAGTAGGAAATGTTTTATTGGTTGCTTTTAGCCCAAATGTAAAACAACATCCTTGGGACTCGCCCGAGTCATTAAAACCAACCTGGTTCAATAACAAGTGCAAGTTGTAATGACCGTTAACAGATGTGCTCTGTGAAACTAGTTGGCTGTCTGGCTAATTCACAGGGGGAAGAAGGGTGGGGCATCTGGATGTAGATTGTCAGAAAAGCAGGCGAATCCTTTCTCGATGCCAGCTTAAATAGAGTTCACTTCAGTTCTGGACAGGGTAAATCTCAGCAGATTTAGGAAACTCAATTCACCCGTTACGCGGAGAGCTGGTAGCACATCTCTCCTCTCAGAAAACGAAGTAGAGACTGAGAGAGAAGAGAGTGAAGAGGGGTGTGGGGGTGTTGCGCACAAGGACATATCTCAAAATAGGACATAAACTTTTATGTCTATTTTCCCTTCCAGTAAATTGATAGATAAAACTATTTATTATTATTCTATGTATTATATTTTTTATATGTATTATATATATGTCAGGATTGTATACTATAGGGACATTTTTCTGCCATAATCCTAGAGCACACATATTCAGTCTGAAAGCAGGATTTTATGTCTTTTGTTCTCAAAACTTTGAATACTTTTGCTTACATTTATATTTTGAAAACAGTACTTCATGACTTTCTTCTCAAAACATGTAATGATTGCACTCAAAACTTCTCCTTCGCGCTCATGTGGCACACAAGCCATTTTCATGGAATAGTCGTGGTAAATTAATACTGTTTTGTGTTTATTAATACTGTTTTGGTTTTTGTGTGTGTTATTTACTAATATTACTCCGCGGTTGCTAGGTGACGACGGTTGTGGAACGGATGTTGTTCTTTTTCTCTTTTTCTAACGCCTCTGTAGCGATACCGCTAACTGAGTTACTTTGTACTTTTAATTATTAAATTAAAATGTTGCAGACTCAATCTCAAAATCTCGTTTGATTGTTTTGTTTCTGGATTGTTTGATTGTGCTACACTCACACTTAGTCTGCTCAGGGTAAATCTTCGTTTGCAAAACTCTGCTTGGTTGGTAGAAATTTATACATATATCATCTTTCTGATTTCCTTCTCTTCGGGTGGTAGGCGCTTGGCCATGAGTTACTTGTGGAATAGATCCTATGTTGGCCCTGAGGTGCAAACCACTTCAGCAAATTGAAAGCACAATTACAAATTACAAAAGCACTACAACATTAACGAAAACACTACAACATTAACGAAAGCGCTACAACATTAATGAAAGTGCTACAACTTGAACAAAACGGAAGAGGTATGTCCCATTGGGAGACCTAAGAAATTGCTGATTGGACTACAGCTTGTTTTTACTTTTGAATCGGAGGTTATTCTGGCTTTAACGTGCTTTTTAAAAACATGAATGTTCTCTGTGATTCAAGCCTTACTACTACTATTCGAGAGTATTTTGAGTCAGGCCATACATATGAGGTGACACTGGACATGCTCTGGTCTAATGCGTTCACTAAAGACTCATTTGAAGCAGGGCTTCTTTCAAATGAGAAATGAAATAAGCCAGTGGCAGAGAGGAAAACATTACAGAAACTCGAGGCTATTATAGACCACACCAGCCACCCTCTGCACACTGCCATCAGCAGCCAGGAAAGTAGATTCAGTGGGAGTCTGCTTCTTCCAAAGTGCAGGACCAATAGACTAAGGAAATCCTTTGTCCCTCGTGCAATGAAACTCTTCAACTCCTCCTCACTGGAAGTTGGAAGGAGGGCTAACAGGAGTACAATAAAAACAGTGACTATAGAATGTTAAAATAAGAATAAAAATTGTGTAAGTATTTGATGTATTGGTGCTGTGTGGGAGACTGAGCTATAATTTCCTTGAGGGTAAATTCCAAAGGGATGAATAAAGTTTCTTTCTATTCTTTTCTATATACTCAGTATATATGTCTGATTTTTTTAGCCAGCAAAAACAAAATCAGAATTCCAAGTACTTGTACTAAATATAGAAAATATCTGTCACAATTCTATTATTATTTATAATCTGACTTTGCAGATATTGTTCAAGAGATAGTGGATATCCTGTTGAGGACAGCGATCTGAATTTTTTCCCCAGAAGCAAGTCAGGTGACAGAGTTGTGTGGTGATAAAGACATTGCGGAACACCTACAGCAAGCCATGCAACAACATGGACCACAGCAGTCACAAGACTGGAAGTCAGCTGTGGAGCATAGCGAGGCTGTAGACACAAACAACCAGAATCAAGTCTTTTAATATTTTGTCTCCTGTTCATTTTGCGCAAATAAAACCTCATTGTTATTCAGAACAGCAACAGATGGATTAAACTTTTTTGTACACCAAATTGTGCAATCAGTCTGAACTACGAAGACAAAATCTGCACATTACACTCTTAATACAATTCTAACAAAGTTTTGAGTATTTGTTTTAACTTGTTTATTTTAGGTATTGGAGTTTTCTTCTTTCCTTTTGTGGGTTTTCTGTTTGTTCCTGTTCGTCTGTGGTTCCTGTTTGTCTGTGGTTCCACCTTTCATCCACCAGAAAGCGCCAGAGGCTGCCTCCCTGGCAGGGCATGCCTGCAGTTCAGCGCACCTGTGTGTAATCACCTAATCATCCAGAGGTTTAAGAGGAGCAGACTGCCTGCACTTCTTTGCCTGAGTGTTTGCCAGTAATGGTACTCGGAGCCCCCCTGAATTTGCTCTCTGTGTTTCTCCACGAATCTACTCTTAGTAATTTTCCCTTGTCGCCTTCCAGTTTACAGGTTTTTTCCTTGTGATGCCGTGAAGATCTCGCTCTGGCTCTTTGGATTTTCCCTCCTGGTGACGCTATGGATAGTACCCACTGGTTCGAGTCCCACCTTCATCTCCTCCGTTGGATCTCAGGCAGTATCTGGATCTTCCAGCAGGCAGTCGGACCGCTCCTCCGTCTACCTCCATGCCAGAACTTACCTTTCCGCCCTCCACTGCAGCCTCCACGTTGCTACACGGAACCACCTCGATCGAGCCACCTTCTGGAACCCGGATCACCTGCCAAAACCTGGATTAAGGAAACAACACCCCGAGCCCACAATCAACCCTCTCCCCACAGCCAGAATTCCTCATTACAAGTAAGACCATTCCTCCACTCCCTCACAACTCTCAGTTCCGAGAACCATAAACTGACCATCTCCTCTGTTGTCCTTCAGTGCGCCAAGAAAGCCGTGAACCTGCCCCAGGGCTTATCCTCACCCAACTTTTCTTGCTTTATTGTGTTAATAAACATCCTAAAACTGATTCCTGTTCTCCTGTGGTGCTCTGCATGTGGGTTAAAAAGATTAGAACCAAACATAACAGTTTATAGCTGTGAGAAAGAAAAGAACAGGAAAAATATTTTCCAAATAAATTAGGTTTTTGTAACACTTATCATTAACATTTTTGTCTATGTGTAGGTGGCAAAACCTTGCCAAAATTTTTGAAATTATGGTAAGAACATTAAACTCTTGTGTCCCTGATATCCTTGGATACCACTGGACTAAAAACAATCCAGTGAACCCTTTTTGCCTCGGTTAGGCGAAAAGGGTTTATGTTATTTCAGTTTAACAGGCTCTGGTGATCTTTGAGTTGGTCAAATTCAAAACTTGGCTTAAATGAAAGCTGAGGGTGTCCCCTTTTAAGATGAGACAAAACTTTGTTATAGCGGTTTGTCAAATGCCCATATCATGAGCTTAAACCAGACATACACCATTCTCAAAAAAACAGAATTTGCCCAAAGAGATTGTTAACTTCATGAGCTGATAGCCCTTTCAAAGCTATCACTTTGGAAGGGACATCATATTATCTAATTTTTTCATAAATTATGGCAAGGCTTTGCCACCCAGAAATAGACAACATGGTCTTGTCCATGGAGCAACCGTCACAAAAACAGCATTAGAACAAGACTGGCAAGAAATATCTTCTTTCACTTTCAGTAACATCTGTGGTGAAAGAAGCATTTTGTATTCCAAAGTCCATGTTAGCCCTAAAAGCAGCATCAGATTCCAAAAGCGGCAGTTTCAGTGTATTTCAACAGGAGTTTGCAACAGGAAAGGGTGAATCACTCAAAAGCTCAAGATGTGGGGATGGAATCATGCCTGCTGGTGGAATCGCTGAGACCTATAGCAAACATCAGGACTTCCTCTAGAGATACAGCAGTTGTTTTCTCTGAATGATAAACAGTGTAGTTAATAACGCATTGCACAAATTATTTCTATTTATTTCTGCTTTCCTCCTAATAAAACAAACAAAGCAATTTTAGAATAAAACACAATCCTTCCTTACTAACCTTCGCAATCAACCAAGCAAATAATCTACCCAGAAGAATATTGTTTTGCCCTCCTTTTGTCACCTGTTGTTTCCTACTGGGCTGAGATCTGGTTAGAACATGGCCTCTAAGTCTGAAGCCTTGGCAGAGAAACATAGGACTGGAATGCTGCTGCAGTGCAGTGAAAAAACAAGACTTGCCTGTCCATCTTTGAATCTGTTAAGGATAGAAACATAACCCTAACCCTACTCTAACCCCTGTACTTTATTCATAGCATAGATATGAAGTATTCTAAGTCCTGTGTAAATGTGAACCATGCTGTGGTTCAATATGTGCAAAAAACTAAAAAAAAAACTAAATATATGAAGCAAAGCTAATTTTCCACAGTGTCCAAAAGTCATCATTAAAAGTAACACAATGTAAAATTTAAACTTAAAAAAAAGTTTTTACTGTGCAAAAAATCGAAACTGTCATGCAACAGAATATGTTTTTAAATTACATTGAAAACTTATTCATGTGCCATGCTTATGATTAATCTGTGTAATGGTGAAAAATTATTCAAAACAAATTTTATATTTATAATGACTAAAGGAGACAATACCTATTGTACATAAAATTCTGAATGGATGATAAATGTGGTGAAACTCAGAATTTGGCAAGTATTGGTCAATATATTCAAACATTTCACACAATTTTTCAGAAAGACACAAAAAGATGTGTTACCAACTAAAGATTAAAAAAAAAAAAAACAATTAAGGAAAGAAGATGGTTACATTTGATATCTGATCAAGTAATTTCATATTTCTAATTTGATCACAGTTTTATACCCAATTAATTTTCATAGTAAATGACAGTGTCATGATGTCAGTGGCAGTTGTTCACTGGTCATATTTCCAGTGAACAACTGGAAATATGTCATTGATCTTGCGCATCGAACTTTAGAATAGTTTTTAAGTATTTATAACCATTAATAGCTCACTGTTTATTAATTTCCGTTGAATTGCACTGTGGTTTGTACCATCTGAGATATTCCTCTACAAAAGCTTTCTTCTCAGAAGTCTTCACACCTCTGAAGCAACCAGCAGTTTGGAACATCCCGCTGTTTTGCAAAATTACATTAAGCAGAGATTCATCTGAATCAGTTTCCAGGACCTACAAAACAAGCACTTTATACAGAAGTACAGAACTATCAATTTGACAACTTCTTTATGAATAGAACATAGCATAAACATGTTGTGCGTTTGTAATGTCACATCTGTTGAGACAGGCTGAAATCGGGCCTTTCAAAACGAAAACATTTGTCAAGCTTTGAGAAAACAAAATTATTATTTTGTTATAATAATTTTGTAATCTTAATCTGAAAGTGAAAATAATCTCCAGTTGGCATACAATAAATCTATTCTCTATAGCTACGTCATTTCCTACCTGTTTTAGAACTTTCCCTATCTCCTCATCCTGTAACATCTTCAACAGTGGTGCTGAAACTTGGATTTCCTATCATGTAGTTGACCAGGTTCTTTGACAGAAAATGTGGTGCAGGTCCCCCATGTACAATTGATACAGCAATCTTTCCTGCTGAAAAATACTCATCTTTCCTGCCAGCTGTTGTACAGAGCACAGAATTACTGTGGGTAATTAAATCTTAGATCTGCTTATGACAGAAACATAAGCAGATGTTTCTGCAAATTTAGATTTTAGAAGTACTACCACTTCACAAACCCAAAAATGACTCACCTCTCAAATTGCACACAATGTAACAACTTTTTGAGGGTCCATCAAAGATAGGGCAGTTTCTCAGAATGGCATGAGGAGCGTAAGAAACTCACGCCTCGGGCCACCTGTGTCCAACCCTTCCTCCAAACAGCCAGCATCATCGTTAAATTTGATGAACATGTCATTCTTGTCGGAGTATGTGCTCCTCTGAAAGCCCTGAACTGCTCCATCCCATACATCAGTCCGACATATACTGAACCGGCTGACTTTCTTGTGGTCAATATCCATGGCCAGTTCTGCAATAATATCATGTGGCTGCACATTTGTTTCACTAGAAAAAAATAAACTTATTTTAAAACGATTGATTGATCACACTTAGCATTATGCAATTACATGCAGGACCAGGATGCTGGTTAATTTAATACAAAAGATTAAAATTACTAACACATGTTCTTCTGGGGGCAGGTCCTGCTTTCTGTCTTCTGTAAAATATTCAATATCATCATCATCATCATCATCATCATCAATAACAATGGGCTCAAAGAGATTGGTGTATTCTCTGTGGAGCAAAAAGCAAAAAACATTCCATTTATGTCAGAAGTTACATATACAACATCCAAAGTAAATAAATTTACAATAGATGTATCAGTATCACGTTGTCAGTTTTCTTTTTTCTGTATTCAGTGAAGGTTCTGAGGGCTGGTGCAGGGCAGGATGGCACACTGTTGTGCTAGAAGTAAAGCAAAGAAAAAATGTCACATCACATTCATGTGCGACAATATGCATTACGAACTGAAGTCTAAATTGAGTGCGGGTTTGCTTCTGAAAAGGCGGCTACCTTGATTGCAGTGCAACAGAACCAGAACGACACAAATTACCCTACAATTAGTGCTTAAGGCTGTAATGGACCTTACTATATGTGGCTAATACAATGCCGCTGTATTATATTGACTTTGTGTACTTTCAATTGCATTTACAATGAACAATTAAATGACAGTGGACACGGTCTGGAGACCACTAACATTAGCAAGTTACAACATCCATAAAAAAAACATAAATCTTTCTTTATGCTCATTAACTTACTTGAACATTGTGAAGTATCTTCCATACAAATTTCTTGAAGCCTCTTGTCACAACTGCTACAAAGGTTTGCTGACAGCTCAACCAGCTCTTTTCCATAGTTTGGGCAATACATGGTGAAGTGACCGTATTCCCGCTTGCTTTGCTTCTCATTCAAACGAAGCACACCAGAATAACTTCCTGTTCAAAAGTAAAACGAGCTGTAGTCCAATCAGCGATTTCTTAGGCCTCCCACTGGGACATACCTCTTCCGTTTCGTTCATGTTGTAGTGCTTTCATTAATGTTGTAGCCCTTTTGTTAATGTTGTAGTGCTTTTGTAATTTGTAATTGTGCTTTCAATTTGCTGAAGTGGTTTGCACCTCAGGGCCACCGTAACCTTATCCACCAACCTTATCTACCTACTAGGACACAAACATCAGCCACTGTCCACCATGAGAGAGGGCTGACAGACAGTCCTAGCCACCAGGTCATTTCCCCATGAAAGTTTTGCAACAGTCACCCCATGGTTGCCAACTTTGACTTTTTTTTATTTACACACACACACAAAAACTTCAGTAAGTCAGGGTTTTTAAAGATCTGTGATTAGCCAGAATCAGTGCACAGCAGATTTCTTTTAAAAATTGCGATCTGTTTGTAGAACGGTTGATTACTGTAATCAATGTGACGACCATTACTGCAAACAAAATACATTTAGTAGTTATACTTGAACATCTTGAATATGTCTATTCAAGAGAGCATTCCTAAGATGTAAGTGTCCTCTTGTTAGTGTTTTTATTGTTTTGATCACAATAAAAACAATATCTGTCAGTATCATCTCTGATCTGAATCCTTTACAGAGGCGTTGGACTGTCCAACGCAGCTTATCGGCTTCTGCAGGTTTTTTCTCCTGCCAAGAGGAGTGAGAGTAGGATCAGGTAACGTTTTGCCGTCTTACCTAAATCTTACCTGATTTCTTACCCTAACCCTAACCCTAAAATGATTAATAATCATTTCCATCATTAATAGCTTTTCTATCAAAACTGTTCTTCATTCAGCTCCATTCAGCTTCTGGTCTCCCTGTGTTATAATTCTTGCATGTTTGGGTTTTCATTTGCATTTTGATAATTTCTTTGTTGCTTATCTATGTTCGTTAGCTCTTGCCATATTCTGTTAATTTCTCTGTGGGTATTATTGATGGAACAGTGTTGTCATGTAACTTATTGCTTTGTTTTCAGTTTGCTTATTTTTTTATCCTTTTCTTTTGCATTTGACTTGTTTATCTTTCCACTTGGTTTGTAGTTTCTTTGACTCTTAGTTTCTTTGAGTCTCCCTCAGCTGTATCTTTCACACATATACAGCTGAATCAAAGCTCTACTGATTAGCTCATTTGGTTCATTTTTATTTTCCACCCCTGCCTCTGTATATAAGCATCTGGTTTGTCATTTATTCATTGCTGGATTCTTCTGTTCTTGTTTTATTATTCAACACTAATAAGCCCACAAGAGAAGCCCATCTTTAGTGATCATGAAAAGTCAAAGATTGTGAACCTGGAGAATAATCTGTTTCCAGATATAGAAATAAATATTGCTAAACTGGCAAAGGTTGAGGTTGACACCTGAAGGTCCATGATACATAAAGTACATGAAGAAAACATTTCTTTGACCTTTAACACAGGCCCTAAAACAGGTTAAAGTTTTTAGGATTGTGCCACACCTTGTCATAAGACCAATATTAGTCCCTTTTTTACAGACTTCTTCTTTTCACCATTTGCCACACTTTGTCACAAATGTTTCAGATCATCAAACAATGTTACTTTCAGACAAAGATAATATGAACAAACAGAAAAGACTGTTTTCAAATATCTACCCTAAAGCTAGGTCACTCAAGCTAGTTTTCTATTAGCAGCTCCACAAAAATGTTTGATAAACATTAAATTACCAAGAGACATGAAAAGCTACGTTTATATTGGCTTTTTTCTATTCTTCCTCTGTCTTTTCTCTGTCCTTGAAGGATAAGTCTTTTTTTGCGATAATGTTTTGCTTAGGTTTGGATGCGCACTGCACAGCAGCTCATATCACCAGTGAAGCCTACCCTACTAGCCACCAAGGAGCCCCTAATAGCATTTTTTTTTCTTTTTGTCCACATAAACAATGATTTCTACATACACAATAAAATATATATTTTTGAAAAAAGAAGTTTCAATTTGTGGAGCAAGAGAGTGCACTAGCATTAGCCCTTTCCCTAAAATAAGCACTTTAGCTTCTTTTTTTAAACTTATTAGCTATGTTTATAATACCAAATGGAGCTAGTCAAAGTAATACTTTGCAGCATTTAGGCTAATTGTAGTTTATACACTTATTTTAGCATACTGAATGGAATGAGTCCATGTTAGTAAACATGCTTGAAATTCTCCACATGATGTTGAGTACTTGTTAGCTAAGCCATTCTGGTTCATATGTAGAGTTAAAAAAGAGTTAAAAATGCACTTTGTTAAGTTTAAACCATTATTTATTTATTTGCGTATTTATCTTTATATTTATTTATTTAAAATATGTGAATTTTATCTTTTGAGCTTTTATTGTGAAGGTCAAGCTTTTTGTGCATTGTTCTACTTGAGTGTACGTAACTTCCTCTCCCTCACATAGCTTTTAAGTTTTGTCAGGGTAAGTTACATTGTAAAAGGTTGCTGATGTTTTGTTACATTTCCTTTTGATATTTCCTCTTTTGATATAAAACCGGAGGGAAGACTGTTTAGTATATTTTTCTTAAATGTCATGCTTCCTTCCTATGTTATGTTTCCTAATTGCTAATTTATGTTATGTTTCGTAATTGCTTTGACTGTAAATACAACTTAAATACATACAACGGTTGCTGTTGCAAGCACTCTTGTGGCAAATTAGTCAGACGTTATTTCTTGTTTTCTTTTTTAACTGTCATTTTCTTACAGCCATAGAAGATAACCACACAAAACCAGAAGACATCTGATTAGTGTCTTTATTTATTGTTTTGTGAAACATTTTAAATGTGTTGATACTCAGACATAAACATTCAAGCTGTTTGTTTTTATATATTTGTCTATCCATTGAGTGTTACTGTTGTACTAAAAAGGTGCTGGTTCAGCAATATTTTGGGGGGAGAGCAAATTGTGTTGGTATAAAATATTTTCTCACTGTTTCTAAGATTTTATTTGGTGATAGAACATTTTCATATTTTTATCTATGTATGTATTTGTTTGTATATGTAGGGCAGTGGCTTAAGTATGTCAGCGGATGCCACCAAGATGTTAGATTTGTTCTTTGGGTTGTGGAACTTGGTGTAGTGTGTCTGTTGATGAACGCCATACAGTATAATGATCAGTGTCTGCAGTGAATTCTGAAGGTAAGCAAACAAATATAACATTTGGCTCCTCACTGGAGCCAAATGTTATATTTAAGTAACACAGTAATTAGTTTTGTTTTGTTTTCTCTTTTTTAATATATGCTGTTTTTGTAAACAAAAATGAATAACTGCGTTAATGAGATTTATGTTGACATGCAGTATTTGCTGTGAATTCTGAAGGCGAAGCCACTGTGCTGTTGAATAGTCCGAATAAATGGTTTGAACCACAATCTCAACTGCTGTGTGTGTCTGATTCCTGCCTCAAGTTTCTTTCCGACAACAACTGTTAATGGAAACACAACACAGAGTCTAAGGAACAGCGAGGTGTCATCTCACATGGACAGGGTTACATATATCTGTTTCTAAAAATCTGAGTGTATTTATGTACTTGTGTATTTATTTGTCATATAAGAAATATGAAAATAACACTGCGACACATCATAGGTAAGCTTTGTGAGTCCATAGAAGACAACTACTCAAAACCAGGAGACATCTGATTTATGTCTTTATTGTCTTCTACAGATTAAATAAATAAGGAAGATGGATGTCACCCCTCGAGTTTCTTGTGATCCTGTAACCGGGTCTGTTACACATAGTCTGGTCATTTCTCGAATTGATTACTGTAATTTTCTCCTTGTAGGTCTGCCTCTTAAATGTACCCGTAAACTTCAACAGGCTCAAAACTCTGCTGCTCACATCATTACCAAAACAGCCTAATTTCACCATATCACTCCAATTTTATAACATCTTCACTGGCTTCCTGTCACATTCAGAATTCAATTTAAAATAATGTTTTTTACATCAAAGCAATCCACACCCTTATTCATCCTTACTTGTCTGATCTTCTGCATATCACCACCCATTCACGTTCCCTTTGTTCTTCCTCTTCCATCCGCCTCAGTGTGCTTCTAGTCTGTATCATGACCATGGGGAAAAGAGCCTTTTCTTACTCAGCTCCCCAACTCTGGAGTGCTCTGTGCAGAAAGACCCCGGGTTGGGAATTGAACCCAAGACTGTCTTGCTGCAAGCAACAATGCTACCAACTGCACCACTGTGCAGCCCCAAAAGCTAAGCTTTACATACTAAGGGCAGTATGTCAGTGTTTCTCAACATGTTGGTGATAACCCACATCCTACTGGTAGTGTCAACATGCTAGTCACTCTGCATGCTAGTTTTAGTCCTCGTGCTGGTGTTGGTCTTCTACCTACAATAAGCATTTTAGCTGATTTTTTAAAATCAGCTAAAATGCTGAAATAGGTATTATTATTAATACCTATTTTTCAAACTGAATGGAGAAAGTCAATTGAAGTCAACATGCTGATACTCCACATGTTATTGACAGCATTTAAACTAACCTTAGCATTTTGGATAATTTTACTTTATACACTAACGTTAACATACTGATACTGAATGGAGTCATTTTGTATTAATCAACATGCTAGTGGTAACCCTCATCCCACTGGTAGTGAACAAGCTAGTGAATCAATATGCTAATGATAGCCCTCGTGCTAACATTTTTGCTCATTTTTCATTTATTAACTATGTTTATCATACAGAATGGAGAATATCTATGTAAGTCAAAATGCTGGTGATACTCCATGTGCTATTGGTAGCATCTTGGCTAACTTTAGCTTATACACTAATATTTGCATACTGAATGGAGTTAGTCTATAGTACTCAACAAAGCAGTGATACGCCACATGTTATTGACATGTTATTATTTTTGTCTCATATTCAACACTGATTATCTGAAACGTTGAAAGGTGACAGAAAGACAAAACCAGAAGAAATCTTTAAGGCAGGAAATATTTTTCACAGCACTGTAGATAAGATATCTATCTACTCAATCCCCTGTCTAACTGATAGGTTCACCAAAGTACCATGCAAAGCAGCTTAACGTGGGAAGCTTCTCTGAATGTGGCCTTTATTGCTTACACTTGGCAGCTATGTTACAATAATGTCCTGTGTGGAAGCACCAAGTGAAGACCAAACAGACTCTTGTCATCACAGAGAGAGAGAGAGCGTGGGAGAGTGGCAGTGGGAGACAGTAAGAAGAAAGGTGAGAGGAATTGCAAGGGGTTAAAGAGATAGAGACATAGCGGGCGGTGTTCTTCTTTTAGCAACCTGATCTGACCCGAGTGGAGCAGGAGCAAGATAAAAGGAGAAAGGAGCGTTGTCCAAGCTCAGCTGCGGGAAAAGAACGATGAGAACAGGGTCCAGTATCAGGTGTGCACGCCAGCAATCTCAGCCAATCACACTGTGAGTACATTAGGTCAGAAAGCAGCTTGACTCCACTTCACTAACTCCCTCTTTTCAGCACTACATTCATTTTTCAGCCTTATTATCTTTGAAACAGCATAGAAATGTTGAGAAGCAGTACTGGTTGTTTGAAGCTGTTACAAAGTCTAAATCCTGTGTTTCATAAAAGCTGAGTATGAGATAAAAAAAGCTTTATCTCAGCGAAAGAAGTGGAAAATATACAATATGTAAATTTTCAGCACTGCATTCATTTTTCAGCCTTATTATCCTCCTCCTTTATCCAGGAGAATTTCATATGGGACATGTGGGAGGATTTAACTTGAAACATACGGGTGTATTTAACATGGGACATATGGGAAGATTTAACATGGGACATTTGGGCGGATTTAACAAGGGTCAAATGGGAGGATTTAACATGGGGACATCCATGAGAACTTGGATGGGACATATGGGAGAACGTAACATGGGACATATGGGCGTATTTACCATGGGGACATCCAGGAAAACTTAATGTGTGTGTGGATTTAACATGGGATATATTGGAGGATTTAACATGGGACATATGGGAGAATTTCACATGGGACATATGGGTGGATTTAACATGGGACATATGGGAAGATTTAAATGGGACATATGGGAGTATTTAACATGGGGACATCCAGGAGAACTTAATATGGGACATATGGAAGAACGTAATATGGGACATATTGGTATTTAATATGGGACATATTGGGAAGATTTAGTATGGGACATATGGGTGGATTTAACAAGGGACAAATGGGAGGATTTAATATGGGACATTTGGGTGGATCTAACCTGGTGCATATGGGAGGATTTAACATGGAGAAATCCAGGAGAACTTAATCCGGGACATATGGGTGTATTTAACATGGGACATATGGGAGGATTTAACTTGGGGACATCCAGGAGAACTTTACATGGGACATTTGGGTGGATTTAAGAAGGGACATATGGGAGGATTTCATATAGGACATATGGTAGGTTAAAATATGGGACATATGGGTGAATTTAACCTGGGACATATGGGAAGATTTAACAGAAAATAGACTGCAGAGCTGCGAATCTACAGATGATCCATTTTTCAATTATTTCACTGAGCTAAAGCTTTTTTTGACCTCTCAGCTGCAGCTCTCATGAAACGCAAGATTTAGACTTGGTTCCAGTTTCAAACAATGTGGGAAAAAAATACCACCAGAAAAATGCAAGCAGCTTACAGATGGGTGGGTATATGAAACATTTGGATGCTGTCATTGCTGCCAAAAGTGTGCAACCAAATATTGAGGAGGGCTATCAATATTAGTGCACATGCTAATTTTGTTTTGTTCTTTGGAATTAAAATAATTATGTTGAAATAGCAATTGTTGTTGTTAAATTACTTTGGACCTCAAATGGAAAGATTCTGCTGATATAAATTTCGAACATTTCCATTTATATGTAAAGGTATTCATTAAGCTATGCAAAACATGAAGTTGTGCCAATAATGGTGAGCAGGACTGTATTAGGTAACAAGTCTGCAGTCATTAAAAATCATGGCAGCTACAACTGTAAGGGCTCACATGAAACATTCATATTTTATGCACGGCACTATAGCACCCACCCATCATCATCCATTAGAAGAAATGTCATCTCATCCAGGCATTATAACCCCTACATTTGGAGGCAGCATTGCAGTTTTGCAAAATGCACACCTTTCAATATGCTTGAAAAACCACCTCATCCAAGCACAAAAATTTTATTGAAAAACAGTGACAGCTTGACAATTTAGGGACAGCTGCAGAGCAATTTGTTTATTGCTCTGCAGGTGCTTAATTCTAAAAGATTTTCCCTGAACCCCAGAGCTGAATTTTGAGGAATACTTAGGCCAAAATAATGATAATAATAATAACAAACACTTGGAACCTCCATATGCCTTCACTACTCAGGCCTTTTTTAAATGTCTTTATTCCAACTGTGGTCCAATCAATACTAAAGAGCTCAGTCAGATAATTTTTTGCAACAAATCCCATCAACAGCATTTCACTGGATCCAGAGGTTATTTTTCATCTCTTTTAGCCTCAATAAGAAAATTCTAATCCAATGCTGAAACACAGGGAATATGCAGCCTAATGAAAAACAGAACGCTTAATGTTGTTTAACATTGTTTCCAGACTGTTTAAAACTTGCAGAACTGAGAGGGATGCAGAATGCTGGCTGACGGTCAGAATCACTTGCGTAGTTTCTCACTGATGCAGACAGGATTTAAGAGGGGGAAAAAAAAGTCAACACCTCACCTCCGGTTCCTTCACACTACTGGACAAAGGTTTAGTTTTCAGCGAGTTTATTTCAATATAAGTGGTTGTTTGAAACACCTCACATTGTTTCTCTAAACTTCTCTTTTTCTTGCAATCTGTAATACAAGCAAGCAGCATGAACATTATCAAAAATGGTCCAACTCCACGTCAAATGATGTGAGGCAAACTATTTGACAAGAGTTAATGTTAAAACAGGTGGGAAGGAAACAGTCACACGACCAGCAACATTTACCTGAAATAAAAACCTGACTACAAACACTTTGATGGGCTCGATTACGTCATCATGTTTCCTCTGTCTTTCATACTTCTACTTCATACGGCTTGAGTGAGTGTGTGGCAATGTGTCCATGCATGTGCACTTGTGTTCCTATAATACAAACGTGACCTCACATAAACACCCAACGTGTTGTGATAAGGCATTATGTGACAAAAAGAACATCAGACAACAGAAACAACAGTACCAGAAAACTCTTCAGGCCAAACAACAGAACAGAATATCTCAGCAGAATTCAAACTGAGGTTCTGAAAAAAAGACAGGTTCTAAAATTCTTATGGAAAGTTTCCATTGTTTTTCAGCCCTAACTTCACAATCAGGGCCGGCTCAAGCCTCCATGGGGCCCTAAGCGAAATTTGGTTTTAGGGCCCTCTAGTTCTGCTAACAATGGGGGCTGGCTAGAATAAACAGAATATTAGATAATTTGCATACCTGCTATAAACTTATTGCATCTCTGATGGTGCTGTTTACATTATATCCAAAGCATGTAAAATATAGGACACATTTATCGGCCATTCGATTTCTGGGTGCTGATTTCCTTATTTTTGGGGGATCGGTGATCGGCTGATAGTTATATGAGAAGCCCATCTTATCTACTGATCTTATTTTCTTCAGCAAATGTTTAAAAATCTGCTCTACAATGACGGGACCACCAGGTCATGTCTGAAAGTTTACAATTAACAGTATTCACCACACTGTTGCCAACTCAGCGACTTTCTCGCTATATTTAGAGGCATTTCGGACAAAAAGATTGATATCGACCAAAATCAAAATCGCCAGGTCAGGATTTTTAAAGATTGGTAAGTGGGGATCAGCTAGAAAACGGCAATCGGAGCAGCCCTACACACATATTCATGACATTCTATGATTAAATTAATTTCTCTTAAGCGTAACTGACCTGGTGTAAAAATTTTATTTACACCAGGTGAGTTTTTCTCCCAAGTATGTGGACAGGTACTGCGCTGATTCTGAGCCTTCAAATGATTTTAACAGAAGTTTCACATAACTTAGAAGTTGATGTAAAAATATTGTTTGTTTTAGCCACATAAATGATTAGCAGCAAACAACATATCACCAACTACAGCTTAGAGCTCCTTGATACATTAATGCAGTAGCCATGTAGCCTGCTGTAAAACATTTTGCTAGACAATGTCAAACATTGAGAAGTTTTAATTATTGCTATCAAATGTTACCAAACCCTATTTTGAAGCCAAAAAACCTCAGAAATATAGACTTAGACTTACTTTATTGTCATTGCTCAAAGAAACATAAGTAAAATTGGAAATTAAATATCACTTGGCCACCGGAGCACACACAGAAACACAAGTGTGTCTTTCATTACATAATAAACAATTATGTTCAGTGGGAGACAGCTATTTCTCAGTGTGGCTGTTCTGCAGCAGACGCTACGGAATCTCCTGCCAGATGCCAACCGGATGAACAGACCATGGAGAGGATGGGTGAGAGCTTTTCGTATGAGCCAAGCAGGAGAATAAACTAATTTCAAGTTAAAACTCAGCTTCACGAGGATGCTAGCATAAATGTTTGGTTGTTGAACTGAACCATTCAAGGTCGCTATCAAGTTAATTTTCTCTTAGCAGCTTCAAATATCTTTTTTTTTAATAAACATTACATTACAAAGACATATTAAAACATACCTTTATGTTGGCTTTTTTCTATTCTTCCTCTTTTCTCCCTTCCTGAAGGATAAATCCTTTTTTGAGACATTGTTTTGCTAACTTATCTTACGTAGTTTTTTTCTGCCGCCCCATATTTAGCTCCCTGTTGTCAGGTGCATTACTACAATTCAAATTTAAAAGAAAAAAACAAAAACCCACCTTAGCACATTCTCGAAGGGACATGTGCCCAAGCTATCTGTATGGGAGGGGAGAGCACCTAATCAGTGCTGTTCCTCTGTTATTGATCATTTCATAAACAAACAGCTGTTAAGGACATAAAATGCTGACTGGAAAAAAAAATGTCCCACATTGTTTTTGCGCCGTTTACAGTGCACACCCACTTTTTGTGCAATTGCCTACCACGGCCACCAGGGGGCCCCCAAGAGAATCTAACTTATTTCTACACACACCATCAAACATATATTATTGTAAAAAAAAGAAAATCATGAAATGAAATTGTGTGTGTTTTGTTATTATAATGACATTAAAATCGTTACTATAAAAAAAGGAAATCAGCTCCACTGAGAGGGCCCCTTGGAGGCCTTGGGGCCCTAAGCAGCTGCTTAGTTTGCTTGTGCCTTGGGCTGGCCCTGTTCACAATCCTTTCTGCTCATTTAAAATAGGGAATAGTGAAGTTTATACATTTTTGGTGGATGTTTATAGAGCACTGAAAGTAGGATGCAAGGATGAAACAAAAGACAGAGTGAAAGAAGAGCACAAAGAATAACAATGAGATGAACCAAGAACAGTCATAAAGGAGTAAGAAATGGAAGAACAGACAAAAATAAGACCAATGTCAGAACAAATGATACAAGAGTTTAGACACACAAATATTTTGCCAGATTCTCTTTTGCCATACGTCTGGAAAATGGTACACTAAAAGTCCAGACTGCGTAGGAACCCTGAATTAATGTCACAACTGAGCGCTGATGGAAAAAGGAACCAAACCAAACCAAACGGTTCTGAGCTAGAGAATGGACATTCTATATTTACAGCTGGAGTTTTACAGAGTGACTACTCTGTAGATATATTTAAAACACATTTAAAAATACATTTATGAAGACTTCATGAATGAAAGAAAGCAGACTATAAATTTCAAATGGCTCAGGCCCGAAGAAAAAACACAAAAATCAGCAAACAGTGTGGGGGAGCTGGAGGTGTGGTGTAGAGATGAACATGGGCGTGTATTCTTTTTTTTTCTTCTTATTCTGCATGTGAACTTATTTACAGGTATTCTGTTTACACAGACAAAGGAAAGCCATCTCTGAACAATCAACAACAGCAGATTGTTGACTAGACATGACTAGACAGAACCACCTCGTCTCCACTAAGTGATACGCCCCGAGTTGGTGCAGTTTGTTACGCTGTTTTATGGTCCGGCATATTCAGAAAAGCATTTTCACCAGTTAAACCCTCACTGGGTAGGTAGACTGAAACCCAAATGCCTAATATTGCTTCAGAATAGTGCGATGGAAAATGTGACGTAGTAGTATGTCTCGTGGTTGGTGGAAGCAGCGATGGTTATTTTTTCTTCCAGTAAATGGACTGAGTCATGTGAAGCTGGCAGCTCCACCTGATCGTACTGTAATGTTGTACATGGTGGGATACTGGGATGTTTTTATAATGAAAACAGACATCAAACTGTTGCATACTGCTCAGTGGAGATGAGGCAATAGATAGGCGGAGTCTGGATGGAGTTAAGTAGAACATTCAACTGTTCATCTAAGTGTTGTGTGGACAACTTATGAATAGTTAGTATGACTATGCCATTTCTGAGACTGACATGTTTAACATAACAGCACTGCGCTTTGATGCGAGTCCTGCTCTAACTTGGTATTAGCACACAGGGGCAGTCAAAACATCTTACATCTTACCCAAACTCTGGTGAAGTCCTTGTAGAATGTAGTGAGCCATAACTATCTTATGTGCATTAGATATAACTCTCTTGCTGTTTTCATTTATCATCAATCCAGGTTACTTGGTTCTGATAGCAGGATTTCTACTATCTTCACATGTCATAGAGCACTATGAAACTTATATTTGCATCAGTCTGTTATTTACAATGAACATGTTGATTATTTACACAGGGTATTGAGGTAGGAAGAAGTGCACCACCTCTTATCTTCCAGGGTGAAAAGAACATGTAAATCAATACCAGTCCAATTAACTAGTAAAAAAGCAAAGTAAAAACCACATGGCAGATTAAGTATACCCTATGTTATTAATATTTAGGTTATTACTCTGAAATTTTAAAGATGTATAATGAATTTTCAATCTCATAAACAATATTTTTGAGACTTGGGTTATCTCAGGATGAGCCAATGCTTGACTGTTAGCTTTAGGATCCGATACAAACTCATTAAGTACTTATCAGCATTATAAAAGCTACAGTATGTATCTTTTATAAATGTCTTTTAAGCATTTGTTAAAAAGACATTTTTTTAAACAAATTATTTCAGATTATCTGTATGAGACAGATAATCTGTGAAAAAAAAAATTAGAACTCCTCTGCCTGCTCCCTGTGGTCCAAGTGTCATCTAGAAATAAACTGTTTGGTCTGAAAGAACCAATCAGAGCCAGGAGGAGGGTCTTAGTGCTGAGAATCAGTCTTTTATGTACATAATGTTCAATGTGATAATGGTGGAGAAACAACATACTGCTACATGAAAACTATCTGCCGTCATCAGTGGCTACCAACTAGCATTCATGGCAGACTCCATCGAGTGCAAGAGGGAAAGTGTGATAAAAGCCCCTCCTCCTGGCTCTGATTGGTCGGTTCTGACCCGGTGGTGTGGTTTTCTGCAGATGGCTGTAGGAGCAGTGAAAAGTCAGAGGAGACCAATTATTTTTAACAGATTATCCATCTCAAATTGTGTTCTGTATATATATATATATATATATCCAAGTTTTAGATCCAAGTTTTCACCTCTCGCCCATTTCCGTCTTGTTCCAGTAGCCCATTTATCGTCAAGGTGCTCTGGTTCCCCAACACCTGACGCAGACCTTGTTTGGCCGGGCGACGTCTGAGCCGGCATGTTTCCTTGCTTCTCAATGTCTCTCATGGTCTGAGGTAGGCAGTAGCTCTAAGGGTCTTGCCTAAGGACCCAGACGGGATAGGGCAATTTTTGCCGGTTTCGGCCTGGATTCGAACCCGGGTCTTCCGAGTGAAAGACTGATGACTTATCCATTGAGCTGTTTATGACAGCTCATTGCCTGTGGTCATCGGGGCCCTCGGGGCAGTCACCCCCAAACTGGAGCAGTGGCTACAACAGATCCCAGGAACAACATCAGACATCTCAGTCCAGAAATGTGCAGTTCTAGGCACAGCAAAGATACTGCAGAACCCTCAAGCTCCCAGGCCTCTGGTAGAGGACCCGAGCTCAGAGGATAAGAACCACCCGCGGTGGGTGGGAAGGGAATTTTTTTAATTTTTATATGTAGTTTATAAACGTTATCTACTGCAGCTGTAAACTGCTCATATTAAAAGTTCCAAACTATCTAATTTGAGGAGCTACTGCAGAGAAGATGTTACCTGCTCATAATCTCTCCACAGAACACGATTCAAATGATCCCTTTTAGGTCTTGACTTTGTCACCTAATCAGTGACAGAAACCTGCTTTAGCCACCCATAGCTCTTTAAAAAACTGATCAGTAAATGTTCATTTGAGAAAAAGCTGTGGTAGTGACTATGATGCTGCGCTGGTGTCTGCTCTGACACAGTTCCCTGAGAACCCTGAACTCACTCTATGATCACAGCTAAGGCAAAAATGCAATAATTTGTCATCCTGAAGGATAAAAAAAAAAAATCAAACCAAAATACACATTTTACATAATGATATGGTACATACAGCATTACAAGGAGAAGATCTTAAAAAGCCAATATTTACAAATAGTTAAGATGATCTTGGCAAAGCTTGGAGGCTAAATGTCGGCTTATTCTCCAATACCTGCCTGTGTGTTTGACTCTACAAAAAACAGTGTGCTGGTGATAAAAGGGAAAAGTGTTTCTCTATGTACACTATGTCCAGTGATAGACGTGTTTGGTTGTACTGGCAGATTCTTCTGCAACTACGAAACATGATCCACAGTGAATTCTTCCAGCTGCCTCACATGGGGCACAAAGATGGACATGCTTATATAGTACAGCATTTACTTCAGGAGTACACATTGCATGACTAAAACATCTACCTTTTACTGACCTGAAGCTAGTTCTTTTTTCAAATCTGTCTGTCTGTCTGTACATAAATATATATACACATTCTAAATTTTCAGTTTACTTATTTTGGTTTTAAGCAATGAACCACTCCAACGTGCAGAGTTTAAATCCCAGATTGGGTCTTTCATTCCCCAGACAAACTCTGATCATTCACAATTTTCTTCTGTTTTTCCTCCAAGTCCTTTTTTCTGGGCCCACATCATACACACCTATATTTAACATTATAAAAAATAAGTTACTGTGCCTCCAAAAAAAGTGCATTGTACCCTCGAAAAATATTAATCTTTTAAGATATTCAGATTTTTCTTTACGTTTCCTGCCAAGTGGATGGATTCCCGTTGATGGATTTGAGATGGTGGTTGAGTTTCCACATGTTATCCAGACGCTCCGATGAACAGGCACCACTGATGGGGAGCGCCAGGGGCTCAGGGAGGGAAAAAGGGTGCAAGAGGAGCAGGAGGGGGCGGAGGGGTAGTAAGAGAGATGTACTACTATGCAATAACCATGGGAACATCATCGGAGAAACCACTGATCATTGGAGCATCTTCATCATCATCACCTAAGCAAAAGAAAAGAGAACACTTCAGATATAATTTATGTATTCAATCATGGTGGCCTCATGTTGGCATAAATCTGTTATGTCCGTTCTGGTTTGTTCTTTTTGCAGACTTAAGTTCACTATTTTTTTCACAACTGAGAGCAGATGATTGGCATAACCAGAGTTCAAATAATCCATGAAATATGACCCCAAATCCTAAAGGATTTGAAATATGTGTAATATCGGATTTATAATCCATGCAAGCATCTTTATGTGTAACTTTGTATGTGTGACATATGATTTGTAAACCGTAAAACGTAAATTTGTGCGCAACTCTGGATACTTGTAAATATGTGGTCAAATGAATACACAAATATTTAAAAAATTACAAATACAAAATAAGTACACACAATTACAATTTCCGCAAACAAATTTTTTAACTTTAACCTCACAAATCTGACAAAAACGTTCTACAAATGCTAAATAAGTACGCCCGAGTCGCCTGTTACACACAGACAAAACTCCATTTACGCGCAGATCAAGTTATACGTGCACAAGGATTTTTGAGACTCATTTCCTGCTTCCAACAGCCTCAGATTTGTGCATTGTGCCATTTTACAGCATAATCAATTCACTATGTTACCTTCAGTTGCACAGAAAATGCTACATTTATCAAATATGACTGAACAAAAATTTGACTTCCTAAATTAACTTCTTAAAATTGGAGTTAAAATTTTAACAAAGTAGTTTAACAAAATTCCAAAGACCCAGGAGATTTTAAACTCTTCTTCCTCTTTCAAAACTCCTCTTTTTAAGAGGAGAGACTCCTTTTTAAACAGTGTATAAAAGAGCACACAACTTTCACACCAAAAATTGGTGTAGAGACAAATTTTGAAAAGTGCGGCACAAAGAAAAAAGTCAGATGTACACATTTCTTTTATCCACCCAAGGAAAAAGAGAGCAGCTGCTGGTCTGCTGACTGAGGTGGAAGATAGGACATGTAACCCGCAATTAGTCAAAGACTTTTATTTTTGCGGGCCTACTTCCTGTGGTGTCCCAAACTGCCAGCTTATTTAAAGCCCGCCTCCAGCGCACAGTTTAAACATTCTCAGCTGTTCCACTGTGATTGTGGCTTGCTGTTGGCGTCTTCACAAACGCACCCAAATCTTTGAATCCACTGATTTGATTGCCTGGTGAGGTTGTTATTTGATAGCACTATTGCTTTTATATGTGAAAGTTTTGCTCGATTGCTCATTGGAGCGTTGTTTTATTAGAATTATTGGCGCGGCTTACCTGGACCGTCACCCGGATCCTGTCACAGCTGATTGTGGCTCAGTACGCCCCACTCTCTCTGAGAAGGTAACCTGTTGTTGAATTTTGTGCGTGTTCTGACACGTTTACATGGATTTTAAGGCAGTGAAGTTGAAATGAAATTGGTCAGAATGTAGCTACACTTAAGTTTGATATTGCGCAATATATTTATTTATTTTTTCCTTTCTCTCACTCTGCTTGAGTATTTGATAATTATTTTTATTTTTCTAGATACTTTTTGTTTTACTTTATTTGAATTATGGTTAATTTAACCTGATTATTGAAATGTTTATGTAGAATTAGGAATCTAGTTATGCATTTGCATTTAACATACATAAATTAAATGCCTACATTTAATAATTATTTCTTTCATACTATGTTTGTACATAATTGTTTTTGATAAAAACACTTAATGGGTTTTCTGACCTTTAAGGTCGGTTTTTTTTCCCTGATGGATCGAATCCTCATCTGGATCTGAAGATGGCGAGCTAGAAACAAAAAGGACTATGGACTTTATGATTTTGGATATTAATTTATTCTGAGTCAATTATCTTGTGTCTCACTGTACTGTTGTAATTGTCTGTTTTTATACAAATCTCTTAATATATATGCACCAAAACCAAAAGCACCGTTTCCACTTTTTTTCATTCACACCTCAGACTCCTTAAAAGGCCACTCTTCTGATGCTGCTTTTGCAGCCCATAACTGTTACAGACATCTGAGATTTGACAGGAGAGCCGAGGGTCAGAGGAAGGTGGGATGTTTGTATGGCTGGAGACAGGAGATTATGATGATGAGCTTGTTCCTTAGCTGAACCTGTTCAGCTCATTTGCTCTGTTCAGAATTCCACTGATCTGATCCTCCTTTTGCTTGAAGCATGTAATCTTCTTCATCCCTGACCACACATCTGTGCTATTGTTCCTCTGAAGTTTGTTCTCCAGCTTCTTCCTGTACTTCTCCTTGCTGTCTCCAATCTTGACTTTTAATTCCTTCTTTTACTTGTTTAAAGGCTCTTTTTTCTTGTTTAAAATTTCCATTAGGCCACTGATTATCCAGGGTTTGTTATCCCGGGTTACCATGGATAGTGAAAGGATTTCTCAAACAAGCATGAAAGAATCAAAGCAACACTGCTTTGTTTGTGATGAGGGCATAACATTATAACATGATATAACACTATGTCCAGTGATAGACGTGTTTGGTTGTACTGGCAGATTCTTCTGCAACGCTCAGAAAAGTTGTTTTTCATCATTATGCCCTTTAAAAAACCACCTTTTTCTTCCACTCTACATTTGGTGCTACTATGTTGATTTATCACATTAAGACCCCTCAAAATGTACCAAACTTGATTTAACTTGCTACGTGTAGACTCCTTTACAGTTACCTAATTCATCGCCAGAGGAAAAAATGGCAGAACCCAGGCGGGAGTTGTAGTGGGAGTTGGCAAAGGCAGTGAAGTTGTGCTGCAGCCGGCGGTGTCGTATGTAGAGTGCCACTAGGCCGCTGCCCACAACCACCACCAGCAGAAAGAGGACGGGAACCACCACTGATGCCATATCCCTGGAATGGTTCTCACTGCGGGATTCATCACTGCTCCCTGAACAGGTGGGAAAAACAACATCAAGAAAAGAAAATTAAGATTTCTCTTTCTAATGCATGGAATGGTTGACATTATCAAAAGTAGCATACAAATTTAGTATTTATCATGTCGTTTGCGCTTCTCATTAAACCCAGCTTCATCAATCTGCGATAACCCCTGGAGGTTCTGGAGGATCACCAGTACCTGTCTGTTGGTTGTAGAGGAGGAATGCAGGTTCCCCACACAGCTGGCCATCCAGCAGGCACCTGGCCTGCACCGAGAATGTGTAGTTGTGTCCCACCAGCAGACTGCTGATGCGGAAGTAAGTCTCTGTGGTGTTTCCCAGATAAACTGTCTGGTTGGTCACAGTGTCAAACACATGGACCTCATATCCCTGTGAACAACAGCAGTAGAAGGTATTAGTAAATAAATCACACTGACTTACAAGCTTTTATTTAGTAAGTTTTTTTTTGTTGTTTTTTTTTAAAAGAAGATTTTATTGGCTCTAGTGGCCTTTATTTAATAGTGGTCAGACAGGAAGCTGGGTAATGAGAGAGGGAAAGGTCATGTGTCAAAGGTTGTGAGACGCGAGACTCGAACCTGTGGTGGCCGTGTGAGGGACCAGGGCCTCTGTGTGTGGTTTGTGTGCTACCCGAGTGCCACCGCAGAAGGCCTGAATCTCTGTCTTCTGTCTTATCCCTTCTGTCCTAGTTCACATACACAGATTTTTATGCCAGTTTTTGTCCTGATCTTCCCCTTCCGACAATTTTGAGAACATCCAGATTATTGAGCTGCTTCCTATCATATTGTTAAGAGATCTTCTTCCCGCAATGTGTGGAATATGAACAAATCCGGTCCGCTCAAGAATGCTCACATTTAAAATTAGGGATATTCAACATGTTGGATCATTTTGTCCCGATATTGCAGCGTGTGTTGGTTCTCCGAAGACAAATGGCAACGCAGCCTGTTGAATGTGATGTTTAGCCAATCAGAAAGAAAGTGAAGGGAATAAAAAATACAACAAAGACAAAATATCCATCATGGCAACCGGAAGGTTTACGTTGCATACATGTTTGTATTGGGTTTTTTCTCTGTTCAATATAGTCCAAGAGCTATCACTTTTGGCCATGTTTATTTACTCTTAACTCATGTTTGGTCCTGTGAGATTTTGCAAAATTTCCAGTTTGACAGCTAAATGTTGGGGAGTAAAATCTGTTTGCGTGTGGTGTTGCT
Source organism: Poeciliopsis retropinna (assembly GCA_010277075.1). NCBI lineage: Eukaryota > Metazoa > Chordata > Actinopteri > Cyprinodontiformes > Poeciliidae > Poeciliopsis > Poeciliopsis retropinna. The sequence goes on along the minus strand of VMRM01000002.1, from coordinate 122,391 downwards.
CCAGCCATGTGACTTAACACCACACACTGTAGAACCAAACCTGATAAACTTTAGCAGTTTTGGTTCCTTTCGGGGGGACCACACATTTCATTGACTATGCTGTGAGACCACTAGCACACATTTACTATCATATGTCCCACACTATCATGTGGGACACATGATAGTGTCCCACAGGTTTCGAAAATCGGCAGATAATTTTAAATCTTGTTGTGGGAACCAGCCAAGGATCATCAAAATGTTTCTTTGTGGTGATTTACTGCTCTTTGGGTTCTTTAGATCAGCAGTAGTTTGGTGTTGGAACTTCTGGATGAATGTAGGTTTTTCCCAATCGCTTTCTTATTGTTGAACCATGTCACATTTGACCTCAGACAAATGTGACCTGCAGTTATCCAAGATTTTGAAAATAGAAAGTGTTCACACTACTGACTGGTTTATGTTTCCCAACTGAAAGACTGGGGATCACTTAACAACTGGATCTCCTGACTGATCACAGACTACAAGATTTATCATTCCCACTAAAGCAGATAAAGCATCTTACTAATGTGAAGGAACATACACACAAGTAAGTGGCAGAAATAATAGATGGTCTCAACATTAAAGGGTTATATATCTGTGCCACTCCCAAATATAACGAATAATATAGTTTGGATATTGGTGACTATATTAGTTGTTATACTCATGTGGAGAGGTTAGAGCTTTTATTTGACATACAGAGTTTGTTTGTATTGTTAACACAACTTTAAATGGTAGCTGTATTCCTATCTTAATAGACAACAATATAATGTTAGGGTTGGATCACACAAATAAGCCTGAGCATATCCTGGTTTAGGAAGTGGTGAGGTGGCGGTAGCCCTTGTGAAGCAATGCAGCAGTCAATCATTTCTCACCCTGCTCTCATTGAAGCCCTTCTCTCGGATTGCAAGGCTCTTCCAGAAGAGGAACACATGGTCATTTTCTGTCAGAATTTTCAAGGCTTCTGGAGCAGGCAAAGGAACTGAAAAGGAGGGAAATAATACATCAAATTATTTTGGTGCTCTTTGAGCAAAACTACAGTTAAAATCAGACGCCTATATGAAGTCATCATAGACTTGAATGACATTGACTCCAAGCTAATGCTGGATCCAAATTAGAATCCCACCGTTCTGATGACTATAAATTAAAATGACCACAATTCCATAGTATTTACCAAAACATTGCAACTTTCTTTATAATATGGTGTAGCAATAATATGTCAAATATTTTAAAACATTTTGCTGCAGAGATATCAAAACATATTAGAGGTGCAGCAACATCAAAAAAATTGGGCTGATAGTGATATTAATATTGCAGGCCATTTTTTGCTTTTAACAAATAAACTTATAATGACTTTTAAAGTTATAAATTAGCTGGACAATTCTACATTAATTTTAGAATTTTCTGATTAGGTATGCATCAATACATATTGAAATGCGTGAAGCAGTTTGTTCTAAATTATGCAGATTTTTCGGCATTTACCAAGCTTCTGGTTTATTCTGGTGGAAACTTTTTTTTCATTCAAATTTTTATTAAGAAACAACATAAAGAATGTGCATCTCATCTGTTCACAAAAGGTACTATAGTCTTATACAATCATCTTTTCAATTTATTATATTGATCTATACAATATAATAGATTGTATTATACCCCTTCATGTGATTATCCCATCTCCGGTATCAAGTGTTCCACTTTTTTTTTTCTTTTTCCGTTCTTTCCTCTTCCTCCCCCGAATACCTCTCAGAAGAATGGGGAGGAAAAAGAACGAACAAACCAATATCACATTGAAGCAACTTTTCCGAACTGTAAAACAAATAGTCTAAACCGAACAGAGTAGCTAAGGAACAATGGGTGTCACCTCACGTCCAGCATGTTTTATCTGCATTTCTGCCCCTTTGAGCTGGTGTTTTGAAGAAGTGTGTAACAATCTTACAAGCAATTTCCCTATATCTTAGTGATGATGTACATTTACAACAGTTCTTCAAAATGTCTAACAAGTCTTCAATGTGAATTTGATGGTTTCCTTCTATGTCCCATTTCTTTTTAGTATATAATGTATCCCCTCCCTCCAGGTTTTGCAGCCCATTATACATTTTGGATGTTAATTTAATAACGGAGGTTGATATAATTTTTGAAAGCTATTTAAGATACCAACAAATTAGTTTTTTCTAAAGTGCCAGATTTGTAGCTAACGAAAAAAGTTAGAGACCCTAATTTTGCTTAATGTCTTTAAAGATCCTCAGACAGCCTTTATGATATAAATCATTGTATTTTGCCAAGCCCTTTTCAATCCATTTTTTAAAAGTATTATCTGTTTTATTTAGGGTAAAGTCATGTGGTATCCACCTGATTGGCAAACAAGACTCCTTTTTTATTTTTTTTAAACTAATTTTGACCAGGTTTTGAGTGCCATTTCTGAACATGGATTGATTCTTTAAGGTCTTTTATTAAGTCTGTATTTCCAATTGCTGCTTTCAAGGGGACACCATTGCTTGTACATTCAATCTCCTTCCATTTTGCTGTATAGGAGGAGTCACACATCTCCAACAATGGATATATTTGTGCTGCCTTGTGTTTACTCATGTTTGGGAGTGGAAACTTTGAGCACTTTATTTTGGAAGAAAGTATACAATTGATTAAACTCTATCCTTTAAGGAGTGGCTTTGACAGACCTGTGTTGAGGGTGAAGCTGGCCTCCTTGGTCATGTTACGAAGGCGGATGGAGATGCTGTACCTTCCTCCCGACTCCAGGCCTCTTAGCAGGTACTCCACCGTGTTGTTCTGTGTGGTCAGCTTGTAGTCCCTCTCCCCTTTCCGGATTACATCTTTCACGTGAATCACATATGTCTTAGAGGATGGACACACAAACAGAGCAGGTGAGCACACCGGCTGGATCACAAGCATTCAAACTAAACTGGGTATTCTTTCACAGCTGAGTGGTTGCCATGGTAAAAAAATATATTTTTTCAAACATGCATGAAAGAATCAAAGCAATATTCCAGGTTATGTTTTTGATGAGGGGATAACATTATAATATGATGTACAGCTCAAAAAATGGATTTTACATGACACTGCCCCTTTAAAAGCACCAACATGGCAACGTCTCAGAGCAGAGTGACAGCCTCATACCAGGGGGACATCTGGCGTGTCGTATGGCGGCTGCCATTTCAGCATGGCTTGCGTCTTGTCCACACGCACACGATGGAGGTTCCGCGGAGGCAGCCTCTCATCAGGGATCATTTTCACCACAGCATAGTCAGAGGGAGGACCCAGGAAGGGAGCGACAACCCGAGCCTGAATCAATATCATATCAATATCAATCATTGGTGCGAGATCATGTCTATGTTGTAACTACACACCATACTGTCTGCTTTGTCAGTAAAGACAGTAAAACATTCTGCTGCCCTTGCATCAGCACCATGTCTGGATAGAACTTTTCACTCTGGAACTAGAGCAGAAACTTAATAGAACAGAACAGAGGTCTTCAACCTGAGGGACGCAGAAGGAACTGTAGAGTGTTGTGAGATTTATGATCAACAAGACTTTCTTTTAACTTCAGAGTTCTTTAAATACACATTAACATGAAACAATGTTTTATAGACTGATAAATCCAAGAAATTGGCAAACATTATGGTGTTGGCAGAATTATGCTATTGGAATTCATTTCTTCTTCAGATGGAAGTATTGTTGTTTGTCAAGATGGATAAAATCAAGAACTTGTTCAAAAAGTACCAATTCCTTCAATGGTGGAAGAGAACTGACAATGAGAAGGAAATGCATTTTCAGAGTCACAGAGTAAAATGAAAGTTACCACTGTAACTATGGTTCCATAAATCCCGGATGCCCGCTTGAGGCAGTGCTTTGAGCACTGAATAATCATTAATCACAGTAAAGTCACCTGACCTGCCAGTGACCAACGTGACTCTATATAGTCACATGACACCCAGCACTCAATTCCTCAACCTTCTCATGAGATGCAAGGACATGCCCCTCGTAGAATAGCTCCTCACACCTGCTGGCAGTGGACAATCTTGCAAGGCACGAGCCCTCGCGATAAATCTATAACCCAGTGTGCAGGCTACGGCTCAGAAAGGGCCTGAAGTTTCCATGGGCCCGCGTAGCAAACAAAAAGGCCATTTGTCTTTTGGAAACAGAGTGCCTGAAGAGCACAAACAGGGCACAGATGTTCAACAGTGCTCCCGGTGTCAAACCAGACTGGTGGCTGAGTACACCCTGCCACCAGTGACACTTTAGGAATAAATGCCACATCAACCCTGCTGCCCTGAGGGTTCCACCGGCAGCAGGGCTCAGGTATCAACAGAGCCTGCAATTTCCCCACATGCTTTGCAGAAATCATTGACAAAATGAACGCCGACTTCAGAGAGCCATTTGAGGTCTGCAGATGCAAACACCTCGAACATAGGGGACCGAAGAGCCTAAAGCACCAGAGAAAGATCTCACACCACAGAGCAGTTGGGTGGATATGCCAAGTGCCTCTTAAGAACAGCACAATGTCCTTATTTCGCCAAGCAATCATTTAATCAAACATGCCAATAGGAAATATCATCCTCATATACTTTCAAGATGGATGGAGACTGTCACTGATCCAGTAATGCCTGCAGGAAGGTTAGTATGTCAGAAACTGAACACTGCACTGGATTCTGCCCTTTATCATGTCACCAGGTTGCAAAGACTGCGCATTTGTTAGAGACCAAAGACATTGAGGATCAACCCAAAGTCTCCTGAGACAATGAGCATTCTAAGCAATTCAACCTCATGAGAAGGGGGCACAATGACACAGGCCCAAAGGCACTAAGCTGGATGCAGCAGTATGCATGCCCAAAAGGGGAAAATACTGCACACTAGGCAGTGCCACACTGTGCCTGAATTCCAGGAGTATGCTCAATGTATTGTCATTAAGAAGGAATTTATGGCAATGTCCAGGAAGATGGTCTCCTGTGAGGGAGTAAGACTGCTTTTTTCCATGTTCACCTGCAGGCCCAGGTGTCCTAAACGATCGAGCACTGAGTATCTCAGACTGCTTGGTTCTGTGTCACTACACAAATTAGCAAGTCGTCCAGATATGGGAGAATTCTCAACCTTGAAGTTTAAGTATCTCGGGATCTTGTTCACAAATGAGGGAAGAACGGAGCGGGAGATCAACAGATGGATTGGGGCAGTGTCTGCAGTGAAGCGGGCGCTTTACTGGTCTGTCGTGATGAAGAGAGAGCCGAGTTCACAAGACAAGCTCTCCATTTACCAGTTGATCTATATTCCTATCCTCATCTATGTTCATGAGCTTTGGGTCATATCTGAAAGAACGAGGTTGCGGATACAAGCGGCTGAAATGGGTTTTCTTCGTAGGGCGGTGGGCCCCTACGGAGCCCAGACACCCCATCTCACCCTTAGAGATGGGGTGAGAAGCTTGGACATTGAGGAGGGACTCCGAGTAGAGCCACTGCTCCTTCACGTCGAGAGGTGCCAGTTGAGGTGGCTCGGGCATCTGGTCAGGATGCCTCCCTGATTAGGTATTCTGGGCATTTCCCACTAGGAGGAGGCCCCAGGCAAGAGCCAGGATACTCTGGAGGGCCTATGTTTCTCAGCTGGCCTGGAAACACCTTGGGATTCTCCGGAGTACCTGGAACAAGTGGTTGGGGAGAGGGAAGTCTGGGCCTCCCTTCTTAGGCTGCTACCCCATGACCTGCCCCTGGATAAGCAGAAAAAGATGGATGGATGGATGGATGGATCTCAACCTTGCGCTTGCAGAGGGTAGAGGGCCATTGCAACCCATCGGGTGAACACTCTGGGAGGCAACAAAAGTCCGAACTGGAGGACATTGTACTGGAAATACTGACCTTGGAAAGCAAAAATGAAGAAATAGTCAATGGGGAAGAGCAATTGGGTCATGAAAATCCATGAGGTCTATGGAAGTAAACCAATCACCCAAGGAAATCACCTGCAACACTTCCCTGCCGATCACAACACGAAAAGGCATGACTTAAAGTACACATTTAGGCCCCTGAGACTAGATGTAGAGACACGATCTTCTTTGGAACAAGAAAATACTTGGAATAAAAAACCCTGGATCCAGTAGGAGGTCCACAGGCACAATAGCTTCCTTGGCTAACAAGGTGCAGATTTCCTGGGTTTCACTAGGTCACAGATGATCATCTTGACCTGATCAGGGACAAGTGGCTGGCAGATGGAATTGTCTACAGTACCCATGGGACATGGTGAACAGCACTTACAAGTCCAGAATGCGGGCACCCCAGCTGCCGAGCTGTCCTGGGTTAAAATAACCAACTGCTGATATTAAAACATCATCTGCGTACCCCTTGTCCCCACAAAGGCTGCACTGTGATGTCTGAAAGGGGTGTGACGACTGGGCCCCAGCTTGTTCTTGAGCTCGGTTTCCCCAGTCTTTGGAGTGATCTCTCTCTCGAAACCAGACCCTGAGATTCAATGAACAAAGTAGATGGGAGCGAGGACCTCTATGACAGCTGCCCAAGTGCCAACCGACTGGCAATCAATATTTGAAGCTCTGCCACCTGCTGCCTTGTTCTAGAAACATGAGCTGTACGATCCAAGGCCTCCACCATGGCAAAGCCAAAAAGTTCCACCATCTTGGTAACTACCTAACTCTAGCCCTACTGTGTAAAGAAGGAGTAAGGTAAATAATGCTCATAATACTTAATTTTCATGTCTTGCTGCCTTTTATAGTTTAGCCCTGAGTTAAATACATGTGTGTCTTTCTTTCCTTACTTAAAGGAGTACCCTCTTCAGGGGAATGACTGGCTCTCTTCCTGACCTGTCTGTGCTTCGAGTGGCAGAGGCCTACAGCGATTTGGATCCACTGGGGAAGCTGCTGGTGACAACCATGGTGATGAGTGTGAAGAAGCCGCTTGTGGATTCTGAAATTGGACTTGTGCAAAAAAGGAAGTGTACTGTCCTATCAGTAACCCAAACTCTTAACCCAGTGTATAGCGTTACATTACCATGCTCCACCTTCCCCTTCTCTTCCACTTTGTACTCATCATCTGTCACTAACAGTGTGTCTGGGTTTGTACTGAAGAGGAACAGTTTCATTTGCAGAGTTTGATATGACTCACAGAATTGAGACATCAACACGAGACCAGACCTATATTGAGGAGTGGCACATGCTACGACAATCAAGAATAATCTCTTCAAGATCAAGGAAAATGTTAATGTGAGAGGTCACAGTACTGCTGAATCTCTTGTGGAGTGAATAACCAGGGGTACCAAAGAAACTGCCTAAATGCGGAAAGGTTCTGACATGGAGTTTCAGATAGCAAAAAATACGTCCACTGTTATTATGTGAATTATTCACCTTGTGGGCTAGTACTTCACCCACGGCTCATGGCTTCCTTCTGATGGCTTTGTTTACAAACCCAGGAAAACACCATCGTTTGGCTTGCTTGAAATAAAATGCCCAAAGGTAAAAAATTGTGTTAACTGCAAGTACTCGCAGATATCAGATGGGGTTTTCAAATTAAAGAAAACTCATGCTTACTATTGGGAAGCACAAGGCCAGCTTCTTGTTACTGGTCTTATGTGGTGTGACTTCTTTGTTTGGGCACAGGAGGATTTCAAAGATTACTGCACCATATGGAGCCATTCCGACCAGACCTTTCATTGTATTTGGAGAACATCTCACTTTGGAGGAGAGGAGAAGCAGCAGTTTGGCATTTGAGCTCAGTACAATCGATTACTTGAATATCAAGAAAATCTTTGAAGTCATCAGGAGCTGAGTTCTGATGTTTGGCGGACATTTGCCAAGTCTTGTACTGCACTGGGAAAAGGAAAAATTGACCCTTAGAGATTTGTATTAAATATTTTGTTGCATACAAGTCAAATTTGATTATTTTATTTGATTGTCCAGGGTGTACCCTCTGGCCCCCACTGGGGACAGGGTGTTAGAAAATGGATGGATGGATGGATGGATAAACAATGTGAGTAAAAATGCATTTTCTAACAGAGGAAAAATGCCACCCACAGTCTCTGGGTCTCGGTCTGAGGAAGGTTTTCCCTATTCCTCACTTTCAATTGTGAGATATTTGTAAGTTCAGTCTGTTTCAAGTCGCACCAAAACATCTGAGTTTAACATCTACTCCTACACTTCACCAGCAGTAGGTCCTATGATATTTGTTTGCTTATTTATTTCATTTAAATAATTTATTTATTTCATTTAAATGAATTAAATAATACGCTGTTTAAGTAGAGAATAAATAGTTTTTTTGACTTATTTTCCTAAGTCATAAGCCTTTCATAAGCTTCACTCAAAGCGGAAGCATTCACTCAAGCGGATGTAACCTGCAAAGACCTCATTTAAGAACTGTGAGCTGTGCTGCAGTAAATAAAAGAGAGAAATTCAAATACCTGTTGGGAGTGGATCTCCTTCCTAAAGGTGAAGACATCGCAGATTTCAAAAGAAACTAATAACGGGAGACTGCAGATAATATAGGAAATAGTGCTCCCTTCCTTAACGAAGTGCAATGGTCCCATTTCCAAATATAGTATTAGTTTCCTATGTGGTCTGCCTTCTTGACCTCTGGCAGTTAGTCAGGCTTAAATAGAGCTACATTTTCAGAATGGCCCAGCCAAAACCTAGAACTAAAATTCAACATAAAATCAGAGGGATCATCAAATTAGGGCTGTTTATGAAAGACCTCATCACAAATGAATAGATTTGAGAACATTGGCATGGCAGAACCAAGAAGACTCTTGATCTTGAATTATATGTTGTTTCAAAACCCTTTTAGTTTAAAGATGACCACATTTTCTCGGGGGCGTGCTGTGGTGGCGGTCCCGGCGACCCTTGCCGCATGTCCTCCCCCCTCTCCTCGCCCTCCTTTCTGTCTGCCTACTGTCAAAAATATGAGGCACTAGCGCTGCAAAAACTCTTCGGGAGAAAAAAAACAAACAAAAAAAACCCCAAACATTTCTGCTACAGCTCCATTGCACATTTTTTATATTCCTAGCAGATTTGTTCCTTTTTTACATGGTCTAAATTTTTTTTAAAATAATTTTTACTCATTTTTACATAATTTGTTTCTCACGTTTACAGTGTTGATACTTGTGAATCATTACACGTGAGACAAAAAAAAGTAAAAAAAAAAGAAAAATCAGGAAAGACATTTCTGCAATTAATGGTCGATCCTGGTTGAATAAATTAGAGGAAACAGTTATAGAATCAATAATTATCTATGGAAAACATTCAGAAATTAAATTACAAAAATAATTATTGCTGTGCTCAATCTGCTCTGGCTTTCTTAACAGCTTACAAATGAAAACAACCTTCATCAAATGAAAGAACTCTTCATGTTGTTATGCAACATTCTTGTATAGCAGCTTAAAGATCAGCCTTGGCTTTAATTTGCAACATGAACGTCTAGTTTGATTCAGGTGATCTGTTGGTCATGTGGCTGGGTCCATCTCTTTTCTGAAGTAAAACTTCAACCCTCTGCCGAGGGGACAAATGCGTCATCATCCAAGAAGACGACCTCTTCATCAGTAACCCTATGTCACAAACATTAACTAGCTAGTATGGCTGGACAATAAATCAACAACAACCATGACAATATCGCAATAGACACGAGATCAGTATTCATAGATAATCTGTCTTATAGAATATTTATTGTACTCCAATCCAGAACCGCACAGAATTCTGGAAGAAAGAAGAAGGCAGGAGAAAGACTTTTCAGCTATGAGACATAGCTGTTCATGAGACGTAGCTGCTCAACGTCTCATAGTGAGCTAAGCCAGGTTAGTGGCATCAACTCACTTACTCTGTGGTTATCTTGCAAAGACCTGTTGAGTAACTTAAGCAGCAGCAGTTTAAAGTTTAGCCACTGTGCCTAATAAGTGCTTAAAAATAAAAAAGAACAGCATTGAGTGAAAACTGGCTAAAACAGAAAAGGCCATGACACAAGTTTGGCAGAATTTCGTATTTAAAACAAACAACTAATCAATAATTATCGATATCCACTCATAATTATCGATATCCACTAATATAACATGTTTCATATCCGCTGATAATTATCAATATCCACTGATATGACATGTTTCATATCAGTGGATATCGATAATTATCAGTAGATATCGATAATTATTGATTAGTTGTTTGTTTTTAAATATTTAAAATTTCAGATATTTAAAACAAACAACTAATCAATAATTATCAAAACCACTGATATGACATGTTTTATATCAGTGGATATAGATAAGTATTTATTATGATAAATAATAATTGATTATTATTGATTCAATTAATAATCAATAATATTGATTATTATTGATAATAATAATAATAGTCAATATTATATTGCTTATAATAATGTAATTATCATTATAATTTCATAATTCTAATTTTAGAATTCTAATTCTATAATTCTATTGAATTATAGACTCTGGCTTCATGTTTCACTGATATGTTTCATATCAGTGAAACATGTCATATCAGTGGATATTGATAATTATTGATTAGTTGTTTGTTTTAAATATCTGAAATGGATTAGATTTTCTGGCACATCGACCAGCTCTACTAACTAACACTTCTTGCATTCTCTTTGTTAAATCTACCATCTTGTAGAAGTTTTCCCAATCCTTTCTATTGTTTCAGCTGACAGCTCTCTAGTTGGAACTATACTTATTGTCAGTGAGTCAATTACATCAGCTCAGTAAGTCAACACCTCCTTTGTAGAACCTTATATGTGCAGGTATATATTGTAGAACAAAAATTACAGATTTTCCTCTATTTAGTCTCTAAAAGATCTCAATACCAATTCAACACTAGCTGTTAAATGAATAAAGGTAAAATAAAAGGATAAAAAACTAGTGAACTTGGGTTGTTAGCTAAGTTGTGCGGCTTCTTTTTAACATTCCCATTTTTAGAATGACTATTTTAGGAATGCAGCCTAAACAAAGTATAAATGAGTCATTCAGTCTGACACTCCTTGCCACCTGGCCTCAACCACCACCTTGCAGCATTATGTCACAGTGATTCCATTTGTTTCTGAATTAAGGAGGCTCAACACAGAATAAACAACATATATGCCCAATTTCCTTTTGGATGAGCCTTCCATTATCTAACATATGTCACAGACCTTTCAGCAAGAACAAATTTGATTATACAGCAAGTATGAAAACTGGGTGTCAACTAAAATATGTCATTTACTCCAGACTTCAGAGAGTCAATACATCTGGATGTGTTTCCTGACATGACAGTTGATCTTTTATCAGTAGGGCTTAATATTGTGGAATACCCATAATTCAAAATGTAACACAAATTGAAGAAAAACACGGGGTTTAGCAATCCTGAATATTTTTTTTATCAAGTAACATCCGAGAAGGAATTTTATAAAGAGTTTCCAGGACCAACTCACCAGGAAGAGATACTGCTCGTCGCTGTCAACACTCACTGAGAGGCTGATGGATGTGCTTTGGACCTGATGAGGACTGCGGTACAGATCCAGGAAAGAGGTGGCATAAAACACACCATAAACCTGCACACATACACACACAACACAAAGAACTAAGAAATAGTTGTCTCTTCATGTTACTGAGGTGATCTAATAGTACTAGTTTCAAGAACATTTCCTACTTTAGTTTACAAGTATGTTTTTGAAATGACATTGTGATAAACCAAGTATTCTCTTTAGGATAGTCACTCAGTGTGGGATAGAAATGCACACTTGTCAGTTTTTTTCTTCTTCTTAACTGGATAGCCTGAGCACTGAATTATAGACTCTGGCTTCAGGCTTGGGATGTGGTAATGAACACGTTGGATTTACTACAGTTGGTTTAGTTAAAGAAGGACAGGGAGAAAGACAGAAAAAGAAAGATTGATAGATAGTCAGAGAGATGTTATATATGATAGAAATAGAGACAGAGAGAAATATAGAGAGATAAGAGATAGAGACAGTGAGAGAAGTTGTCAGAGAAATAGACAAGTGAGAGAGACAGACACACAGTGTACCAGTAGAGCGGAGTCAATGCTGATGCTGCACTCCACAGCTGTCTGGTTAAGAGCCTTGGCTTTGAGGAGAGGGCGCTTTGGCTGGGTGCCACGGGTCTGGTAGTGTGACAAAGCAGTGGGGCTGTCTCCTATACTGGTGTGAGCCCACACAGCCACCTCATACACCGTCCCCGCTGTCAGGTTTGTGGCTGCCAACACAACAGACTGTTTCAGACATACTGTACTGGTAACATTTATTGACACGCCTGGTAAAAATGTGGGAAATTTATCTGTTACTGGAGTAGCATCACATCACACCATAAACTGGAGTAGAATTACAACAGTTCTGTGTAAGAAATGTAAGAAATAGGACAGCTCTTTTCCTGTAATATTTTATAAGGTTGGAGAATATAGAGACATCTTTGACCAAATTGTTTATCCGTTTCGCTATGGAGACTGACACAACCATGGAAGATGGTTCATTTTTGTCAGGAGAACTTCTCTAATTTAGCCACATTTTTAACAAAGTCGGAGGACATCTAGAGGAAAAATCAGCCCCAGAGAATCATGGATACTCTGCTGTACTTGACATTAGGCAGTGTTTCTCCATTCGCTCTTTGTTTCATATCAAACCCACCTCACGTGTTTTCTGCAATAAAGTCTCTCTTGATCCAACACTCAGCTCCTGATAAAGTCCCTATCAAGTTCAGCAAAGTCCACCTGCTTATGTTCGTGGTGTTAGGCCAAATCCTGGGATTCTAACCAAACTATTGGTTGGATTCTAATGGCTGCTATGGGGACCTGATGACTGCAGGACGCCACTCTTTGCTGTATTTCAAAAACAGTTTGATTTCAAAACTTTACACCCAGGTGAGTTTATCTAATAGGGAGATAAATGTAGCTCCAACCTCAAGTTGTCATGATCCTAAAAATGATAGTGATATATAGAAAAATACTTGACACTAATTTTGATATTGTGGCAACATTTTTAAAAACCAGACTATTCTTTATAGTAGTTAAAAGCAACAATATTAAAATTGATATGTCGTATCATAAATTTATGATATGACAATATTTTAAGGAGTTTTACTGACCTTTGTAAGTTGCTCTGAAACATCAGTGTAGTATTATTACACTGATGTAATAAGCTGTTCCTTAGCTGTGCTAAGGCTAGCTGTGCTAACCCTTAGCACAGCTAGTGTACGGCATCTTTTGACATTCCCTCTTTTCCTGTCCATCTGCCTCACAGGGAAAGTAACTCCAAACAACGCTGTGTAGCTGTAAAGAGCTATCTCTTTAGCATAGCTCACTCTGTGCCAGTAGTGGGCAGTTACCTAACTCCAATTTTAACTGTTGGTTTCAGTAGAGCATTCTTAAATTTACATTTGAAAATATTCTTGAATACAATTATTGCGTGGTAATTAGCAGTACAGAGGCCTATTCACTTTAACTAAAGTAGCTAATGTTATAATGCATATGTGTTATAATAATAGCAGTATTGGCAGAAGTATCTACTACTGGTTTTCTAGCAGCGGCACTACAATAGCAGCTGCTGGAAGTTTTAAAGTACAGCTACAAAAACTAATTCTTTTAAAATCAATCATTAGATTTGCCAATAAATGTATTTAATTATTTATTTAATTATTTATTAAATACATTTATTGGCAAATACAGTGATTTATTTTAAGCATAAGTTTTTGCAATAAAAATGTAATTTATCTGAAGGCTGCTTTGTACCAGATGTGCTAATTTCCTTCACAACGAAAAAGAAAGACAGCACAGAGGAAAATTACCTTTAAACTCTCCCTGGGTGATGTTGTACATGTGGCTCTCTTTCACATGAGAGTCAAACTGCCAGTACAGGATTACAATGTAATATTTGGTCTGGAAAAGAAAAACACATGAGATCCATAAAACATTGTGCCCAGAACCCAGTTTGTTTGTTCAAAACCTGAAGGTGATAAAGAGAAGTGCTTACTTGAGACTGGGAGCTGAGGCTGAATGACACGGAGTCAGAGGAGATATTGGTAGCTTTAACTACAGGAGGAGGCAGAGCTGCAACAGACAAAGCATGCATCAGATAGTGGAGCGTCAGAATCTGACTGACGCTCCACTATCAGTCAGATTCTGCTAATGTGTGAGTTATCATTGGCTTGTGGTCTACACACAGACCTGAGATGGATCATATGGAGTCATAAATGGGACAAGGAGGCAGCTTTTATTGGAACTAAATACACCACAATCAGAATATTACATCACGTACTGTACTTCTGTTGATTTTTATTTAACTTTGACAATGAAGGACAACAACATTACCAAGCAGCTTGAAATGAGCACAGCTGTAGATACAATGCTGTGAGAAAGTATTTGCTCCCACAGAAATTGCTTGTTATTTTACTAGCATCTGACAAAGAAATCCTGAGTAAACATAAAAAGCAGTTTTTGAATGAAAATTAACCTGATCTTATGTAAAAACTTATTTATACCCATTGTTTAATCAAGAATTAGCTGGTAGTAATCACATTGCTTGGTTCAGTTTTTTATTACTAAAAGATCCACAAAACACACAAATAGAGGTCATTTTTGCTTAGCGCTTTTGCTCTGTGGGCTGCCACCTTATCGTGGTGAAGGGGTTTGAGTGTGATCCTACAAGCTATGTTGTGTAGGGTCACAACATAGCTTGACCCTGGTAGGGTCACCCAAGGCAGACAGATCTTAGGTGAGGAACTAGACAAAGCGCAGCCTGAAGACCCCTTATAACCAGCAATTGAAAAATGACAATTTAGTGTTCCCTCGCCCAGATGCGGGTCAACGTGGGCCCACCCTGAAGCCAGACTTGGAAATGGGGCACGTAGGCGAGCACCTGTTGGCCAGCCTTTTACCCATGAAGCCCAGCCAGGTTCGGCCCGAAGAGGAGACATGGGTCCCCCTTCCCACGGGCTCATCACCTGTGGGAGGTGATGAGCCTCCCACAAGTGGGATGCACCTGTGGGAGGTGCACATTGGGATGCACCCGATGTGCATCCCACATTGGGTGCAATGTGGGATGCATGGTAGCCAGGGGAGGGGGCCCTGCTGATCTGATCCTCGGTTCCAAAAGCTGGCTCTTGGGACGTGGAACGTCACCTATTTAGTAGGGAAGGAACCTGCAGTTCAATGATTGACTTTGTCATCATTTTGTTGGATCTGTGGCCACATGTCTTGGAGACCCAGCTGAAGAGAGGTGCGGAGCTGTCCACTGATGGTGTCTGAGTTGGCTCCACTGGTGGGGGAGGATGCCGGTCAGACCTGCCAGGCCCAAACCTGTTGTGAGGGTCTGCTGGGAACGTCTCCGGCAGAACTTTGAATATGTTCTGGGGTATTTGGGGGGCATTGGACCATGTTCGGTGCCTCTATTGTCAGAGGTGTGGTCACAAGGTTGTCGGTGCCTGTCGTGGTGGCAACCCTTGAACTCGTTGGTGGACACTTTTGGTGAGGGATGCTGTCAGGCTGAAGAAGGAGTCCTATCGGGCCTTTTTGGAATGCGGGACCCATGAAGCAGCTGATGGGTACCGGCAGTAAAAATAGCATGCAGCACAGGTGGTTGCTGAAACAACCAGTTGAGTTTGGTGGTTGCTCCAAACTCCAGGCGTGCGAGGAGTTTGGAGAAGCCATTGAGAAAAACTTAGGCTTTGAGGCGATTCTGGTCCACCATCCGGCATCTCGGGAGGGGGAAGCAATGCAGCACCAACACTGTTTATAGTGTATAGTGAGGATGGTGTGCTGCTGACCTTGACTTGGGACGTTGTGGGCCGGTGTCCTTCAAAGACTTCCTCAATCCCACTAACATGTCTTGCAGTGAGGAAGCTGAGCCGATCGCAGTTTTCTGGCAATCACCGAGCTTTTAAAAAGCCTAATGTACCGATTCAGATAAGTTAGGAATTGGTGACTTATCAATATTTTGTCTGAAATGTATCTCAATATATAAAGGAAGTTGCTGAATTGGTAACAAGTGACTATTGTTAACTGCAAATGTGCAAACATGACCTGGTCGGCGAGTATGTCAGCTAAACTTCTCTCACAGAAAAGAACAGTGGTTGATTTTCGAACCTTTGCCGAGTTTAATAACATTGGTGGATAAGATTGGCTTCAAATGTAAAAATTGGCTGATCACCGATCTCCAGAAATTAAGGAAATCGGCACAGATAAATTGGTGCACCCCGAGGTGCACCTTGAATTGAGCTATTAGGTCCCTGTATGATCGGTGTCAGAGTCTGGTCTGCATTGCCGGCAGTAAGTCGGGCTCGTTTCCGGTGAGGGTTGGACTCCGCCAAGGCTGCCCTTGTGAGAGGTCAGGGGGTTGCCACAAGTGGAGAAATTTAAGTATCTCAGGATTGTGTTCACGATCCTGAGATCAGCAGATTGGTGCAGCGTCTGCAGTGAAGTGGGCACTGCACAGGTCCGTCGTGGTGAAGAGAAAGCTGAGTCAAAAAGTGAAGCTCTCTATTTAAAGGTCGATCTACGTTCCTACGCTCATCTATGGTCATGAGCTTTGGGTCATGACCGAAAGAATGAGGTGGTGGATACAAGCCTGTGGAAAAAATGGGTTTCTCTCCATAGGGTGTCTGGGTTCTCCTTTAGAGATAGCGTAGAAGCTCAGTAATCCGGGAGGGACTCAGAATAGAGCCGCTGCTCCTTCAGTTGAGGTGGCTCGGGCACCTAGTTAGGACACCTTCCTGGTGGGGTGTTCCGGGCACGTCCCACCAGGAGGAAGCCCCAGGGAAGACCGGGAACACCCTGGGATTCCCCCAGAGGAGCTGGAACAAGTGGTTGGGAAGAGGGAAGTCTCCCCATCTTTCTTAGGGAGACCTAACCCTAACCCGCATCCCGACCTCGCATTAGCTGGAGAAGATGGATGGATGGCTTTTGCTAAAGTTATAAACAGATCAATTCTAAATCACTGGGCTGTTTTGTACACTTTCAGTTGAATAAAGTATGAGATCTGCGTTGAAGTTTTGGTTACTGACTGTTAAAAAGTCTTTAAGTGGTTAAATATGTAATTAAATGTGTTTGGATAACACCCCACATTTCACGTCTCATGTTAATATGTAAGATAGTGAATTTGTGCAGAACTCAATGAGAAAAGACTGTCTTCATTTTAATCTGATTTCATTTAAAACATCTGGATTAGATATCCGGTCATTGAATGGTGCACCAATCAGAATCCAGTAAAAGTTTAATAAAACCAAAAGCTCCAGTGTACCTGGTAAAATGTTTGTAACATCTGGGCCAGTAGATGGCAGTCTTACACAACTCTAAGAACTGAGTTTGCCTGATCCTGTCAGAGAATATTGGCATACCTTTCTGGGGAGTGATGGATTTAATCTCAGTCCAGTTTCCAACACCTCGACTGGTCACTGCAGCCACCTGAAAACATTTGGAAATCCATAAATAATGAAAGAATAATGCCAACGCTATCTTTTCCTCTCTGACTACAACAAGCTAAATCGGTTGCTCACCCTGAATCTGTACAGCATGTCAGGCTGCAGCTCTTTCACCTCAGTGATGTTCTTGATGGATCTTTGTGATGTCCAATCAGGAACCTCGTCCTCACTGTAATCGACCTGTTAACATGGAGGTGCACAGTTAGGGCTTTGGGATTGCACCCACACGTAGGAGTAATCTTGTAATATTCCTGTTCTGGAAAGATTTGGAAGGGGAATTCCTAACTACTAATTTCCCAAAATACTTAGGGAACATTTTTTGCCTCTAATGTTTATAGTACTTAGAATAAAAAAAAACAATCACTAATTACAGTAGAATGGAATTTTGTGTCTTGCACTGTGAAAAGAAAATGCTTACGTTAGGATGCGACTCCAACAAAAACGTTGGCTGTTGAGGCCCTTCCTCTTCTCTGTAGCGTTCCATTTATTTCGAAACTCAAAACTTGGATCTTGTAATAATATCAAAATCATCCAGTGGACCTTGATAATTTCTGTCCATGCGTCTCAACATTTTGAACATTCAAACATTATAAGTTTAGATTTGTGGCTAATATAAGAGTCCAAACGATAGTGTAGAAAAAAAATCTAACTTTTAAAGTCAAATTTCCTAAGACTTTTCAAATTCTGAATTGAAAATTCAGATTTCGAAGGACAAATAACCTGTTGTAAAAAAAAATTAAGACTTAAAACCAGTAACATATCTCATAAGAAATAAAAGAAAATAATTAGTTCATACAGATTGTAAAACTCACTTAGGAAAATCCACTAATTATATTTAGAATTTATTGAAATGCATTTCTTGAACTAACAGGAAGTTTTATTCTAAACAGGAAATTGAACTGTGAGATGTTTTGTTTTAAATTGGCTGTCTCAGCAGTTTTCTCTGTTATTTTTCTGTTAATTCCTTTGTTGTTTGTTTCTCTGATTGATCCTCTGCGGTGTCTGAAAATTAAGCTGCTTCATTTTTGAAGCTCCTGTCTCTACATAACCTATCTCTTTCAAGAAAGAAGCTGATGATAGACCTCATGCATTAAAAAAATACCAAAATCCACAGCTAACAGGCCAACAGGACTATCAAAACTCTGAGTCTGAAAATGAAGCCCAAAAAGCATTTTGTGCATAGCTTCCTTGTTTGGTTCTGCCATACCGGATTCATTCAATAAAGTAACTGAGAATTACTAAAAGGGTCTTTTGAGACAAAGGTGAAGCTGGTTTCTGATTGCAGCTTCCAATTCGGGAAATGGCTAAAGGATGACTCCACCAAATTTTTCACTACCTCCAGCAACTTTAATCTACTCTAGTTACAAAAACTACCACACATAGACTCTTTAAACCTGGACTGGATAACTCTCAACTAACAGAAAAGTTTTGTAATTTTATTTTTGTGAATTGTGAAACTTTTATCTCACTTGTGAGACTTACAATAAAGGGAGATTTCACCATGTTTTTGCATCTGGATCACACTAGAACTGCTCTAATTCCAAAACTAAAACAACTAGACTCTTTAATCCTGGACTAGATTATTCTCAACTACTAGCATAAGATATAAAACCAAATATGAGATTTGTGAAACTTTGAAATAAAAACTTCAAAAGTGAGGTTTCAGCCCATCGAATTATTATTCACACTTTGTTCCACACAGTTATTTTATGAGGAAACCTAACAAGTAGCATGCAGTCATTGGCATGTTACATTCAGTCTTTGTTATGAATGGATCCATAGTGAACATATTTTGCATTTGTCTTTCACTTTGCAGCAAACCCTTATAGAAAGCAAGCATGGAGCGACCACAGAAACAAACACTTCCTTTAACTGGATTACTTTCTGTGTAAAAGAAAAGCAAAAAGGTAATACCAAAGTGAAGAAAACATTCGGATTTTGGAAGCAATATCCCAGTTGATGCGTCTCAACATTTTGAGATGCATGAACGTATCCTGCTCTCCTGGTGTGTTTATTAACACAATTTAGCAATAAGCCTAATTCCTGTAGAATGAACGCTTGAGTCAGGATGCAGGTTCTTTACTTCCACTTTATTCTGGTGACCCAAGTACTCGTATAAGATAGACTAAACTCTAACATAAATAAAATAGCTGCATTTATTATGAGTAGAAAAGAGTTAAAACAAAGAACACATTCTTAAAATCTACTCTTGAATATTAAATGCAAACTTACCGATGGTGATGTCAATGGCATAAACAAAAGACTAACGGTGACAGTCACCTGCTCATGTGTGACTGAGTAAAAAAAGCTAACAAAATGGCTGACTTCCTGTCCCACACCTACCTTGACCTTCAAAATAAAAACTTTATTACTCTAACACAAAAATTAAAACTAAGAACCTATTTTACAATAAATCAAAGGGCAGAACAGTATCAGAGATAAAAAGAACGCAATTCCAAATCTTCCTACACCGAAGATAAAAAAAGAGAGAAAACAAAACTAACAGTAAATGGATACAAGATCAAAATATCGTATGTTTCAGAGAAGTTCAGTTCTTATGTAGACCAGATGCATAAAAAGTGGTAAATCGCTCATTATTGTAGTTTCACAAATCCCACACATGGTTTAAATACTCTATTAGAATAATCCTGCCCAGGTTTGAAAAGTCTATAGGAAATGAAAAATTAGGTGTAATCGTCCTTTAGCTATTTCCTGAATCGGAAGCTGCAATGGGAAACCAACTACAGCTTTGTCCTCTTGAGGGTCTTTCGACACATAACACATAAAATGATTTTTATATAAAAGGAATAACACAACTATGCATAAAATGCCATTGATTATCATCTTCAATTGTTTCAAAATTAAAAAAAAAAAAAAAAGAAGAAGAAAACTGGACAAATTGAAACAGTGTGAGTGAGAACCACTTACAATGTACTCTCTGATAAGACCGTGTCTGTTGTCAGGGGGGCTCCAGGAAACCTTTACTGTACCATCCTCATTACTGTCACAAGTCAGCTGCAGGTTTCTAGGTGGGTCAGGAACTGCCCCACATTAACGCACAAACACACATACAGCCATCAGGAGACAGAAAAGTGTTGGACATTGGATTTGAAATAGTGATGCATTACATTACTCGTTACTGAAAAAAGTGATTTGATTAACGCGTAACTAACATCACTGTTTGTGAAGCACTTTGGTCAGCTGTGGCTGCTGTAAATATGCTACATAAATAAACTTTGACTTCACTTAAAATGAAGGCAGGTCATGAGGCACTCACATCCCTCGGGTGTCCTGACGGTGATGGCCTCATTGGTCTTGTGCAGCTTGTTTAGGCACTGAGTGAGAACCTTCACCTGGTAGGTGGTGTCTGGTTTCAGCACAGTCAGTCTGTAGCTGGTTTTGTTGCTGTGGGTGTCCATATTGGTCCACTCCTGCATTCCCACCAGCCTGAACACAAAAGCAGACATCTGATTGGGGCTAAGCTCAGCAGCACAGACATCAGATGGTAACGGTCCACCAAGCTCACCTGTAATGTACAAGGAAGTAGCAGGAGTTTGAGGGGAGGTTCTTGGGACGGGACCAGATCAGAGTGATGGCTCCAGAGAAGTCTGGGGTCCACTGGAGATTCTGGACTTTGTAGGCAAGTGTGTCCACTGGGAGATCAAGGGAAGAAACTGGAACTGTGTAATCCACAAATGCAACCAGCAAGAGGCAGTACTAGACTATTTCACTATGTCACCCCCATTCTGACCAAATTCACCAGGATAACTGCGTTATGATAGCTTTGGATTTTTTATTATATCTTTTTTTATTTTGTTGTGACTTATTATTTGTCTAAATCAGTTAGTCGTAATTAGTTCTTAGAATGTGTTGGCTAGTTTTTATTAGTTATTATTAGTGAAATATTGTTTTAAATTAGTTTTTCACACTTGGTTAATTTTTAGGTGTAGAACTAAAAAAAGTGAAAGCATTGCATTGTCATCATGTATACATCAATCAGAATAAAAAACAGAAGAAACCATTTTCAAAAAATGTATTTAATTCTTATTGATCGAGTGACTCTGGTGTTTTCTCCCAACCTTTACTGTTATTTTACGGACTGACTCCTGCCAGCAGGAGTATGGCATATTCCGTGTTGTGTTCCGGGGTTCTTTGTTTTTCTTGTGGGATTCTGTCCTGCTGCTACTCACCATTCAGCCACCAGATAGCGCCAGACTCACCTCTCTCCGGAGAGGTGTGCTGTCAACCTTCGCACCTGAGTCTAATCAGCTCATCAGGCAAGGAGTACAAGAGGAGCTGACTGCCAGTCCTTCGGTGCCTGAGTGTTAACCAGTAACGGTACCTCTGGGCCTCCTTGAGCTAGTCTCTGTTCTTCTCATTGGTTTGACCTCCTAGTGATTTTCCTTGTTGTTTCCTGTCCTCAGGTGTTTCCCCTGAGACGCCCTGGATCCTCCTTGTGACGATCTAACCTGGTTACCTGAACAAGACCTTCCTCGTGACGCCGTGAAATGTACCCACTGGCTGCCCGAGTTCCCAGACTCACCTCCTCCATCTGACTGCAAGTTCCTCCTAACTTCTCTGACCTGGAGTCGCACCCTTCCTCTGTCTCCGCCTGAACTTACCTGTCCGCCCTCTGTTGCACTTTACTGTTGCCTTCCGGATTTCTGTGGCTAAGCGCTGGCTCTCCTGGACCCACAAGGAAGCTGTGCTTTCCATAGTGTGCCGACCGCTCCATGAGCCCAATCCCCTCCTGGTCCAGACCTGTTACCTCACCGTCATCACTTATTGTTGTTCTAATAAATTCACTTTCACTATAACTTCTCTCCTGTGTTGTGTTCTGCGTGTGGGCTAGAAATATAGACCCCAACATGACACTCTGCTTATGTCTGGAATAAAATGTCAAAGGATTTATTTGACATCAGTTCAAAAGGCTAATAAATAGATTCACTAACACAAAAACGAAGGACATTAAATAACTTCTGCATGTTTTAGTTAGGTTTATTAATGCACAATATAGTTCCAGCTGGTTGTAATTTTTCCCCATTAATTACCAATTTTATTTGTGTCAGTTGACAAAACGGTTTTCTCCATTTCAGTTTTTGTTATTTTGTTAGTTCCAGGGAACAATAAGAACCTTGCAGGATAAAAAAAATCAAAAACCTACTGGTGCAGTTTTCTTCGTCGCTGTGGTCCGAACAGTCCAGGTAGCCGTCACAGCGCTCGCTATCCAACACGCAAAGTTCACCGTCAGAACAGCGAGTCCCGTTGGTGCAGAGCAGAGACTGCCATGTGGCTAAACACAAACACAGCTCCTACATTAGACTCTTGTTAGTACACCACCTGCTCCTGACGACTCACAACAAATGGTAAACGGTATATGGACTTATATGGCACTTTTCCAATCATTTGAACCACTTACCGCTCTTTACACAAGAGTCACATTTACCATTCTCATTCACAAACACAACAACATGTTTCATAACAGAAGGGATTTGTGGTCAAAATCTTGTCTCAGGGGTGGTGTTAAAAGGATGCTGAAGACAAAAATAATAATAAAAAAAACATACATCTTTAAATATCAAGATGAGTAAAGAAATAAGGTGAGTCATTTTGGTATGAGAAATCTCCAGCTAAATAAAATCAGAGCTGACAATATGAAACTCAGCGTTTTTACAGCTGAGCATAACAAGGATGAAAAAGAGTGTGTAGCATTCTGAGGGTTGAAAAGGAGTATCTGCTCAAGCCACCTTCTTGGTCGTATTTTTGATAGAAGCCATGACAGACTTCAGGGTCTGCATCCTTCGAAGCACCCAGTCTACATAGGACGGCTCCGTCGAAGGCTGTGAATAAAAGACTGCGCCTCAGTGTAACACATGTTGCCTAGCAACCGTGGCGAAGAAAAAAAAAAAAACTGAGCCCAAGTTTGGGGTTTTTTGTATTACTCCTGATTTTTGTATTAATCTTCATCTTTTGTAGTAAAGGCTGTTGCCAAGTGAAAAAAAATAGGGATGCTCCCATCAGGTCTTTTGCTGCCGATTCCAATACCGATTATCCATGAGGCTGATCTCTGCTGATCGCCGATCTTTGCCTATCTCCTGGAATGCCTGTTAATTTTTCAGTTTAGGTATAAATGATACTATGCTACCTGGCAAAATGGAAAAATTATAGTTCCACACGACAGGATTTGATGCTGCATGCTTGCGCAGTGTGAAGGAAAGAGCAGATCAGCTGCACACAGGCTGAAAAGTGAGATAAACGTGATCGGTTTTGGTGATCGGCAACAAGAGACGGTGATTGGCGATCACCAATCATACCCTTTTTCACGGAAATCGGCCGATTATGATCGGTGGCCGATTGATAGGCACAGATCTGAATAAAATGTTTTATTTTGTTTCTAACATGTCCAATGTATACTGCAGTTCTACAAGAAATAAATACAAGCAAATTATTGATTTACAAATGTAATACTCTCCAGCGAGGAATACAATAAAGCTACTATGTTTGAAGGCTTAACTATAATAAGTCAAACCAATTTGTTCAGTAATAAATTAAATGCCTTAGTTAACCAAACATTTTACAACCAGATATGATCTGACTGAATAATATTAGTGTTTAATGCAGTGGGAGCAGACATCTCCAAAAATGTTGGAGTAATATTCCTGCCTAAAAACTATGTGGAAAATCATATTTTGTCGCTTAAAGTGTAATATAGTAAAATAATTTGCCGCTCTTCACTGCCACTACCTGAATGCCTGGTTTGCCCGCACCAGACTCATCCTTCAATTCTGGGGAGGATGCATTTAGAGGAGTCTTCGAATTTGAACAGGCCTTGTCACCTCATCATAATGTAACTGGCCAACAAAGGCAGCATTTCTGGATTCATTCAAATGTACTGTATGTTACGGATATCTCTTATTATACCTGATTATTTTATATACATTGATGTGTCATTGCTATACTTTGTTCTGTTGTTGCCAATTTGATTTTTGTCCTTCAACCAACTGAAGCTGGCAAAAAAAGTCAAAGAAAGTCAAAAAAAGAAAACATGCAGTTTTCTTTCTTTTCTACATTTTCAGATCTGGAAAGTGGTCAAAAACAATTTCTGAATTGTTTCAGAATGCATAGCAACCCTTTGACAAACAGTAAAATGTCTATAGAAGTATTTTCGTGCCTGCCTGTGGTTCACAGAAACTTACGGCAGTTGGCTTCGTCGGAGCTGTCCTCACAGTGTGGGTGTCCATCACAGCGCAGCCACTCCTGGATGCAGTGGGGAGGATGGTGACACTGGAACTGATGCTGAGTGCAGTGTCCAGGGGATAACGGAAGGGCCGGGGCCATGGAGCTATTAGTTGCTGTCAGAGGAATAAGAAGCAGATAATGTTCCAGATTGCATGTTTGTATTCAAAGGGAGCACAACCAGGACTGAACCACATAATGCAGGGGCCCCAGTCACTTGGCAACACACTAACAATCTATGAAGCTTCTTTGACATAAATGTGTCGCTAATCAAAACACAAAAAAAATACTATTTTTATTTGCTCCCTGTTTGACTGTCTTCTCCCATGCCTTCAAGGCAAAAAAGAAAAGTGAGATGGGGACAGATTACTTGTTGCTCAGGAACCGAGAAGTCAGAGTTTTAGCAGAAGTTTGCTTTTTAGAATAAGCTCACTTTTTTCTAACATCAACCATCTTCCTACATTCGTACCTTTACTGTGCTTTAACCGAAAGTTTAAACCTTTACAAACACTTTGGTTACAGACTCCAGCAGTCACCTGCAGAGCCTAATGTTTTCTCCAGCAAGTTTCTTTTTATTGGGATTTTACTGTCCAAATCAGATTACAGAATACTGGTGAGATAATGTGTGGCACTTACTAAAAACTGGAAGAGCTGCTAAAGCCACATGAATTCAATTTCTCGTTTGTTTTTCTATAGAAGAGAAACGTGAGCAGGGCAGTAGATTTAACTCATCATGTCGGGCCGGTCTAAGTTTTCATGAAGCCTTGAGCAGAATTGGATGTATGGGCCCTCTTGCTGCTAAGAACATCAGCACTACATGGATTTAGAGAAATACGGGGGAGCAGTAATAATTGTAGCTTACTGAGATATGTTTGTGAACAGAGCTCAAACTCACAACATCAGACTGTATGGTAACAAAACAATCTAACTATTGCCCAATTCACACTACGTGATTTTAGAATTGTCGGCCGATTCTCAAAATGTGAGACCACACACTACAAATTGTAGGTACAGCGGGTTCCATCGTGGAGGGTGAGGGTTCGCTCAAGGACATTCCAATTCCAGATATGAAATCCCTTAAAATTCTGTGCTACCACACCTGAATTTGGAGTAAACAAACATGGACAACAACGTAACTTTAGTTTGTGGACTTATTTTAACCCAAAAAAGACGTAACCAAAAATCAAAGCTTTGGATTAAGAACTGGAGACATCGCGAGCAAGGACTATATTTGTAGAACCACAATATGTAGGTGAGTTTTTTTTTTCCCTCATAACAAATACTGTTTTTAATTTTTTCGGTTTTGTCGTTTAATTAACCGTTACCGTTTACTTATAAGTTTATAATTTTTGCTGTGTTGATGTTGTTGTAGAACAGGGGTGCTCATAACGTCGACCGCGATCGACCGGTTGATCGTGGGAAGGTTTTGAGTCGATCTCAGCAGCAGGTAACAAACTGAAGGCCACCAGGATGCTGAGACCAGCACTTCCTCTTCTGACAGGCTTATCAGAAATATTTACTAAGGTCCTAAATGTATGCAGCTTCATTAAATAATAATAAAATCAACAAAACCTGTTAAAATGAATAATCTTAGTAACTTTGTTTCAACAAGGTGTTGCACAATTGAGTGCATTTCGGTTCCATTAACAAAAAAATAAAGCGACTCAAAGACCGAAAGCAGATCAGGAGTTTAAATTAGCTAATCAACAACCGCTGTGTTCATGAGAGGCTTATTAATAATGGAGAAATAAATATCAAGCCTGGAAACCTGATATCGTAACGGACTGAATGTTTTTAAAGTAATCTCTGCTGGGTTTGCGGGACGCAGGCTGTTACCATGGCAACGGGTGTGCTTAAACGACAAAGAGAGACAGAGTAAAAAGTAAGAGTGGTTTTGAGTTGATCACCTGTTTGGGCTGTTTTATCTTTGCTGTGGCGCTTTACAGCCACTGTAGTTTCTGAACGATCAATGAACGACAAACTTGTAATTACCTTGTTTGTTTTGAGTTTACGTCACTCACAGCAAACATAAAATAGGACAAATATATTTGATTAAGTTTTAACAAACAAATGGCTTCTACTGAGATAATTATGTGAAATGAAATTAGTTATATCCCAACTTCAGAAGATTTACCTTTACCTTTACAGAGCTCTTTGTTTCCTCCAGTCCAGTCACTCTCTAGTTTCTCATATTGACGTCATCAAACCAAAGTTCAGATCTACCAGAACTGACTGACACCTGCTGGCCTCAGGTTTGCAACCAGCTTCTGACTGAGAAACCAGTAACCTGCTCCCAGTGTCAGAATCTCACTGAGGAAGAAACTGCACTAGGTTTTCTATCAGTTTATTATTTCTGCTATAACTGATACATATTTGCATATAAAATAAGTCAATAGAGTTTATGAGGTAGATCTCAGCCGACTGGTGAGAGAAAAAGTAGATCTTGGTCTCAAAAAGTATGAGCACCCCTGTTGTAGAATATATGCATATACTAGGCATTGTTTCAGGAAACTGGATGATCCAAACATCAGAGTAGCTTAAACTAGAAGAAAGCAATTCCTGCATATTTGTTTTTTAGAAAATCAGATGGCAGTTATCCTTTCTTTTCCCCCCAACTGACCGCGAAAGGTTAAAGTATTCTGGCTCCTTTAATTGAAACCCGCATGGGGAGTTAATTGTAATTATTCTATCATCGCTCCTGAGGCTGCGTAGTATTTTTGCAGCACTCTGTGCTTGTCAGTTTTCTGCACTTATATATTTTTTTCTCTATTTGCTACAAATAGATTAACTCAGCATAACATTTTCTGTATTTTTCCTCCGTTGTTATGACTACAGAATGAAATCAAATGCGCCACTTCAAAAAAAGGTTAGAATGCGCTTCTAAACCAGATGTACTCTGCGCAATAATTTTATAATTTTTCTGTCATTTCTTAACAAACCGATCCAATAGCATGCCGTTTCGAATAAGGATAAAGCTTTACTTCTGGTTTTATGAGATCTAATTACCTCTACAGCAAATTTCATTCATCGTAGCATTGAGAGTAGCAGAAGAGTTTCCAGGTTCATCAATTTCGCTCCAGCTTCTTTCTTTGTCATTTCTGTTGTGATACTCTTTAGACGAAATGTCAAATAAACATTCGCGTTGTTTCCACATTTGGACCAAACAATCTTCCAGGTCAGAAGTCCAGCGGACTCTCGGTTGTGCCATGCCAGCTGTTCTTGGGATTCCCACCGTGCTTGCGTCACATCGCTTTCTGATTGGCTACCTGTCACATTCAACAGGCTGCCTTCTCGCTCCCAGTTGGGGGAACACCACAGACACTGTGATAAACGAGCCAAGACGATCAAACATGTTGAATATCCTTGATTTTAGATCAAAGCGGTCCTGACGTTCTACCGACTGGACCCGATCAGTCGTAACACACCACACACTACAGGATGATCGGTTACGATTGTCGCAAGTGACAATCTTAGAACTCAGAACGTTCTAAGATTGTCGTAAGGACAAAATTGGGGCAAAAAATTGTGTAGTGTGAACTGGGCTTATGAAGATTGTTCTTTCAACTTTTACAAAGTAAATTTACCAGCTCTTTACAGCACTGCTATTCTGAATGAACAAATGTTAAATTTCTATATCTGTGGTTTGTGTTAAAATGTTAACATTTATGGCGTTCTGAAGGCCTGACGCCGTTAAGTAGCTGCTGGCTTAATTTGGATTTATCAGAGGTGCAAGTAATTGATATTTATTTTAAATGTACTTTTGTTTATTTGTTGTTTTTAAGACTCTATGATTGTAGTTTTAGATAGCATGTCTTCCCGCAATATTTACAATAACCCCGTAATATTTTTACATTTCCTGTCAACATCTTTTAATAAACAATCAGAGTGGGCCACTGGTGGGCGGCCTTGGTGCCCCGACCACGGGACTTAGCAAATTTTCTGGGGGGAACCCTGGTGACAGTTTGAACAAATATGTAAAAATCATATTTTTTAATGAAAGTTACAAACTGCAACTTAAAATATTTTAACTTATATTTATAACTTTGAGAAGTACTCAGTATTAAAAGTTTTCATGTACACCTTTGAAAATCACATAGGAGGTTTTCGAATGTTTTAATTTTATAATAATGGCTGGAAATTAGATTAGATTTCAGGGTAAAGGAGTTCTGATTAAAAATGTGTATTCGATTAAATATATATAAATAAGCTATTCCAGCTTTCCGAGGTCCCGTTAATGTCCTTTGGTGATCCCATTCTGATCTAAAAGACATCCTGAAATGAAGCAGAGGACTCCAACCTGTAGGACATCCAAGCTCATCACTGTCATCAGGACAGTCGGCGTAGCCATCGCAGACCCAGGTGTTGATGATGCAAGCTCCGGAGCCACACTGAAAGCGGTTGGGCGCACATGTGACGGGACCAAATGTGACAGCATGAGGAGTAACGCCCCCTGATGGTGAGAAATCAAAGTAAATCAGTGAATAAGCAACGGAAAACTCATAGGTATTCAAGTTTTACACTCTTCTGTAGCTGGTTGTACCTGTACATTGTGCCTCATCTGACCAATCACCACAGTCATTCTCGCCATCACATTTCCACCAGGTAGGGATGCAGCGCCCATTTCCGCACTCAAACTGGAAGTATCTGGAGCAGCCTGGCACCTCTGGAGTGTGAGCTGGAACGTTGAGAGTTAGTGTAGGTGCTGGTGTGGTGCTGGCCGATTATTTTTAAATCTGGATCTGCCTAGATCGAAAGTGATCTGCAGTGCAGCGATCTCCTCACCACAGTTGGCTTCATCAGAGTAATCCCCACAGTCGTCCATGCCATCACATTTCCACTCCAGGCTCACACACACTCCGTTGGCGCACTGGAATGTGTAGGCATCACACACTTTGCCAAACTCAGATGGTGTAGCTGCTAAAACACAACACATGCGCAAATTTTATGAAATTTGTAAGGGAGGAAACAGAAATATTACTTTTTCTCATCTTTTGTTGAGGGGGCAAAAAAGTAAAGAATTAATAAAGAGGTGCAACTAAAATCAATAAAATCTACTCAAATTTTATTTGTATAGCACATTTCAGCAGCAAGGCATTTATTTCAAAGTGCTTTACATCATAACAAACATAAAAACACAAAGCCATGTAACAGAATAAACAAAACATTACATTAAGTCATTAAATTTTTAATTGATTAACTTTCAAATCCAACTCTAAACAGGTGGGTTTTTACTTGTGATTTAAAGGAACTCAGTGTTTCAGCTGTTTTACAGTTTTCTGGAAGTTTGTTCCAAATTTTTGGTGCATAGATGCTGAATGCTGCTTCTCCTCGTTTGGTTCTGGTTCTGGGGATGCAGAGCAGAACCAGAACCAGAAGACCTGAGGGGTCTGGAAGGTTGATACAACATCAGCAGCTCTTTAATTTATTGAGTACATTAACAGAGCAGACCCACCAAGGCTGGAGACTGAACAATACTGGAAAGGCATATGGGAAAGGGAGGCGTCCCACAACAGCAATGCATGATATCTCTATGAGACGACCATAGCAACCTCCCTGAGCAAGCCCCGGTAACCATCACTGTGGCAGATGTCCAAGAAAGAGTCACAGGTATGAAAAACTGGACAGCACCAGGGCCTGACATGATCCATGCCTACTGGCTAAAGAAGCTCACTGCCCTCCATGAGCGACTGGCAGCCCAAATGAACCAGCTGCTACAAAATGGGACTCACCCTGAATGGTTAACTGAAGGGCGCACAATCCTGATCCAGAAGGACCCATCAAAGGGCTCAGTCCCACCCAACTACCGACCAATAACCTGTCTCTCCACAACCTGGAAGCTCATGTCAGACATCATAGCGGCTAAGATAAGCAAACACATGGATAAATACATGAGCATGGCACAGAAGGGCATTGGCGTAAATAGCAGAGGAGCCAAACACCAACTCCTTGTAGACCACACAGTTGCCCGAGACTGCAAAACCCGACACACCAACCTGTGCACAGCTTGGATTGATTACAAGAAAGCCTATGACTCAATGCCACACACTTGGATCATTGAATGCTTAGAGATGTACAACATCAACAGGACCCTGAGAGCCTTCATTGCAAACTCGATGGGGCTGTGGAAAACCAACCTGGAAGCCAACTACAAACCACTTGCACAAGTGTCCATCAAATGTGGCATATACCAAGGAGATGCTCTGTCCTCGCTGCTGTTCTGCATAGGCCTGAACCCCCTCAGCCAAATCATCAACAAGACTGGCTACGGATACCGACTAAAGAATGGAGCCAACATCAGTCACCTCCTCTACATGGATGACATCAAGCTGTACGCCAAGAGTGAGCGAGACATCGACTCACTGATCCACACCACCAGGATCTACAGCACAGACATTGGGATGTCATTCTGACTAGAGAAGTGTGGTCGGATGGTCACAAAGAGAGGGAAGGTCATTCGCACGGAAGGGGTCTCACTCCCAGAAGGAACAATAGCAGACATAGAGGACAGTTACAAGTACCTGGGAATACCACAAGCAAATGGCAACCTCGATGAGGTCACAAGGAAAACAGCCACAGCCAAATACCTCCAACGAATAAGGCAAGTCCTGAGAAGCCAGCTCAATGGCAAGAACAAGATCCAGGCAATAAACAGCTACGCCTTGCCAGTAATCAGATACCCTGCAGGAATAATTAGCTGGCCAAAGGAGGAGATACAGACCACAGATGTTAAGACACGAAAATTACTAACAATGCATGGAGGGTTCCACCCCAAATCCAGCACCCTGAGACTGTACATGAGCCGCAAGGAAGGAGGCAGAGGACTAGTGAGTGTGAGAACCACTGTCCAGGACGAAACATCCAAGATCCATAGATACATCAGGGACAAAGCCTCATCAGACAATGTGCTCAGTGAATGTCTCAGACAATGGGGAACAGAAGTTGAGGTGCTGGAGGTACCATCATGGGAGGACAAACCCCTACATGGGATGTACCACCGGCAAATAACTGAAGTGGCGATATCAGAAAGTCCTACCAATGGCTGGAAAAAGCTGGACTCAAGGACAGCACAGAGGCCCTCATCCTGGCCGCCCAGGAACAGGCCATAAACACCAGAGCAATAGAGGCCCAGATCTACCACACCAGACAAGACCCAAGGTGTAGGTTGTGCAAGGAGGCCCCTGAGACAGTCCAGCACATAACAACAGGATGCAAGATACTGGCAGGGAAAGAGAACATGGAACGACATAACCAAGTGGCAGGCATAGTGTACAGAAACATCTGTGCAGAATATGGACTGGAAGCCCCGAGATCAAAGTGGGGAACACCCCCAAAGGTGGTGGAGAATGGCCGAGCTAAGATCCTGTGGGACTTCCAGATCCAGACAGACAAAATGGTAAGGTCGAACCAACCAGACATTGTAGTGGATAAACAAGAGAGGAAAGCCGTTGTGGTGGATGTAGCAATACCGAGTGACTGCAACATCAGGAAAAAGGAGAAACTGGAGAAATACCAGGGCCTCAGGGAGGAACTGGAGAGGGCCTGGAAGGTGAAGACTACAGTGGTGCCTGTGGTCATCGGGGCCCTTGGGGCAGTCACCCCCAAACTGGAGCAGTGGCTACAACAGATCCCAGGAACAACATCAGACATCTCAGTCCAGAAATGTGCAGTTCTAGGCACAGCAAAGATACTGCAGAACCCTCAAGCTCCCAGGCCTCTGGTAGAGGACCCGAGCTCAGAGGATAAGAACCACCCACCATATATATATATATTTATATATATATATCTTATTTATTTATTTTTGCCAGCTAGGATAAGTTTAGGACACTGCATTTCTGGAGGTCGTGTTTAAGATTATGAAGCATGGAAGTGACATTTTTGTCCAACAGATCAAAAAATGAACAGGTCACATTGATTCTCAAATATTTAAATTCTGTTCTAGAGAGAGGGAACAGCAAGACAGTTTCTGTAATTTGGAGCCCGGTGTTATTTACTGGAAAACATTAACTCTTTAGGAAGTTCAACTTATATCATAAAAATTTTCCAAACAGCCTAGCAAATTCATAATGCTGAAGATACAAAATACTGGGTTCGAGATGTAGAGCAATAAGTTGTCTGTGTATAAGTACAGTCGATGTTCTAGCTGTTTTCTATAAATTCCATTAAAGCTTTGTGAAGTCTTAAGCGTAACTGAAAGTGGCTTGGTAGCTAAAGCAAAGAGAAGTGGGCTGAGAGGACAACCCTGCCCCTGGATAAAGAGAAGAGACTGTTCTCTCCTATCTTGGTGGAAAAATAGCATGGCTATCTCTGGAATAGTAGATGTTGCTCTTCAGCATCTCACATGATGTTCTGTATTTTTGTTGCCATCACATGAAAGGTCAGCTTGCTTTGCATTTCCACAGTCACAACCCAGTAGTGTTCCTGGCTTTTAGAATTTGACGGGTGAACGGTCTGAACATGAATCACTAACAATATATTTAAAGTCTGTTGCTCACCACATCCAGCATATGCAGCCTCCTCATCAGAGCCGTCCTCACAGTGTTTAATACCGTCACACACCAGAGACTGAAACAGGCACTGGGCACGGTTCTTGCAAACAAACTCCATGTACCGAGTACAAAGGGGATCTGTGGGGGAAACACAAGGAACATTTAGGTCAGGGAGGATGAGCTTCCATCTTACATCATGTTTCTTTCCTATGTGATCCAGAATCTCTGATTTATTTATTAACCGTTTACTTTAGCCTAATTTGTTCAAAGCTGTTTGGTTAGTGCAGGTGGGCAGGAACAGCTATCTGTCACATCGTTTCTGTCATACATCAGAATATGACAGAAATACTCACCACAGTTGAGCTCATCAGCACCGTCGGGACAGTCATGGTTCCCGTTGCAGTGAGCTTTGGCTGGCAGGCAGGTGTCATTGGAGCACAGAAAACCTTTGCACTGGGTTCCCTCTAATGACAACACAATTGAAATGTTTCAAGATGTTTCATTGTTTCAAGAATAGGACACTCTCCTTTGGGGACAGTTGGGACAACAAACCAAACACTGAACAGAGTGACAGTTGACTTCACAGCCACATTTGCAGCCTCAAAGACCCTCATCTTTTAAGAGTTATGAACAGCACAATTTGGAACATGTCTGGTATAGGGGCGCATGGTGTGAAATTTCTGTGGTCGTGTGCATCAGACGGGACAGGAAATTCACTCATTCCAAGTCTTGCTAACTTTTGATCTATTGGAAAAATGTTCCCTGATTTCAAAACTTCGACTAAAGTGGCATCTTTAATTCCAGTTTTCAGTGTGGCAGCAGATCCACGTCAAAACACTGGGACATTTGATTATACACAAGCATGTGTACAATTCAGGTCCATAAGGAACAGGAGGAAGTGTGAGTACAGGGTTTCCCCTAGTGTATTATTAGCCTGGTGACCCGCCATTCTTTACTAGCCAGCTCGGCCGAGTGTTGCTTTTTTTTGTTATTAAAAAAATTTTAAATGAATAATTCTTTTAAGTTAAAGCCAGATTGCAAGCGTCTCTGTAGCTCTGAGCTTTTCATTGCAGGAGCAAATGTATTCCTAGAGTATAAGTTTATGTTTTATGCACCACTCAACAGCGCAGCGGCTTCGCCTTCAGAATTCACAGCAAAAACTGCATGTCAACATAAGTCTCATAAACACAGCATTTTTTTTTTTATTTACAGATACAACATATATTATAAAAAAGAAGGAAAAGACTAAAACGATACAAAACTAACTACTTGGACATTAAAAGTAACATTGTCTACAGTGAGGAGCTGGCAGTCAGTACTGCTTATCTTTAGAATCCACAGCAAATACTGACCGTTTTACTCCCAGCGCACAGTAACAGAAGCCAAGTATGGCGTCCTTCAATGGACACACTACACCAACTTCCACAACCCAAAGAACAAATCTAACATTCTGGTGACATCCGCTGACAGATTTAAACCACTGCTCTTACATTTACATCAACCCCTGTGAGAAATCATGTTTCTTTACAGAACTTTACATCAAAGTAGGAGTTTAAACTGATAGCTGTGGTTGCGCAGCTCAATGTGAACCGCAGGAATAACTTGTAGTCACGGTTTCAGAGGTGCGCATTGATCAAGTGGTGAGAATGATTTATCTTTGTGAACAAAGAATTATATATGGCGTATATCTCAAAACGCTGCCCAGCGTGTAGCTCTGTCTTCCTAGCGCTAATCACTCATCATGCAGGTGCTGCCTGGTGAAGAGCTTTCGCGCTCTCCTCGTAGTCACGCATCACGTCTGTTTTTATATTATTTTATTTTTATGTTTAGTATTATTTATTGTTATTTGTACCCCGCCTCTTGCCTGGAACACAGCTGGAGATAGGTACCAGCAACTCCCGACGCCATAAGCGACAAGGGTGAACAGAAAATGGATGGATGGATGGATATTATTTTTACTGTTACACGATGCATTAAACCATATCAAATGCTTTGTATACTTAGGTAGCCAGAGTTAATGTGTGCGGCGCGAAGATCTGATAAACTCATCGCTTAAAGTTGGGCAACCACAACAGTTTCTGTGTATTTAAAAACGTAACAGATACGGAATGGAAGAGCTACTAAAGCCACATCAGCAGTATTGAATTCAATATCTTGTTTGTTGGGCATCTCTGTGCCCAACAAACAGATTTAACTCATCATGCAGGGCCAATTCAATTCTTTATGAGGCCTTGAGCAGAATTTGGTTCATAAGCTGGGGTTATTCCCGATGAAAACATGAGGATCCATTGTACAACCATTACTTCATTGTTCGTTTATCCTCAAAACTAACTTCAGTCCCAAAGGGTGATAAGCTGGTCATCAATGAACAAATGGCCCTATTCTAAGCCAGGCAAAGACTGAAGCAATACATGCCAAAACCAAAAATATGGGGATGCAGGGTCATTCGAATGGTGCTGATACTGTTCTGTACAACTTGACAATCTACACAGGGCGAGTCATGCCACCACCAGATCTACCAGATATGGGAGCTGGTGGAAATGTCCTTTGCTTGGCTGAAGTTTCTACCAAAAAATCAGAACTATAAACTCTTAAAAAAAAAAAAAAGAACCTGCAGCCTTAACTGCAGTCACTGATGTGAATCTGGTCGCTACAACCCATAGATAATCAGATAAACAGATGGTTATTCACAGGTATGTCAATAATCAAGTACCAGAAATGTGTGTCATTTTAGGCTAGCTTTCAACCACTTTGAAAAGCTTTTCTTCGTTTCTCCAACATCTCTTCCGTTTTCTGTTTTGTGCCCCAGAATTTTTTTCTGCCTCCCCATCTTTAGCTCTCTCTTGTCGAGTGCTCTACTACAATTCAAATTTAAAAGAAAAAAAACTCAAAGGGAAGTGTGCCCAAGCTACCTGTATGGGAGGGGAGAGCGGCTGTCAGGAGGGGAGGGTCGCCTAATCAGTGCTGTTCCTCTGTTATTGATCATTTCATATACAAACAGTTGTTAAGTACATAAAATGCTGACAAAAAAAAAAAATTCACACATCGGTTTTGCACCCCCTCGTGTGCAGCGCCTCTATGCGTTGCTTATAGTGCATAGCCACTTTTTGCGCCACTGCCTACCACGGCCACCAAGGGGCCCCCAAGGGGCTCCCAAGAGAATTTTCATTTCATGATGTATTTGTGTTTTTTGTTAGAATGACAAAGAAATCGTTACTAAAAAAAAAAAAAAAATCAGCTCCCGTGAAGGGAGTTGATTTGGGCCCTCCACCCTCAGAGCCAACCGCTTAGGGCCTCAGGCTGCTTAGTTTGCTTATGCCTTGGTCCGGCCTTGGCAGTGGCCCTATGCGTTGCATACAGTGCATGCCCACTTTTTGCACCACTGAACAGTTGTCCTGTTTACGGTTCTTTCTTTTGCAGTAGGTTCTTTTTACTTATTGCTTTAGTCCAGTACTAGTAGGGGCTTCAATGGCCGTGTTGTACCTTTATGTTTTTTGACTGGTTCACCAGGCCCACCTTTCTGTTAATACTTTTGGGGGTTTGTTGTTTGTTTTGGACACAGGGATTAAGGGTATTTAACACTCTTTTTTTCTGCACAGAAAGTCAAAGTAGTTGAACCAAAAGAGACTTCCAAGATATGTTGTGCCCTTTTGGATGTAACAGCACTATACTGAAGAGCAGGGGCACCGCCAGGAATCTTGGGCCCCATGACAAAAAATTAGATCGGGTCCCTCCCGTGGGGACTTTTCTCTCTCTTATCTCTCAATTAAAAGAAAAACAACAAAAAAACCTGATTTTCTAAAAAAAAAAAGTTTGGTAGCAAAATAACCACCAGTCGTTCTTGTCTTCTACTGACTGCTGCTGAACACAGTCACCGTCAAGCAGCTAAGCAGGAACGAACCATTTCATGTAGATCCAGAGGATTCAATGTAGATATGGATGTGTGCTTTTTGGTCTGGAAGTGGTAACATTTACTTTTTACTGATAAAAATAATTTTAGAAAATACAATATGATTAATTTTGCAATTGACAGGGCCCCATTTTTATTTCATTTTTATGACAAAAACAATGTGAGTGGCCCCTGTTGGTCAGGGGCCCTTGGAATTGTCCTAACTTTTCCACCCTATATGGCGCCCCTGCTGAAGAGACGCAATGAAAAGTAGCTATTGGCCTCACCACAAAGCAGTCTCAACTCACCACAATACTGAAGATCTTCATCCGAGTTGTCCTGACAGTCATCATCTCCGTCACACTTCCAACGCAGTGGTATACAGTGACCTGTGTGACACTGGAAGCTGCTCGGTTCACACGTATGGTGACCGACTAGGGATAAACAAAAAAAAAAGAAGCAAATGCAGGAAGAAGCAAGTTAAACAAATTCCTCACAGATGATATCCTGAAAGGGGAGCCTGCTCGGTGTTAAGACACAGGATGGATTATGGGTTAATGCCTATGAAGGTTGCTAGATATAACTTTATAAACATTCTACATTTTGAATTGCTTGTACAGTAGTTATACCCTATTCCATTAATTTGTTCTCATTTGCCAACCTGTGCAGTTGGCTTCATCTGACCAGTCTCTGCAGTCGTTGTCCCCGTCGCAGCGCCACACCTCACGGATGCAAACGCCTTGTGCACATGTGAACTCTCCGGGGCCGCACTGGTGAGACTCTGAAGAGTTGATTAAAAATTAGTGCATGAATGAGGAAAGAGATTCTTTCTTAAGCTACATAGCAAATGTGTTCACAAACTTCAGTCGTTTGATTTCACTCAAAGCTAATAAGTAGTAAGCCCCTCCATCATACCTTTTTAGACAGTCTGTGTGAACATTAGTGAAGGTTCTGTTGCCAAAAGTTAAAACCTATATGGGCACAATCAAAGCATCTAGACCAGTGGTTCTTAACGTGGGTTCTATCAAACCCTAGGGATTGATGAGTTGGTCTCAGGGTTCGGCAGAGCCTCTGCCATGGAGGTAAAGACACACTTATGTAAAGTCATGATGACCCGCCCCACTTGTCCATCACTTGCTTCAGAGGATCACGTGACATTGCTTGGCCAATCAGTGCTGCAGGGAATTTAATGCGCGCAGTATTCAACGGCTGTCGTGGTTGTATGTCGTGTGGTTTCTTTCTCAATATTTTAATCCATGCTAAACTTGTTGAGCAAAAAAACAAAGTGGTCGGACGAATACGTACACCAGGGGTGCTCAATACGACGATTGCGATCGAAGGTTTTGAGTCGATCTCGGCAGAAGGTGACAAACTGAAGGCCACCAGGACGCCTTCCTCTTCTGACAGGCTTATCAAAAATATTCACCAAGATCTTAAACGTTTATAGCTTCATTAAAGAATCAACAAAACGTGTTAAAATTAATAATCAGTAATTATTGTTTCAACAAGGTCTTGTGCAATTCAGTGCGTTTCAGATTCATTAACAAATAAAAAGGGACTCAAGAGACCGACTGACTAGCAGAGCAGGAGTTTAAATTAACTACTCAACCACCGCTGTGTTCATGAGAGGCTCATTAATAATGGAGAAATAAACATCAAGCCTGATATCGTAACGGACTGAATGTTTTTAAAGTAATCTCTGCTCGGCTTGTGGGGTGCAGGCGATTGCCATGGCAACGGATGTGCTTAAACAATAAAGAGAGACGGAGAGTAAAAAGGTGCGAGTGGTTTTGAGTTGATCACCTGTTCGAGTTGTTTTATCTTTGTTTACCTTTGCTGTGGTTCATCACAGCCACTGTAGTTTCTGAACGTTCAATAAAAGACAAACTTGGACCAATTACCTCGTTCATTTGCGGTAAACATCACAACAAACATCAATTAGGACAAATATATTTGATTAAGTTTTAACAAACAGCTTGTTGAGCTTTAAACTGTACGTTTAACATCATAAAGAAGAAATCATGTCTGATCTTGGATAACAGTTTATTTAGGTACATCGTCGGGTCACCGATGCATAATGATGGGGAGGAATGTAACAGGTGGCACCACAAGGTGTCATGCACTCTCCTTACAGCCTGAGCTTCCATAAAAGGGAAGGTGGAAAGGTGGTGGCGACAGTATCAACTTCCTGGGTGTGTGACCAGGGTGTGTGACACTTGTTTGCTGGCTGTGGTAGTTTTGGAGGGAAACTGTTTTTAATCGATCCTTTTAATAATGTAGTATGTGCTGAAGTAATGTTTTTATACAGAGCCACACTGTTAGTGAAGGTCCGGTGGTAGCATTGCCTGAGCATGTGGTTATTTGATGCTCCAGATAGGCTTTATACATTTGTCTTTTTAATCAGATTGAGTTGTATGTTTTTGTTTTCTATAGTGTTGATTTGTACTTGGTAGGTCTATACCAGATCCTTCAAATTTGACTTACAGTGCTGGTTTATGCGATTCAGGTACGCAGTGTTTTTAATATGATTTAGATTGATGTGATTAAAATGATTTCATAAGCATTTAGTAATTTTTGTATTTTTGTTTAT
The DNA here is from genome assembly GCA_010277075.1 of Poeciliopsis retropinna. NCBI lineage: Eukaryota > Metazoa > Chordata > Actinopteri > Cyprinodontiformes > Poeciliidae > Poeciliopsis > Poeciliopsis retropinna. The sequence continues at coordinate 82,781 of VMRM01000002.1, read as the reverse complement.
ACAGTTCTATCCCTGCTTCCTGCTGTCCTTTAGAATTTGATTTTCTTTTTGTTCAGCCTTGTGGATTGCTTGTCTTCCCTTAGTATTTGTGAGGGTGGGCTAACCATTTTCCATTTATCTTGTGTTTGTATGTCCTAAACTCATGTTTTGTTCCTGCTAATGACCGTTTTCTGTGAGCAGTTAGCTGGAATGCTATGCTAATGTTACGTACTTACTCTGTTTTGATAGAACTAGTTGATCATTCTGTTAGCAAAATAATTCAGAGCAGTTCCACTTCATCTTTTGTGACCAAAAGAGTGGACCAAAAGTAACATTTGTCCTGCTCTGTAAATTTAGTGCTTTGTTCATGACATTTTATGCTAAGGATTTTAGCTACTGTCTGTGGGAGTTCAAGAGCACCATCCTTCAAAGATTGCATTCGAATGCCAACAACGTGACAGCAATGTAACGAAGGATATTTAAATTCAAAGGCTTTATCAAGAACGGCTGACAAATGTGTCCTTCTTTTTCTCGTATTTGAAGGATGGATCTGGTGTATTCTTCACAGTCCCCCCAATTTTAAGGCTTTCACATACTCAGGTGTACGTGGACTCTGCATCCACTGTCCGGAGATTGTTGGGATTTCATTGTTAGAGCCTACATTTCTCATAGCAAATTCCTTCATTCCCCACAACCCAATTGGACACGAGCAAGTTTTATCAGCTAGTTTGGTGCTTTGCCCTGTTTCTTCTCCACCAGGGAAGCCACTGCACACACGTTAGGGTGGCACAGAGAGTCGCGGTCTGGCTAATGCATGTCCTTGCACTGACTCTCAAACTTATCAACTCTGTGTCGCATACAAAACTGTTTGATGTGAACACCATTTCCCACTGAGCAGTTTACTGTGCGACACAGTACACGAATGCAGTTGTAAAAATTTACCTTTGTGCGAACATGTACGACAGCTATCCGATTTCAGTTTGTTTTGTGTATACGCACACCTCCACGGAGTCAAGTACACCAAGTATGTAGGAATCCTTAAGAATCATTGTATACCGAACAAGAGATGTTTATTCTTATAATAAGGGAGTACAAAGACTGAGATAGAGTGGGAAAAAAGTTTTAGTTATATGTATATTAAAATATAGCGGTACATAAATTAAAAGCAGTTGAGTTGTTAGGTTTACAACATAATTTTTGCTAAAAAAATGACACACAATCATGAGTGCAGGTGTTTAGGTTAGCTAATCAACCACCGCTAGTGTTCAGGGAATGACTTTGTAATGATCACAAAACAGAAATTCAAAACATAAATCTGGAACAGACAAAATGCTGTTTGGTGTTTTTACATACTTGTTTGTGTGGGACATGTTTTTGTGCATTTTTTAGTGTTAATTTCTGACGCACTTCAATGTAATCCTTGCTCTGCGCTCATGGGACTGTTGTCGCATACAAAACTGTTTGATGTGAACACCATTGCCATGGCAACCAGTCTGCGTGTGACCCTGAAAAACATACATTTCTCCCCTGGGCAAATTGCATCATTTGTTAGCAGAACGATTCAATAATCAGACCAATCATCAAATAGAATTAAATATTTTATAAAGGGTAAGGATAAATTTTAAATCATGGCTCCTACAGCGACAATTAAGTAAATATGGTCAATGTGAAAGATAAATTCACTTTGTTCTCTCTTGTATCTGTACAGAACTGACAGAAACCAAACTATTCATAGATTTATATGCAGAGAGAATAGATATTTTCACATCGAAACATCAGCATCTCAGCTTTAAGCCACATTTTATAGAATCAAGTGATATCGATCGTCACTTTACTCATGAACTGCCCCAACCAGACCCAAAACATTTTTGCGTCTTTAATATTTGCTATATTTAAGACACATCTTATCTCATCTGTTATGTATAAGTAAGTAAGTAAGTAAGCTTTGCCAACCAACTGAGGGACAGCTGTGGAGTCAGAATCACATAATTGAAAAATACAAAGTTTGCACTGACAAGGATTCATTAGGTTTACACAGAAGTTACTTGTTTGGCTTTTGAAATGTTTAATGACAATTTGATTGTTATAGAATCTCATGTTGATGTTTTTACCACTTGATAAAATCAGACAATAAAAGGCAACTATGTGATAATTCGTCACAAAAAATGAATAAGACTAAGTTTTAGCATTATTCTTAGCACTAGAAAAGAAAAGGCCTTCCAGTAACTGTGGGTGCATCAGTGTCCACCCCACGCTTCTCCTCGTCCCCCCACCACCTTGCAACACAAAGTAACACCCTTGTACCACATTGCTCCTCGTCACTGTTGTCACCACAATCGTCTTCGTGGTCACACTTAAAGGCCAGCGGGATGCACGAGCCCGAGGCTATGCAGCGAAACTGGTTGGATGGATCACAAGTTGTAGTGGCTGCAAACAGAGATGTGTATGGGAGAAAAGTGAAATTATTTCCTAATCTGGCTGCTTTTCTTGTTTTTTATGTGGAAAAGGTTAAGCAGGTGGAAACTCACGACACTCCTGCTCATCGCTCATGTCTCCGCAGTCATTGTCGCTGTCACATTTCCAGATACTGCTGATGCAGCGTCCGTTGGCACAGCGGTACTGATTGGGCAAGCAGCTGTGCTCTGATGGGAGGACAGGAAGAATGACCAGCAAGCTCCAAATTACTCTCTAAGAATGGATTACTCTGCTCCAGGACGGAGAAGATTATAAATCACTGAGAAGTTAAGGCCTGGTTATGCTCACCGGTTTTGGTGCAGGTGTTGTTTTGAAGCTGGTAACCAGGGGGACACTGGCACTGCAGCTCTCCATTGGGTATGGTCAGGGTCGGTGCACCCTCCGGACAAACACAGGTGTGTTTGTGGCTAGGCTGTGGGAGACACAGCAAACTGCATGGCTGGTAGGAGCAGGCATTATGCCCTGATAAGGAAGAGAGAACAACCAGATGATCATAATAAGTCCTGATTCAGAACCAGAACAGGGAATTCAGCTCCATAATAATGGTGATGAATGCTCCTCACCCCTGTTTTTCCCCTTATAGAAAATCTTGAGGTCCATGACTCCAGTTAATCTGCCAACAATCAGCTCGTTTTTCTGAGATCCAGCTTTTGGAGCTTTGAAGATTCCCATTCTTGACCAGTCGTCCCAGTACAGATCATTCTGAAATCACCATTCAATGTGAACACTAAAGCATTCAGATTTACCAGAAGTAAGTGACCAAAGCAAAGACTAAAGGTAACTGTTTGAAGGCAGTAAATACCAGAGGTGGAGACTTAAGTCTGTGACATAGACCTTCCTTGCAAAGACAAAGACTTCAATTCACAGATGCCCCGTTTCCAATCAGCGGTACACCTTGAGTCGATACACTGTTTTATGGTCCAGGGCACATATATCAAAGTCAAGGCCTGCGGGCCGAATTAATTATCTGTGGTCCCCTGGATGATATTTAATTACTATTAGAACTGGCCACAGCCACCCGCTGGCGTTTTGCATGCACCAAAACTACATTCCCCACAATGCAACAGTATCCCGCGAAGTCACTGCAGCACAAGCTGCTTCATCAGCAATCAGAGCAGAGATGAACTTTCAGGTACCCCCTCCTCAAAAATGGCTAAACGTTTAGTGGACGCTGAGAACAGAAGGTTTCAGGCCAGGTGGGAGGCAGAGTTTGATCTGTGCGCTGCGTTGTGACACCAAACACAGGGCCAGAACACACAACCTGGAGGCTGGGGCGCAATGGGAGGGGGGGTTAAAATCTTAGTTTTCCAGACAATAGAAACACACACAAACACGCACAGATTACTAAAGGCTTTTTTTTTTTTTTTTACTGTTGTAAGCATTAAACAATCTCCCCTTCAGTTCAACCATATAAGTGGAGACACATTGTTGATGTTACCATTATAAAATAACTTGCAATTAAGTTTTGGCAAAGATCAATGTGATTTTCACGTTGTTGTTGTTAGTAGCTTCTGAAAGTAACTAAAAAAGTTACTTTTAATTTAAATTTGTTACTTTCCAAATCAAGTAATCAGTAATCTAAGTTACTTTTTTAAGGAGTAATCAGTAATCTGATTAAAGTTGCGTTTTCAAAGTAACTATGCCATCACTGCCTGTGTGTCTTCTGTGTGGAGAAAGTTTGGCTGTAATGAAAGAATATAATGTAAGAAGCACTATCAAGCTTCTCAGAAACACGCAGACAAAGACAAGAATATGGACATCATAGAGCAGCACAATAATGCATTTTCAGTTTATAATGCACTTCAATTTATGTATTTATCTTGATATTAAGAAACATATTTAGTTTTTCAAACAATTTAATTTTTTGCTGTTTGCCTGTTGAAAATGTTTTTCCTTGAAGTCACTGACAGCCATAACAAAATATTGCTTTATTCTTTTAATGTACAGAACATGCTATTTTTCTTTGAAGGTAGTTTGTTTTTGTCTGTTTGCCTTTTGAAAAATGGTTTCACTTGAAATTACTGACAGATCCATAAGAAAACATTGTTTTATTCATTTAATTATTAAATAATATACACTGTGTTAGGTCTTGGTTCAATAGGCTATGTGCAATCATTTCAATATGTTTTAATAAACAGTGAACCAGTCCGGCCCTTGGCTTGTAGCAAATTTGGTGTTTTGGCCCTCGGTATGTTTGACTTTTGACATCCCTGGTCCAGCATATTCAAGAGTGAGTTTTCACCACCAGCTAGACCTCTCACTGGGCAGGCGGCATTAAACCCATATGCCTAACATTGCGTTGTACTAGTGCGATGGCAAACGTGACACACTGCTATGTCTCATGCTTGTTGCGAGCAGCAATGATCTTTTGTCCTCCAATCAATAGACTGTGACACCATTGGTGTCACAGTCTATTGATTGTGACACCAATAGCTCCACCCTAACGGTATTGTACCGTTGTCTTATGGACATACAATTAAAGGGGTCCAGGAATGGTGAGGTACTAGTTGGTTATATGGGACACTTTTACAATGGAAACAGACAAAACGGCATCATGGCAAACTAAGTCACACCATAAGGCTTAGTGGAAAGAAGGCATTACACTGAGACTTGAAAAACTCCTTACTCAACTGAGTTGAGGAAACAGACATAAATCTCATGAAAAATCTTTACCTCATGCCAGTGAAGGTGAAACTAAGCTAGTACAACTAAACAGATGGTTCTACAGTGGTATAAGTTAAACTGGTGGTACTTGGACTGCTATTAGTGATACTTAATGAAAATGTTTGAATGGATTATGTACAATGTAAATATGAAGAAGTTTATATTGTGTACAATTGAGAAGTTCCAACTGGCAAAAAGAGGCGTTTTTAAAGCACATTTAATTCAGCTTTATCAAAATCATCTTCAAAATAGAGAAAACTAGTTATGAAGTGAATAGAAGAGTGAATCAGGAACAAGGTATGGTGGCTGCTTATATTGGATTCCATTTACTCAAAATTTGAAAGTTAGATCTGGAGGATTTGTAACTTAGCCATTCCATCGCTCCAAAACGGAAACCAAACAGAATTTATGAATTATCTAGTTATCTGCTATTAGCAATAAAAGCCAATTGCAATGTATTTCTCAGCAATTTGTACAATCAATTATAGTGAAATGTTCACTTGTCATTAATAGGTGTTTGTCTCCTCTTATGAATACATACACATTTACATTGTAGTGGAGTAATTATAGCTTATTAATTAAAAAAAAACAATACATAACCTGTTTAAAGTTTTTTTTAAAGATATTAATGTGTGTTATGTATTAATTTAGACACAGCCAACAGCCATTTTGTGTGTTAGACAGACCAGGCATCTAATGTGAGAAAGTAAATTTCAGTCAGAAACTTGAGACTTGACTTGAACTTGTCTGTCTAAAGCTTAAGACCTGAACTGGGAATCATCCTTTACCTTGAAGACAGCAATGGCGTACGGATGGGGCAGTCCCTCCATCAGAATGCTTCTCTGTCCCCCGGTAAAGTCTGCTCTTTCGATGCGGTCGCTGAATGCCTCGGTCCAGTACAGCCACCGGTCGTCTGCGGTGATCCCGTTGGGCCAGCGGATTCCTTCTGCCACGATGCAGGACACATTGCTTCCATCCATGTAGCCCCGGTAGACGCCGGCTGCCCGGTCTCCCCAGTCAGTCCAGAACATCATACTGGTGAAGATTCAAATAAGTTCTGGTATTTCGCCATATGAGGCGAAGACTTATTTATTGTATTTTCCAGGCAATAAGTCGCCCCCATGTATAAGTCTAATCAGTCAAAAAATATGTCACGAAGAGAAAAACATATATAAGTTGCAACCATATAGTCTGAGTTGCTTGACAACCAAGATTATTAAATGTGTGAATTATACTCCAGAAATGACAGTAGTTGGCCACTATCAACTACCGTCAAAAGGCCACAGTAGTTGGCATGCTTGTCCTTTAAGTAGGACATGTATGCCTACTTAAAATACATCTAAACGAAAAGACATGGTGCAGCAATGATGTGCTTAACCATTTATGAGTTTCCTAAAACTTTTCCCTGTAATGTTCCGTATTACAGGCAATGCTACTGTCGAGCAGTATTGACCGTCATCAGCACTACTCCAAACTTAATTACATTATGTATCTTTACCTTTCTGCAGGCAGGAGGACCAGAGCTCGGGGGTGTTCCAGGATGGAGGAGTTAAGCAAAGTGTGACGCAGGTCTCCATCAGGGTTAGAAACCTTCAAAAACAAGGAGGAACTTTTCACTGGAGCTCTGTTTGTTTTGAAGGATTAAGTTTAAACATTTAAACAAATACTGTTAATGAGAATATAGATTTTGTCAAAAGTTAAGGATAACATAAAACTCTGCAGAAACAACCCTAGAGTAGAATACTGGGAGGTCATAACCCTAAGGTTTCTACTCACATGTTTTGTGCTTTGCAGCCAAGTGTCTTCATGTTTGTTTGAAAAGCATAAAATGAATATAACAAGTATGGAGCTGATCCCAGTTTACTGGCTTCTTTGGTCCACTTGCTTCTAGTCTTGGAGCCTAAGACTGTCCTGACCAAAGGCCCAGATTGTATTCAGATCTATGATGTGCTTCATTCCCACTTCAAGCTTGTGACATGGCGCTGTATTATGCTGAAAACCCACAAATTAGCAGCATATTGTTCCTGAACTGTTAAAGAAGTTGGTCCCACTTTTTATTTGTGCCAGGCTTCTTCAGCAGAAGTAAGCACACTCCCTATAGAAGCAAAGCCCACACATGGATTGGATCAGGATGCTTCACTGTTACCACAGCACTGCCCTCATGGTTTTATTCTCCAGTCTAAAGCTTGGCCAGATGTCAAAACAATCAGAAGAGTAGTTCATCAGCAAACCTAGCTTTGCTCCAGTAGCTCATCATTTGCTGCTGTTTCAGTTTGTCTCTAGTGGTTTTATTGGATAGAGATGGGTCACAGTGCACTCATAAATCAACTCTAATTGTTACTCCTTTTTTGTTTGTATTGCATGCCGATCCGCTAGGGGCACTGTTATGCCAGGAGCATATGTTTTTATGGGTTTGTACTTTTCTTGGTCTCTGGTTGGCTGTTCAGCTGATGCACATGGCGGAATAAAGTTGAGCACAGAAACAAGTTATTTTTACTGACTAACATTGGTAGCAGAGGATGATTAGTAACTACAGACTTCCACCAACTTTTGAAGAAGGAAACCTTATGAAAGCTGGAAGAATGAAGTCAACATTTAGACGAGTTACAGATTTGAAAAAGAAAAAGCAAGCTCTCGCTGTCGCCCTGGCTGGAAGAGCACGGGTCAAGGTAATGGAAATTCGGTAGACGATCTAAATAAAGACACTGGAATGACCACATTATTCGCTCAACTAGATGACTTGTTCCTAAAAGAGGAAAAGGACAGGATCTATTATTATTATTTTATACCGAATAATAAAAGAAGTTAACATGTCGATGGCGGACTATATAATTGATTTCGAGCAGCGTTACTCGCACATGAAAAAATACAACACTGAGCTACCTGACGCTTTTAAGCTTTTGGACACCACGTGCTTGGATGTAACGGACAGACAGTTGACAGTTGGCTTTAACGGCATTCTCAGGTGTAACATTTGCTTCTATGAAGTCTGCTTTGAAGAGAATATTTGGCAAAAAAAAGAGGTGCGGCAGCAGAAGGCATTAGCCAGGAGTCCGTGTTTGCAAAGGAGCAACAGCGGCAAAAAGGCAGGTTCTGGCGGCAGAGTCCCCATCAGAAAACTCCTCAGCTCAACACTCCGCAGCCCGGTACAAACCCACTGGATAAGTACAGACGGTCGAAATGTGCAGTGTGCCACAGTACTTTTCACTGGGTTAAAAACTGTCCACACAAAGCTGATGGTGTTAAAATTGCTGATGATACAAAAGATGTGGAAGAGTGCAATTTAACTCTGTACACCAAAGAATCACCAACAGATGCAGAAATATTCATGACAGAATGTTTTGGCTCCGCAATAATAGACACTGCCTGCACTAGGACAGTTTGTGGACAAGAGTGGCTGGACAACTACAGTACTGTGTTACAAAAGAAAAATGTGAAAACTATGAAAGAGACAGAGACACATGGTCACAGGCCCTTCAAGTTTGGAGACGGAAAAATTGTCTACTCCATCAAAGAGGTAAAGATACCTGCTAAAATTGGCAACACAAAGTGTAATATAGAAACTGAAGTAGTACTTGCTAACATCCTGCTGCTTCTGAGTAAAACCTCATTAAAAAGGGCAGGGAGCCTTTTGGACACGGAAAGGGACAGTGCAGTGATGTTCAACCAGCCTGTCAAACTGGACTTTACTAGCTCAGGTCATTACTGCGTGAACATTGTTGACAGTGAAAATAGAAATTTTATTCACACTGATAAGCTATTAGAAGCTACTAAGGAAGAAATACTGACTACAACAGACAAAATGAACACAAGTGAAAAGATGAACGTTCTGGAGAAACTTCATAGACAGTTTGGACACACCTCTGCTGATAAAATACACAGACTTTTGGCTAATTCTGTCAACAAGGACACAGAATGTGACAGCCTGCTAAAAAAAAGTTGTGAACCAGTCTGAAGTGTGTCAAAAATATTGCAGGACCAAACCAAAACCTGTTGTCGGCTTACCATTGGCATCTACATAAAATGAAATGGTTGCTGTAGATCTGCACAAACTTGAACCTGGAGTTTGTTACCTACACATTATTGACCAGTTCACCCGTTTCAGTGCTGGTAGTGTCTTAACCACCAAAGGGTCTTCTGAAATAGTCAAACGTTTTATCCATGATTGGATCAGTGTGCATGAAGCCACCACAAAAGTTGTTCAGTGACAATGGTGGTGAGTTTAATAACGAGGACGTGAGAGACATGACTGACAACTTTAATACCGAAGTTAAGACAACACCTGCGTACAGTCAGTGGAGCAATGGACTGTTGGAGCGCCATAATCAAACTCTGATGGAGATCCAACTGAAAGCCAAAGCAAGTACTGGATATGACAGGAGCACAGCCATGGACTGGGCCCTGATGGCCCTGATGGGCCCAGTCCATGGCTGTATCCATGGACATGTATCCAGCTGATGGATACAGCCCACATCAGCTGGTGTTCTGGCAGAATCCTAACCTGCCTTCTTGTATTAGTAGACAAAGCTCCAGCTCTAAAGGGCACCACCAAGTGTGAATGGGTTGCCAAGCACATTTCAGCCCTGCATGCTGCAAGAAAAGCTTTTACAGAAGCAGAATGTTCAGATGGGGGATGTCCCAATCACACAGCCACTTCGCTGTTTGTTTTTTTGCAAAAAACATTCATTCAATTCAAAGGTTGAATTTATGGTTACTTTACTTATAGTGGATAAACCATCAAACAATCACCCAATTCTAGCCAATTAGCTAATGTTGAAAATATGTCATTGAATCAATGTTGTTTCATGGTCAAATTCTAATGGCTGAAATGCCAACGTATTATCCAGTGTTTTTCAACACTGGTCTTCCAATCACACTGACCTTTTGACCTTTGACATTTCATTAATACCTTCAAAGCCAAAGCAGCACAAACAAAAAATTTTGCTGCACAAATGTGGCACAAATGTTTAACACCAATTTTGTCTGATTTGAAGAAGGTGGGGGGGCCAACTTCACTCAGGTGATTGCATGACCTCTGCTGCAGTCATCAAGTACTGCAGAAGGCTGTTAATCACCCACACATTCAATCCAGTTGTGGCAGAAGGGAAACACCTAAACATGTAAGGCAGGGAGAAGGAGAAACACTGATCTAAACCTGCTAACGAGTGATTCAGTCATTTGATTTTTGGATTGGTAACTGGTTAAACTGAGCTAGACTATTACTACTTGTGCAGGATAGTAGTCATAGTCTTTATTGACTACTATCAATAGTAGTCAAAGATAAAGAGATGAGAAATGCCCATCTCTTTATCAGCAGATGGGCATTTTTCTATTAATTTAATCATCAACTTATTTGGAAATGTTTGTAGTTAATAGAAGATTGAACTAGTTATTTGCTGGACATTTATTCTAAATATATTGTATACAATTTTTCAAACTACAATACAAATCACCTTCTGCACTATTTTTCTGTCTGTATGTTAAATACAACCCTGATCCTCTGGAATGGATCGTGAGCAATTTAAAATAAATTGTCTAAATAATTTAAATTTGTAGACTATTTATTGTAAATTATTTAAAGTGAATTTTGTAAATTAAGAATGTTGCAAATAGTTTATGGGTGTTTGTTTTGATTAGCACTGTTGATGGTTTATATTTTGTTTTAAGTATTTGTACTTTGTAATGTTAGGGGGGGGTTTGTATGTACCTCACAGGCTGCCGTAGCTAATCAGGACAGGTCCTACAAAAGCATTGTACCAATGATTCTACCAGAATCATTGGTACAATGTTGTTCAAACCTGAACAACTGTCAAGATGTGTTTGCCACAAAGAAATCAACACTTAGTGAAAGCAGCGAGGTACGTTTTGTTTGTGTAGTAAGTTTATGTCTTGTATTCTAATCTTTATACATGTTTTCACGGTGACTATGATGATCTGCATAAAAGAAAATAAACAAAAGTCTGAAAATCACCCGTTGAAAATGCACAAACTAATTCCAGAGCTGGGGAACTGCTACATCCTCCCTGAGTTTTATCTTTAGGTCTTCTGATAAACAGCCCTTTACTATAAATATTGAGTCCCTCATTTAAACATGAGTGCAGTATCCTAAATGCTAGACTATGCTGCTGTAGCTTGATGGGTAAATGTAATTGCATATATCAACTAACGTCAAGATAAATATTCATGAATATTCATTAGCATGCCCTTATTAATTTAACTGTGAATGTACAAGAGGAAACATGGTTTGTGTATGTTCTCAGAGCTATAACCAGTACATCATCTAATATTTAAATGTCTTTCAGAACTTTTTATGTATTTTTAAGTAAAATATCTCAATCTCAAGTATTAAAATAATTTAGTCTATTAGATTTTTTTTTCACACATTGCCTATGCTATCCATAGCAGAGTTGACATAATATTGTAATATTTTTTTTCTGAAAAAATTAAAGAAAAGTATGTGGCTAATGTTTAACAATTATGGCTTTATTAAAGTTTATTGTCCTAGCAATGAAAATATCTAAAATTTAAATGGATATATAATTTCAAATGCACATTAAATTATGAATTTGTAAATATGTTTATAAATATATCCCCGTAAAGGTATATTTACAGGGTAATTTATATATTTATAAATCAATATAAATATTGATTTATATTATCAATGTCGATATAAAAAGGATTTGTCATAATAAGTTGTATAAGTTATAAACATTGTGCTCTTTATTCAGAAAGCCCCTAAAACAATAAATCACATCGAAAAGTTAGAAACCTTGTCTTTGGTGCTTTCTTTGATTCCCAAATATATAGTGTGTGTGAAAGAAAGTGTCAATAACAGGAATTAACATAAAATACTTTGTTGAAAGGCACTTGGTGAAGTTCAGTCCATTTACTTGTATTAGCTTACTGGCAAATAGGCCACATTCAATATGGCGGACACTATGGCGTATTAGAGCAACCGTATTAGACTCTCTCAACGAGGCATCTACGTATTCATGTTTATAGTCCTCATCTCAACCTGCTGCCACTGTTAGTTAAACTTTGCACTGGAGACATCACTCCTTACTAGAAGGAGCTAGCTAGAGTTTGTGGAAAGCTACAGTCTTCATATTTGCAGGTCAATCTCTACACCATGAAGTTCTTGATCCAAAGAACAGTTCTTTCAGATACAATATTTTCACCAGTGCTTTTCTTCCATGTGAGATCTTTCTTAGAACAGACCTACTGCTAACTGACAGTCAGATACATCAACATGACTCTGCTGATTAGAATTATAGAAGCTTTTCAGAGCTGCATTTGTCTTGATCATGAGAATGAACTAAAAATCAAGTAAAATTATCATTTAGTGCCAGCATAAAAATATTGCAAAAAAAATGTGATTTTTCAGCTGTACACCCTATATATTGAATCTTTTATATGTCATCACTACGTAAAATAATCTGAAAAAGAACAGTCATCGGTAAGTATTAGAAAAATTAAGCTCCTGCCCATGACTAAATCTTAGGGCACTCAGATACTAAAAATATTTTCTGTTAAGAAGGAAATGATATTGGAGCTGAATGTATTTAAATTTGTCTGAATGTTTATCTCTGATACCTCAATCTTCTGGGCTCCTGCATCGACCCAGTACAGCAGCCTGCTGATGGGGTCAAAGGTCAGAGCCTCCACATTCTGCAGATCTTTCCTCACAATGACCTCCTGACCTGTGCTGCCGTTCAAACACAGACGCTGCAGAAGAAGTAGAATGTAGAAACCGTAAAGGCTGAGGCGATGCTGTTATTTTCAGGAAAGAGAAAAATGAACTAACTTCTCCAGAGCAACTTAGATAAGAGACGCATAGGGTCCAGCTCATACCTGGATGGTGTCCAGCGAGATGTCTGCCCAGTACAGGCAGTTCTTGTCATAGTCAAAGTCCAGTGCCACGGCTTCCCTAAGGCCAACCAGAGGCAGGGGCTGGTCGGCGCCAGTGGCCAGGTCGTAGCGGTGGATGGAGTTCCTCACGGCATACAGGATGAATTCATTACTCTCTGTCAAATACAGCACACACTGATTCAGGTCAGGGCATTCCTTACGTAAAGGCATCCAAAGACTTGTTGTAATAACCTCCAACAGGACAGGGCAGCATCTCTCCGTCCAGCCTGGCCTCAACGTCTCCCCCACTGCAGCTGTCCCCCGGTACCTTCCTGTAGCTGCAGCAGAAATACAACAGTTTCTCCTCAGCAGGAGGGCAGATGCTCCTCCCATTAACACACCAGCAGGAATCAGTGAAAAGATTACCCATGCTCTTCTTATGATGAGCACAAAAATAGTAATCCAGAACAGAAATCAAACTGGAACAGTACTGCTGAAATCAACAAAGTTTTTAAATTTTTTCAGTTTACATTTTGTCACAATATAAGCACAGACTTCAAGGCTTCGCATTAGAATTTCATGTGAGAACCAGACACAGCGAATAGTTGGAAAGCAGAAAAAAGCTGCTCATTTATCTAGGTCATTCTAACACAAGACTAGACTCTGATCTAAACCATTGTGTTACAGCTCTGGTTGGATGTTCAGGGTGGTCGTCCATCCTCCCATCAACTCTGTCCAACTTACATGTGCCTGATGAAGAAAAACATTCCCACAGCATGTTGCTGCCACCACCATCTGTTCAGAGTGATACTGTATTATGTTTTTAACCAAATAAGTCTGTGTATAAAGGCCAAAAAATGTTCAATTTCAGTTGCACTTGACCACGTACCTCCACACGTTTGCTGCACTGCTGATGGTTTCTGCAGATAGAGCTATAAAAGACTGCCTGTTCTCTAACAAACTTCCATGGCACAGAACAGCTGCATGTACACTAAATTACACAAGTTCTTAACAAGGACTTCTGAAGGGAATAGGGCTGAAACAATTCCTCAAATGACTCGAGTACCTCGATTATTAAAATTCCTCGAGGAACATTTACCTGCCTCAAAGCTTCGTTCATTTCTGTTTTGTTATTTAGCACACCGTGTTCCGGCCGGGACATTTTGCGTTGCGTGGAGCTCTCACTTCCGCCTCTGTTGACGAAAGCTAAGTGTTAGCAGCATAACGTCCAATTTTCAAGTTTGGCCCATGCGGATTTTATTGGTTGATGATAATGCTCTGGTTTTCATCGTTTTTGGGGACCAATAAGCATCCTTAAAATGACTGGCCCGATGCCACGAGTACGGCAGTCTTTCTCCTCCAGGAGCTGCTGCTTAAGAGCGAACGGCAGAAAGAGCGCTGCGGGAATATTTATACAGGTGAGCGGATAGACTGAATAGCTAAGTAGTTGATGGTTATAGTGCAAAGTGTAGCTTTACGGACGAACGGACACAATAAATTTCATATATCCCGGTCTGAACAAACGGGTGGCGGACATCATTGTGGCGGTACATAGCTGGTAGATGAGTTTCTGAGTGTGATGAACGAAGGGGCCATAAATATCCCATATTGGTCCCCCCCGTTCTTCCTTTCGTCCCCTGCTCTATCGGTCGTACATTAGGTTTGTTTGTTCGTCTGTTCACTGGTCTATTTCCTGCCCTCCACCTCCATCTTACGTTCGTTCGTTCACCTGCACCCGACCACCATCACCGCAAGCCCCCCAACTACAGGCGACATTTCCCATATTCTCAAACCCAAAGCTTGACAAGTATGGGGCAAGGTGAGAATTCATCTATTAAACTGACCCAAGATAAATACATAAACTAAAAGCTGGAGTATAGACGTTTTTATAAGCACATTTGTGAGCTTGCCTCTTTATTATTAAAGTGAATACAACTTTAGATTTTTGTACAACTTTTCTTCTGGTTAACTTAGAAAGTGAGCTGTTATTGTTACAGGTTAATTTTCTAAACTACAAAAAACTGTTAGCGATGCTCAAAAATGAAAAATTGGACTGATATTGATATCCGATAGTAAGACCAGTGTTAGTCCAGGTTTATCAATATTTTATATATGTAATTTTGTTATCCGATTACTCGATTAATCGTAAGAATAATTGATAGATTACTCGATTGCTAAAATATTTGTTTACAACACCCCTAGAAGGGAATGGCCTATTTTAATTAGTTGAAACACAGAAAACTTTCCTTCTTTACATTTGTATAAAGAAATATAGAAATGCGGTTAAAGCCTGATAAAATGTGGAAAAGAAGGTTGGAATAATTTTGTAGCTGTTACTCTTGTTTTTCAATTTTAAAATCTGACATGACCACTTCATGAGAACATGCATGGGGCTAAGGTCTTATAGCAATTTATTACTACAAATTAAAACAAGACATCTGTGTTTTGAGAGGTCAGAGATGCAGAGTTTACCCTTTGCTGCGGTGGTAGCTAGTACCAATGGGACAAGGAACTGGAGGAGCATAGAGGTCTCCGAGGAACTCCGGGTCAGGTACACACACTTGAAGAGACAAATCATCACTCAGCTTAAAGCCATAGTCACTGGAAGGAGAGGGAGGGTGGAGAGAAGCACACTTAGATTGACTTCTGCACTCTACAAGTAGTGCAGAATGTAGTGCTGCTAAAGCAGCTGGAACACAATAATCATCTGTATCACTAGAGAGCAGAACAGGCTTTTCAGAACAAGAAGCAGATTTCCTTTTATTGTCATTGTGCAAGAAAGCACAACATTTAAAAAACAGAAACTTTCGAAAGCAGTAAAAATCAATAAATAATAAGTATATTTCAATCAATCTAAAAAATATACTAGAAACACATGAATAAATAAATGAAAGAATGATGTTCAGGGTTTGGGATTAATTTGTGATGTTCACGGCAACAACATCTTTTGGGTAGAAACTGTTTTTCATTCTGTTAGTTCTTGTCTATATTGTCCCTCCCTCAGAGTAATAGTTGGTGGCCAAGGTGTGAAGGTCCCTCACCATTCATAGTCTTGGCGGGTGCAGGAACAGTTGGAGATGGTGACGGGCCTGTCAAAGTCTTCCCCATTGAAGCATGTGGCATGGGGCGCTCTTCTCTTGAAGGTCACCTCCCTGCCCAGCAGACACTCGTTACCATGCTCGTCTGATGGAGACCAGCGCTTGTAATCGGCCTCAGAACACGGAACACCTGGACAACAGAGGAGTACTTTGACTCCTGACTTCACCTCATTAATGCTATCTGCAAATAGAAATTTTTAAGCAAATAGAACAAGATGGAAATAAAATCTTTCTTCAGCTTTGTTCCCTTGTTTTAAAAAAAATGTTCTGCTGCCATCCACAGAGTTGTTATCATACCTTTTGATTTTTTTAAGGTAAGAAATAAAAAAAAGGAAGAAAGGCATTCATATTCAAGTTGTACATTTCACCAACTTAAATTTAAGACCTTTTCCACCCATCCATCCATTTTCTTCCGCTTATCCGGGGTCGGGTCCCTGGAGTAGCAGCTTGAGAAGGGAGGGCCAGACCTCCCTCTCCCCAGCCACTTCTTCCAGCTCCTCCGGGGGAATCCCAAGGCGTTCCCTGGCCAGCCGAGAGACATAGTCCCTCCAGCGTTTCCTGGGTCTTCCCTGGGGCCTCCTCCCGGTGGGACGTGCCCGGAACACCTCACCAGGGAGGCGTCCAGGAGGCCTCCTGACCAGATGCCCGAGCCTCAACTGGCTCCTCTCAATGTGGAGGAACAGCGGCTCTACTCTGAGTCCCTCCCGGATGACCGAGCTTCTCACCCTATTTCTAAGAGACAGTCCAGCCACCCTACAGAGGAAACCCATTTGGGCCACTTGTATCCGAGATCTCGTTCTTTCGGTCATGACCCAAAGCTCATGACCATAGATGAGGGTAGGAACGTAGATCCACAAGTAAATCAAGAGCTTTGCTTTCTGACTCAGCTCTCTCTTCATCATGACAGACCAGTACAACGCCTACTTCATGGCTGACGCTGTGCCAATCCGCCTGTCGATCTCCCGCTCCTTTCTTCCCTCATTCGTGAACAAGATATCAAGATACTTGAACTCCTCCACTTGGGGCAGGACATCCCCCCCGACCCGGAGAAGGCACTCACCCTTTTCCGGCTCAAGACCATTTGGAGGCACCGATCATCATCCTGGCTGCTTCACACTCGGCTGCGAACCGCTCCAGTGAGAGCTGCAGATCACGTTCCGATGAAGCCAACAGGACCACATCATCTGCAAAAAGCAGAGATGCGATCCTGAGGCCACCAAAACGGATCCCCTCAACACCTTGGCTGCGCCTAGAAATTCTGTCCATAAAAGTAATGAACAGAATCGGTGACAAAGGGCAGCCCTGGCGGAGTCCAACTCTCACCGGAAACGAGCCAGACTTATATATATATACTTATAATCGTCCAATGCTGACCAGACTCTGACACCGGTCATACAGGGACCTGACAGCCCGTATCAAAGGGCCCGGTACCCCATACTCCCGGAGAACCCCCCACAGGGATCCCTGAGGGACACGGTCGAACGCCTTCTCCAAGTCCACAAAACACATGCATGGTTTTGCATTGTTACAACTCTTTGAAATTAAAAAAGATTAAAAAATTCTGTGCTGAGAGAATAATTATCCAATAATTATCCAAACATTTAACTCCCCCCAAACAAATATATGGCAAGGTAACAACAAAATGAATGAATCAGAATTAACAGAGATACTCCAACATGCTTTTCATGAGTGGAAAAGTTATAGGCATGTAGGCAATTCAGAAGAAAAAGAAAAACAGTAAATTCCTCATGTAAAAAAACCCCCACAGCTAATACTGCAGCTATATGGATGTTTTACACCTGCAGCAAAACTGAAAACTGTGACCAGATTTGATGTGAAAACTTAGGCCAGTGGTGCTGGCCTAAGTCCTCGAGAGCTACCATCCTGCAACTTTTAGATTCATCCTTTCCCAACAGACCGAGATCAAATGGCTGAATTCCCTCACCAGCAATCATTCAGCTCTGAACAGGCAAGGTAACAAGTCATTCATTTGATTGTGTGTTGGAGCAGGGAAGCATCTGAAAGTTGCAGGGTGGTACCTCTCATGGACTGGACTTGAGGACCACTGCCTTACGCTGTCACAGTTTTCACTTGAGACTCAGAAAATGCACGTTTCCAGAAAAGCCTTCTCACTCTCCAACCTACCCAGAACATTAGAGGTGTTGACCTGCAGGATGAGCCAGCTGTGCTTCTGCTCAGCATACGAGCCAAAGATGGTGAAGATGGTGCTTTTCTCCCCTGGCTCCGTCAGCAGCTGGTACACATAAACCTCCTTGTCTGAAAACTTAAATTCAATCCACGTCTCACCTTCATTGGTGCTGAACCTGCAAGCACATTACATCTGATTAGATTCTCTCCACTGTGAGAGGGGAGAAGATGTCAGAAGGGAATGTTAAATAAAAGAATCAATTATTTATAGAGACAAACAGAATTGTAGCTAGCTAGCAAGCTAGTAAAGGTATGTTAGCAGTGAGTTATTGGTAGTTTGGAAGGGTTCACAAATGAAACCTTCCAAGCTTTCCAAGTCGCTATATGCATTGTTTCTCACTTCTCAGTCTAACTTACTTCAGATGCTTGGTGGAGCCTCCCTGTATGATGGCCATCAGGATACCACCATGGTCCCCCCAAGTGTAAAAGTGAGGGCCTGCCAGAGCCTGAAGGGAATGAAAAGTGACCTATGTATAAATATACACAGTATATGGGGTATATGTGGTTGGCATCTACTCTAAATTTCAGGAGTTTTTGCTGGTTATCATTTTTGCTTTGCAGAGTCCCAGAATCTTGAACAAAGTGAATACAACCCCAGATTTGGGCTGAAACAATTAATTGGATTAATTGTGATAAATTAACCCTCCTGCGGTCTTAGTGCGGCACTCAGGAGGAGCACGGCTGATGTCAGCTCCCAAAATCACACACACAAAAAAAAACCTCATAAAAGTGCATGTAGGGTTAGTGCAGCCTACTGGTTAAAAAAAATGTCTTTGCAGTGCGAAGTGAGTCATGCAATCAGGGAACTATCTGATTGCATCTTATTCTACAATAAGATTTGCTCTTATTGTAGAACAAATCTGTCGTGGCACATTTGGGCAACTAGGATTTCCAATTGTTATGCTTAATTTGATGGGACAGGAATCAGGAATGTTGTCCCATGGTAATGGAAATTATAACCAGGAACAGTAGTTAACAGCTTGTTTATGCTTTGCTATGTCAATGCTATGACAGACACCAATTATTAGAGAAAAAACTGGGATAAAAGATAGATTGAGTGTGGATAAAGCCAGGTCCAGCCTGTTTATGTGAAAATTATGAGGGTGAGTAGGCCAGACCTACCATAATCAACATCCATATCACCTTAAGATACCCTACAAAACCTGCTAGTGGGATATGGACATTTTAAGTCCAGCAGGAACGAATCAGAACAGTTTGTTTTGGAAGAGTTGGTAGGAGTAAGCGTTATTCCGTATTGTTAGAAAGACATTGGAGTTGGTAAATGGTTCTTGTCTGCTCTAATTGATAAGGAAGAGATGGTCTGAATTTCCTCATTCTCTCTTTCTTTTCAACTCCTCTGGGATTCATAGTTCAGGTATTATTTAAGCTCTTGAGAGGCTAATCAGCTGCTGTCAGTCGTTGCGCTAAATTTAATGGTGTACAGAAGTTGTTTTTTCCACCTCACTGCTTCACCATTCTGCTTTAATTAAACATAAACACAATAAAGAAACATTATTAATACGTAATGTCATGTTTCCACTTTATTTCACGGGCCAGTAAGGAGATTAACATCTAGATATCCTGAAACTCTTAAAACTCTTTTAGCGGCACTGCAAATAAAAAAACATAATCATGCAATGTTTATGCAATAATTTGGAAAAGTCTGATATAAATTAGTTATTTATCTGGAAGAAAAAAGAACCAGGGTTTAGTAGCAACACCAAAACGCTTATGTATCTTCTGGGCAGTACAATGACTACAATGTATTATTTTGTATTGCCAGATATGCTGTCTGTGTTTCAGCTGTGTTGTTCCTGATATTATTGTCACATTTTGTACTGACCTCTTTCCACCGGGCTCCAGCACTGCTTGATATGTACACATTGGGCTTGTTGGCCAGATTTCTGCCAATAGATCCTGCAGCCAGACAACAAAAAGGCATTTCACACAGTGAAAAAACCACACAGAGGCACAATCTCTGGGAATTTCCCCCCCAAACATTTCAGGTTCTTCATTACTTCTGGTTTTAATTTGGCAGCTGGGAAATACTTTTTGTACTTTTAGCAGATTGAAAAAGAAAAATGATTAATCAATGACGCAAAAATTAACAGATGACAAAAAGTAACAAAAGTAGACATTCACAATAAATCAGCACTGATCAGAATCAGAATATATTAATCCTCTCTTAACATATTAGCATCGGTTTGATGAATAAAACTGAACCGATATTCAGACCAAATATTTATTTTCATCTTGTTGCAGGAGGGAGGAGGGGGTGTGTGGGTGGGGCTGAGGAGTTGGGGGGCTTAGTCATGTGACAGTGGTAGTGAGCAAAGGACTGTGGGGAGTTTCACTGCAGCAGAGAAACAGTGGTGAAGTCAGTGTAGTGTGGAAGTTTTTCAAGGCGTCAAAAGAGTAACGAATTGTATAACATACTTCACTGACAGTTACCCATATATAAATAGATAAATTTCAGTTATCTACCAAAACAGCAATATTTATATCGGTAATTGAAATTTGCCCAAGTTTCCATATTAGTTCATCCCCAGTGCTTCTTCCTGCACCTGTTAGACCTGAGACCGACCAATTTACCCCAAACTGCTCTTGGTCTTAATGGCCACTAATGCCAGTCGATGAATATTCCACCAAGGACCATCCTGTCCAATTTGCTGTCTCAACTGCCACATAAATACTATTGTTTATAGAAGGTGCCAAATGGGGGGAATGTGTCCCTAATTTGTCATTTTGCACAGCTGAATGGTTGCCAGGGGAGATTAAAGGATTTCTTATGTTTGATTAATCAATTAATCATAAGATTTTAAGTTAAAACCACAAACTTGAATGAATTTTATTGTACTTTTTCTGATAAAGAATTGTGCATTTTATAAAGTGGAAGATTTTCTAAGTAGCTGCAAAAACTCTGAAAGGTGTTCTATGTATCTGAACCCCCAGCAAAGGGATTCCTGGAAACTCTGGAGAGATCCACAGCTCAGGTGTTCTCTGTAAATCTGACTTCTATGGAAGAGGCTATAAAAATCATGGTTCAAAAAAAAAAACTGACATCAAACTTGATGTTTGCAAAAAGCCATGTGGGAGACAGAAAACATGTGGAAGAAACAGCCTTGGTGATTGGGAGTTTAGCAGGATTTTCTAACGTCTGTAACACTTCTGGCACTCCCACCTGTGGCCATGATGAGTCCTGGAGCCGACTCTTTGGATAGAATGGACATCCTCCTCAACTGGATGTTAAACAGCTGGCTCCAGCGCTGGGCCAAGTGAAGAGAGCAACCTTTACTAAGCTGGGGGAGGAGAAACGGAGGGAAGTCAGACGGAATGAGGAGAACAGGAGAACTGTTCCTACTTTCTACGCAGAAAGTAGGAGTTATTCTATATTCTTTTCGGAGAAGAATATAGAACAACAACTGCAATAATGTCAAGGCACAGGCTAATGCAGTACTTTCAGATTTTACTGCTTGCTTTTTAGCTTTAAAGGAGACACATACAAAATCCAGTATTTTTAATGAATATTTTTGCATACTTTGAGTGCTTATGAGTGAACTAAATGTAAATGTATTTTCTCCCGGTGCTGGTAGATATCTTTATATTCTTTTTGGGTTATATTCTTCAGTCTGTTCATTTTTCTCTATTCGTTAAAACGTTTGGGTTTTTTTTTTCCTAAAACGTAAATTTGCTGTTGAACTGCTAAACAAGGTTATTACTTCTGGCTAATCAGTTTTGTGAATTTGCCATTTTTTTCTTTGCACTAATTTTGTAGTCCAACTTCAGTTGTCCAAATTTGGAAGTAATTATGTCAAAATGTTTGGTTGGTACGTGTATTAACGCTCACAGTTCCTTACATTGCCTCCAGCCTCTTTGAGGTGTCTGGATAAATTACTTTTCTTGGAAATGTATGCAGCTCAGCAGAAAAAGTCAGTCTGCTCTGAGCACTTAAGGACAAGTGCTTCAGCAACCTCTGCCAGTATCAAAATGGATTTTCCCAGACTTCGTGTGATTGAGGGTCAGTTCCTTCTCTTTTCTAAAACAAGGTACGCAGCAAAGTGGTACGCTGCTAAAAACACTAAAATGACAGCAAAGCTTATTTTAGACATACATTTTTTGTGTTGATAATGATGTCGTGGCCATTGATTTGTGGAAAAAGGCAGCCTTTTGCGGCTGAATTTTACAGTGAGGATGAAAAGTTGAGGTAGAGTCAGGTGGAAACAGCAGTGGTTTATGCTTCTCACAGCATCAAGAACAATTTCACAGGTGAAACTGCAGCCTTAAATAGTCCCAGTGTGATGGACCAAACCACCTTTAATTCACAGGGGAATCTCAATTCACCAATCTCTACCTATTTAAATAAATTACCTTTTACTAAATACAAACATTTCCACTTCATTTTTATAAATATTTTATGTTTTATCATTATATAATAAAGAAACACCAGAAAACCCATAAACAACCCACCCTTCCCCACTCCTACCACCACTTTTCAATGGCCTCTCCTAGAACCTACAAATGGTGTCTGAAGGCAACATTTGTCCAAACACCCTGGAGAGGACACAGAAAAGACAGGTGAGTTACTTCATATTAGCACTCCACACTTACCCACCAGTATCTACTTGCTCTAAGTAACATTTATCCTCCCTTCATAGGCAACCACCTCACTTCTCAATGACTTTAACGAGGACATATTATGTATTTTTAGGCACATGCAATTTTATAGCACAGTCATGTAGTCATGTTCAGTTGTTATGAAAATTTCATATATACCAAATATGACCTAAAACATTTTACTTTTTCATGTAATACCTTGAAATTGGGTTTTCTTGCGCTTTCTGAAACTCTACCTTCAAGAAGTCTTCACAACACAGCTCCTCTATTAATGTTTTTACCAGCATTGCTCTGAGAAGTAGGTCTTATAAGGACCTCAGCAGATGTGCAGTTCTACCAGGAATTTGCTAATTGCTGCTGGCTAGTCTGAAGGAGCTGAGAGCGTTTTGCACAGCTGAATGGTTGCCATGGAGATTAAAGGGTTTCTCAAACAACACAGGTATGTGTTTGATGAGCGAACAACATTGTGACATGACGTAAAAATTAAAGTCAATTTTACATAATACTGCCACTTTAAACAATTAGGAAACTGTTCTTAATAATAATAATAATAATGTGGAATTTTGCTTTTTTTTTTTCTCAAGGGACAAAAAAACTTCCCATTTGAAAGCACCAGGTGGTTTGGACCTTCCCGTACCTGGCAGTCCACCGTTCCTCCCAGGCTGTCGGCAGCAGGTGCCTGCAGCAGCTCCCATGTGCCCCCCTTGTCAAATGTGATGACCGAGCGCATGTTGTCCTCACTGACCGAGCCGTTGATGAGCGTGGCGATGAAAACGCCCCGGAGTCCCTCCACCCGATGCAGGTCTGCAAACGGTTCGTTGGCAAAGTACCTGAAAGTCAGCCGAGCAACAGGAAGCTACCTTAAAGGAATGGTCAATCAGAGGCATTGTTAAATTAAACATGCATAAATTCAGCTGCCAAATATCTGAAACGGCCTGCTCCAATGAAACAGTACATTGGAGCAGGCCAATAGAGCACTGATCTGGTTAGCAGAGAACAGGCTGTCAGAGACACTAAATGAATCATCAGGAAGGATCAGACCTGAAACAACGCTGGCTATTCCTCCCAATGAAGTTGAAAAAAGACAAATCATCAATAAATGTGAGCACATCAAATAACAGTTTTAGTGTTTCTACTGGATAAGGAAGCACATGCTGTCTGTGTTTGGACAGCCTTTGTTTTGTCACTGCTACCAAGCATCTACTTGCAGAGTTGGAGGCTGTCCTCAGAGTTCCAGAAGTTACTATGGTAACGACCTTATTACTGGTACGATACGGTTGCTGTTTGATAGCACAGCAAGGTCCCAATGAGTTCTGTGTAATGTTACATAATGCTAAATAAAATACTAGCACTGTATGTGTTTCA
Source organism: Poeciliopsis retropinna (assembly GCA_010277075.1). NCBI lineage: Eukaryota > Metazoa > Chordata > Actinopteri > Cyprinodontiformes > Poeciliidae > Poeciliopsis > Poeciliopsis retropinna. Next base: position 58,530 of record VMRM01000002.1, on the reverse strand, counting down.
CTGTTATCGAATGACACAAAGGATTTAATCGTGTTTTACCCACTTGGTTTTCTACATCTAACAGTAGAAAGACAACTTTTGATCAACAGCTGCACAAATGGAATGACAATTTTTTGTAACATTTTTATTTTATCTTCAGGCTTTTTTCTGCAACTGTAGCCACATGAGTTTAAAGGTGTTTTATATCATGAGAAAAATGGCACATAGCATGAAAATAGGTTTTCTGGAAAATTAAATTTGAGCTTTCCAGTCCTCAATTGAGAAACACTACCCCACAAAGTATTCATACCCCTTAGGATTTTCATGCGACAAATCAGGAAATAGAACTTGATTCTGAAAAACTGTGTGTAACATGTAACACATGTAACATGTTCATGACAGGTGTTATGTCATGTTTATGACGGTGTCATGACAGTCTTATTCACAACCGGTCAAATAAAGTGTTACCAAAAATTGTGTGTTTTCTTTCATGGTTTTATTTTTATTTTTTTTAAAATAATAATAATAATCCAAAACTAAATGTGGATCACATTTTTATTCAGCGGTCTTTACTCCAATTCCTCCAAAGAGTGTTTGGTACATTCCCACTAATGCGTCAATAGCAGAGCAATTTTTTTATTTAGCACTTTGGAAGCAATTATTGCACTTAGCTTCAACTAAATTATTTTTCCAGATAAATTCTACAGCACCAATTTACTTGGTTGTTTTGTAGTAAACTGAAAGTGACAGTCTACATTGAGAAAATGCAGGGTTTGTGAAAACATGTTGGACTCACGGATATTACCAAAATTATCTGAATTTTTTGTTTCACAAAAAAGTTAGAGAAGTACTTCTCTAACCTCACAAATATATATTCTTAAAAAAGGTCATATTTGCAGTAGAAAACAGTCTTTGTGCTGAATTATTTGCTGATGTCCGCTTCTCACCCATAGCGAAGCAGAATCCTCAGAGTTTGAATTAATAAAGATATAAATGTACATCAGATCCACAGCATTTAACATTTCAGTGGTTGTGGCTTGATGGTCGTTCAGGAGGCTTCACCTCTGCTGCGTCAAAGATGTACGGTTGTACTATGTGATTGAAGCCATTTTCACATATCTGAGCTAATGCAAAGACTGATTTGGGAGGGCCAAACCTGCCAGCAGCAGGTCTTTGCATGATCCTGACATTGCGCTAAAATAGCGCATTCCTAAATGAAGTCAAAACAGGAAGAGCTAATCTGGTAAATTCTCAATATATGAGAATAATTTTCTGTATTAAAAGTAATGAATATGTTTTGTATAGGCCACTAACCTATTCCACCTTGAATCTATCCAGGCATAATAGTGGATTTTAAATGCTAAAAATATTTCTGTCAACATCAGGCACTCCTATTTACAGACTACTTTAAGTTGAAAGTGTATCATCAATGTGAAATTCTGAAAATCTTTAATCAAATCAGATAAATCTTGCATAATAAACAATTTGTTATTGACAAGTGACTAAATCTGAGTGTGGGTGTGCATGCGTGTGTGTTTGCAGTACCGGATAAGTGTGTTGCTGCCTGAGCCCCCAGGACTGTAGTAGAGCACATTCTCAAGTGACAGCGAGAAGGACAGCCCCTGTGTATCTGAGATGTACAGGTGTGTGGCATTGTTTGTGTGGTTCACACAAACAAACACCTGGTCCTCTGATGCATCCGCTATGTAGTACTCCTGTTGGATGGGCGAGGGAAGCAGCAGGTCACTTAGAGTTCAGACCATAGAGTCACATCTCACGCACACACGCACTCAAAGCACAGTGAACATCACTGACTAGCACACCAACACAGTGATGTTTAAGCTGAACTTGATCTACACCAGCAACAATCGTCCCACAGTTGCATCTCTGTCTGATTTTTTAGAAATAGGAACGACCCTGTTCATTTCAAAACTCACTGTGATTGGATGCCGGGTCATGAATTGGGCAGCTTTCATCGGCTGGCGGTTGTAGGAGACCCAGAGCTGAACAGATGATGGGTTTTGACTGTCCAACAATCTCTGGGAAGGTCATAGACAGAGAAAGAGACAGAAACGTTCATTGAACTCCTCCTCCATACAGTGTCTGATATCAGGAACTTTCAACTAATGTCAATGTCAAATTCATTTATATAGCACTTTAAAAACAGGTGTAAAACTGCACCAAAGTGCTGCACCGAAACGACAATAACACAAATCAAGCAACACAAATCCAAAAATCTTCCTTACACTAAAAAAAGAGCACAACTTCTAAACCCACGTTACCTGCTGATATTTTAGAAACTACATTTCATCTACTAAAACCTGATATATTGTAGTGGTATGACAAAAGAAAAGTACATTTTCATAAGAACCATTACTTATTTACTACAATTCAGATACATAAAAAAAAATAAATCAATCAATAAAAAATTAATAAAATAAGAACAATCCGCTGGATTTTGAAACCACCAAGTATGCCGCCAAAATAAAAAATTGTGGGCTGGAATTTTGTTCCACAACCAGAAAAAGGAGTATTATTCAATGGCGGTACAGACATATCCTCATGCTTGACATAGTAAATTTCAAGTTGGGAATGAATTAAGTTTTATTCTATTCTTTATTGGCACCAACATCTATACTGTTTAAGGGTGGGCATTTATTGTATTGTATGTTTATTGTGATCAATTTCTTATAATGATAAGAATTTTGAATCATCATTGCAATGATAAATTTCAGTTAATGACGCCTGCATGGTTGAGACAGTGAGTTTTACTATTTCCTCCACTGTTTGTGCAATGACAGCAGTTTAGTACATCAATGAACTAAAATTACACTTCTTTATGTGGCTGCCATCCTTAAGAAACACATTACAAATGAGAATTTTTTTTAAGAGCAGTGTTTGTGTTTCTGGCATTACCATTGCTGTGTCACACAGTGAGAGGAAGACAGTTAAGCAATATATGACACAGCAAGAAATAGTTCTTATCATCACTTTTAGCGTTATCACAACAGTAACACAAAATATTGTAATAAAACTTTAAGTTCATATCACCCATCCCCAGCATTGGCAGATGTCTTTGGTATCGATCTGATAAATAAAAATGTGCAGATGACAAAAGCACATTTTGGGAATGTGACAGTGATAGTGATGCAGCAAAGGTTTGTAGGAATATTAACTGAAGCAGAGAGGCAATGTCAGTGGCATAATCAGGGTTTTTTAATGGTGTTGAAAACATAGGGCACGAAAATATATATATAAAAAAGTAAGTATCAGTTATCAGCCATCACAGCAATATTAATATTGGATTTTATTATCAGCCCAAATTTTTACAAGGGTTTATTCCTACAAAAAAGGTCTAACTACATTCTGGTTGTACTGAGTCTTTACTCACAGCAAAAATTCAACAACTGTTAGTCAAAACCACCAAACTGGCTCATTCATGTCTCTTGTTTCCTTGTTCCCTCGGTCTCCTCCACCACCACCACCATCAAAAAAAAACAAATGCCCTGATAAATTTTACTTACTGGTGCCCTCTGGACAAGTGGAAGTAGCATCATCATAAAATATTTCCTATACTGATATAGGAGAAAAATAAAATAAAAAAATATAATCTCTCAGGGGACAACTTCCCTGCAAAAAGGATTTTTTTTTTTTTTTTTTTTTTTACTTTTGAAGGTGTAATTAAAGCAGTACATCTTACAATGTTAGTACATTGCAAGACGTACTATTCCAGCTGTAATGCTGATGGTCTGTAATAATGGACTGATTCAAATTGTTAAAAAGTTCTAATTAGTCCTGTTGGTGTTTATTTCAACAATATGCTTGTCTTTAGCATGTGGATTTGGGAAGGGTTTTTCACAAAAACCAGAAATTCTTCTGAAGTTTATGACAGGGCTCTTAGAAAAAGATTCAACATCTTTGAGAGGGTCATAATATGAAAGAGTACTTAAGTAAAACACATACAAAATGAGGGAAGCACTGATTAACTGAAGCAGAGAGGCAATGTCTCGGAGAATTTGCTCAAATTTTCCGATGGAAATTTGAGCAAATATTAATATCCAATATTGATACTGTTGTTATAGCCATCATCAAATGTTTTAAGATATTCTTAATATCGGCCGAGTTTCATTTATCAGGTCGATACCAATGCTAGGACCACTATATTGTGCATGGCTATAAAAAAAATGACTGCCTTCCCCTTGTGTGGTTGAACTTTATTGTAAAGGTAGTTGGGTCCTCAGCTGGAAATGTCTCAGTCCAATCCTCTAACTGCTGTCTGCTCTTGCTGCTAAGTTCAAGCATCAGGGATCCTTTTGAGCTGAAAACCAGTCTGCATCAATTTACACCAGCAATCTCTTATAAGGGCTTTCAACTCTTTGGGAGAAATGAAAATCTAAATAGACGCGTACCATTATATCCAACCTGTTTGTAAATGCTCAAATTCCCATTTTGAGAAGCTGTTTTTTATTCCTATATTGGTTAATTTAATTTTTAATTTTGTTTTTCATTTCATCTGACATGAGAAAAAATAATTAATATCATGTAATAACTAAGAAAACTTGTTCAGACTCATACACAATAGGTTTTTTGGTTTAAAAAAATACAAAAAAAATAGGGTTTTGTGTTCTGCTGGGGGAGAGCAAACGGCCATATCTTGTAAAAACAATTGGGTTAGCCAAACAATTGCTCTGCTGTTCCTTATATTTTTACATTTCCTGTCAACTTAGCATTTTTAAATACAAAAACATGGTTGGCCGCTGGTGGACCATCACCAGGCTTATTAAGCTTTCTGCGGGAAACACAGAGGTGGGTTGAAACAATGTAAATGAGGGAAGACAAAATGTGCACCTTCAGACCATAATCTGCACAAAGAAAAAGGAAAGCAGCCAAGAAGCTTCAGGTCAGTCTCTAAAAACCTCAGTTGGCATTGTATTCATCAACGTTGACAGTTTGCCTACTAGAAAACTTTGTTCCTAAAGTGTGCTTGTGTGTGTGTTAACCCTAAAATGGGTTGTAGCAAGAAACTAAAACATTGCTACAACCCACTGTCTGTATGTTAGGAAACACACAGTGCTTCTACTTCCTCTGTCTGGGTCCGACCGTCAATGTAGTCACACAGCTGTACATAACAATCTGACAGTAAGATCATGTTTTAGAAGTCTCTATAAAAGCATGCCGAGCTTTGAAGGGGGAAATAAATTCTGCTCCAATCAGCACTTCCTGTTTGCGCTTGATCTGTCCCAGATTGTCTTTGCAAACAATCTGCAGATTGCTACAGAGGGCCAGATCGCTGAGTGTCATCAGGACTTCCATTACAAGATTTCCATTATCTTCAGTGTTCCTCCATCATGGGAACAAAGACAGAAATGTTCCAGGTTTAATTAACAGTCAATTCCTGCTCTTAGATAAATGTCTCTCTTACTGGCTCTTCAATTAGCTAAAGCATCTTGTGTTTGCCAGAGGCACCAGTAGGATTCCATTATTCCAATCATGTCAAAGAGAAGGGATAAAAATAACTGTTTACCCTGCAGCTGATGACCAGTGAAGACAAGAAAGACACCGGTGCTGGACAGAAGGGCTGGGCAGGACTGATGCTATCTATTCCAATCTAACCAAGACCTTGTCGATTAACCAAGTAATCGACAAGGTCAGCCAGTCAATGATGTCAAAATAAAGGAAGACATAATGTCTAAGCTGTGGCTAACAAGATGACCAATGCACATTGGCCAGCACATTATTAGGTATTAGGGCTACGAGATATAGGAAAAAGACCCAATCACATATTTCATATCAGTCAATATCGATGCTGGATAGAAGGGCCGTGCAGGACTCTATCCTGTTTCATGTGTCACATAACTGCCAAAGTTCTTGCCAACAATGCCATGTCGGATTGTATTTCTTGTCAAACTCCTTTTTAACAAAGGCAGCAATATCCTTCTCTATGTTGTACTTCTCCATTGCCTGCATGGTACAGTCTACAGCATCCTGCTGCATTTCATCAGACATGTCTGCATTCTTGATCACCGCCTCCGAGGGCCCACTACAGGGGCTTGTTATGATATAACACTAATCACTATTTTGTCAATATTTATTGTTGCCTGCTAATATTAAATGAGATTTGAAGATATCAGTAGGTTATTTTTGATTTTAAACATTTATTTTTAAAAGTTGAACATGTCATCAATCATCATACATCTACTTTGGACCAATAAGATGTATATCTTACAGTAAAATCTTCAAGAATTAAAGGAGAACGGAACAAAATGGACACATTCTTTTGTTGATGTCACATAACTAGAAAGGACATGGAAGTGCACATTTCCAAAGTCTGCCCATCATGTAGATAATCTTAAATATAGTTTTTGTTTCCCGCCCCTCCCCGCCGATATATATATGAAACCCTAACCATATATTTACACACATTTACTTTTTTTTTTTTGTCAAAACAACAGAAACATCTCAGGTTCTGGTCCAAAATCATTTAAGAGCAGCTGGGAAAACTGACATATACATGCTTTTTCCACTGAAAGCCGTTTCACAGACATTCAGTAGAAACGTGAAAGAAAATACCTTACTACAGGACTCTACATTTTTTGTGCCTGAAATACATGATACACATGACAGTGTATCACATAATATGGAAATATCAAAGTTGTCCAAGCTAAAGCCATGTAGAAGTGAATCTCCTGTCTACAGTAAGTATGACAGAAACAGACAGTACCTCACAGCTCCTGAAACACAGCAGACAGTAGTATTCAGTGACATTAAAAGATTGGATTCTCCACATATTATTTTCTCAAGATCACCAGATTGGTGTGTGTGTTAAACCTGATTCCATCCACAAAGGCATGTATCTGAAGGAAACTTATCTCAAGAAAATCACTGGGAAAAACAATATGTGGAAAATGTCCACTCTAGGCTTTCATATTTCTCAATTTTAGCACTTGGAATTTTTTTTCTGGCGACGCACTGTCTTTGATGTAAAAGATCTTTTTAAATGAGTTCTCAGATTGCCTGACTGTTAATGGAAACATAACGGAGGCCTGTCAGAGTTTTGTGGGCGGGGCGCTAGGCTCCTCCCACTTACCCGTGTGGTTGTAGCAAACATGTACTTGTCTCTCAGCTGGAAGCTGTCCACCTGCTCCAAGATCACTTTCCGGTTCTGTTCGCTCTGGAAGAAATCGGTGCTGCTTAGTACAGTGGAGACACCTTGCGGCTCGTGTCTCTGGACCAGCACCGTGGTGGAGGGGTCGAAGGGCTCCACACCCCTGAGACGGGGAGGAGAACACGCAGGATTGAGAGAGACAAGGGACACAACAGGGGGAGGAAGGAGATAAGAAATGAATCCAAATCAGCTTTTCTGTTCTCCAAACTAAACTGTTCTGAAATGTCTTTTTTTTTCCTTTTGCAAACCATGAAATTTTTATTTGTTTTTTTCTGTTGAGTATAGGTTCGAATATTTCTCATCTCCTTACCCCTTTCATAATACCTGAGGGAGATCTTACCTGTGTTATAATTATGGTGGAAATCTCAGCTACATATATACAAAATAAAATCTGACAGCAAGACTGGACATAAAAAGCATTTTTATGTCGCATTTAGAATAGAATAGAATTTATTGTTTGCACAGATACTTTATAGGGAGATTATCAGTCGACGTCATGTTGCCTCATCACCTACTCTACAATATGCTACTCTAAAGTGCATATTGCATTCAGAACGCAGGCAAGAATACATTATTCTAACTATTTAAATTATTTATATTTAGGCTAATAAATTAATTTACAACTCGCCGGCAGTGCAGGTCACCTCTTTTCACCCCATGCCACTCTCACAAGCAGCTTTGCGGTGTCCGCGGTCGTCAGAGGTTTGATTTATAGCACATCGTCTCTGCATTTTTAATTTCTGAAGGTTTAGTTTATCACCAGTATTGATGGATGCAACTACATCTTCATTTTCCCTCTAATTCCCTCAATACGGGGAAATTACTGTATTTTATTTGCCCAATTCCGGTGCCCTTATTGCTCAACATGTATGTTTGTCTTATTTAGAGGGACTTGACATATCTCATTGAGAGCTGATGACTTTACTACAAACAAATTGCTTTAATATTGCTAGTAACCAATGTCCGAGACGATTGGGCCATGTTTTTCATTTATCGACTCATCTGCATTTAATACTTAAGGGCCATTAAGACGCACCTCATTCAATAATGTCAATTTTGTAGAACAACTTATTTTATCACTGTGATAAACAGTTGTAGTACGCTGACAAGTCAAGTTGCATGTGTATCTGCAACTTGATTTGTTGAATATACAAGTCAAGTTGCAACAAACAATCTGTGATTCCAAATAAATAATCCAAATAAATAATCCCTCTACAGTACAAGCACTTTACTATATTTTGTTGTTCTTGAATTTCTCCAATTCAAGAACAACAAAAGTTTAAAAGTAAATAATTTTTCAACATAGTTTAAATTTCACTATAGAAATAGCCATTAATATTGCACTTTAAAACTATCTAATTGCAGTTGAAGTACTGAACACATTTTATGTTGAAGCAAGATTTATTGATTCAGTTCAAATGTATTTTATTCCAAAAGGTAAATTAAATGTCATAATTTATATCATTAAGTATCTTCAGAGTTATAGATGGTGATGTCTGACCTGGAAGAATTTCCTCCAGCAGTAAGTCTTACAACCAATCTGAAGAGACCTCTGACTGAAGACTTGCTGTATGATAGCCTCACAACTGCCCAATATTTACTGGAAGCTGTTTTATTTTTTTACCTCAGTGACCAACTTTCTGTTTCCACCAAGCTAAGAGACTGAGTCGAGTAATGCTGTTTAATGCAGGTAAAGTTAGCAAAATGATGACTATCTAATGCCAATATATCACGTTAAGTTTAAGGACAAGCTACTAGTATTGTTATCTACAGTATGTTCAAAAGTGGGTAGTACTGGTTATATTTACTTGAGTAACTTTTTGTGGGGGGTTAGGGGGAATGGTACTTATAAGAGCAGTTTTACTGCACTGTACTTTTTTATTTTACTAAAGGAATATTATTATTGCTACTCTTGAGTAGATTGATTTTACATTTTAAAAAATAGACTTCAGAGCTAGGAAACAACAGATTCTTAGATTTCTGCAACATATGAGCTAATGTTTATGCAAATTTGGGTGTAATTATTGAACTTTTTATACATGTCACTGTTTACATGCTTATTGTTTATTTTGTACTAATAAACAGTTATTTTATTTGAAAGTTTACATAAAGGTTTGTTTATGTATTTATATTCAAGTAAAAGCGAGTTTAATCTTTAAATGAAATTACCCTTCAAAAAATATCATCGGAATTATTGAGCTCATTTTAATCTGCCTTGCGATTATTTGATTAATTGATTAGTGTGACAGCATTATTTCCAACTGTAAAAAAATAAAATAAAAAAATCTTGTTGCCATGGTTACTAGTCATTAAAAACGTAAGGAGAAAAATTATTCCAGGTGCACTTTATCAAAAGCCAGAAGGAATAATTGTTCAAACATGCAACCTGATTGATTCATTTTCAGAATCAATCAGGTAAAAGAAAATCAGATTCTTGTGAATCTGGTAGATTGATCCCCATCTTCTTATGACTTTCTTTCATATCAAAACACAGCACCAAGACAGAATCTGCACAAGATTGACAGCAAAGCCAGCATAATAGGTTTGAGCTGCTCAAAGAGCAGATTGGCTGCAGCACAAATTATCCTATAGAGTACCACCACATCCAAGGCTTTGTTTCTGGAAGGTGGTTCAATAAAATATACATGTTATATGTATAACATGTATATTTGACATGATTGACAATCATGTCAATCTCTGCAGGGATTGACATGATCCCTTTGGATCTCTCCCAGGCTCTTGTGTCTTTTTAATTTTGTGTCATCTCCAATTTTAAGAGTGTGCTGGGTCAGAATGTGGTCCTGCTCCTGTGAGGCTGCTCTGTTTCTCTGGTGGGTTCTGGACTGAAGTGGTCACACTGTCACACAAATTAAGTGATGTTGACATTCTTGTGACTAGGAGCTCCCAGCTGCTGGTTTAAAACACTGGAAGCAATGCCTAAATATTTTGTTATTTGTGCTCTGATATGCTTGTTTGTCGGTTTTTTTTCCTTTTCTAAACAGGACATTCCTGCTGCACGCATTAATATTTCAGATGTGTTAAATTAGAATCTAGATTCTGTCTTACAACATTGTTAAACCACACCAAGAATCTGGACCTCAAATTCTTTTTTGTATTGTTGTTGACATTTACAGTCTAGAAAATTTTCTGAAGAAAAAGTTCACTTGCCATTTTCCAACCAGGAACACATGGCTGTATGTGGAGCTATTTGTAGCCACCAGACTGGAGTAGCATGATACAGCCACTTGGCTTGCATGAATGGAGGTGGTTTGCTGCATCCTATCAGCAGCTTTCCAAAGCAGGCTGTTTTCCTCCACAGCTTGGAGAGCTGAACAGAGGGACCAGTGTGTCGCCTGGGCTCTGCCTCTCTGGCCTCCTTTCAAAGCTCCCAGTTCAACTTGCTGACGATGTCTGGACTCTATCTGCTCCTTCCTCTGGTCCAGTCCCTGGGTGAACATTCAGAATGTCCTCCCTTCTTTTGGTTGTTTTTAATGTTCACCTGAGTCAACCTGGATATTATTGGCTTCCTGGCAGATTTTCAAGAATCCCAAAGCAATATTTTTAGAATGCATCAGCAAAAAGAAATTTCATTACAAATTTCAGTAAAATGTGATATTTTTTATTTATATACAGAGCAATATCAGCTGGTGAACAAAACTGTTAAGGTTTAACCAACCTAAAACCAGCATTATGTAACTTAATTATTTTTTTTCTTTGTTTTTACATATTATCTGTTACAACACATAATATGTGGAAAAAATTGAGCTCCTCTGCCTTCTTCCAGTGCTTACTAGCAACAACCAATCAAAGTCAGGAGGCGGTCTTCGTCCTCACTTCCACCTGCTCACCCCCTTCCAGTATCCATGAGGTTGGCTACAGCTTCTTCCTGAGCCTGTCATGAATGCTAGGCTAGTTAGCATGGCCACCGATGGTGGCGGATAACCATTTCTCCTGTAATGTAAAGTCGTTTCTCCACCGTTAGCACACTGAACAGCAATTACAAGACGATGATTGACAGTGCCAAGACTCTTCTCCTGGCTCTGACTGGTTGTTTTTGGTGCATTTCTTCAGATAACCGTAATCTCAGGGAGGAGATCTATCTTTTCATAGATTATCTGTCTCTTAACAAACTGCCATGACATCATGATAGTTAGTTTGAATAAATAAGCAAAAAACATATTTATACTGAAACTGGGTCACCAGTTTCAGACAACAGCATAAAAGTACTGTGACTGTGTTGAGAACAACACTCTGTTGTGGACAACGTTACAGAGGAAAACGGACAAAAGTTTGCTACTAAGCAGAACAACTTTTGAAAAGTAAATCATATTTACTATTCAAGGTTTATGAAAAACTCAGACCTGATGCACATTTTCAAGAAAGGTATAAAATGAGAATTAATTTTTTATTATTATTATTGCTGGACGCATCAAACTGAACATTTGGGCCAATATTGATAGCCGATATGAATATTGGTTGATATTATTGGCCCAGTTTAATTTATCGGACCAATACCAATGTTACTGTAGATATACCATGCATCCCTAAATGCTCCCCATGCTAACCATGTTAACAGCAAATTAAACTGAACTCCTTTGTTGTCATTGTAGTAAAGAGTTCCAACTCCCTATATTAAAATTGATATTGAAAAGAAACAGGAGAAACATTTTAAGAAAAAAAATTAAGCCTTACATCATCTAAAGCAGGGGTCACCAACATGGTCCCCAAAAGGCACTCAGTCGCCCGAGAAAACCTTGTCAGTCACCCACAGAGCAAGTTCTAAAAATAGCCATTGTCATTAGGGAGCAATGCTAAAAATCCATCCATCCATCTATCTCTCCTTGGGAGGTCACCTTATCATGGTGGAGGGGTTTGAGTGTCCCAATGATCGTAGGAGCTACGCTGTCTGGGGCTTTTCTGCCCCTGGTAGGGTCATCCAAGGCAGACAAGTCCTAGGTGAGGGACCACAAAGCGCAGCTTGAAGACCCCTCTGATGGATAAAAACTTTAGATTTGGTGTTCCCTCGCCCGGACACGGGTCACCAGGGCCCCACCCTGGGCCAGGCCTGGAGGGGGGCACGATGGCGAGTGCCTGGTGTCTGGGCTTTTACCCATGGAGCCTGGCCGGGCTCAAATGGGCCCTCCATCTGTGAGAGGGGCCAAAAGGGTTGGGTGCAGTGTGTGATGGGTGGAACTAAAAATCAGGAGGAGCGTGACAGATGTAACATGCTGTCAGTCAAAATGCAGTACAGCAAGAATTTTTGGTATGACATCTGGGCAGATGTTTGCTCTTTTCAGCGTGACATCTTTCCTCTTCAGAGCAAATGTTGCAGCCGGGTAAGACTGGTCTTTGGACCTTGGTAGATTGACGAAGATTGTCGAAATCGTCCCCTCGGACAGATCTCTTTTCATGGGTCCGGTCTTCTAATGGCGCTTTTGTGAGAACAGAAGTTGAGTTTTTAGACTCAAATGCCTTCTTTTCACTGCAAACTTTCCCACCTGGAGAAGTTTGTTCTTTGGGAAAATTAGAGAAATCATTCCCTAGGAGGGTGGTCTCTTCATGGTTATTGTCTTCTGATACCGCTTTCGTCAAAACAGAAGTTGAGTTTTCAGACTGAACTGTCTGAAAACTCACACAAGGGCCTGATAAGTCACAGCAAACTGCCGTAGCTGAGGAAGTTTGTTCTTTAGAAAAGATTGGAGAAATTGTTCCTTACAGTGGTCTCTTCAAGGGTATTGTCTTCTGAAAACTCACAGCAAACTTTCTTGGAGTTTTCAGGGAAGTTTGCTTCCCAGGTGGGGAAGGCTTGAAAAGAAAAACATCAAAAAACATCGTACTCTTGAGACAGTGCACCTGTCCTGAGAGCTACTTTTTTCAAAATTGATTCCAGGAAGTAGTTTGTTAAAAACTTTCCTCAGTCCTGTGGTAACCAATCATCCAATGCAAATGTCAAGGGGGAAAAAAACATGGTGGCTAAGACCTCTTCCATACTAAAAATGGAAGAGATGCTTTGACCCTTAGCACATTGTGCTAAGGGTCAAAGAGCACAATTTGACCCTTAGCACCTGATGTTTTGAGATGGAAGCATTTATAACCTCAGATGTTCTTTGGTCTATGTCAAAGATCTATGTCATAGACGAGGTCTTAGCTACAATGAGCTCACTGTAGTTCTGGGAGAATGTCTTGCTTCTGATCGTTGCTATTGAAACAGTCAGATCAGCGCTACATGACTCAAACTATTAACCCTTTGCAACTGCGTCACTTAATCATTCGAGGCGAATGTTTATTCATGACGGACGACGGAAGTGTATGTATCCAAAAAATACAAAATAAAAAAATAAAAATCAAGCTTCTTCACCGCTCCTAGTCAAAAACAACCAATCAAAGCCAGGAGGAGGGTCTTACCACTGTCAGTCACCCTTCGATATAGGCTCCAAAATCTGCTAACAGCAAAGAAACAACTTAAAGCTGTTTATCCTAGCCTGATCATTCAAAGCCGGTTCTACTGGCGGGGAAAAGTTGTAGTTGAGCAGAGGGAAAAGGAGGGGTTCTGAGTGGCACATACACTAGGATGACTGACAGCACTAAGGCCTTCCTCCTAAATCTGATTGGTTGTTTTTGTTTGTCTGTTTTTTTTGTTTTGTTTTTACAAAAGTTACATATACAGTAACTTCAAGGAAGAAAGCAATGCAATGAAGCTGTTTTTAAAATGGTAGGAGTTTCAGTTTATAGCTACAAAACCTTGCAAAGCTTGTCCACAGTTCGACGGTGACCCTGAGGTGCAAACCACTTTAACATTAACAGCACAATTGCAAATTACAAAAACACAACAACATTAACGAAATACTACAATTAACAAAACGGAAAGGGTATGTCCCAGCTGGAGACCTGAAAGATCGCTGATTGGAAGACAGTGCTTTTGAACCGGAAGTTATCTCTTGAGCAGGTCAGCCCGTTGTTGCAATACCTTATAGCTTCCGCGATATTGAAAGTGGCTTATCTGCCAGCAAGCTAATATAAATAACTCACCTGCCACAGGAGTATGGATCAGTGCACCTCTAGTTTACAATATCACAGTGATTTGTTAGATTTTTTTTACAAAGTAAAGACAAATAATTACCATATTTTACAGACTGTAAGTGACACTTTTTCTCATAGTTTTGCTGGTCCTGTGGCTCACATTGCTTTTTTCTCTTCATGACGTCACCATCATTGTCCCATGGAGGTGTTGGCATTTCAACTGACATCATTATCACAACAGGAAGTATATGTCACATTATATAAGTCATTCTAAAACTAAGACCTGACGCTCCGTGTTGTTGAAAAGCTTTACTAAATGATGTAGGACAGAGGATTATAAATGAAAACATCTGGTGAATCAAGCTGGAACATCTTTCTGGGAAGATATTTCTCTCCTATTGGATTCACTGGGACCCTGTGACAGACTGAGGACCTGTCCAGGGTGTACCCTGCCTCTCGCCCAGAATGTTTGCTGGAGATAGGCACCAGCACTCCTCCCATTCCCACTAGGGACCCTACTTCTGTACACCCTAGGGACAAAGGTGTACAGAAAATAGATGGATGGATGGCTTTACTGGGGAAGTGTTTTTTGACCGTGGTCCTCAAAGCACACTACTCTGCATACTTTAAGCTTCAACACATATGATTTCAATTGATGGCTGGTTAACAGGCTTTTGCTGAATTACAATAATCTGAATCCAATATGTTAAAGCAGTGAAGCATTTGAAACCTTCAGGGCAGTGTGCCTTGAGGACCAGAGTTTGAAAACACAGTACTTGGGAACTTTCCAGAGGATCTATTGAAACCTAGACACTTCTCGTCCTAAACAGCTGTTTCAGTTTGATGCTGTGGTTGGAGGACTCCAGGAAATCAAATGAAATAATACACTCTAATCTTTGCAGGCATCTGGTCTCCTCAAAGAACATATCTAAGGTCTGATTATAAGTGTGGGCAGAGGGATCCAATCAGATCCAATTACAATCATGAAAATCCTGTTTTTAAAGAAAACAAAGTCCAACAGATCATCAGAATTCACATTTCTGTTTGTCATGTTGCATGGAGAAAAACAAACTGTCTACTAGTGAGAGTCTGCAGTTCATACTAGGAGATTCTGTGATCATTAAAGCAAACAGCATTTCAGGGAGAAACCTATTTCACAACTCCACTAATTAATTTCCCTCCTTCACAGTTCACACATCCTAAAAACACTGTCAACTGTGCTTGACTTTAGAAAGAAAGTACATAATGTGTCTAAAGAAGCCAAACAGTCAGAGAAAAGAATGTTAATGTACTCCAGTAGCTGTTTAAACGGCCCTGGAGAGAGTTTGCAAAACCATCTGTGGTCCAACTAGAAAACCACACATTCATTTTACAGCAATCCTCATGCTGATTAAAGTCACCACAAAATGCTCCAACAGCCAATTTCTCCTTTGACGCCTTGAAAAAAAAAAAACATCCACCCCACTGATACCGCCCCTCCCCACAAGTCTTTGCTGCATCCCTGTCAATACCTGCTATTCCATGACAAATGTGTGCAAATTTTGTTAATATTCCACTAATGTCAAAAAAACACAATTTAGCAAATGTGGCCCTTCTATTAAACAATTAAAATCACACGTGAATAAGTTTGTTCACATGATAAATCATATAATAAAAATAATAAAAAGAAATATGTCACCCCATCATCCTACCACTTCTTGTCTTGTTCTTCAACACAAGAACAAGACAACCAGTGGCAACCTCTGGTTGTTGGTCATGTGACTTGTGCGATGGAAAAAGTGTTTCCATTGCAGTTTTGCGAAATAAAACAACCTCATCTTTGTCAAAAAAGTTTTTTTTTTTTTTTTTTTTGTGAGGATTTGAGTTTTCTTTGAGTATATTTTAGGTTTCTTTATGACATTAGCCTTCCACTCATTCTGTGCTTCTTGGATTTTGGATTTGTATTGATATCATTACTAAAAACATCCTTTCACTCCAACCTGGGTCCTCAGCGTCATCTCCATTTGCTGGGTTCGGTGGAGCTGCAGCGGAGGCAGAGTGAGAACGCCAGACAGCTTTAGCTGTCATGGTTGGCGACCCTCTGCCTCTTAAGCCGGACTGTCCATTCTCCCTCTCCACCACCCTAGCTCCAGCACCACCTTTAATCATTGCCACAGCGGAGTCTTCGGCCCTCTCCGCCGCAGTGGACTTTTTGCCTCTTGCCGCTGCACCTGCAGATTCTTCACTCCTTACCAGTGGAGTGTCAACTGGCAAAGAGCCAACCCGGCTACAGCTGTAGATTCCTCCGCTGCCAGCCCAGTTTCACCTCCCAGTGACTCCTCGTTGCCTCCCAGTGACTCCTCTTTGCCTCCTCCTCCCTGTGCTCTCCGTGGCTTTCCGTCGCTCCTCAGTGGCTCTCTCCCGAGTGGTCTCCGAGCCTTCCTACGCTCCGCGCCTGTGGATAGCCTGGCCTAGCCTTCCTGCACTCCGGTTGCGAATAGCCTGCCTGAGTCGCCAGAGCTATCACTGGGACAGTCTGCTGGCACTCCGGATCCATCTGCCGGCACTCCTGGATCTGCTGCTCATCGCCAGCCTTTGCCTCGTCGAGGGTCCATGCGGCTATCCGGATGCTCACCTTCGCCTCTCTGTGGTTTCCTCCTGCGCTGTTCCTGGGCTCCGGATCCTCTACAACAGATTCGCTTCCTGGGCCATTCCCGACCTCCGGATCCGCTATGATGGGTTCACTTCCTGCGCCATTCCCAGCCTCCAGATCTGCCACAACGGGTTTACTTTTCTCGCCATTCCTGGCCTCCAGACTCGCCACCATGGGTTTGCCTCCTGCGCCGTTTTTGGCAGGCCAGACCCTGACAGTTTTTGTTTTATTTATGGACTGAGTTTCCTGTTTTCTGGACTCTGGGCTTCCTTTCTTTGCCCCTCCGCCCACCCTGGTTGGGTTGTTTTTTGGGGTTTTTCTCTGTGGACTCTTGCCCTCCGTCCAGCGCCCACCCTGTGTGGTTTTTGTTGGTTGTCTTTTGTTCATGAACTTTTTTGGGGGGGCGTCTTGGAGCCACCCTTGAGGGGGGGTTACTGTGAGGATTTGAGTTTATTTTAGGTTTCTGTGTCTATTGAGACTCCGTGTTGTCCTGTCTACCCCTTGGTAGTTCCCAGCCGTGTCTTGTTCCCTGATTACCCTCTGTGTATTTAATCCCACCTCGTCGGGTCCTTGTCTATTCTGTTGCGTCAAGCTATCCTGCTGTCTTGTCGCGTCAGACGTTTGTCCTCTTACCAGTTGCTGCCAGCATTGAGCATTAGCCTTCCGCTGATTCTGTACTGCCTGGATTTTGTATTTGTATTCATATTATTATTAAAAACATCATACTTTCACTCCAACCTGGGTCCTCAGCATCATCCTCACCACCTCTTCACCGCAGTTCATGACAAAATTGGTGGATTTCCATTAAGAAAATTTATTTTCAAAAAGTAAAATTTCGCAAGTATACAGTCAATGGTAATGCAGCTACTGGCCCATGATCAAACCAGTAACACATGACCAACCCTCTCGCCTCTCCCTCCAGAAACAAATGGCGACAAGATAGAAATAAATATTGGTTGTTAATATTGGCCCATTTGGATTTATGGGGACGAATTACAATGTTGCACGAATATGTCTGTCTATTTATATCGCACATAAAAACAACCACTGTTGAGCCAAGTGGTGTAAAATTTAATAAAATAAATCAAGAAAACAAAAATAAGAACATGAAAAATATATATAAAAATGAGATTAAAAGAAAATACAAATATAATCCTTAACTGTAATAAAAGAAACTAAATCCATGTTTAAATCAAAACAGCTTTAAAAAAAACGTCACTGGGCAAAGATTTAAAAGTCTCAACAGTCTTGGCGGTACGTACAATTTGTGTTCCTATAGTTTAGGACCACAAATTGCAAAAGTCTGACCACCTCTGAATTTCAACCTTAATCTCAGAACATCTAAGAGAAACTGGCTGTTTGACTCAAGCACCCTTTCTGAAGAGTGCATGTTTAGATCACAGAGATATGATGAGCCAGTCCTTTTGAGATTTAAAAATTAAGCAATGAACTCTTAAAATCAACCCTACAAATAAACAGGCTTTTTACTCTCAAAAGACAATTGTGCATCCCTAATAAATTTTGTGGATTACATGTTAAAATTCACATAAATGGTGGTGAAAATGCAAAAGAAAGACATGGGGTTTGATTGTAATGGGCAATCAACCCCGTCATTTGAATAATCAGGAGCAGAATGGCAACTAGATGTCTTTTACATTGTTCAACCTGGCCAACTAACTGTCCACATTTACCCCTCCAACTCTTTCAGCCATGAGAGTATGACATATAATGCTGGTGCTGACATAACTGAACCCAGCTGGATCTTCTAACAAGATGTTCTTACATTCCATTGATATTTTCTGGAAGGAAGACTCTTCTCTTTTGTTTTCTGTAAATCCAGAGAACATACCACAGAGCCCAGAACACTCCTCCCATTCACATTACGTTCACACTCCTGTGCAAGGTCTGCACATCAGGAATAGAGACAGCTGTTGTCTTACCAAAAGTAGGTCTTCACATGTTCCTGGATCAACACCCACGTCTCCCCAAAGTCGTCTGACTTCCACAGCTATGGAGGTGGGTGGGTGAGTGAGGGGTAGTGGAGGGAGGCAGGGAAGGAGGAGAAGCAGAAAGAGGGGGATGGTGAATTTCAAAAATGTAGGTCAGACTCATTGCTATGCTCCAGCTCTCACACATATGACAAGGAGAACACTGGAAATGCTTGAGGTGGACATAAGACTGACAGACACTGTCATAAACAAGACATAACAACTGTCAAACATGAATAAGTCTTCGTGAATATTTATGACTGTTGTCATAAAGTGTCATTGGTAAATAATGGCACTTTTAATGCAAAGCTGACATTATTCAAAATGTCTTTGTTATGACAACTTGACATTAACCAAAAAAATCATGATGTCATTAATTTATTATACAAATTTGTTGTAAAAGTATAATCGATTAAAAAAAAAAAAAAAAAAACTTATATTACTTTATGTGGTAATATTATATTGGTCTGCCATTATGTTTAGTCTTAAATTTCTTAATTTAATTGATCGTAAAGTTTTACAACAAGATGTCTACAAAGCACTTATGAACTTGGCTCTGAACTAAACAACTCTGACGGGTTCGGAACAAACAAAATTGGTGTCAAACGTTTGTGCAGCAAAAATGTTCCATTTGTGCTATCATTGTGAAGAAAAAAAAAAATTAATGTTGGAACTGTCACTTAAAAATGTTTCAGCGCTGAACTATGAACATGAATAGGTTCATTTTCATAGTTGAATCTATGTTTGCATTATTTCAAATGCAAACATTTGAAATAATCTTTCAAATGTTTGCATTTGAAACATTATTTAAGACTGTTTTAAGTAGTTCAAAATAGATTTGTTTCCTCCAATTTTAATCTAGTAGATAAACACTAATATTTTAGTTAAAGTTATCCTTTCTGTGCATTATTTAGCAACTTGGTTGATGTGGCATGGTGCTTTTGTTCTTTGTTTTGCCAACTTTACCCACATGAAGACCCATTTTAATGAAGACATGCTACGGGTGTAGAGGATGCTAATGAGGACCATCACCAAAAAAAAAGTCCCTATTTGACCAAAGAGAAAGAAGCAGATGACATATTCCCCAAGAAAATTAGGTAAGTTATTTTTGTGTTACTATTTTCTCCAGGTGAAGGGGGGGGTAAGAAGGGACAGGTAAGTGGGTAAGGGGGAGCGGGAATCAGCATCCATTAGCTGAATTAACAAGTTACGTTTTAGACAACTAATTGTTGTCTATTGTTGTCAAATATAAAAATGGTGTTTAATCCATTTATTTATTAATAAATATCTTGCAAACATCCATAAGTGTCTGCGTCAAGCCCTGACTGAATGAATAACCGTATTATAAGAGTGACGTGTGGTCAGGGGAGGCATCATGGAAAAATAATATATAATGATAAAATAATTTATATTGCTATTTTCACCCTGTGGTTTTTACTATGCAGTGGTCACCAAACCCGGGCCCACAGTTCAAACCCGCTCTGATCGATATGCTCGCTAATGATGGAATGAAACCTTCAAACTGCTTCTCCACTGAGAGACCATGAGCACCCTGTACACAAGCACACATCTTGGGTGTTATTGTCTAATCACACCCAGATGGTACCGTCTCGTTGCAGAGGAACAAGCTCAGGGCTCCCATTAATTTGCCGTTATCGAGATTTAAATTTTCCATAAAAATAAAATGTTCATTTTGTGTCGCATCTGTATCTTATTTTGAAGATGTAAACGTTACGATAGCGACCAGAGTCAAAGAGCGCTAGGGCAGTGGTCAAGACGAGACAAGAGGAATACTTTCTTTTGAGTTCAAGTCCGGTTCACACGGCATGATTTAAGAATTGTCAGCCAATTTTCCAGACCTCTGTGACCACACAGAACTGATAAAAGTCCAACAGGTTCGATCGGTTCGTGTGTTCAGCCACACGGCAGGAGCAACACACCACAAGAACTGATTTCATTCATGAACATCCCGATTCCTGAAGGAAATCGCGTAAAACCCCAAAATACCATATGTAAATTTAGAGTAACAAACATGTCCGACGATGTAGAAGCAGTAGTAATAGTTTGTGGACTTATGTTAAGCGATAAAAGACATAACAAAAAGAAAAAACATTGAATAAAAGACTGCGGGAGCAGCCTCTCTATTTGCTGCACTATGCACTAAACCGGACTCGTGGTTGCGCCATGTCAACTGTTTGGGATTCCCCCCGTGCTTACGTCACCACACTTTCTGATTGGCTACCTGTCACATTCAACAAGTTGCGTTCTCGTTCCCAGTCAGGGAGAACCCCACACGCTGCGATAGAAGGGTCAAGACAATCAAACATGTTGAACATGCCCGATTTTAGAATATGCCCGATGTTCCATGTAACACACCACACAGACAGGATTATCACAAGCGACAATCTTAGAACTCGGAACGTTCAAAGATTATCATTAGGGGAAAATCGGGGCAAAAATTTTTAAATTGTGTCACGTGACCTCCCCATCCGTTTTTTTCATAATGTGCTTCAGTGTATGGTCAGATAATGTTCAGCAAACATCACACAATGCATTAATGCATTGTGTGATGCATTAATGCATTATTAATGCATTAATAATGCATTAATAATCCATTATTGCATTATTGCAATAATGCAAAATAATGCAAAACACCACATACAGTTACGTATGTGGTGTTTTGGGAAAATTATAGTTGATGATTTTACAGAAGAGGTATGGATTCAGCATGCTGGAATGGCAACTTTTTATGAAACGTGTGATACTCGAGAGCTCTGATAGAGCCAGCTGCAAAAACAAATCATCAACCTTCTGCCACTTCCTGTCACCTTCTTCGTCCTTTTCATCAACAGTAGCATCTGGCTGTTGATCATGTGATTTATGCAATGCGAAAAAAGTGTTTCCATTGCAGTTTTGCGAAATACACCTATATCAAAAAAATCCACTTCATCCTTCCGCAAAAAACTTTTGATTGAAAAAAAAAAAAAAAGTTTTTTTAAATTGGTGTGTCTCCATTAAGCAAACTTTTGTAATTTCCATTTGTGCAATTTTATGGTTAATGGGAACACAGATACTGAGGAAACATCAGCAGCTAACGGCTCCATCTCGTACTATTAAAATTCTCCAGTAAGGAAGATTTATCATCTAAGGCACAGAGAAGTCATACCAGAAGCTGAAAGCAAAGCATCAAATCCTTTGTATTGTTATATATATATATATATATATATAATAAATAAATAAATAAATTTGCAGAATAACTTGGCTGTACTAGCGCACCGATAATGTACACAGGGCAGCATTTACACAGAAAGTCAATTCAGAAATCAGCCCACACCTTAAGAGGATTTAAAACCTGGAGAGCAAGAAGAGGCGCTACCTGTTTTTTGGGATGGGAGCCATCGTATCCCAGTAGCAGGTTGGAGCTTCTTGGGTGAAGCAGCAGGTCAGTAGGTCTGAACGGGACGGAGAAGCCTTGCACCGTCTTACAGAAGTCAAATGTGCTCCATAAGTAGTTGTTGGTGGAGTCCACAAACAGATACTGAGGTGGAGTGAGGACAGAGCATTAGATTTTAATCTGCAATATAGTTTGCAATGACAAAATTTCCAAAAAAAACCTGGGTTAGAGGGAGAAGCATCATATACTAACAGTTCAAATGATCACACAGAACCACTGTACAAGCATAAAGTAGAAATTTAGTTAAATTCAACAATGCTTTCTTTACCCCAAAAGGAAATGAAATGTCATAAGTCTTGTCATTCAAGCGTCTTCAAAGAGTCATTATGGATGATGGATGAAGGAAGTCAGTTTTGCAACCAATCTCAAGAATAAGATTGTTGCTGTATGACTGTATGACAGTCATAGCTAGCTATCATGACTGTCATACAGTCATGATAGCTGTATCATGACTGTCTGTATGATATCATGACTATCATACAGTCATGATAGCTAGATAATGATGCTAACAGCTCAATATCCAGGCAGCAGAAATGATATTCTACAGTAACATGCCGTGGATGACACACAGTTATTAGCAGCTCTGTTCATCCACCTAATTTGTTTTTGCTGTTCCTCTTTAAATCTCTGGCTGTCCTGGTAGAAAGTCAGACTGTGTGATGGTGTTGATGTGTTCCATTTGGACAGAGTCAGTTTCCTGGTACATACACCATTTCTATTTATTGAAAATAGAAAAACCAATAAGAATGTGCGCACCACCTTACGGCAGATGGGATGTTATTGTTTGTTTTTTGTTTATTTTGTTTTGTTTCCATCCCTATTTTGTCATATTTTTGGTCAAAAATTCTATAACTTTTGACAGTTATTGCCATCTTATTTAATTTTGTCAACTTATAATGTGGAATATATATAGCTGTAAGAGAAAGAAGAATGCAACTATGAAAAACTGTCTCTATTTATTGTTAAAAATAAATAGAAATTAAGTAAAAAAAACAAAAACAGAAAAGCAAGAAATCCATTTACATATTAACTGCCGTGGTCATGAAGGGAAAAAAAACTGATAATCTTTGAGATGTTTCTATAACTTAAATGGAGTTCAGTTGTGTCCAGTTCAGTTCATTGGGCTTGATTTGAGAAGGTACACACCTGTTTCTATGAGGTCCCACAGTTGACAGCAGGTCAGAGGTCAAACACCAAAAATGAGATCAAGGAAACTGTCTCAAGACAGGATTATATTAAGTCACAAATCTGTGGAAGGATCCAAAATCACTAGGTGGAGATCCAGGAAGGGCTGAGCCAGAATCCAGACTTGAATCTAACTGACCTACTCTGGAGAGATCTAAACATGACTGACAGACGTCTCCATCCAACCTAATGGAGAAGAACTGCAGGGAAGAGTGGATGTAACTCCCTAAAGACAGGTGAGCTAAGCTGGAGACTACAACCGTTAGCAAAGGTCGATCAACGAAGTATTAGTGCAACACTGTAAATACTTAAATAAATGTGGTTTCTTAAGTTTTCTATTTGCAACAAGAACATTTCCACATAGTGATAATGGAGAATCCTAATTTTGAAAAAGATTTTGAGGAAAGAGGATAATTTTATACAATTTCGAAAAGGAATGAATACAAAATGGAGGGAGGAAGTGAGTACTTCCCAGATGCACTTGTATTTGAGCTTTTGAAATACTAAACAGTTTCCCCTAGTTCTAAAACAATACCTTGTTACCATGGTTATTCATCATACCAGCTGTTAGAAAGTAGAAAATTAGGAGCACAGCATCCAGAACCAAAGGGATCACTGACCAAACATCTAATGCCTTATCGAGTGCTCAGAACGTATCCGAACAATTCAGAAGTTCCCCCTCAGGAAGAACAAAATACACTGCTCAAAAAAATAAAGGGAACACTCAAATAACACATCCTAGATGGACAGTTTGATTTCACAGAAGTTTGATTTACTTGGAGTTATATTGTGTTGTTTAAGTGTTCCCTTTATTTTTTTTGAGCAGTATATTTCAATCAATATTAAATCTGCACTAATGGATAGTAAACTGTGCATGACTAAGCCAAAAGCAAACAGATTAATGCAAGTTGTTTTCAGTTTTTTTTATCAATACAGTTGGTCTTTCAAGGTTGCACATTAAGTCATATGAAGTTAAATTGATGAGGTTTTTTCAAGAAAACAAAGATGGATGAGTTATTTTATTCATGGTTCCTAAAGTACCATGAATGTTATGCAAGATAAATGGCCATACTGATGACACATAATGCACTTTGAACTACCTTGTTGCTGAAAAAGTGCAGGAAAAACAGCGCAAAAAACTTCACACAGACACATATGTGCACACATGGCAACTCTTATGCACATGAAATGCTGCATGACAAACAGCTGCTTTCAAGTTTGTTGTGAATATATCAGCCACAGAAGGAGATTAGCGACTCACCCTGCGGTTGTCTGCAGGGCTGTGGTAGAACTGAGAGATGACCTGCTTACTGCCGTTCTTGGCCTTCGCTTCGGAGAGCTGGAAGTTGGCCGACACGGGTATGAAAGTTGACCCATAGTTGTACGAAACGTAGATCTGAAGAGGAACACAGGGATCAGAATTTTAAGGCCCATTCCAAAGCCTAGCTGTGTGCAACTTTAGAACAAGGATTCCCTTTTTCTGCAGTTACTACTGGTGTTTTACAGCAGGTTTGGCTAATGACCATTTCATCTATACCACGATATAGCAACCATTTGTAAACATGTTTTAGATGGGTAGCACGACAGATATATCTATCTAACTCTCTCACTGTAGGAAAATTTGAAGAGGTAGTGTTCTGACTATCTGCACAATGACTTGTTTACAGTATAGTAACGATATACACCACAGGTGTCAAAACTCCAGTCCTCAACTGCATGACAGTCAAAAATGTCATGCAGTTTTTAGATGTGCCACAGGTTCAAAACACTGAACCTGTGGCTTAATTACCTCCTCCTTGTGTAGTTAAGTTCTCCAGAGCCTTGCTAATGACCTAATTATTCTATTCAGATGTGGTGCAGGACACCGGCCCTTGAGGACTGGAGTTTGACACCCATGGTAGACAGTATAGTAACAACATTGCAGATGGCAAACTAAATCAATTTACAAATATGTTTACAAGCTGCCTATCATGTAAACTTAAAAACATGAAGTAATACAGCAGCTTAATGAAAGCCAGGTATAAAATAAATACCTGACTTTTATTTTTTTAAATAAACCTTTCCGTAGTCTTCAACAAAATAAAACAGACAAAACTTCCAAAGGTAGCATGTATGAATAAGAATACTCTGTATGAATACTCTGCTGAGTAGGCAGTATGTGACATAGCATCGCTGTGCGCATGCAAATTACCACAAGGTAGGATGGATTGATGGATAGCACAGATAGTTAGCTGAATATTGAACATTGTTCATCGCTTGCTTGTAGCTTCAGAGGATTCCATCTGAAGTGTGCAGCGTGTTTGCTTTTTTCTCTGTTTGCTACTATGTCTTACCACACCCATGACCGATTAGTGAACAGGAGTTATGCTTGTGTCACCCACACAAATGGGGTCAGCCTTGCTGTTCATACTCTAAAGTGGGATTGAAAAAGCAGGGACCAACCTAGAAAAAAATGCTAGTGGAAACACTTTCAATGCAGGCTGAGTAGAGTGGAGCCAGGTACATTAGAGCCAGTATAAGCTAGTTAGACTTACACGTTTAAGTCTAACTAGCTGCTGAACAGTGCAGTCATGCAGACCTGTCATTATTAAAACAGACTGGGTTGTAACGATTCCTCAAATTATTTGAGTACCTCGATTATTAAAAATCTTTGGGGCAAATTATCTGCCTCAAAGCTTCGTCAAATTATGTTCTGGGTGGGTGATTGATTATGTTTATCAATGTTCTCCCTTTCGCCTCTGAGTTGTTGCTAAGTGCTAGCTGGATAACATCCAATTTGTAAAGTTGTTCTGAGGGGATTTTATTGATTGATGATAATGTCTTGGTTTTTATTGTTTTTTTGGGGAGGCCTATAAGCATCCTAAAAATGACTGACGTAATGCCTGGAGTATGGCAGCCTTTTACCTTCCGGTTAAAGGTTCAGAGCAAATGGCGGGGAAGACTGTAGCGGGTGTATTTATACAGGTGAGCAGAAAGACCGAACACGTCGGGCTGCTGTGCTGTTGATCAGTGTCAGCGGTCCCCAACATTTTTGTCACCGCGGACCGGTCAAGGCTTGGTAATTTTACTGCGGCCCGGGAGAAGGGAAGTTGGGGGGTGTCATGCGGCACAACTTTAAATTTTTTGCGCCAATTTTCTCCTTTTAATGATCTTAGAACGTTCCGAGATTGTTGCTTGTGATAATGGTAACCGATCCTCCTGTAGTGTGAGGTTTGTTATGACTGATCTGGTCCAGTCAGTAGAACATCGGACCGCTCCTATTTAAAATCGGCCATATTCAACATTGGCTTGGCCCTGTAGGGTTTTCCCTGACTGGGAGCAAGAACGCAACCTTTTGAATGTGACAGGTAGCCAATCAGAAACCGGCGTGACGTAAACACGGAGAGGGATACCAAACAGCTGAAATCTCGCAACTGAGAGCCCAGTTTAGTGTGCAATGCAGCACGCAGAGCGGCTCCACCTACCATCATTTATACAATGCCTTTTCTTTTTGTTATATCTTTTATCGCTTAAAATGAGTCCACAAACTATCACAATTGTTCCCACATCATCATCTGTGTTTGATTATTCTAAATTCACGTATGATATGTTAAGAATTTTAAGGGAGTTTCTTCTGGAACAGGGATGTTCGTGAGTGAAATCGGTACATGTGTGGTGTGTTGCTCCTGCTGTGTGGCTGGACACATAAAACGATCGAACCTGTTGTACTTTTATCGGCTCCTGTGTGGTTTACATAAGTTTGGAAAAATCGGTCGACGTCCCGTGTGATTCACACGGCACGACTGAACCAGACTTAGGACTCACAAGCTCTGCTCCTTTCGTCTCGACCACTGCCTTAACACTCTCTGACTCTGGTCGCTATCGTAACGTTTACATCTTCAAAATAAGATACAGATGCGACACAAAATGAACATTTTATTTTTATGAAAATTTTAACTCTCGATAACGGCAAATTAATGGGAGCCCTGAGCTTGTTTCTCTGCAACGAGACGAGTGACAGAGTGATGAGACAATAACATCTGAGGTGTGTGCTTGTGTACAGGGTGCTCATGGGCTCTAAGTGGAGAAGCAGTTTGAAGGTTTCATTCCCTCATTAGCGAGCATATCGATCAGAGCGGGTTTGAACTGTGGGAATCACCTACCGAGATAAAGCCATTCTCATGAGTCTTCTCTGGACCTTTTCCCTTCACAAAGAAACTTTCCAAAGACGTCTGATCTGTTTCTTACTCATTTTGCTGCTTGTGTGCTCAATGTTGGCACCCAAGACGTGACAGAGCGAATTCGGTTAAAGGATTTTCAAAATTAAAGATCCTTCAGACTCAGCTAATACATAAAACGAAAATATTGAATTATTTCTTGTGCAGTCTGGCACCGGTCCGTGCCAGGGAACAACTGCTGTAGATCAGTGGTCACCAACCCTGGTCCGCAGGGCCCACTGCCCTGCATATTTTAGGTGTTCCCCTGCTGCTACACATCTGGGTTAAAATAACAGGTGATTAAGCAACTTCTACAACAATTGCAGAAATGCAAAGGAAGTAATGGAATCATATGAATCAGCTGCGCTGGAGTCTGGACCCATGAAAAACATGCAGGACAGCGGTCCCTGAGGACCAGGGTTGGTCAGCATCATCAGTGGATGATGCTGATCTACAGCATCATCCACTGCTGTAGATGATGCTTAGCTTAAGTGTAACTTTACAGCGAGAACTGGAAAAATACATTTACCACCATTCCAGTTACAATAAATTGGTGGCAGAGCACATTGTGGCAGAACAGCTGTCATTTATGTTTTATGTATGACAAAGGAGTCTAAATGGGGGGTATACTTGTTGCCCCCCATTTAGGTGCCTGTACTTTGGGGTTCACCCTGGTGAATGAGAGGGTAGCCTTCCTCTGCCTAACATTGGCGAACGGGTTCTGACTTGTTAACAACATTTCAGGTTACCCACCTTTTTGGAGTTCTTGAAGGGGGTATAGGAGAGTGCCCATCCTAGGGATTCCCTTGTTGTTGTTCTTGTTCTGCTGGGGGACTTAAAACGCTCATGTGGGCAATGACAGTGATACCTGGAGGGGTGTGGTTGGGAGGAATGCTCCCCCTCCCTCCCGATCTAAACTCGAGTGATTTTCTGTTCTTGGACTTCTGGCTCCTCATGGATTATCCATAATGAACACCATGTTCATAAGGGCCCTTATGTGCACTTGGCACCAGAACTAGGCCACAGTTTGATGATCGACTTTGTTGTTATTTCATTGGATCTGTGGTTACATATCTTGAGAAGAGGTGCGGAGCAGTCCAATCATCAATATGTGGTGGTGAGTTGGCTCCAGTAATTGGGAAGGATGCTGGTCAAATGTAGAGAAAGTCTGACCCTATCCTGACCATATTCCACGTCTCCATTGTTGAGACGTGGAACCCAATGGACACCTTCGGTGAGGGATGCTGTCAGGTTGAAGAAGGAATCCTATTGGGCCTTTTTGGCCTGTGGAACCCCTGAAGCAGCTGTTGAGTACCGGCAGTCAAAGTGGCATGTGGCTTGGGTGGTTGCTGAGGCAAAAACTCGGGCATGGGAGGAGTTCGGAGAGGCCATGGAGAAAGACTTCTGCATGGCTTCAAGGCAATTCTGATTCACTGTCCAGCATCTCAGGAGGTGAAAGCAGTACACCACCAAGACTCTTTATAGTCAATAGCACACTATCCCCCTCGACTAAGGACGTTTTGTGCCGATGGGCAGAGTACTTTGAAGACCTCCTAGATCATACCAACAACCCACTGAGGAAGCAGAGAATGGGGACTCTGGGTTGGGCTCTCCAATCTCTGGTCTTGAGGTTGCCGAGGTGGCAATGAGATTGACGTGATGTGACTCTGCAATATTGCGTGAACATTGGGGGCAGTTCCCCTGCATTGGCAAACCAAGGTGGTCTTTCTATTCAAAAAGGAGACTGCAGAGTGCGCTCAACTACAGAGGGGTCTTAAGCTCTTAAGCTCTTCCCTGGCAAGGTCTATTCAGGGGTTCTGGAGACGAGGGTCCATCGGAGAGTCAAACCTCAGATTTAGGAAGAACAGTGTGGCTTTTATTCTGGTTGTGAAACACTGGCTCCACAGCCTCATCAGGGTCCCAGAGGGAGCGTGGGAGTTCAACCATGTCTGTCCAAAACCACATTGAGATTAATTGTCCCCACTACTGTCTATTTTTTTAAATGAAAGATCTTGGTCTGTTGAGTAAATTTTTTTAGGGGTGAGCAAAAATGAAGTCAGAAAACGCCATCCAGCAGACGTTGAATGCATGGAAGCTGAAATAGTACTGTGCTGTATAAGTACTTACAGAACTGGTTTTGGGCCCGGTGGCCACAGTGCTATCTCGGGCTAGGGCTACAATGACGTTGCTCTTCTCACCAGCCCAGTGTACCACCATCTGATTATGAGAGTCATTCAAGTTGGCCTGCAAGACACAAATAAGAAATGAAAACAAGAATCAGATATGAATTTAAGAAACTCTAATATATTTAAAACTGTGTGTTAAGAGCTCGACCAGTTTTTGTGTAATCTTGCAATCTCATTTTTGACTATTGCAATGATAAAATATGATTAACATACCTGTAGTCTTTTTTTTTCACTATTACTGTATGGACTAAAAGCAATTTTACTGATGTAAATTGTGATGTGTGGACCACTAAAGGGGGTCCTAATTGCCTAAGCCAGGGGTCGGCAATCCAAATTGTTGAAAGAGCCATATTGGACCAAAAGAACAAAAAATCTCTCGGGAGCTACAAAAAATTCAAAGCCTTATGTTTATATTAGCCTATTATCAAAATGATTAAGTGTATACATAATTAGCATTCATAATTAAATATTTATTTTTCCTGCAGTGAATCCTGGAAGGAATGATGCACCACATGACTATTCTGTTGTACGACGGTGCTTTAAGTTTACCTTTGGTTACAATATTAATGCATTATGTTTCGTTGCATTGACAAAATTAATGCAAATTTCTTTATTGCATTAAATGCAATAAACGCCATTGCGTTTATTGCATTTAATGCAATAATGCATTTAATGCAATAATGCATTTAATGTAGAACAGACTGAAAAAAAAAAACTCAGCATCCATTCAAACACATCCAACCACAAAAGAAATACTTAGTCTTTCACTACAGGATTGAGCTACGAACAGCAGCAGGCTAGACAAATCTAATGATTTACACAGCTTCATATCAAAGCTGTGTAATAAAAAAATGCATTTAATGCATTTTTATTGCATTTAATGCAATAAAAATGCATTAAATTTTATATACGTTTTGCATTTATTGCATTAAATGCAATAAAGAAATCAAGTCAGTGCAATGGTATATAGCAGCATCCTCTTCTCTTTTGACACACAACCATCCTCGGACTTGAGCAGCAAAACACAATATCTCTTAAGCGATATCTAAATTTATACTGACAAAAATCACTAATCGATTTATAAAAACAACCACTTTGTTACAAAATATATGTAACAAAGTGCGTCCTTCAAGGAATGACGCACCATGTGACTATTCTGTGTGCTTTAAGAACACAGGATTGTGTTCTTACGTGTTCAATGTGACTTCTGTTTACGGACATCACCAGATAGCTTTCTCAACATTGGGTATGTAAGATGTAACTTTAATCTTGATGTGACAGCTAATGTAGTATGCCTTCCCTGGAAATGTGTATATATATATATATATATATATATATATATATATATATATATATATATATATATATATATATATATATGTGTGTGTGTGTGTGTGTGTGTTTCCAGTTTGTTTGCAGCTTACAGTAAGGTGTGCTCTAAAGTGCAGAAATTATGGTTTGTTATTTGACAACTTCTTGCTACATAGCAAACATTCAGGTAGTCCTTCCGCATTGGCAATGAATGTAAATGATTCGGTCCAAGAATTGTAGAATCTCTCCTCAGCTATTTTTCTCTTTTCCCCTTTGCTCTCTGTACTATAAACTGTGGATGTTTTATTTTGCATGACACATTGCTGCCATATGCTGGACTTTTAGGGAACTTTTATGTTATTTAGTCAGTACGTTTTGTTTGCTAGCGGTAGAGCAAATGAACAGACGTGTTTATTATGAACGTCGAATTCCCTGGTCGAGTTCTTCGAAGCAATGCCTGTAAGTAGTAGCTTATACTTCAAAATGAGCGTTTATGTTAACATATGGGAAACGAAGTATCCGAATTTGTTTATCGAATTTATGTTTAATTGGTTCTGGAGATATCATATAGTTGCGGCGTCATTGCCAATTAGCGGGTTGTTAAGATTTCTTAGGCCGTTATGTAGCATTGCAGCTCATTATTAAGGTAGTAGTATGTAACTGTATGTAACACTTCTGTTAGCTGCTGAGCTCATCCTGAGTTGTTTGTGTTTTGGCAGTTTCACTCCATTCTGCGGAATTAAAGGAAGAACTAATTAATTTTGACTCGTGTGAAAGGAGTTTGGCTGATGGTTAGTTTTGGTACAAGACACCATAGCGAGACCATTACACTCTCCACCTGCCTCGCACTCTGCGCCCAGCTGAAAGAAACGTTTCACAGACAGGCTATAATGCAAATCTTCATTGACAGGCATGTTTAAATTTAATATTTATTCTACACATTTTTATCTTACACATTTTTATAGCATTGTGTTATGTTTGTCCTCCTACAGAAACCATATTAAAATAAAAATATATTTCCCACCCCCATCTTTTTCCATTTTCAAACATTTTTGAAAAAACTCCAGAGAGCTATTAGGGCAGCACTAAAGAGCCGCATGTGGCTCCAGAGCCGCGTGTTGCCGACCCCCGAACTAAGCTAAACCAAACATTAATTACAAACACTCAGGATGTAGACTGTCGTTCCAAGTTCCTTCATTTCTGCTCGAATTGTTAGCTTCAGTCTGACTCCACCATAATCTGTGTATTTATACAGATTATGATATAATCTGTATAATCTGTATAAACAGTGAAGTTAGCCTTCACTGTTTTTACAAGTAAACAGAGTAATAATGAAGAGGAGTAAACTGGTTTGTTTTGTTGCTTCACTGTTAGGTAGTCGACTGGGCAGTCAGCTAATTAACATTTTCCTGAGTTAACTGGTACTGCAGGAGAACTCTCGATGAGGGAGCTTGGAGCGACAGAACACCATTATTGGTACAGCTATTTAAACAGATAGCGTTAGCTTATGTTGTTCAGCCTGGACGGTCCAAGACTTTAGCGATGCTTTTCTGACCTTTACACATTGTTTTCACACATCAGTGTCATAGCATTAGCACAGTTAGCATCTGATATTTTTGGGCATTTCATGTTTTCCTGTCCATCTGGATATCACAAACAATACCTTAGGGTCGTTTACCTTGTACACGACCCTAAGGAGCGTTGTATACACTTTTTTCTGAATTTACTCGCCACGATATTAGAGCTTAATACTGCCAGCAGCTCATTGTTTAGATCAAATCTATTTTGAGAGGCAGCAGTTTAATATATGTTTCAGGGAGGGTTAGGGAGTTATAATGGGGGACATTATAACTTTCCCCCAACTGTCTCTTGCAAAGAGAATAGATCAGTGGAGTAGTTGTCTTTTAGTGGAGTTACAAGGGCAAGGAAATATGTGTAATATCATTAAAGATCGGTTATTGGCTATCACAGCAATATTAATATTGTATATGGATATTGGCCCAAATTTTTAAAATTGGTGAAGCCCTAGTTATTTATTTTTAGGAGCAAAAAGAAACGGTACTAAAATATAACAGGTGGAAGTAGAAAGTTTGAACTTTTTTGTGTTTGTAATTTCATACCACAGCAGACTGACTTGCAACACACCCAGCTCGCTTAAAAAGGAAAACCGATCTGTCATTTTCCATGACCATGTCATGAACACCTGAGAGGCGTACCTCTAATTTTGCCTGCATGTCTGTTTCCATGTAAACAGTAAGTAGTGCAATGACAAGCCAAAACACCAACCCCTCTTGTATGCACCTCCCATCAGGCAGATGAGTCAATACAAAGAAATGGGCTATTTCATCCTTCTTGTCACTGCTTAGCTATCTCATCAGAATTCTCTTTTACTAATCTTTTATTGATGACTCCAACTGGGGGCAGATCCCTGAAAGAGCGTAATTATTCTTCTAATGTCTTTCCGCTGCCCCAGAAATAACAGCTTTTTTGCCACAGGTTTTTGTGGCCTGATGCGACCCACTTTCCACCTTCTTCTGAAACCATTCTATTGTTACAAGAGAGGCCACAGCTTCATATTTGCAGATCTAATACCAGTGTTCCTGCCATGATCTTACAGGGAGAATAAATAAATCTAATAAAAGGCAAAGACGCTAATATCTTTTTCTGCAGCAGCCTCAGCCCGAAAAAAAAGAAAATCTATAAATCCAAAGCAGTAACTAGAAATATTGAGCTCTCGTCCAGGGAGTGGGTGGACAACAAAGAGGCACGGCAAGTAAATGATGATTTATCAATGTGGTTTTGCCCTTTTGTGATGCTGTAGTCACAGCAACGCAAACATTCTGGGGACCAAGGGCATATGCTGTCACCAAAGTGTTGCCTGCACACAAAGGCCCCACTCCACTGACACACACCGCCTCGTCAGCATGCCTGGGTAAAAGCCAGGGCCGTCTCTCAAGCCAAGGTCCTGCAGCAGTAAATTTCTGCATTTTATATTGCGTGAAGAGGACTGGGGGAGGGAGGCAGTCTCTGCAGCCTGACACGGCTGAACTGGAATCAGACTGGCTGTGAAGACAAAAGGCTTTTCACACGTAACAAACTATTGGGAGCAAACTACTAGGGTCAATTAACCGATGAGCAGAGCTGTTGTGGTAGAGCAAAAACTCTGGAGGGTGTTACAGTTGAATATGGGGTAGGATGATGACAAGAAGCTATTTTACATTATTGTAGCCTACGTTTAGTTTCTTATGCAACACAGCATCTTGATTTCATGGGTCAGAAGCTGTTGCACAGCCTTTGTGGTTCAGTTAGCGAGCCTTCTTCAAGCTCGGCTGACTTGTACCTGAGCCTTCCTCATGCGATCAT
The DNA here is from genome assembly GCA_010277075.1 of Poeciliopsis retropinna. Taxonomy (NCBI): domain Eukaryota; kingdom Metazoa; phylum Chordata; class Actinopteri; order Cyprinodontiformes; family Poeciliidae; genus Poeciliopsis; species Poeciliopsis retropinna. The sequence continues at coordinate 24,051 of VMRM01000002.1, read as the reverse complement.
CAGCGGATTACAGGAATGATCTTGGGCAATTCCTGCTCTGGGTTTGACAACCACACAGCAGAGGCAGCAGCCGAGCTGTTCTTCAGATTCTGAGCCAACAGACCTCCACTTTACAACATTCCTGTGGCCAGTTTGAAACCCAGATGCGTACTGCACCATGTTTTACAGATTCCTCCAACACTTACAGCAGCCCACAAGTTCACCAAGAGCTGAGAATGTGTCTGTGGTGGACGGCCTCTGAAGCAGGATGCTTGGCACTTTAAGCTGCACTCCACAACGTAGCCAGGTTCAGCCAGAGGATTTCTAACTGAAGAATAGGACTTCAGTCATTCGAGTCATTCCTCGAATGACTCAATTACTAAAATTCCTAGAAATGAATTATCTGCCTTGAAACTTTGTTAAATTATGTTTTATCATTTAGCACACAATGTTTCATCCAGGTGATTATTTGTGTTGCCAAACGCTCTCACTTGCACCTATGAGTTGTTGAGAAATGCTATGAGCTAGCAGCATAACATCCAATTTTCAAGTTTGGTCCGGGTGAACTTCATTGAAGATGATAATGTCTGGGTTTTTTTGGGAGACCAATAGGCATCCTTAAATGATTGGTGCGATGGATGGAGTACAACAACTTTTCTCCTCCTGGAGCTGCTGCCTTGTTCAGAGCGAACACAGCATTTACCCTTACAAAAAAAATCCAAAGAAAATCACGTGATTTTCACAAGTGATCACATGAAAACCACACATGTGGCTCACACAACTTTTTCATGTGAATGATGTGTGAAGGATGTAAGTCACATGTGAAAGCACATGTATGTGTAATTTTGGATCGTTTCATGGTAATCACATGTGGTGATTCACATGTGGAAATGTTACATTATTATCAAATATTTCTATTAACACATAAATATAAGTGTCGCTTTGTCTTAAAGTTAAAGTTTATGCCTCTGGCATACCTTAACATTTACTTAAGTTATGCCAGAGGCACATAAACTAAAGCACATGTGATGCACATGTGAGAAATATGTGACCACATGTGATCCCATGAAAATCACGTGACCACATGTGGTCACATGTGAATCCTATGGGATTTTTTTGTAAGGGCAGGTGAGCAGATAGACTGAACAGATAAGACTGTGGTGTAGTTGATCCTTAACGGAACATTTCATACCATCCCAGTCACAAACAATACGTGGCAGAGTACATCTTGGAAGAACATAGTTGGCAAATGTGTTTCTGTTTGTGATGAAGAAGTAAAATCCTGTCGTTAACATGGGCATAAAAGACATAAATGGCTGGGCAAAGTGCACTGTAAAAAAGAAAACTACAAACTGTTCAGAAAAGTTTATAAAATTATTGTTCAGACATGAAATTCAAAATAGAATACAATAAATAAATACACATTTAAGTAAATAAATAAAAATTTTGGCTGAACAAAATGCAGCTTCTCCACATAGATTTGTTGTTCATTTATTTAATTTTATTGAATTATTTATCTATATTTTGTGTTGAAAATTTCTTAATCTGGGACCTGAATTCAAATTTCATACCACAAACCCAAGCTGGTATGACAATAAAAAATCCTTGAATCATTATCAATGAGAAAATATATATATTGAACCATTGGACTCTTTGAACATCTACTTCCACATTCAGGGATAAGCAGCTCGGTCGCTTCCGGTTTATTGAAATTGCATTTTACGCTAGGTGCTTGCAGGTCTTGCCTAAGGTAACAATCAGTGACGTACATCAATCAGAAGCTCCAACAAGTAAGCTGGAGAAAGGTTTTCAGATGTACGCCTTCCATTTGTTACAGGAAGATATCGCCAGTGAATTGCTATCTAAACCCAAAACTAGCCTTAAAAACAACAAATAGACAACTAAAATGAATATCAATTATTTGCACTTCTGTTTAATCCAAATTAAGTCTGTGGATCCATCAGGCCCCTAGGCCTTCAGGGACCCCATAAATGCTAAGATTTTAACACAGACCACAGATATATAAATGCAACATTTATTTATTGAGATTATGAATTCTGCTAAATTTGATTTAATGACTTCAGCATACATAAATTTAAATATTTTAAATTGTTTAACATTTAAATTTAAGATTATAAGGACCTGGCAAGTTTACTTTGTAAAAGTCCAAAGAACAATATCAGTTAGATTGTTTTGTTACCACAGCTACACATTGATGCTATGAGTTTAAACTTTGACTTTGATATGCGTTTGTTCACAAATACAAATTAGTAAACTGCAATTATAATTTATTGCTTTTTAGGTTGGCCAATTAAACTACTCCCCCTCTCCCAGATTTCACTAAATCTAACACAGAAGCTGTTAAAGATGCTGATGTTTTTAGCAACAAGACCGGCCCTTAAGTCAAATTCTGCTCAAGGCCTCATAAAGCCTTGGATTGGCCCTGCATGATGAGTTAAATCTGCTGCACTGCTTGCAGATATGCGCAACAAACAGGAGTTTTAATTCACATTAGCAGCATTCATTGAGTTTTTAAATACACAGAAACTGTTGTGGTTGCCCAACTTTAAGGGACGAGTTTATCAGATCTTCACGCCACACACGTGAACTCTGGCTACCTAAGTATACAAAGCATTTGATATGGTTTAATGCATTGTCTAACTGTAAAAATAATACTAAAAATAATCGTAAAATAATATAAAAACAAGCCTGATGAATGACTGAAGAGGAGAGCATGAAAGCTCTTCACCGAGCAGCACCTGCATGATGAGTGATTAGCGCCTCTCAAAATGCTTCATTATTAAATTAAACAACTGAAAGTAGAGATCTGTAGTTCCACAACTAGATGGAGAGTAATTTTAGAGAATGAGACTGGGAACTTTTTCCATATTCTAATGCATGTTTTGCCTCTGAATTGTCTTGTACTCCAGAACTTACAGGAACCATCCAAATGGCAGCAACACGCTGAATCAGTTCAGCTGAGTTCCCTAAAACACAGCCCTCTTTCTCCAAGTCTTTCTGAACTTGCATGCTGCTGTGGTACTGCACTCATTCCCTCAAAGTGTTTTCCTGCTCAACAGCTGTGTCATCCTGGAAGATGAGGAGCGTGCACCAGTCACACACAGGATGTCAGACTAATTGATGGCCTTTATTGAATGACAAAGAAAAGCTAGCACCACTGACGACTTGAGCCAATCCTAATAACTATGTTCCAGTGATGCAAACCCACAGCGGACCCCTTCAGCAAACAGAGGCCGCTTTACTCTGACCAAGGGAGGATGAGATCACTTTCTCATTCTGATCTAACTATTATTGAAGTATTAATTATACCAAGCTCTTGTTTAATGCATACCTGTACAGCATTCTGCAAAGTCATTTTCCTTCCAGTATTTTCAGTGCTGGATGACAGTAAATTCCTTGCAGTGCTGCATTTTCTTGAGCATCCAGGAAAACAAACCAACTGTTAGTTACCCAACAGTCCACACCTGTAAACACCACAAGTCTCTTTATTGAGAAAACACCATGCTTCCCTCTCCCAGCTAATAACAGGAACCTGCAGACACTCTGATGTTTGCAGAATTGTAAGTGGGTTCTACTAAAATCTGAATTTACTTTATCTTAACAGGCTGCCATTTGCAGGCTGCTGTTTTGTCCATGTTCACTGAACTGTGCAACATTGCAAACACCTCCTCAATTCAACTACCCTGAGCAAGATTAAACAGCACAAAAACACATTTCTTTATTACATTCATGTTGGAATAATGCGAGGTTATGGTGAAGAATGGTGAGAAATGTCCACGTCTGTTAGCTAAAGACAGTGTGAGATGATCAATGGAGCTCAAATTACCCCAGCCTCACCGGATTGCATCGTGCGCTGCTTTACCTGGCCGTAAACCTTCGGCATGGCCGACTTGCCAGCGCTCCGTCGGCCCCGATGCTCCCCCTGGGCGCCTGAACCGGACGCAACTTGAGCGGTCAGCGGCATCGCTGGAGCCGCGGCGACTCTTCCATCTCGCGCGAATAGCCCCAGATTCGCTTCAACGATGAAAAAGCCTCTGTTCTGCGGAAGGGTGTAGCGTCGCTCCTGGTGAAGATGGAGGGCCGGCGGGGTTCCCTCGGAAAGTGCCAGGACCGAGAAGCATATGGAACACCAGAGAGAAGACAGCATCTTGTCCGCCTGCGTTTTCGCCATGTTTGTGTATGTTTGGCTCCTGTATTTGGTGAGATCGAAAGAGCTCCTTCTACTGGCAAGTGATGCCAATGATGCTGCGTTCAAGAGCCGTGGGAATGTGAACATCTACAACTCACGTTCACAAAGGCTTGTTATTGAGAGCTTGCGGTTCCATGAAACGAAACTAATAACCGAACGAATGTGAAATAAACAAATAATTCACGGGAAATCACAGCATCTACAAACACCAGTCCAACGGTAGTGTTGGAGTGCTCAGACTGCTCTACTTTAAAAAGTACATGTGAAGTCTCTTCATGGGAAAAAATACACAGTAGTTAACCTCCCACCCCCAAATGCCAAGAGTTAAGTCCAGCTTTTCAAAACTGCCTGGAAATTTCTTGTATAAGTAAGGTAGAAACAGAACTTTATAGTGATGAAAAGGTATTCATATCCATCGAATCTTTCATATTTCACCATCTTACGAGTACAAATTGTAGATTTATTATTTTTGTGTGAAAAAACATAAAGCAATCCATAGTGTTCTGTTCCAAAGTAGTACTTCATTATCTATTAATTACATAAAATGATTATTTCTACAAATTTCTAATACAGCATTTCACTGGCGATGTCTTCCTGTAACAAATAATTTACATTCCCTGTCAACTTAACATCTTTTAGGCTTAGCAATTTTCTGGGGGAAACCTTGATCATAACACATAGTTTGACTTGTTGCTCAACTGCACCTATGCTATGAGAGTACACTGCCAAAATAGATACCCAGATATCATTTCATCAGGTGTGAGAGACCATTTACAATTCTAGAAACCCCTATATTTAACTATTTTAAATGACATGCTTAAAAGACAACTATTCTGATTTCAACCAGAATTAATGTCTGAATTCAGAGATTAAAGTCAGAATTCTTTTTTTTCAGTGCCCCTAATCCTCTTCAGTATTTATGAGTACCCTTTTTTTCCCAAAAAAGTTACTCAAGTAAACATGACCAGTACTACACACTTTTGAACATATTTTCAATACTAGTAGTCTACTCTTGTTAACAAGCTTAATGTGATATATTGGCATTAGCTAGTCAACGTTTATCTAGTATTACAATATCAAACGGCATTATTCAACTCACTCAGTTAGTTTGAGGGCTAAAACTGCAAAGTTATTTTCCTTTGGCTAGTTTGCTGCCATGATTCTAAGACACACCGCCGTGCCGCTCTGCACAGGAGCAGCAGCTCTCCCCTATGACAAGATAATGGATGCAGGCTGGAACGACTGAAAAAAATGCGGAAAACAAAGGGCACAGACACGAGGAGTGCGGGAACCCCTACTGTATCAAATCGAGATAGGAATAAAAGAAAGTTGGTCACTCTGAGGTAAAAAAGGAGAACGATTGACTCTGTGGGCGAGCAATGCCCCCCAATGCCCGCCCATACAATTGCATATGAATTCAGACATTAATGGGTTAAATTTCATAAGCCACAGAAAAGTTGCGCAGCTCATTGGCCCGATGTTTTCGTGAATCCATCACGGTTGACACGCGCTGTTGTTTTCGCGGCCCTCTAAAATTAATTAGAAAATAACGTCCAGTTCGGCTGTGGATGAAAACGCAATAATATATGAATATTATATTTAATTCTTCAACAGACCCTTTGCACTTGTGAGTGAGCTTGTGAGTAGTCACCTGTAAACAATCGTTGTTAAATTTTTTATGTAGTTTATTAGCAACAGGCTAGCGACTAGCTCGTTTTGCTAATATTTATTTTAGCAAAACGAGCTAAAATAAGCTCAGGATATTGTTAGCTTGTACCTAGCAATAAAGGTCGAGAATTAGAAATTAGAATTGCTGATAAATTACAAGCAGGAGTGAGTATAAAATCGTTTAATACAAATCAACTGTCTAGCTTTTGAGAAGTGTAATAAGCAGCTTCTGGTTGTCCTCATACAGATAAGATAATATTTTAACACATGCAGTAGTATTTATGGAGGTATGATAATTGTCACGGGTTTATGATGTAAAAGTGGATGTAAATAAAATTTAATTTATCCTTTAACATTAATAATGTACAAGCTACCAGCAAAACTGCTAATGTTACACAATTAGTTGAATATTAGTGAAATTTTTTTGACTAATATAAACTGCGCTAGATACATTTATTTTGCACTTTTTATACTGAACCTTACAACGTTTGCGATTAGCTGCATCGAACTCATACAAACGTGACCTAATATTAGTGTTAGGAACAGCCACTGACTTGCTAAATGTCTTGTCTGCGTGTAATGAAAGACATGGCAACAATGGCAGGAAAACTGATGCCACCAGCAGTAGCCAAACAGACACTGAGCAGCAACAAAGGGACAAACCAAACATCTTCCCAAGAGGTTAGAACGTCAGAAATCACTTCATGCACACATCCAACAGTTTACTTAGCTGTAGGACTCTTCTCACAGCCATGTATTCATTATATCAAATAGGAAGCCATTTTCCATGTTACTGATTTGTTAACTAGAGACTCAACATCATGCCATTTGCGAAGAACACACCCACAGTAGTAATTAAGCATAAACTGGACAAAAATTAAATACACTTCTTTGTTTACAAATCTGTTCTATCCAGAACTCCTCCATTGGCATAGTTTTAGCTTCACCCCATTAAAATTCCTCAAATAAAATGTTTTCTTTCTTATTTAAAATGAATAACATTTTTTGGTTAATAGCATTTTTAAAAATATAATTCTAATAAATTGGCATATTTTTTGGAATGATAAATATTAAATAAGTGGTTTTTTAATATTTTTTATTTGGAAGAAAGGGAACATTACAACAGGAATTCCAACTACTTCTGTCACAAAATTACTACTTATTGTCACATATTACACAACCTTTCTATGACAGACAAAAAGAGACAAATACAAAAGAATTACTTAGTGAACAGCTAGAAAAAGACATATAATTCATCTCCTAAGAGTTGTTTTTTTTGTTGTTTGGTTTTTTTTACATAACTGAACAGGACAAAATATGTACAGACCAAGTATAAAGATAATAAAATAAAAATAAGGAAAATAAAGACAGAAAAATAGGGGGAGGGGTAATAAAAGAAGGATAGGGGTGGGAAGGATGGGAGGATCACTCAATTTAACCACTTAAGTGGTTTAATTAAAGAATCCCAATTTCTTTGTCTGAATAAGTGTTTATTCATCATTAATAATCGATAGAATAATCAGTTTCTAAAATAATCATTAGTTTCTCATGAAAGGGTATATTTTATACAAGTACAAGCAGGTATGGACAATGAATGGATAAAATAAGCATATTTATGCAATGTTTTACATCTTGGCAATTTTGTTACATCTACAAAGTTCATTGACACTTTATGTGACAAACCAGCAGGAAGAACTTTTTGAAATGATAGGAAAAGGATACAAGGTTTTCAAAAGTTGTTACAAATAAAAATTGTGTCTTAAAAAATATGTGGCAGGGATCTTAATATTTAGGTCCCTTGAATCAACTCTAGCTCTGTGATAAACACTGTACCTTGCAAGGGTGTATTTTCAGTTTACCAGAATTCACTTGAGCGTTATGCAATATCTGAATGCTTTAGACCATTCAGATATTTAAGCACCCCTTTAGAGCAGGGGTGCTTACTATGTCGATCACGATCGACCGGTCGGTCTCTGGAAGGTTTGATTTGATTTCTGCAGTAAGAGACAAAGTGAACACTGCCAGGAGGCTGAGACCAGCAGGTCCTCTCCTGATGCACTTATCAAAATATTCACTAAGATCCAAAATGTTTGGAACTTTATTAAAGATAAAAAGAAGAACTCAACAAAACATGTTCAAATTAATGATCCAACAAAAATAATAATCACAGTAATTATTGTTCCAACAAGGTGTTGCACAATTCTGTGCTTTTCGGTTCCATTAAAAAAAGGCGACCCACAGACCGAATCTCTGATATCACTTGCAGAGCAGGAGTTTAAAATAACTACTCAACCACTGCTGTGTTCAGGTGAATGCTTATAGATCATCGCAAAATAAACATCAAGCCTGAAAACAAAATATTGCAGCGGACTGAATGTTATGTTTGTAATGTAATCACTAAGTACAGACTAAAAAAAATAAAAGAGTGGTTTTGAGTTGCTCACTTGTTCAGGTTATTTTACCTTTGTTTACCGTTGCTATGGCGCATTATAGCCGCTGTAATTTTAGGGTTCAATAAATTACAAAATTGGACTAATTACCTTGTTTGTGAGTGTCATTCTCAAAAAACATCAAATAGGACATTTAATGGAGTATTTAGCAAACAAATTGCTCCTACCACAACAATTATGTAACATAAAATTTCTTGTCCAACATAAAAATCTTGCCTTGAGCCCAGAGTTTTAGAGCAGCTTTACTGACTACATGTTGATGTTTGAGACTTCCTCCAAAATGAGAAGCTTTTACAACATGCATAGCTCCGCTGCTGAAAATCAGGAGTTAACATTCACAATTCATACTGAAATAAAATCCAGTCCAAAATCTGGCTTGAGGTGACACCTCTTTTACCTGTTGGAGGAAAAATATCCCAACTTCAGATTATGTGCTTTTATCTTAACAGTTTTCTATGGTTCTTCCTATAAGTCTGCCAAATCTCACATTTAAATTATAAATTAAATTTCAGATCTACCATAACTTATTGATGCCTTGTTGCAGCAGAAGTTTGCAACAAGCTTCTGCTGTGAGAAACTAGTAATCTCGTTCTAGTATCAGAAATCTCTATGAGGATGAAACTGCATTAGATTTTCTACCACTTTAGTATGTCTTTTATATGCAAATGTTTATTTGCATATAAAATAAGTCAATTGAGTTTAATTTACAATTTTTAACTTTGTGTCTTGTGGTAGCTCTCTGCTGGCTGGTTAAAGAAAAAGTAGATCTTGGTCTCAAAATGGTTGGGCATTTCTGCCTTAGGGGTTACATGCATAGGTCAAGATCCTCTGGTGTCGCTCGCTTTAAACAAGGCATGTAAATGGTAAAATGGTGTGCGGTGGTGAGGGGGGGAGAGAGAATTTTATTGCGAGGTATTTGATTAAAAAGGTCTGTTGTAATCACATACAACAGACCTTTATGCATTTATACATTTATACAATGCATAAATTTACTATTTTTTGTAAAACATTTTCAAAACCATGTATCACTTTACCTTGGATATTCCATTTTGAGAAATCTGTTTTTAACCTGTGTTCAGATGTTTGACAGATGATACAGTGATACAGTAGATTAAGAGGAACAAAACTGCCATGACAAGCTTTAAGTATTCATCTGTTTTTCTTGCTGCAGATGGATTGTCCACGTTCATATCGGGACAAATCTCCACCAAAGAAGAAAAAAGCTCATTCTGAAGCATCTACTCTGAAGTCAGCCGGTTCATTTGATGCCACAGCTGCAGGTATGCCTTTCTCACAAGTAGTAGAAAGCTGCTTTTAATATGTGTAAAACAAACAGAATGTCCCAGTCTAGACTAACCTTAGATCATTTACAATTGGTGAAAAACATATATAAAACATATAATAGTTCCTTTTTACTATTAGAACGGAAAGATTACTATTATGTGACATTTTGTTTGTTGCTCCAGGTGCAGGAAGAGAGATCAGCATGCTGCTTACAAACTTTACTGACCTTTTACGGTAATCCTGAAGCTATTCCGGTTTTTAATCATACTACTCTGACTTGGAGCTTGAGGGTTGTGATAGCTTGTTTTGGATGTCTGGTGATTATCTATGCAACTGCCTATGACCACATATAGGAGACCACAGAGTGTTACATTTAACCACCCCAACAATAGTGTTTACATCACACTTTCTCAACACAGTTTTTGACCACAAGCACTGGCACAGTTTTAACTGTCAGATACAATTCTGCCAAAAATATCAATACCAGTGAAGAAATTGCAAATATTTAAACTGCATTCTGGAGATCATAATCAGTGAGCTTCAAATGCAAAAGGAAAAAAAAACCTAGAAAAGACAATGCCAATAATAGTAGACAAATGACTGAAAACGGCATTTTAACTGAGATTGTTCATCCGCTTAGAAGTGTGCTACATCATCTTGCTTACAGTAACACTGGTGAAAAAAATTCATATAGCAATATCAAATAATGATGTCACTTAACTGAGCCTGACCTGTTTCTATAGTTGTTTGCCAACTGCAATTAAAACAAATAAGAAGCTGGTAAAGCTGGTCCACATTCTGAACTGGACCGAATCTCATAGAATTAGCTGATATCAGCAATAAGGCAAGCATGTAGTGTTTTGGCCGCTGCAGCTCCCATACCCACTGTTACCTGGTTACTTGGAACTCAGCTCTGCTTCTGCTCGTCTCTCCTATCCACATAACAAACCGGTCACCTATAGCAAAAAGACTTTCTGAAACACCAAATTCTTCCTAAAAAGTAAATAACTCAAAGTTCAGGTTCAGGGTCACTGAAATATATGAGACAGAAGAAACATTTTCTGTCCATTTTGTCATTTTTGGATGGCAGGTACAAGTTTACGATGACTACTCCAGAACATAGAAGAAGCTAGCTAGCTGCCAGCTAGCTGGAGGTAATCACGTTTCCTAAATCAAGGACGAATCAGTAGAACCAAGAGTGCTTATTGCTCTGTGTCCCGAATCAAATATTCCTTTAGGAAAAAAATTAACCAAACTTTGCTCACTGTTGGTAAAGCAAAGCAAACAGCGCAGTGGGAGGAAGTGCAGAAGAGATGGATCTGGGGATGAGGAGTAGGAGGTGGTTGCAGTTGCGGGAATATGAAAACTAAAAATGTAATTATTAATTAATTGAATTAATACCTTCAATTCCATTGAAATTATTACTTCAATGGAGATGTCTGTGGCAGATGGAAGAAATGAAAATGAGTTCCAGATCATTAGAATGTGAGCACAAGCTTTTACTGTGTGCAGGGTTTTTTTTTTATGTAACATGTATTTTGGTGTTGAGCATTTTTAAAAGTAAGATTATTTTTTATATTAAATTAAGATTCTTAGCTTTGCAAATAATGTAGGTGTTCTATAAAAAAACCCTATAAAAAACATGAGGGGGAAATACTTTTTAATATCTTCTAAAACTAATGTTCAGTTGAATTGCAAGTTTGTTTTATTTTGGTATTTTTTTAGTTTCACTTGGTAACTGATTTCAAACTGCTTTGTGTTGGCCATAATTAGTTTACATTTATACTCGCTCTATTTTATATTTTCTTTGATGCACTAAACATATTATGTGATTTTATTTTCAAAAATATTTTTTATTTTAATGTTAGTTTATAAATTAAACTTAAAAAAAGCAACTGTTTTGAAGTTACATATTTGTTTGGCCAAATCATAAAGACAAATGAAAAAGCTGAAAAAGTGGAATATTGTCTCTGATGTTGTCTTGGAAGTTTAAGAAAAAAATATTGTGTTATTTTTTGGAAATATCGTTCACCCCTACATCAGCTGATTAAAAGTTTAAGAGTGAATCATAACCTTAAAAAGCCTAGATCTGCTTATAAATCTAGGCTGTATTAAATTTTTTTTAGCCATTCATACACTCATGTCACTGTTATGACAAAGACAAAAGGCTTTCTGTCTCTGAACTTAGCAGAAGGGGCTACCCGTACCAGCAAGACCTCTTGCAGCACTCTTTCTATAGTTGACAGCACTAACTTATTCCTTAGGGTTTGGGATAAAAGAACCCAAAACATTTTGCCTATGCTGAGCTAGATTATCCATCTGGCTGTCAGTGAAGATCATGACAGATCTTCATCTCAAATGCTTCACTGATGTACAGTCCAATAACAATTCAGCTGGATGTGCTCTACATGATTTTGCCCCTCAGCGACAGTCTGCATCTGTTTCTGGTTGTGATTAATCTGCCAGGTGAGTCGGCACCAAATGAGATGGAGCGAAGGGTGTGAGTGTGTGAGGGAAACCGACCCAATCTCTATCACAGTCAAACACCTACAGTCATGTAGTCTAAAATGATCATCAGCCCAGCTGCTGAATAGAGGCTGGGACCTGGCAACGCCTATTTGGCAACTTAAAAAAAAAAAAACTGTCTGCATAACATAAACGCAGGACTGCATTAGATTTCACACTATGGAAAAAAAGAGATTACATGTTTACAGTCAATGTTGAGTCATTCCTAACCCCATCAAACAATGTCATATACAGTCAGTATGATCTAAGTTTACGGTCTAATATATTCTATTACCTCTGCTTATTGGTGTGTGTTCCTTCAAGCTGTTGCCCTTAAAACTGTTTGACTTTGATGCTTTCTGTCAGCTTTCGTTGTTCTGAAAGGATCCAGTAGTCTGTAATTCTTCAGCGGATCCAGGTGTTTAGTGTGTAATCGCCAGTCGTTAAGGTTTGTTTGAACTGATTGTTTAAACAACTTGCCTTTTCAAAACTTGTGATGAAGACTGTGTTTGTACCACCTTATAAAATGTCAGGATGTGTAACTTTTTTGCACATCCTGAGTATGATCATAAGAGTATGATCATAATTTTACAGTCAGTCTGGTTTGTTCCAGGGAGAGAGCAGCAGCAGACACGACACAGATGAAGGAGCTGGAGGGCATTCTGACAGAAGCTCGAAACCTGGAGTCATACCTGAAAGAGAAGAAGTGCAACCTGAGGCAAACTTTGGCTCTAATTTCTAATAAACTGCAGAGTTAAATCTGCTGCTTGACCAGTTAAGTGGGATATGAGGCAGGTGTGTTTGTTTTATTTTGCTGGTCACCCTGCTTGTGGTGTAAATGTGACCTGTCTGCAGTTCTGTAGGAAATGTGTTAAAAGACCTACGTTTTTATTAAATCTATGCTTAGAATATAGAAATATAGAAACATATTTTTCCCCTTTGTTAATAAACGACAGACAATTCTTGTACAAAATTATTTTATCTTTCTGCTGAAATAAAATATTAAATGAAGGAAAAATTTCTCCACTTATTTCAGCTGCAGTTACACTACAAATAGTGACACATTTTGTTCTCTACAGACACTTAGGGAAGCACTAACAAAGAAGAAAACATTCCTGTGACTTATGAAAAGCATTGCGGGGTGACAGTATTTCCTTTAAAATTACCAAAGTAATTTTTAAAGCTACAAGAAAATAGATGATGTGAGTGATCTTGGGAAACATTTTATTCAAATGATCACTTTTTTCTTCTTTTTTCAGTCAAACATGAGTGAATCAAAGCACTTTACACCTAAGCATATGTTTTTCCTTATCCTGATTATCCTGGAGTCCAGGAGTCACACCTATCCTGATCAGGTATGACTCCTGATCATTTATCATTTTCATTTATTTTGATATTACAGGTTTTTCAGAAGCAGCATTTTTTATTTAAGTAAACTTGTCATTACATATGTCCTGTTGCACAATAGCATACACGCACTCTCACACTAATACAGGGCACATTGTGCTTAAAGCTTTCATAGTATCAACATTCTTAAGCCTTTTTTTGTCATACAAGCAAAACATTAGCATGCAACATATAAACAGAGCCTTGAAGGGTTTCAGTCTATCATTAAATATATAGCGAAGTCGTTTGTAATATATAATTAGACAAGAACATTAAAGAAGGCAGGTCTAGGCTGTGCTACTGAATGTTTCATGGAAGCCATATGGGATGTTGACTGGCACCACAGCCCTTCCCAGCTCCTGGAATGTCTTTGCATCCAAAACCAGAAGGAAAGTACTCTTGTCCTGAAAAAAAGGTAAATATAAAACAATTATGATGCATTTAAAAGGGCAGTAGTATGTGTTTTCCAGCTTCCATGATTTTATGATCCACAAATTGCGCTATTCAGCCTGGGTCCTTAGGCAAGATCCTTTGAGCTACTGCCTACCTCAGACCATGAGAGACATTGAGAAGCAAGGAAACATGCCGGCTCAGATGTCGCCCGGCCAAACAAGGTCTGCGTCAGGTGCTGGGGAACCTTGACAAAAAATGGGCTACTGGAACAAGACGGAAATGGGCGAGAGGTGAAAACTTGGATCTGTTGGAACTACTCAAGTAGCCCTAATCGGAGAGGCTATATGCAATGGTTACTTCGACATCCCCAGTCTACACTTCAATAAATATATCATTGTTTTGGTTGTGTTTTTTAAACGATTAAAGACAGAGAAATACCTATAGACTGCCTGGAATGATGCTAAGTAACTTTTCATTGAACACAATGTTGCTCACTTTATTTCACTGGGACATGGGTTAAAGAGTTAGAGACTGACGTAAGAGCAGAGTATGGAGAGAGGGTAAAAAGAAAAGAAATCTGTGCCTGAACAGAAGCATTATGCAGTACACATGACCAATTCTATATCTTTCCTTATTTTATGTGAACGCATCAGCATAATACTGACAGTCACTGATAATTATGTTTAAAAGGTTATGGAATTCTTTAAAGCCTATTCAATCCCACTCAGTACTGAAGTCCCTCCAGTTTTTCATAATTCTGCATACACAGAAAATCAATCAAAATCAACACATGCTTGAATTTGTTCAAGCTTATATGTTACTGTGAGTTCATAACAAATTTGTGTTAAATTGTCTCTCACCTGCAGGTGGTAGTATTTGTTTACTCTTCCACACAGCTGCTTCAGCCTAAGTTGTTATCACATTATAGATTGTAATCACAATTATGCATAAAAATTGAGCTATTTATTCAAATCAAATCCAATTTTATTTGTGTAGCACCTTTCATACCTTTCATACAATTCATTTGCATGAACAAAATGATGATCCTTCAGATTTTTTGCTCCTCTGGAAATCAGATATGACCCTCCTGTCTTTCAGCCTTCCATTAACAGATTTAAACTATAAAAATTTTGCTTCAAATCTAGTGCCAGATGAACATAAACAGGTGAGTAGGTGCTGATGAAAGGAACTGGCACAGTTTCATCTGCCTATTTGGATTCAGAAAATGACTTTAAGCATCTCCTTAAGAAGGACATGAAGCACCCCCTGCTGGACAAAGCTGCAAACAGCACCCTATTTTTTTTTATAGAAATCTGATTCTTGTGTCCAATTATTTTTAAACTGCAATAATTGTGACTAATCTAATCCAGCAAACTTGTGCTTTGGGTGGAAACTTGATTTAAATAACAATGTGTGTTTCAGTTGGTTTGAAATAAACTTTGATATCTAGTTGCGTGTACTGCTGAAATTTGGATCTTTAAAGGTTGTGGTGTCAAAGAAATCCACTGCAGTAAGGCTGCTTGTTGAGACTTTGTGAATCTGAGATCACAGCAATCGCTTCAGAGTCTGATCAGAATACTTATAAATATTTCTCTGGATGTAGAACAAATCAGGAGGAGTCCAATTCAAAGTTTACTCTTTATATAGAAAGGTTTCCAGAATGTACATACATGGAAGCATGTGTGTGTGGTCTCTGTAGACAAAACACAATACAAACCAATTCGATAAAGTTACAACATAAACATAAAGCATAACTGTACTTAATTACACCGTACAGCTGAGTAAACTCCCATTACTTCTGACTAATATCTCAAACTTAGTGTGAGCTTATGAACTCAACATCAAGAAGCCTTACAACAAAGGCACATTAGCCACATGATAACACCTGACATATGAACACCTGTCAGTAATAACATTTTATCTTAGCCAATTGCTGCTCATGAATAGCTTCATTTAAATATGAAACAGTGAGATAAAGTAATAAATCAAGAAAATACACTCATGGTTTAACAGAAACAGAATTGCGTGAATAACATTAAACTCACGGTTTTATGACTGACACACGGTCAGTCATTCATCTGCTTTCTTTTGCTGCTTTTTTCCTCTGCGGAGGCTACTCCTCCTCTGAATACTAACCCTAACCCCAAATGTCATCCAAATACTTGAAATAATGCAAATGCTTATGGCAGGCACTCAGTGTACATGTATCCCAGTCAACCATGAAAAAATCTTTTCAGCTCCTTTTTATATCAGTCACAGCTCAGCTTTAATATGTCATGTCTGAGAATTTTTTGGATGAAGGAGTTTTATCCTAATGCTGCCCTGAAGGTTGGAATTTGGTTTTTAAAAATGTGCTCTTTTAAACATGTTTTATTTCATTTTATTTGTCTTCAAACTCCATTTTTAAGACAGAAATCACAGCTAAGCTTCAACTCAAATCTAATGTTTAAGTTTCTGTTTGGTGTCAGAAATGTGTTAATCCATTCTGAACATCAGAAATAGACTTTAAAATGTCCTTCAGCATTACCCAGAATCCACTGCATGGTGGGCCTTCAGATTTTAGGTTGTAGTTCAGCTTTTTTGCTGCAATCCCTAACAAACCATATACTGTTGCGATCAGGATGAGCTCTTCTGTCAAACTAGATGATTTAGAATGAGCTTTGAAACATGTAGAAAATCAACACCATGGGTCAGAAAGGGGTGTACATTATTGAAGTGCTCCTTCAGAAAACTCACCTGCAGGCAGCATTGGGTAAGGCTCCTCACATTCTTAAAGTTATTGTGTACCCTTTATTCTGAGCTTTCTAGGGGTCTTGCGGTGTATGATGGCACTAGAATGGCTCTTTGCTCTCATTCCAGGGATGATGGTTGAAATCCAAGCAGATGACTGAAGACCTGGAAGGCAGCAGCTTGCTGCAGCTGGTCCGGTTTCATCTTCCTTGGGCGGATGGCTGTGTGGCGATGCCTTGCTATGACTGCTTTTGCTTGTCCTTTTTAGGGACAGTAGAGCACAGGGAGCAATAACAACTTGGTGGAAACCTGCTGGTGTTCAGTTGGCTTTGGGGTGAGTCAACACCCCACCATGCAGACCAGCAGAGAATCAACGGAGAACTCTTCTGCTTCCTGGGCATGCTGGTTCCACCTTGCGGTGTTAACGGACAGCGTGTTTTTGAAACCAGGGGCCCGGTACGTATCAGCCTTCCCAGGTTCCGCCTACAGGAACAGCACGTGGGAAAGGTGACTCCAGGACTCAGGAGTCTTAAATGCAGTCCAGTCTTCTAGAGGAATAGCCTCACACACAGCAACATGCACCCCAACTGGTATTCTGTCTTTAATTCTATAGCCCAACAGCTTCTCACTGTAAAACCAAAAATGTTCATTTAAGTTAAGTTCTGCTAAATAGCTTTAACCTCCTAAGACCTGAGCTCTTGCATAGCATATACTAAATCCTGACTTTATCAATCATTTGGTCCCAATCAGCCCAAATATAAATTATTTTCACATGATCCAGTTGCTTAGAAAAATTATGTCCACATATGAGGACATTAATTTTAAATGTCAATTTTCACAATTAATGAAATCTAAAACTTTAGTGTTTGTTCCATTAGGATTATTTCTCAGTTCAAAAACAAATTTAAACACAATAGTTAGTTTCAGCAACGTGGCCCATTGTAAGTACTGCTAACAGTAAAATTCCTCTAAATCAATTGCTGCTGTTCTAAACAGTTAATTTCAGTTTCTTAATATCACCTGACACTTAACATTTGATCCAGTGCAAATCTACTTTAAATAAGTTTCCCCTTGTAGGATCATGCTTAGTTATGTGTAAATTGCCTTGCAACAATGGCAATCTGCCTGTAAGCACAGCACCTTGTAAATAAAAGCACACCCTGATATTTTCTTATGTGCTTTAACTGCATTGTTGAAGTTTGCTGCTTTTGGCATATGAACATTAGCCCTTCCATGCCATGACTTGGTGCTTTTTCCATTGGAGTAAAATGTCAGGGTCCAATTCCCCCTCTGAATAGTCAGTTATTATGCTAAGCAAATACATTTTTTTGCTGCTTCCTTGTAAAAAGAACATGATTAGCTAAGGGTTTGTAGACAAGTTAGTATAGAGACTCATAAGACTTTTCTCAAGGGTTAATATCTTAAGGTAAATGTTTTCTACACAATAAGAATTTTTGGAGTTCAACATGGGTGCATACATTTAAACAATAAAAAAAGCTGAATATAAATCATTGAATTTTAAGGAATAGGAGCACTGGGCAAAACCTAACTTAGGGTTTGAACTTAGGGTTTGAACTTAGGGTTTGAACTTAGGGTTTGAACTTAGGGTTTGAACTTAGGGTTTGAACTTAGGGTTTGAACTTAGGGTTTGAACTTAGGGTTTGAACTTAGGGTTTGAACTTAGGGTTTGAACTTAGGGTTTGAACTTAGGGTTTGAACTTAGGGTTTGAACTTAGGGTTTGAACTTAGGGTTTGAACTTAGGGTTTGAACTTAGGGTTTGAACTTAGGGTTTGAACTTAGGGTTTGAACTTAGGGTTTGAACTTAGGGTTTGAACTTAGGGTTTGA
This sequence comes from Poeciliopsis retropinna, assembly GCA_010277075.1. NCBI lineage: Eukaryota > Metazoa > Chordata > Actinopteri > Cyprinodontiformes > Poeciliidae > Poeciliopsis > Poeciliopsis retropinna. The sequence goes on along the minus strand of VMRM01000002.1, from coordinate 5,599 downwards.
ACTTAGGGTTTGAACTTAGGGTTTGAACTTAGGGTTTTGAACTTAGGGTTTGAACTTAGGGTTTGAACTTAGGGTTTGAACTTAGGGTTTGAACTTAGGGTTTGAACTTAGGGTTTGAACTTAGGGTTTGAACTTAGGGTTTGAACTTAGGGTTTGAACTTAGGGTTTGAACTTAGGGTTTGAACTTAGGGTTTGAACTTAGGGTTTGAACTTAGGGTTTGAACTTAGGGTTTGAACTTAGGGTTTGAACTTAGGGTTTGAACTTAGGGTTTGAACTTAGGGTTTGAACTTAGGGTTTGAACTTAGGGTTTGAGGTTAGGGTTTGAGGTTAGGGTTAGGGTAGGGTAGGGTTAGGGTTAGGGTTAGGGTAGGGTAAGGGTAGGGTAAGGGTAAGGGTAGGGTTAGGGTTAGGGTTAGGATAGGGGATGATAGCCAGAAAATGGAATTGAGCACGCTGAATAAGTGAAAAAGTATAAGTGCCAGAGGGCCCATAGTTGGCACAGAGAGGGGCAGTGAGGGTGCCCACCTACCCTGTGAGTTTGGTGGGTGTGGCTCGTTCCCTTGACATAGCTGCCATTGACTCCCATTGATTTGAAAAAATTGAGCACGCTCCATAAGTCAAGAACCATACGTGCCATCCTCCCCAAACTCGGTGTGTATGCTCCCCCCGGGCCCCCCCAGGTCCCCAGCAAGTTTGGTGGCCCTGGCCCCTCCCCTTCCTATAGCTGCCATAGACCCCCATGTATTTTGTAAGTGTGGGTAGGAAGGTCGGATCGAGGTGGGAGTGGGTCCTGCGTGCTCAGGGGTCCCCCCGAGTCCGTGGAGGTGTCATTTGTGGGGTTGCCCGAGTTGCCCAAACGGTGAAAATTGCTCCAAGTGTTGCCGACGGGTCAAGCTACGGGACCCTTCCCAGAGTGTGTTTCGGAGGGTCCTGAGTGGTCTGGAGGTGGTCCCATGTCAAGTGAAAATTAGGTCCATGTTTGATATTTTGGACCTCTAATGGTTAGGGTAAGTGAAGAGTCTTTGGGAAGGGGACATGTCATTTAAAGCCAGAGTTGAGGGGGACTGGTTAGGCTCGAGGGTGACTGGTTAGGGTTTGGGTAGAGTTGAGGGTGACTGGTTAGGCTCGAGGGTGACTGGTTAGGGTTTGGGTAGAGTTGAGGGTGACTGGTTAGGGTTTGGGTAGAGTTGAGGGTGACTGGTTAGGGTTTGGGTAGAGTTGAGGGTGACTGGTTAGGGTTTAGGGTTAGGGTTAGGGATATAGGATGAAAACCATAAAAGTGATTGGTTCATGTGAAATAGGATAAAAAGTATAAGAGGTAGGGGGCCCATAGTTGGCACCGAGACTCTGTGGGAGGGGCCCCACCTACCCTGTGAGTTTGGTGGGTGTGGCTCGTTCCCTTGACATAGCTGCCATTGACTCCCATTGATTGTAAGGGTTAGGGTTAGGATAGGGGATGATATAGGATGAAAACCAGAAAAGTCCGAGTTTCAGGTGGATTATCTCCCAAAGTATAAGAGTCATGTGGAGCAAAGCTGGCACAGAGAGTCCCAGGGAGGGTGGGCACGTACCCTGTGAGTTTGGTTGCTGTAGCTCATTGCTAAGACATAGCTGCCATTGACTCCCATTGATTGGAAATGGAGTTTCAGGTGGATTATCTCGGAAGGTGTAAGTGGTAGGCTGCCCAAACTCGGTGTGTATGCTCCCCCCGGGCCCCCCCAGGTCCCCAGCAAGTTTGGTGGCCCTGGCCCCTCCCCTTCCTGTAGCTGCCATAGACTCCCATTCATTTTCGAAGTTTTGTACGAGTGTCGGATCGAGGTGGGAGTGGGTCCTGCGTGCTCAGGGGGTCCCCCCGAGTCCGTGGAGGTGTCATTTGTGGGGTTGCCCGAGTTGGCAAAATGGGCCAAATTGCTCCAAGTGTTGCCGACGGGTCAAGCTACGGGACCCTTCCCAGAGTGGTCTGGAGGTGGTCCTGGGTCAACTGGAGGTGGTCCTGGGGCAAGTGAAAATTAGCTTCATCTTGGATATGTCGGACCTCTAATGATATGTCGGACCTCTAATGATATGTCGGACCTCTAATGGTTAGGGTAAGTGAAGAGTCTTTGGGAAGGGGACATGTCATTTAAAGCCAGAGTTGAGGGGGACTGGTTAGGCTCGAGGGTGACTGGTTAGGGTTTGGGTAGAGTTGAGGGTGACTGGTTAGGCTCGAGGGTGACTGGTTAGGGTTTGGGTAGAGTTGAGGGTGACTGGTTAGGGTTTGGGTAGAGTTGAGGGTGACTGGTTAGGGTTTGGGTAGAGTTGAGGGTGACTGGTTAGGGTTTGGGTAGAGTTGAGGATATAGGATGAAAACCAGAAAAGTCCGAGTTTCAGGTGGATTATCTCCCAAAGTATAAGAGTCATGTGGAGCAAAGCTGGCACAGAGAGTCCCAGGGAGGGTGGGCACGTACCCTGTGAGTTTGGTTGCTGTAGCTCATTGCTAAGACATAGCTGCCATTGACTCCCATTGATTGGAAATAGGGTTAGGGTAAGGATAGGGGATGATAGCCAGAAAATGGAATTGAGCACGCTGAATAAGTGAAAAAGTATAAGTGCCAGAGGGCCCATAGTTGGCACAGAGAGGGGCAGTGAGGGTGCCCACCTACCCTGTGAGTTTGGTGGGTGTGGCTCGTTCCCTTGACATAGCTGCCATTGACTCCCATTGATTTGAAAAAATTGAGCACGCTCCATAAGTCAAGAACCATAAGTGCCATCCTCCCCAAACTCGGTGTGCATGGTCCCCCCGGGCCCCCCCAGGTCCCCAGCAAGTTTGGTGGCCCTGGCCCCTCCCCTTCCTATAGCTGCCATAGACCCCCATGTATTTTGTAAGTGTGGGTAGGAAGGTCGGATCGAGGTGGGAGTGGGTCCTGCGTGCTCAGGGGGTCCCCCCGAGTCCGTGGAGGTGTCATTTGTGGGGGTTGCCCGAGTTGGCAAAATGGGCCAAATTGCTCCAAGTGTTGCCGCCGACGGGTCAAGCTACGGGACCCTTCCCAGAGTGGTCTGGAGGTGGTCCTGGGTCAACTGGAGGTGGTCCTGGGGCAAGTGAAAATTAGCTTCATCTTGGATATGTCGGACCTCTAATGATATGTCGGACCTCTAATGGTTAGGGTAAGTGAAGAGTCTTTGGGAAGGGGACATGTCATTTAAAGCCAGAGTTGAGGGTGACTGGTTAGGCTCGAGGGTGACTGGTTAGGGTTTGGGTAGAGTTGAGGGTGACTGGTTAGGGTTTGGGTAGAGTTGAGGGTGACTGGTTAGGGTTTGGGTAGAGTTGAGGGTGACTGGTTAGGGTTTGGGTAGAGTTGAGGGTGACTGGTTAGGGTTTGGGTAGAGTTGAGGGTGACTGGTTAGGGTTTGGGTAGAGTTAGGGTTAGGGTTAGGGTTAGGGGGTTAGGGTTAGGATATAGGATGAAAACCAGAAAAGTCCGAGTTTCAGGTGGATTATCTCCCAAAGTATAAGAGTCATGTGGAGCAAAGCTGGCACAGAGAGTCCCAGGGAGGGTGGGCACGTACCCTGTGAGTTTGGTTGCTGTAGCTCATTGCTAAGACATAGCTGCCATTGACTCCCATTGATGTGAAATGGAGTTTCAGGTGGATTATCTCGGAAGGTGTAAGTGGTAGGCTGCCCAAACTCCGTGTGTATGCTCCCCCCGGGCCCCCCCACCTGCCTACGAAGTTTGGTGGCCCTGGCCCCTCCCCTTCCTGTAGCTGCCATAGACTCCCATTCATTTTCCAAGTTTTGTACGAGTGTCGGATCGAGGTGGGAGTGGGTCCTGCGTGCTCAGGGGGTCCCCCCGAGTCCGTGGAGGTGTCATTTGTGGGGGTTGCCCGAGTTGCCCAAACGGTGAAAATTAGGGTAAGGGTAGGGTAAGGGTTAGGGGTTAGGGTAAGGGTTAGGGGTTAGGGTTAGGATAGGGGATGATAGCCAGAAAATGGAATTGAGCACGCTGAATAAGTGAAAAAGTATAAGTGCCAGAGGGCCCATAGTTGGCACAGAGAGGGGCAGTGAGGGTGCCCACCTACCCTGTGAGTTTGGTGGGTGTGGCTCGTTCCCTTGACATAGCTGCCATTGACTCCCATTGATTGTAAAAAACGGTTCATCCGAAATAAGTCCGAAACCCTTGGGGTTCATGGGCTGAAAGTCGGTGTGCATGGTCCCCCCGGGCCCCCCCACCTGCCTACGAAGTTTGGTGGCCCTGGCCCCTCCCCTTCCTATAGCTGCCATAGACCCCCATGTATTTTGTAAGTGTGGGTAGGAAGGTCGGATCGAGGTGGGAGTGGGTCCTGCGTGCTCAGGGGGTCCCCCCGAGTCCGTGGAGGTGTCATTTGTGGGGGTTGCCCGAGTTGGCAAAATGGGCCAAATTGCTCCAAGTGTTGCCGCCGACGGGTCAAGCTACGGGACCCTTCCCAGAGTGTGTTTCGGAGGGTCCTGAGTGGTCTGGAGGTGGTCCCATGTCAAGTGAAAATTAGGTCCATGTTTGATATTTTGGACCTCTAATGGTTAGGGTAAGTGAAGAGTCTTTGGGAAGGGGACATGTCATTTAAAGCCAGAGTTGAGGGGGACTGGTTAGGCTCGAGGGTGACTGGTTAGGGTTTGGGTAGAGTTGAGGGTGACTGGTTAGGGTTTGGGTAGAGTTGAGGGTGACTGGTTAGGGTTTGGGTAGAGTTGAGGGTGACTGGTTAGGGTTTGGGTAGAGTTGAGGGTGACTGGTTAGGGTTTGGGTCGAGTTGAGGGTGACTGGTTAGGGTTTGGGTAGAGTTGAGGGTGACTGGTTAGGGTTTGGGTTAGGATAAGGGATGATAGCCAGAAAATGAAGTGTCTCAAGCTCAATAAGTGAAAAAGTATAAGAGATAGGGGGCCCATAGTTAGGGTTAGGGTTAGGGTAAGGTAAGGGTTAGGGTTAGGATATAGGATGAAAACCAGAAAAGTCCGAGTTTCAGGTGGATTATCTCCCAAAGTATAAGAGTCATGTGGAGCAAAGCTGGCACAGAGAGTCCCAGGGAGGGTGGGCACGTACCCTGTGAGTTTGGTTGCTGTAGCTCATTGCTAAGACATAGCTGCCATTGACTCCCATTGATTGGAAATGGAGTTTCAGGTGGATTATCTCGGAAGGTGTAAGTGGTAGGCTGCCCAAACTCCGTGTGTATGCTCCCCCCGGGCCCCCCCACCTGCCTACGAAGTTTGGTGGCCCTGGCCCCTCCCCTTCCTGTAGCTGCCATAGACTCCCATTCATTTTCCAAGTTTTGTACGAGTGTCGGATCGAGGTGGGAGTGGGTCCTGCGTGCTCAGGGGGTCCCCCCGAGTCCGTGGAGGTGTCATTTGTGGGGGTTGCCCGAGTTGGCAAAATGGGCCAAATTGCTCCAAGTGTTGCCGACGGGTCAAGCTACGGGACCCTTCCGAGAGTGGTCTGGAGGTGGTCCTGGGTCAACTGGAGGTGGTCCTGGGGCAAGTGAAAATGAGCTTCATCTTGGATATGTCGGACCTCTAATGATATGTCGGACCTCTAATGGTTAGGGTAAGTGAAGAGTCTTTGGGAAGGGGACATGTCATTTAAAGCCAGAGTT